>OY796895.1:32329942-33529942 GCA_963680785.1 Diplosoma virens | reverse complement strand
TGATTCTAAGACTGATAAATGGAAATCGAAGTGTGCTTTAGAAAAAATAAAAAATTGATTGTCCTTATAGTGAGATGTACATTTTTGATTATGTAACAAATGGTTTCTAATTGCTGAGTCACAATGTGGTATTGAATTAGCTAGTTTTCCTGGGTGTTCTGGTTGTTTACATTTTTGACTGGTTCTATTCTGAAGAGACTTCAGCTCATGCTGGTGGATTCTGTCCTGCAAACGTTGAGACGTTTGGCCCATATACTGACTATTGCAGTGGCACACATATTCATATATGACATTACTTTGTTGAAAAGTGGGAAGAATGTCTTTATGTATTGCAGGTAAAATTTGTCTGGTAGAAAAGACCACTCGTGGTTGGAACATTCAAAAGAATTACTAATAGATAGTTGGTACATGGGTCAAACATCTCAATGTTTGCAGGACAGAATCTGCCAGCATGTGCCAAAGTATATTACAAATAGAACCAGTCAAGGACGTAAACAACCAAAACACCCAGGAAAACTAGTTAATTCAATACTGCATTATGACTTGGCAATTAGAAACCATTTGTTACATAACCAAAAATGCGCATCTCACTATAAGGATGATCAATTTTTTATTCTTTCTAAAGCATAATCCGATTTTCATTTATCTTTTGGTTCCAAACTTTAACACAAAACTTGCATAATTTTGTTCTTTCTTTTGCCAAAAAAAATTTTTTTACATTGACAAAATGTGGTTTTATTTATGAAATATTTTCAATTATTATGATAACTGTTACTAACCTTAATTTTTAGCCAATCAGAATCAGTCTTAAAACTTTTGCCATTCAGTTCTGCAATTCATTCTAGCAAAACCTCCTGAAGAGAGCAAGATGAAAACATTCAAGTTTTTCACAACAGCCTTTTTAAGGCTACTCAATTAACAAAAGAGTTTTAAATAAAACATTTGCTTTTAAGAGCTATAATAAATTTTAAAAAACAATTTGGATTAAGTCCCATTACATATATTTTATATGTGCAAATTACTGTTGTATTATTTCAATTTTTAATTAATATTAATATTATTATTAAACCTAACTTACTTTGGTTTATTGAATACAGTACATATATTTTGCCAATATTTTATCCTATTACATCATAAATTATCCAAACTACTTCAAATTTATCATTAGTTAATTCAACACTGTTAATTCCAAAACATTTTTTAATAAAATATATTTTGAAATATATTGGCTTTACTTTTTATTTTAAAATTAAGATTAATAATGCTTTCAGTAAAACTTGGTATCAAGTCAATCTAGACCAAAAAGTGTTTATAAAATACTTAATTGAAAAGTTTTATGAGCTATTGGCGAACAGCATTATAGAGTGTCGTTTGCAAAGTTGTGCATCATGCATTCCAAACTCAAACAAGTATCTGGTCATTGACATGTGTGATGCACAATACCATTCTTTTTAGTGCAGCAATTTATTGATAGCAACTACAAATCTAAGATATTTTTCTCTTTTGTACGACCATCTCTGCTAATATAACATAAAGCAAGCAAGTGTTTGTGATGAAGTTCAAAACAAAAGCCATGATCAAGCAATGAGCTAGAGTTGGGCATGGGTGATGCACAATGCCACAAATGACACTCTACTATAAGGGTTTGCAAATACTTATTGCTGTGACTCAAAAAAACTACTTCCAAGTTTTTGTAACCTAAATATTTGTTTTTTCTTGAAAATGTAGTGAAGATTAACAAAAATATCTTTATCTACTTTTGTAAAAAAACATAGTTTGCATTTAAAATGCATTCAATTTTTTACAGAAATTGTAGAACTTTTACATAGTTGTGGCTAAAAAGAAACAGAACTATTGCATTTACAAGTTTATTTAGACACATATCATACGATGTCCACTTTGAGTAACACATACAATTCTTGTGCGATCTCTAATTGTCCCCTTCAAAGTATTTGCCATTGGCTTTCACACATTTTGCCATTCTTCTTGACCATGCCTTGAAGCACTGTGCAAATTCCTCCTTTTAATGCTTTTTAGGTAGGCTATAACGTTGGCCTTGATGTCATTGACTCCTTCAAAGCATGTCCCCATGAGTATCCCTATCAATTTTGGAAAAAGGAAGAAATCATAAGCGGCTAAGTCCAGCAAATACGGTGGATGATCCAATGTGGTGGTTTTTTTTGAGACGAAGAAGTGCTTCACACTAAGGGCTGTGTGAGCAGGTGCATTGTTGTGATGCAAAATCCTGGTTTTGCCTGCCCAGGAGTCTCTTTGTTTTTGCCTGATTTTGTTTACAAGGCAAGTTAGGACTTCCTTGTAAAATTGTTGACTAACTGTTTGTCCTCGAAGCACAAATTTGTGATGCTCCATTCTGTAGTTGTCAAAAAAGGTGACTAACATTACCTTCACTTGCAACTGCTGCATGCAGGCCTTCTTTAGGCTTGGTAAAGACTGACTTTGTGCCACTGATGACTTTGTTGCTTCATTTCAGGATCATATTAAAATATCCATGACTTGTCTCCTGTGATGACCTTTTCCAAGAGTTTGTTGTCTGCTTCCAGCTGCTGAAGGATGTCTTGGCATGCATTCATTCGATGAACTTTCTGCTCCTGAGTCAAGAGCCTTGGCACCATTTTGGCAGACAATAAATTTTTTTCAACAAGCAATTTATCAGATTCACTTACAGCTCTGTAAAAGCAAACACAATAGCATTGTTGTGTCGAAACAGCTGTTAAACAGAGAGAACATGTTATGCCATACTGTCAAAGCATTGACTCCTGACGATTATTTGTATTACACAATCTGTGAAGTCAGTCCCATTTCTTTTTAGCCACTCCTTGTACTTTCACAAAGCCAATTTATTGATCTCATAACCCAAATTTAGATTGCAACCTATTATTTACAAACTATAGCTCTACAGTGCAGTCTACCCACAACTCATGTAAGTTTTAGTTTCTTGTTATTAGCATGAATGCCTTCAGTACAGCATTGCATTGAGAGGAGCCACAAACCTTAGAAGTTTTAAAAAGTAATCTATCAAATTTTTTTATAAAAATAAAAAACTTCACTTATGCTTCGTACACATAGATATTATTATGAGAAGATTTTTTGTGAATGACAAAATTAGGTGGAAGTATCTTGAGGATTTAAATAACAAAGCAAAATATATAAAACCGACTGACCTGTATTATGTTCTTTTGCATGCCTTTCTACTTTTTCCAAATCAAAAGTAAGATTATCAATTTTAGAGGATAAACTCTCAAAAGAGTCAACTGAAAGCTTGGATTCATCTTTTAATTTGCTAATCTCAAATTTTAAATTTTGCAATGATTTTTTTGCATTATTTACAGAACTTAACATTTTTTACTATGTTCTACAGGAAATGCAAAAAAATAATGCATAAAAATATACTGTTTGTAATAATAATCACAGAAGTAAAAAAAGAAAGAAGCTTTATGCAGCCAAAAAAAGACATTTTCTATGCCACCACAATAAACAAGAGGCAGTTAAATAATTTAAATCATGAAACAATACCATGATAACAAGAAAGCAATTTTTATAAAAGTTTAATACTATAAATACAAGTGGCAAAGTGCAGATACTTTAACTTCATAATTTCTTTAATTGTTAGCTCATAATCACAAGAATTGCTTTAACTTCATACAACAAGACCAAAGAACATGCACATGATTTGTTGAAGCTTTATTTTCACTTTTTTATGCAAAAACAAAAATATACAACATAAAGAATTCAAGAAAATATAAGTAACTTTATATATATAGTATATTAGAGGTGTACAAAAATAACAGTTAAGCAAATTGCCAATTAACAGTTAAGAAGTAACTGTTATTATTCACACTGTATTATTTTAGAGCTCAATCCTTGCAAAACTTTTTCTTTTTCAAAAAAGCAGCCTTTTTCTTATCTGCTTTTGCCTTTGATATGGCAATAGCTTCACAATTGCTATTGGTTGGTTCTTAGTTGGCTTAATAAATATAAAATAACAGATAAAATTTCCAAGGGAGCAGTTAATGTAACAGTTGTTCAAAAGTAACAGTTAAGCACATTTTTGTTATTTTAACGCTCAAACTTTGCAAAACTTTTTCTTTTTCTGAAAAGAAGCAATTTTGCATCTGCTTTGCTATTACTTAATGTAACTGCTACTTTTTTACCTGCTTCTGCCTTAGATATGGTAATAATGTCACAATTGCTATTAGTTAGTTCTTAGTTGGTTTAATGAATATAAAGTAATTGTTAAAAGTAACAAATCAAATTTTTAAAAGAGCAGTTAGTAACAGTTATTCAGAAGTAACAATTAAGCACATCACTATTGTATATATATGAAAATATATTAATCAACAATACCATGTTAATGAATCAACATAAAATAACACAATACATAATATCAGTCTATTGCCTCTTACAAATTTTAAACTAATTACAAGGCATAAAAAAACCACAGCACAATATCATAATCTTAATAAACAAATAAACATATTGGTATTAAGAAAAAAAATACATTATATAATAAATGTTTCACTAAATATATTTAAATAACTATTAAATTTGTCAGAAAAGAACAAAAAATGGTACACTAAAGTTAACTTAGTTTTTATTGATGGCACAAGCTTTTATGAGCTACTATCAGGTGCAATGGGTTAATGTTCCGTTGCACCTGACAAAGTGAGCAGAACCTCATGAAAGCTTGTGTCATCAATAAAAACTAAGTCAACTTTAGTGCACAATTTTTTGTTTTTTTCTGATTGATTTAAATAGTTGACACAGCTTTCCCAATTTTTACTCCTTCCAATACTTTGATATTAAATTTGTGTGTAACTTAGCTTTGGTAGATAAGACTGCATATTTATATAATCAGTCTGATTACATATCTAAAGAATTCCGCCAAGAAATGATTGTAAAATAATCAATGGAATGGAAAAAACCATAACTCTTTTAATTTTTTGGTAGTCCTTAAAATGCACCTATTTCTTAGTTGGTTAATTGGTCAACTTTTGATAAACAACAAAATTTGCATGGAAAAATTTAATACTAACTGGTTCTCTATTTTTGCTACAGGACAATCATCTTTTCATCTGGCAACACTCAAAGCCACTTTCATAGAGCCACATCTCTTGAACCATCTCTATGTAACCTGAAAGAGTTTGTCTAAGGATCGAAGCTTTCTCACTTGCAGTGCAAGTGAGTGCATAACCAATCACAAGCTTGCTTTCTCCAACCAATTAGAGGTGCTGCTGCTTTTGATGTCTTCTAATACTATATAAACCACGGTTTTCTTGCAGTTTGTCATTTGCCAACAAATTCAGAGTTGGCTGAAAGAATTCTCAAGTAAACACTCTTTTTAAAAACTAATAAAAAATTAAGAGTTATGGTTCTGTCTATTCCATTGATTACTTTAAAGTTCTGTGCAACCAAGAATTCATTCAAAAAAATTATTGCCACTCATAATAGCAGGTGAGCCTTGTGCTTTCATAGAAATGAGAATGATCATCAACTTTTTGGATTATTCTTTGTCAATTGTTATGAATATAAATTTTGTCTCATTTTTTGGTGCATTTAGATGTATAAACACATCGTCAAGAAATGAAAGAAATTCATGAGTGTAATCTTGAAAACCGGAATGATTGCATTATTAAAGCACAATACAAGATAGGACTTACAATGGTATTACAATATAAAAATTAAAATAAACTTGAGATGTCTAATTTTTTTAATCATCAAGAGGTTTCAAAAACTTTTATTCCAAAAATAGTCACAAAATAAAATGTTTGAGAAGAAGTATATTAGACAATATAACAAATGATGACGATATGATTTTTTTGTTAATAAAAAAAAAAAGTATTTTTATAATAATGTAACAAGAACCAAATATGGAGTGCACCAACTATTAAGTGCACTCTTGTTTCTTAACTATTTACCAAGTAAAAAATTTGGCAACACAACATAACATGACAAATTTAAATAAATGTAGTGTCAAAGCTTATCCCTGAGGTTAATATAATCTAAATTAACAACTCAGTAAAAACATGTATTAAACTTTAATCTCAATTAATAAACAAAAAAAATCTGTTAGCCACAACAACATTTCAAAAAATATTATAAGATAATACAAAGTTTTGCAAAAAATGATACAATCAATAGAGCTAATAGATAATAATGAAAAATCAAACTGTTAATAAAAAAAACATTTCTAAACCAAGGCATCATCATCATCATCATCATCATCATCACCATAGAAGAGAGAGGGTGCTAAACTTTAAGCATCTGTAAAGATTAACTAAGTTGGCTTTTGCACAAGCCTAAAATATTGCTTTCTTTGGTAACAACTTTAAATGCTCCAGTGGTGATAATACTAAATCAAAAATCAGCTTAAGTATTTTTAATTGATCTGATGTTTTGTTGGTAAGCATTCAACTAACATCTTCAGACACATTAAACTGTTCACAGTAACAAATCTTGAAAAGCTTGTCATCACTAAAGATACAATTATTATTGAAAATGTAAGTTAGCTTATCGATTAAATTATGTAAAAAAACAAAAACATAGAAATCATCAAAGAAACTAAACAACTTCCTACAAATGCTGCATTCTCAAACAACTAAAAATCCCAAAAAGAATCTAATTACAAAAGATAATTAGTAAATATATATAATATCAATTAACAAAATTATATTTAAATAAAAATATTTTAATCAAATCCCTTAATTGTAAGATAATTAAATAGCTAGTAGTTTTTAGGAAAGCAAAATACCTAATATAAACTTTGTTAAATGTACTCTCCTGACTCACAGAAAAGTGTTGAAAATGCTATACATTGAGCAACTGTCAAGCAATTACCCTGATCTGCTTCTGGACATGCCAAGATATTGCTGTCTGGTTGACATTTTTTATTTTGTTTTACTTTAATATTCACTCATATCTCCATATAAAAACTAAAATTTAATGTTACTGACCAAGACTGCCATGCAGAGGAAATTGTCATAAAGTGACTTTTCTCACAAGATGCAACAAAGTGATGCAAGTGGGTTTTGAACTGCAACCATGTCAATCACAATCATAGTGCTCTTAAACACTCAACCACACTGCAAACATTACTGTTCACTGATTAAGTATCACATTTTTAAAATAAGCTGCAGAATAAAAGTTAAAATGATAATTTTTCTATTTAAAATTAGTTTCCAAAAACATGTAATAATTAAAATATTTGTTATGTAAGTAAACAAAAGTATTTTTTTAAATTCTAAGCAAATAAACATAATTTTTTAGATTTTAAGCATACAATTTAATTGATTGCAAATTGAAAATTTATAGAAGTACAATTACAATGAATGATTTACACAGAAGGTTACAAGGGTGTATAAAACTTCTGCAAAGTAATAAAAGCATAAAAAAAATAAGTATTTAAATGTAATCAATTTTGCAATAAAGAATGAAGTTTTGTCCAATAAGAATATAATCAAACAATGGCTATTTAAAATCTAAACGATCACTGGTGCTTGTAAACAATGTTTTTGATGCCAATAAATCCAATTTGGTTTCCGAACTGTGGTCCAATTCTACGAAATGAAAAGAAGCGATGATCTGGGTCACACTTAGTACAAATGTTAAGATTTGATCCCGATTCTTTGCCATCATCAATGTTTTGTGATTTGACTCCACATTGCATAAGTAAGATTTTCGCAGCAAGACGTAAATCTAAAAATGGTTTTTTAGCATTTTCTTTCCAAACAACACATCTTTCATCAATAGAAAGAAATTTTTTTGACTCTTCAACACCAAACTCACAACAGCAAACACTCAAAGAGGGACCAATAGAAACAATAAGATCTTTTGGATGTGTTCCATATGCCTTAATCATTTCATTAACAGTACTTTCAATAATACCGCACAATATTCCTTTCCAACCAGCATGAGCAGCACCACATGAATGGGTAACTACATCTGCAAATAAAAGCATGTTGCAATCAGCTCCAGGGGCAGCAACAACCACACCAGGTGTTTTTGTTACAATTGCATCATATGTCACTGGTTCTTTTTCTTCATAAACCCAAACATCTTTACCATGAACAGCTTTTGCAAGATACAGCATCTCAGGTTTAAAACCAGCAGCTTTAGCTAGTCTAGCTCTATTTTCCATAACAACTGTTCTTGAGTCACGCTTTTTTAAAGAATAACATAAATTTAATGATGCTAAACCAGGGTGTGTTGAAATGCCACCTGTTCTGCTAGAGTAACCATGAATAAACTGACTTGGAAACAGCTTTGAGTGAAAAAGAGCAACTTGTTTATCATCTGTGCTAGGAATAGAATGAAGATAATCAACCACTTTTGAGAAAGTATAGTTTTTAAAAACATTTGAAAATTCAACATTCTTTACAACATGCACAGAAATATTATAAACAGGTGAAAATAATGCTTCACAAGCAATCTCATAAGCTTGACTGTTTTCTTCCGAAACAATGAAATAAAAATCAGTTGTGTTGTAAGCATCAAGAATCTGTTTTGCCTTATACACAATATCAGCAGGAGATTGACCAGCAGATTTTATTGTTTCAACTTTAACTTTCATCTTTTTTGTTAAATCTTCAATGCATTTGTCTGTTAAAGAGTTATCTGTTATATAAAAAAGTATATCATTTCTTTTCTCTTTCTCCAAAATTTGCTTTGCATTTTCTATCAACTTCTCTTCAAAGTTTTCAAAATCTCCAGTAACAACAACAGCAAGTGCATTCATTTTTAAGCTACATGAAATTCTTACAAAATTCTTATAAAAAAATAAAACTTTGTCAAATTTTAAATGGTCACAACAGAAAAATTTTTGATAGTAATATAGAATTAGTCAAAAAATTAACAACCATCTTATCTTTAGAAATTTTTTAAAAGTTTATAATTTTTAACAATATCAAGTAAATTTCATAATTATGACAAATAAAGGGTGTGCAAAAAGTTTCCAGACAAGTTTAAAATAAAATATATACAATATTAAATGCACTTTTTGAATGATTTTTTGTGTGAGCAAAGATAAGATATAAGTTTAATCAGGATATCTATTTTTACTTGATTTGGCCACCATTTGCATCAATTACTTTCTTCAGTCTTGATCTGAACGCTTCTACCACAGCATGTATCTTTTTCTGGGGAATATCACCCCATGCTTTTTGTAAGGATTTCTTCAAGTGGTTGACAGAAAGTTTTTCTGAGCGGCATGCGTCTTTTTTGAGCATTGACCAGATGCTAAAGTCAAGTGGATTTAGGTCAGGAGAGGAAGGAGGCCACATTTCTTTGTCCCAAAATGAGGGAAAGTTTTATCTGCACCATGATTAAGTTTTTTTCGAGGTGTGTGATGGTGCACCATTGTGTTGAAAGGTAAACACTTCGTTTTTTCATTTTGATTTCATTTCGATCAGTGCCGGAGACAGAATTTTCAAGATATTTATAGGGTCTTTTTTGACTATGGAAAGCATAGAATATGTAGATATTCCTAGGCTTTCTGCCATTTCCTTTATTGTTCTTCGTGGGTTTCTCCTGATCCTCTCTCATACGGCTTTAATTTTTTTTGGAGTATGCGCCGTTCTTGGTCAACCAGTTCTTTGTATCTTTTAATTGTGTCATAGACCGCTGATTTAGCAACTTTAAGTTGTCTTATACAGTAATAAGAGGGGCTGATATTCCTGCAAGGTGTAATTCAATGATTACATTTCTTTTCTCCATTTTTAATAATTACTTTTTAAAAATTTGTGAATTTTAATGCATAAAATACAAACAATTGTCTAGAACATTAATTTCATGATTTAATAGAAAAAAAATATTATTTTTTATTTATTTATTAAATCAATAAAAAGTAGTCTGGGAACTTTTTGCACACCCTGTATATTCTAAATACAACCTCAATTTGAACCAAATTATTTATTCAATTTAATATGAGAAAAATAATGGAAATAACATCTTACAATATACAGAGATCTACAAAAATTAAACAAATTTTATATCAAAGAAAACCTTTAGCCATCCAGCATACCTCAAAGAGGATAAAACAGGGCAAGTGTAACAGCTTTACTCAGAAGTTTAAAAAAACCAGTCAAACCAGGTAACCCAAAAACCTGTGTTTATTTTTTATTTATGTCAGCTCTAGAAATAGTTTGTTGCAAGACTGAAGTTCTTAAAACAGTTAGTTCTGGCTAAGTACAAATGGATTCACTAGAAAACTTTTCTTCACAGATAGAAAGAAACCACAAATTCTGACTACAAAAAATATATTCATAAAAATCAAAAGAACTTGATCAATTCTCATAAAACTTGGCTCTCAAGCTTCAACAAACTTCAAAGCAATTTACATCACCAACAACTGTGCATATTTTTATTTTATTTTATTTATTGTATCTCTATATTTATTCTTCTGACTTGCAGAAAAGCAACAGAGGTGCTAATACATAGGGTGAGCAATTACCTTGACCTGCTTTCAGAGATGCTGAAATATTGCTGTTCAATTAAAATTTAATAGAGATTGATGAAAATTTAGAACTGCTTTTAGAAAAACAAGTAGGAATAAAAATAGGGTGATAATTGGTGAGTTTATCACATTCTCCTTTTTAAAAATTTGAACTGTCCTTGCAATTGTACAACTTTCAGAAAAAATGTCTTCTGTAAAACAAAACTCAATAAAAACTTGAAGATACAAAATAATAACTGAAGAGGTGATTTGAAGAAAAAAAGTTGGAATGTCATCATCACCAACTGCTTTATTTTTTTTAGAGAATAAATAGCGTTAAGATTTCTGTGGTGTTGGGTATGTTGAGATAGATAAAAGAAGAAACTTGTTTGTTTAGAAAGATAGAAAAAGACATAAAAGAAGTATTTGAAAAGTTATTTGCCAAATTTGAGCCAATTGGGCAAAAAAATTTATTAAATTGTTTGGCTTATTTTGATAATTTGAGATTGTGCCATGGTCAGTTACTAATTAGTCAGGAGTCTCTTTAATTGGTTTGGAGTGCAGAAGTGTAGAAATAATTACATTCCCTACTTTACAAGCGTTGTTTTGGCATTCATCTGATTTCACAGTATAATATAATTTTTTAGACAAAGTCTTTAGTTTAGTTAGTTTATTAGAGTGAATTTTATAAAATGATTTTTTTTCTTCACCACTTAAAAATGAGATTTAAACATCCATTTCTTTTTCTTAATTAAGGCTGGGAAGCCTTTAGTAATCCAGGATTTTTGAAAAAGTTTTCTCATTCTTGAATTTGGCCTTAAGGGTGCATGAGTGTCAATAGAATGTGATATAATGTGAAAAAATTATTTAATAGTTCATTAAAATTTTCATTAGACAAGGTAGGTTGATGGGTAAAATAATTGTCCAAATCAGTTTGAAGGTTTACAAAACCATTCTGAACAAAACTTTGTTTGGTCTTGATAAAACGATTTCTCTACATTTTTTTTATTGTTGGTAAAGTTTTTATTGATAACACAGAAAATTGGGTAGTGGTCAGTCAAGTCAGATTTAACTATAAAAAATTGCAATTTGGGTTTTGAATCATTGGTTATAACACAATCCATTATGGTTGATGAATTGTTAGATATTCTTGTTGGCTCAGTAATTAAGAGTATAGCACCGTCACTTAAAATTGAATTAACATGTAAATTAGCACTAATTCATATGGTTATCTCTATGTAAATTAATATTAAAATATCCCAGGATATAATAAACACTTTTTTGCAAGAGAGGTCTGATAAAAAATTTAAAAATTCTTTAATAAATTTAGTTATCCTAGTTTGATTTGAATGATGGTAAGCTGCACCCAAAGTAAACTCAGTCTTGAAGTTGTTTTCAGAGATATCTAACCATAAGCACTCAGATTTTCAGAAGTTATATTGTGTGATAGATCTCTTCATTTGAAACTTATTCAAAACGTTAATTCACACACTGCTGGTGTTAGTTGCAGAATAAATAGGAAAAGAAGTATAGTTAGGAAGTGAGATGTTTAATAGAAGGTGTAGTAAAATTTGTGTTTCAGTCAAACATATTACATCAGGTAAAAATTTCAATTCAACCAAGAAATCATAAAGATTATCAAAATTTTTATGCAATAAGCAACTATTTATATGTAAAAGCACCCAGGAGCAATTGAGATCAAAAGTAGGTCATTTTGAGTTTAAATCTAAATAATCACATACTTTTATATTGAAAAAATTGAGAAAGTAGTCATACACTTCTTCAAGCAAATGATCACTTATTTGCAGGGTAGCTGCTTTATTCAGCTCAAGGAATTCATTGAACTCCTTGTTGTTTCCCAAAAGTGTTGTATCTACTTTTAAATAAGCCATTTTTTGCTATTGAAAGATAGGACTAAGTAGTACAATTGGCAAGATAGGTTACTAATACTTTGATAATAATAATTTCCGATTACAACACTAATATAAATAAAGATAAATCAGGAAGATCAATAAAAGAAAGAATGCTTGTAGTGGAAATGAGCCTTTATATTGACAAAAAACAGACAAAAATTAAAAGCTTTATAACAAAAGAAAGGTTGACCATATCTTAATTAATTAAATTAAAATAACTGACAAATTTAACTTCACCAAAATGTTAAAACTTTGCTGTAAAACTTTATAAAATTAATAGTATCACTTTAACAACTTTTGTTGGCTTGCAATAATATAGTAGATTCTTTGAACAAATACAAAAATACTAAATTCATTTAAAGATTGTTAAAATTTTTATATTTAATATTTTAAGGTGGTAGTTACATATTAAAATGATAATTGACCTATTGAACACAAATTGATTTGTTAAAATTTATTGATTATTACATAGGCTCAGGCAGCCCAACCCACATCCCACAAATGAATATTAAAATTCATTCTTCAATTAACTTCTTTTTATGAGTTTGACTTCTTTTGCCCTAACCTAATATAAAAAAATGTGCTGAAAAATTAATAATCAAGTAATGACTTCTAACAATTTCTATGGTAATTGTGTGGAGGACTCTGTCTCTCTAATTAAACTAAGGATGAAAAAAGTTATAAAAAATTACAGATGTACTTTAATGTTAATAAATTAAATTCATTATTTGATTTTTCTGATTCTGAAACTAAAAATTAAGCCCACCTAGTTGACCCTAGCAATTACAATTTTTGTTAACAATACCTTGAAATTCAATGGACAAAATCATTAATTTTTTTTGAGAATGTTTCCAAAACTTTTTTTATTATTTCTGTTAATATTAAATCACTTTCTAATTCTTTAAATTGTGGCAAATAAAAAATTTTTGTGTACAATCAAAATCCCAAACCCGGCATTATTGCTGCCACTGAAATGTGGATTTATAACAATTTATTGGGCCCATTCTGTAATTTAAATGATTATATTTTCATATCAAATAATGAAAAAATTTCTAAAGGTGGTGGAGTTGGTTTCTATGTCAAAAGTTGCCATAAATTCACTGTTATTGATGAAATGACAAAAATGTATAAAAAACTTCTGAATCACTAAATATAAAGATTGAATTACTTAATAATAGTGTGTGTTGTGATAATATTTATTGATTATTTTTTAATGAAAATTATTCAATTAAGATTTTTCTAGATAATCTTAATAAATGTTTTTAAAATAGTAAACTTTAAATCTTTAAATAAATGTATCATTACTGGAGATTTAAACTATGATCTATTAAATCAAGAAAATATACATGTTAGCAACCTTGTAAAATTGAAGCATGAAAATTATCACTTCCCAGTCATCAACAGACCAACTCACTTTAGTGATAGTAGTGTAACTAGGGATGGGATTTCAAGACTAAATTAGGAATCCTGGGCTCAGGATTTTCTTGGGATTTCCATTACATGATCCCAGGATTTTTTGGGATTGACAAGGCAAAACAATAAATGATTGTACTGTAAATAAAACAAAGTTTATTTATTATAGTAATGGTGCAAAAACAACAAAGCATCAATGCTGTCATCGTTAAGACGATTTCTGATTTGCTTAACAAAATTTGTTGGCAGATTGGTTGAATGTCGTGATTGTGATCGACATGGTCTCTGTTCAAAACCTACTCACCTCATTCTTCTGTTGTGTTCTTGGGAAAGACATTTACGGCACTTTTACCTGCTTGGTGGTCTTGGTAAGCTGATTTAAATATCAGTCATATTTTTATTAAATTTCAAGCAGACAGCAATATCTTGGTATCTTCAAAAGTAGTTTGGGATAATTGCTTACTCTATGTATAAGTGCCTCTGTCCCTTTTTTATAAATCAGGAAGATAAATGTAAAGGTAAAAAATAAAATAAAAATACCCAAAAGCGGAAAATGCATGCTTGGCTTCTACTGATGTGGGTTTGATAGTTTTTAGAGTATACAACTTTTCTAGATTAATTGGTCTTGTTTTACTAATTTCATAAAGCATCATCTCTTTTGGCACCATTTAAGAGCTCACATTATTGCATTCTTCTTTGTTTTTGTCATCTGCAACAAATGCATACAGTTCTTGAGTTGAAGTCATTTGAGCTTTGAGTTCTTGCCCATTATTACTGCTTGTCACTTCATGTTCCTCATTAAAGGCAGCTTTGTCAGATCTACTGCTGACAAACATTTCTTTAAAGCAGACTTGGTAGCCATAGCAGCAATTTTTTGGTAAAGTTGATAAATGTACAATGATTTCTTGAGGCATTCAAAAAGATGTACAAGTTGGTTGTTGTGCCATTTATCAATTTAAACCTTAAGTCTTTTGATTAAATCCTTGCTAATGTTTGATTACAATTCACCAAGTTTCTTTAATAAAATGCAATTATCTTTTCTGATAGCAACACAGTCTACATCTTTACTAGCTAGAGCAGTGTTTCTCAAAGTGAGCCACTTGGCTCCCTAAGGAGGAATTTGAAATCTCCAAGGAGGAAAAATCACTAGGGGAGAAATCAGGGAGGAATTTGAAAATTTCATTACATGTAAGTGAGGCAAAAAAATTGGTACTTTAAAGTGAAAAGTTTTTTTGAATTACTACTTTTTAGGGATAAAAATATCAGCAGTCTGGTCAAGTGTTTAGAGCACTGTGATTGTGATCAATATGGTCTCAGTTCAAAACCTACTTGCACTATTCTGTTGTGTTCTTGAGGAAGACACTTTATGGCACTTTCCTTTGTTTGGCAGTCTTGGCAAGCAATTCCAAATTTCATTCATATCTCAGTATAACAAAAAAAAACAAAATAAAAAAATTTCAACCAGACACCAATATCTGGTTGGGTTAATTGCTTGCCCTATCTATTATGTTGTGATGTTTTCTGCAAGTCAGGAAGATAAATATAGAGATGAAATAAAATAAACAAAAATTGAGAAATCCGAGAAAGATTCAAAATTGAATGTTAATATTTGAAGTTTCTGGGATAACTAAAATTTGGGTCACAAATTTCGATGAAGACAAAAAATTCTTCACTTTGATCATTGAGGTATTCTTTTTTAGAACAGGGAAATGATGGTACCCAAATCCTGAAAGGGAGAAATGTAGCAAAAACTTTTGAAAAAAACTGAGCTAGAGCATCAACAGCAACCTAAAAGGGAGCAAGGGCTTCACATATTTCATTTATTTCTTTCATTTCTTTTTCAGATAAATCAAAAGGAACATCAAGTTGTACCACAGCCATTAATCTCTTTCTTTAGCTTGTAAAATCTTTTTAGCATTGTCACTAAACTATTCCATCTTGTTTTGCAATCTAAAAGAAGCATTTTTCTCTTCTAAAATTTTCCAAAATAAAGGTCTGGAGATGGTCATCATTTTTTGGTGGAGATCACTGAAAAAGCTTTACAAGTTTTTTAACTTTTTGCACCACATCTTATAAGTTAGGTACCAAAGGAACAGCATTATTGCTTTCTTCCTCTTCAAAATCATCTTCAGCTTTAGCAATGGAGTCATTTCTGGTGTCACTTTTGCAATCACCCACAAGCCAAATGAAATTTTTACTTGGCTTGCATGGTGTTTCTTTATATAGAACATCACAGTCTACTAAATGAATAGCATGGGTGTACAGGTCACATGTTTAGGACAAGTGTCTTTTTTAAATTTTACCATCTGTAACAATAACTACCAAATCTTTGTTCAGATCCAAACCAAACAATTGCAACTGTTCTTAAACAAGTCTAATTGCCTTTGGTGCATTCACACTTCCTTCAATGCAAATCAATCCTAGAGAATGAAACAATCTTGAAAACAAATATCAATGTTTATGTAGCAATGATTTCTCATAGAACTCAACTTGTCAAAAGTGATAGAAAAGCGACCATCTTTTAGTTTAGTTGCATTAAACTTTCCTTGAATAGTTTTTACTATATCCTCTCTCTGCTTCTTCACCAAATCTTAAACTTTTTTGTGTGATCTAGGTAAATCATATGCACCTGCTTTACATGCTTGACATAGTTGCTTGCTTGTGGCAACTGACTTATATGTAGGTTCATCTACAACAGTTAATTAACTAAACAATTCACTGAGGTTCTGGTTTTCCGATTTCAAAAAGGAATCGACTTGTTGCATTTTAAATTTTGGCTTGTCTGTTTTAGCAACTTCCACAAGACTTGATTTTACTGCAATTTCAATGCATAATTAGTCCCTTTGTACTTGATCCTGCAGCTTTTAAGATTGCATGGTACAATTTGCACTTTGCTTTTTCAATAGTTTTGAAGAATGTTTTGCCACCCTTTGAACTTTCTTAATAATCATAGGTCTTCCAAATTCAATATTTTAAGTAAACATTCATTCTAATATAAATTATAAGATAGATGGTTTTGCTAGTGCTAATGTCAGCAAATCATAATTGTAAACATTTCACTTTAAAAGAGGAGTTGGTTACATAGCAAACAATCTTGACAAACCATTTTAAGCAAAACTAATCAAAACAAATCATAAATTGTGGTGATTGTATAACACTAATCTTGGGACTTTCCAACGAAAAATCCCAGGATCAGGATTGGCAAAAATTAGGTGAAATCCTGGGATTTTGGGATCAGGATTTCCTGGGATCCCAATGCCAACTGTAACAGTAATAGATCACATTTGGAGAAACCGATATTCTCATCAAATAAACTCAGGTGTCATATTTGGTTTACTCTCTGACCATTTGACAGTGTGCATATGCATAGATTTTACAAAACATGGTTTTTCTAACCCAAAACAAAAAAAGTTTTTTAGCTCTCAAAATATCACAAAATTCAATAAAATGTTAAAAAACATTGACACTACCCCAATACTTAATAAAGATAATACTGATTTGGCTTAGGAGTTACTTATGAGCAACTACAAGACAACTTTTAAGCAATGTTTACCTGTAACTTGACAACATCGCAAAACAAAAAATAATCAAACATGGTTTGATGAAGATTTATATCTACTAATGGCTAATAAAAACAAATATGTTTTGAAGTATTTGAAAAAAAGAATGTTTTAAACAAAGCTAATTTCAACAAAATTAAAAATGCTTATAATTATGCTTTACAAAAAAAACTATTTGGCACAAACTTTTTAAAAAATTAAAAATGATATGAGACAAACTTGGAAAAGCATAAATAGACAATTAGGCAAAGTGGAAATATCATCATGTTCTTCTCTATTTATTAATAATATTACCATTGATGACCCAAAACAGATCACTGATCACTTCAATGACTACTTTGTCAATATTGCTATTAAATTAATATCAAATTTACCCCAAATACCACATAACTTTTAAACATATTTACCAAGTTCAATATTGAACTGACTTTATTTTTATCCCACAAATTTATTTGAAATAAAAAAATCAGTAAATAATATTCAGCCCAAAAATAGTTCTGGCATTAATGACGATTTCATTTCTGGCTTTAAAACTGCAAAGTTGTACCAATTCATAAAAAAGGTAATGTACTTGATTTAAGTGATTATCACCCTATTAGTTTATTGTGTTCAATGTAAAAAATACTAAAAAAATTAGTGTATAATCAAGTAATCTCATTTCTAAACGAATAAAATTTTTAATAAATATTAATTTGGCTTTAGAGAAAATCTTTCAACTCTTCAAGCAATTTCTTTATTAACTAAAAATATTACTGATGTTTTTGAAAACAAAAGAACAGGTAATCTGTTAGATCATAAAGTTTTTTGGAAAAATTGTGGCATAGTGGAATTCAAGGTGCAACAAATAAATGATTGATAGTTATCAAAGCAACAGAAACCAATTAGTTTAAGTAAATCACATTTGCTTCAATACAAAAATATTAGAATTTGATGTACCCCAAGGTTCTATATTGAGTTCCTCACTCTTTTCAATTTATGTTAATGATCTTAATACAAGTTTAATTTCTGGTAATTGTAAATGTATGCAAATCACACTAATGTGTTCTTAAAAAATAACTGGTATAAAAATTTTTACAAAATTGCAAACCAAAAGTTGATAAATATTGATAATTGGTTTTTAGCAAATCAATTAATTTTAAATACTGATAAAACACACTATAATTCCTAAGACAAAGCTTTCTTTAAATAAATAAACACACTCTATCAGAAATAAATTCATTTCTCAGCAATCAAAAAACTTTCAGGAATTTTTTAAGAACATTTAAGCTGGAAACCACACATGGAGTTTATACTGAAAAAAATCTATATCACTTATAATACTATTAAGAAAATTTCAAAATATTTTGATGAAAAGATACTGTTATTACTTTAAAACTCATTGATAACTAGCCACATAAGATATGGCATTGCAAAGTGGTACAATGGTCATAAAATTCAACAAATAAATTTATCAGCATGACTTTTGGATGACATCATAAAGCTAGTGGTACAAACATAAAGAAAGACAATGATAAAATGACAATTAATCGAATAAATAAACTAAAACTCTGCAGTTTTATGTACAAATATACAAAAAGCTTGTTGCCACCATGCTTTCTCAATTTTTTTCAATAAAACATTGTAGGCGATGATTTACAAATAAACAAAAAAAGTCAATCCTAATTTTGTTCCATCATTTTGTAGATTAAATATGACCAAATAATTGTAAAATATAAGTGTCCATTGGGATGATGATTCATACAATTAAAGGAAGCTTGAGTCTTATAAAATAAGTTTTTAAGTTCTTTTTTTTCAGAAAGCTTGAAATAATTTGATGAAAAACAAAAGTACAACCTTGAGACTATTCAGAAGAAAATCAGGTCCTCAAGAAAGAAATTGCTGATTGCAATGAAAATTCAATTAACTTTTTTTATGATATGCACACAAATATTTTATTGCTTTTGTCTTTTAAATTTAATTTTTAACTATTTCACAGCCATATACATTTGAAATGGTCCTTTTGACTCATGGCAGAATTTCTTTTGGTGAATTTTTTTACTTGCCTGACTCCCCTTTTGGATCTTGTCCCTTTAGATCACAGAATTTGTTGTTTATCCCACCCATGATTATGCAACATTCTCTTTATATGACTTAGAGGTGTACATTTTATTGTTAAATTATTACTACTTTTTGTAATTAATTTATTATTTGTATAATTTATCTTAATTGCTTTTTTCTTCTTGTTTTTAAATTAACTAAGCTACTTTGTTTTAAAGGTACAGCAACTGCACACACCTGATGTTGTGCATGTAATAATGTATATTGTTTAACTGCTGTTTCCTATTTTTTGTAATCACTTTGTCAATAACAATTAGGCAAATGTAATAACATGATTGCAAATAAAACTGAATAAATGAATGAAAATATATGAGTTTCAAAAAAACTGAATTGTAATACAACTACAGTTTTGATTTTTTTAACATCAAAAAGATTAAAATTGAATGATTTTTTTTATAAATTAAAATGATTATGCATAGTAAGTGACAAAAAAATAAACAAGATAATTATTTATTTACTTTGGAGTTTTATAACTGCATAATTAAAAAGCTTGATTTGTATGTTTGGCAAGATTCTCCTTGATCAGATCTCGAACAATGCGTTAAGAGGATGGACAGATGTTGAGGATATTGTAGAATATTTAAGAAAGCATCATCCAAGATGGTTGAAACATTTCAAGAGAATAACTGTGAAGAGTTTGACAAGAAGAGTTTACAAGAAGAGAATAAAAGGTAATATGAGAAGAGGAAGACCAAAGAAAACCTGAGAGAAGATGGTAAAGCATGATGTGAGAAAAAGAAACTTGTCTATTGAAGATGTTAATGATTGAGAAAAGCGGAGGCATTGTTGCAGACAACTGGACAACCCTGATATTTCATGCTAAAGTTCAGGTCTCAACAGATGAAATGGAAGATAACGATGATAATGATGATTTTTTTGTTTAGGTTCTGCTTAGTAGTAAAAATTAATTTCTAATAAAAGAAACTATTTTTACAAATTATTGAGCTTTGGATTACCCATTTTATGGAATGGTTTAACTTCCAAACATAAAACTTCTTTGCTTTGCAAAAAGCATAATTTCAAAGATAATTAAACAAAAAATTTTTTTCTTTAAAAGTCATGGAAAGGCACTGTACATAATCCATGAAAAAAAAATTTCAAAGTTAAAAAAAACATAACCCATCTAAAAAACAAAAAAATCAATGATAAAGAAATGAAACTATCTATCTTGTATACCAATCACAATCTAAAAAAAACATAGAAAAAAATTAACCTGCAAAGAGTAAAAGGTTAGGCAGGCCTGATATAGACCTATGTGGACATGTTATACTTTTTTGCAAGTGCTTTTTATTTCTGACAAAATTTTTCTTTATTTTCTAACAAAAAAATTTCTGACAAAATTTCTTTGGTTGGTTCTTCTTTCAAGAACCAACCATCTTCCTGCAGTTACTATTGCTTCTTGAAGAGATTTTTTCTTCATAGTTTCTTTTTTGTTCTCTCCTGGTGTTGAAGGGGGACTTTCGGTTAGTTTTACAGAAAAAAATTGAGCAACCTTGCTTCTTGTAATTTTATATTGAGGTGAAGCAACCTTGCTTCTTGTAATACAACATCTATAAAATAATTCATTGCTATCATAGCAAGCTACAACGTACATTCGTTTTGTTGCTTCTTCCTTTTTCTAATCTGCAGTCTTATGTTTATTATTAAATTATAGTTGCATTTTTATTATGTGGCAGAGCAGAAATAAAAGAAAACTGAACTTAACTGAACTGAAAATAGTTATGGTCCCTTTTTCATGAAACCCAATTTTTTTTTGATTTTGTTGAAAAAAATGATATCATGCAAGGGTGGATTTAAGAGGGGTCCCCTTAAGACTTTTTTAAACAAGTTATGCATTAATTCACTGTATCATTATTATCAGTATCATCTTTATTCAACCTTTTAATTTGGCAGGAAAGCAGCTGAGGCATTGAACTTTGGAAAACTATCAAGCAGTTATTTTGATGTGGTTTTGGAGAGGCAAGATATTGCTATCTGATTGAAAATTTTTGTTGTTATTTTACTTTCTATTTGGGAATATGAGTAAAATTCAAAGTCACTTATAAAAATGACAAGCAACATAAAATGTTTTTCTCTAGAATACAATAGAATACAATCTCAACTGCCTCAATCACTTTTGCCAATAATACAAGGCTCTTACCTATTAAACCATGCTACCAACATCAAGAACAATACCAATTAAACCATATTAAACAACATCAACCAACATCAAGAACAATACACAATACCTATTAAACTATATTACCAACAACAAGTTTTTCTCTAGAATACAAAAGAATACAATCTCAACTGCCTCAATCACTTTTGCCATTAATACAAGGCTCTTACCTATTAAACCATGCTACCAACACACTAAGTTTTGAGACTGTAGGTCATTACTGTGTAGCCTACTTGATCTAACATGCTCAATGAGCCTTAAAATAAAATTGTGCTTCTGATATTGCCTTTCTGGTAACCAAAAATAGATCAGGTTTTGCATTAACCTGTAAGATCTGTCAAATTATACAGTTTCATAGTTGAAGAGTTGGTAGGCATCAGTCATGCAATTGATTAAAGTGAACAAGGATGAGCACTGCTCATAAAGGAAAAGTTAAGAAATGGTGTTTTACATTAAAAAAAAGCAAAGGCCAGTGGTGATTCTACCATATGATGAGTAAAATGAAAGACTTTGCAAGCATTATTTAAAATGAAAATCCTCTTGCATATCCAGTGCATTGCTTTAGCCATAAATGTAACTTAATTTAGTCAAAATCATGCTATTTTTCACTCATTTGCAACATATTTTCAATTTCAACCAAACCTTGTGGCTACAATCAAATTGTCACCAATCAAAATGCAAAAACTGGAAGAAATGTTGAATTGATCCTATTCAGATGAAACAAAAAAAAAAACAGTGTTTAGTTTGATTATGTCATACACGACAAGTACAACTACACAGTGCTGCTATAGTGCTCATAGAAATGATTGCACTGTTTCATAATTTCTAAATAGATATAGAACAGTTTTGTTGTCAGCAATTCAACAATCTATGACACTCAGTTTGTTATTACACTGACTGTTTGTAAGGTTGTAATAGTTCACACTGTATATGTCAGTAAAAGATTACAAAAAGTCAATTAACATTTGAGGCAATTGCAATTTCAAGTCTGCTCGACAATATCTGCAAATAGCAGCTGAATAGCTTTACGATATTTGCTTAAACCTAAAAAAATATTGCACAAAAAAGGAGAGGGAAAGTCAGGGATACCTAAACAACCAAAATGCGAAATTCTACTTTTTTTAATATGACTTTATGCACACTGTACGGCTATTGCAAATTGCATGTATTTGCTACATTACAGTTATAACAGTTTACATTTAAATTTATTTTTTAATTTTTATTCAATTTATATTATTTTTGTATTAATTATGCAATTTATTATTTGATATATATTATAGATTTAAACCAATTTTTTATAAGAATTGATTTATATGAAAATTTTTTAATTCAAATGTTTTATATATTTTAATTTATCTTAACTTTTTTAACTTAAAAATATTTTGTAAAAGGTTATTTAAATTTTAAATATTTGAATTTTTATTTAAAAAATGAATTTTTTAAAACTTTTTAATAAATCTTTTTTTAATACATACGTATATGCAATGTGCTAAATGATATTTAAAACAATTGCCCATTTTTATTTTTTTAATAAACTTTTTTGAGGATCAATAAAAAGATTTTTTTACATTTTTAATAATTTTTAAGTCATAAATTAGATATTATGTCCAAAACAAATTTTTTGAATGAAAAAAATTAAGGTTTTTTCAAGATGTTATTGCAAGCCATTTTTTTGGTAAAAAACCCTGGAATTTGTTTTTTAGCACCAGGGTGGAATAAAGAAGAAAGCAAGAGCAAAGGATCTCTCAAGAAGTGACAGTATTCACAGGGGCATCCAAGTTAGTTTCACAAACAAGAATTGTTTACGGTGACTTTTTAAAAAGACCAAAAAATTATTGGTACATGCACAATGTAAAAAGATTATAATCTGTTTTTGTGTAGCCTTATGTTTGGTGATCAAAATTATTTTTTGATAAATTCTAAAATTCAAAAGCTTACTTGTTGCTTTATGCAATAAATTTATTGTAATATAGGATCTTAACAAAATTAGTTGTTCAGTCAAAAGGCCATTTCCAGTCAAAGTACTTCAAGACAACCAGAGAAAAAACTTTTGTTTTGGTTTTGTAAATATTTTGAATCTTAGTTATCTTGATATAAATTTTCCTTTGCTTTCTGTATACATGTATTTATCTAATATTTATTTTCTATCTTTGTAATGAATTTAAATTTTCTATAATTACATAGATACAATTAATGGTGAGTATTAATAAATTTTTTAAATTATTAGGCTATTTGATTAGCTTTTAATATGGGATATACTTTCTGTGTTCCCAAATCCAAAACTGATTATCATTTCAACAAAAATTAAAAAGAATCTGAACCATCAATCCCCTTGTTTAGATTTTCTTCAGACCAAATTCAATGTCAAAAACAGATTGAAGCTATTTCGAAAAGAAACTTAAAAATTAATAAATCATGCAAAATTAGTGCCAAACATGTCATTGAATCAGATATTCAAACTATCACTATCAATTCTTGGAAAATAGGAAAAAGTAGAAATAAACTTGCTGAGTTAAAAAGATATTGATTAAAGTCATCTGCAATCCTTCAATTTTTCCCAATTGTCTAAAATATCTGTCAAATAAACCATTGTCTGAACCTTCTGGTTTAAACAAAAAAAAACTTTTTGCTACAAGAATAAAAAAAACAGTTTATTGAGCAAGATTCATTTCAAGACCTAAAATCTTTAAAAATTGAAATTAATAATACAGTACTCCCTTCTGGTTATTTTAATTTTTACAGATGATGCTGTGGAATTTTCTTTTAATACAGTTATATTTCTTATTCTAAAAATGTGCCAAAAATAAATTATTTCTTACTAAGTATGATTTGCTCTATGTGTGATGGCACAAGTTAAAATAAGATTACTCTATATACTTAGCTGAAAAAAATATTGTCTATTTTGTAAAACTTAAAATTGTAGCTTTAAAAGCAAAAATCAAATCACCCTATTCTTTGCATGCATTTTATCAAGTTTCGCATCTTGGTTGTTCAGGTATGCCTAAGGTAAATTAATGCCTAGGTCCTAAAGTTCAATGCTGGTTTGCACTTCTGTAGCAAAAACATAAGATTGAAGAAAAATCTGAAAAAATACATTTATTGCAACAAAGATCAATTTTTTCAACAGAATTGTCAAAGCTTTGCATTTAATTGGTACTCTTTCTGTAACAACCACCACAGCAGAAATAACATTTAGTTCTTTTAAATGACTCAAAACAAACATACGTATATATATCAGCAGCATGGCTGAGTGGATAGCAGCACCATTTGATGGCAAATGCAATACTGATCAACACAGTTGTTGTTTAAAACCTAATATCATCTGTAATGACATTGAGAAAACACTTTAGGACACTTTCCTCTCTTTGGCAGTCTTATCAAACAGTTCTATATTATATTTATATCTTTAAACAAAACTAGAAAACAAAACAGAATATTTCAACTCAACAGCAATGTCTTGAGATCTTCAAAAGCAGGTTGGTGTAATTGCTTGAAGGTTGTTATCAGTATAACACTTCTGATGTTTTCCTGTGAGTTAGAAGAAAAATAGTGGTAACAATAGGTGCAGACAAGAATGCTTCAGTTTTCTGGTTTTACTTGCTAGTCATCCCATTCTGCACAAGAACAAATTGCTTATACAACCAGTAGATACCCTCAAAAACCTAACTGACAAATTTTCTCACATTAATAATTTTTGTTATAAATTTTGTTTGTTGCTGTTTGTTCAATGTTTTGGAGTTATTGCCCTTGCAAGGGTAATATGATTAGGTCTCTTCAAGAAATCACTGTAAATGATTTTTGTTCATAAAACTAACATAGATCTTGCTGTGGTTACTGTTGCTTCTTGAGAGATCCTTTTTCTTTTGGTTTCTTCTTTTTTTCATCCTGGTGCTGAAAGGAAGATTCCAGGTTAGTTTCACCAAAAAAAAAACAAAACAAAAAAAAACTTTTCAAGAAGTCACTGTAAGCACTTTGGTTTGTAAAACTAACCTGGATCCCTCTGTGATTACTATTGCTTGTTGAGATCATTTTTCTCTTGGTTTCTTCTTTATTCCACCCTGGTGCCAAAAGTGGGGTTCTGGGTTAGATTCATCAAAAAAAAGGCTTACTACATTGACTTTTTGAGGAGACCCAAATGTTTTGTTGCTTCTACCTTAAAGAAATATTTCCTGACTGCTATGTAATACAAATTTATCAAAAAATGGCAAACCACACAGTTTTATTTCTGCTTTCACTTTTTTTGTCTTCTTGTTTGATTAATATTACAAATTTTTGCCCTCCCCTCAAAAAAAAAATCCTAAGCACTTGATATCATGCATTATCATTTACTTTGAGCAAACAAAAAAAAATTTTGATGAGTTAATAAAAAACCTCATTTATTAGTCTTTACAGTTAAAGCTAGCTTAATAAAACATAATTTAAGAATGCAAACACTTAGTGTACAATTTATAAAAAATTTTAAAGCCTTAAAAACAAGTCAAAGATAATACTGTAATACGGTTGAGTTTTGAATAATGTTAAATTGTTCAAACGTTACTTCCTTCTTTAACCATCAACGCGTTGCAAAACTTTTTCAAACACCAAACGGAAATAAAAGTTTTTTAAAAACTTTTGACAATGTCGCTTATCATCAGTTTGGTGATTGATTCGGTGCTATTGTCATGGGAAATACCCTGTTTAAAGACAACAAGAAAATTCTAACCTGGCAACAGCGACGCTAAAATTTACGATATTTTTTCTTTAAAAAATATCAAAATATTTGCTTAAATTGATATAATCGTTAATACTAACGCATAAAAGTACTTAAAAAATAACTGAAAAGTTAACGCGTTCTTGGGAAAGATACTTTATGGCACTTTTTCCTGCTTGGCAGTTTTAGCAAGCAGATCTATATAAATTTTAGTTATTATATTTATTAAACACTACACTTTATTAATTGAAACCACAATAGTCTGTTTCATCTTATCGAATTGTCAGGTGGTTACTTATTCAAATAGAAATTTGTAATAAATAAATTTTAATTATATCTAACGTTTGAAATTTTAGTTATATCATAGCGACTATGGTTATATCTAAGGTTTGAAACCGGAATCCCGGTTTTGGGAATTCCCGGAATTCAATAACTTTTGGATTTATGTTTCCCGGTTTTGGTTTTAGCAAAAAAATTCCCGTTTTTTTTCTGACATGTAACAAAAAAGTATACTACTATAATTTTTTGTTTTAGATTTGATTAAGTTCTTAATAGGCTTTAGTCAAACACCAATAATACTGATGAATTTTAATTTCATTTTGATAATTTTTTGCATCATTGGTGTACCATAGTTATCTATGGTTATTTTAATTATGTTTTAATGCTAATTTGAAATCGTGTTACACCGTTACTAGATGGCGCTGTCAACGACAACATTTATTTACGAGGTTCCAGACTATGTATATAGCGACTATGCCATCACTATGCCATCACCGCGTTGCAAAAGTTTTTCAAACAGCAAACGGAAATAAAAATTTTTTAAAAACTTTTGACAATGTCGCTTATCATCAGTTTGGTGATTGATTCCTTGCTGTTGTCATAAGAAAAATCCTGTTTAAAGCTGACAATAGGAAAATTCAAACCTGGCAACAGCGACGCTAAAATTTACGACGTAGTTTGTTGTTTCCTTTAAAAAATATAAAAATATTTGCACAAATTAATGTAATTGTCAAGACTAAAGCATAAAAATATTTAAGAAATAACTGAAAAGTTAACGCGTTCTTGGGAAAGACACTTTACGGCACTTTCTTTGCTTAGCAAACAGACCTAAATTTTAATTATATATAAGGTTTAAAAACCGAGATTTCGGTTTCGGGAATTCCCGGAATTTAATGTCTTTTGAATTTGATGTCCCCTGGTTTTCGTTTCAGCAAAAAAATTCCCGTTTTTTCTAATATAAAACAAAAAAGTGTACATCTAAAATTTTTTTGTTTTAGATTTTACTAAATTCTTAGTAGGTTTTAAAGAGCTTCTTTGTGGTACAGAATTTTAATGTCGCTTTAAACAAAGTCGATTTTTTTGGAGCCATAAGCTTTTCGTGACGCTCTCATCAGTGGCAATCGCGTCAAAATGAGACGAACCAGAGAAAATCAAGGTATTTATAGTCTCAACAGTTGGGAGAAAGGTGCTGCACTCTCGGAAAGGAGAAAGGCACAATTGCACAAATTTTTTGTGCAATTGTGCCGATTGCCACTGATGAGAGCGTCACGAAAAGCTTATGGCTCCGAAAAAATCGACTTTGTTTAAAGCGATAGTAGGTTTTAGTCAAACACCAATAATGCTGATAAATTTCAATTTTATTTGAATAATTTTTTGCATTACTGGTATTATAATGTTGCGTCTGTCGTTTTTGCAAATTTGACTTTAAATGTAAAAATTACAGTTCTAAACACAAAACTATTGTTTTTAACTTCCTTACTTTTAAAACTTGTTTACAGTTATTAAATCAAGTTTAAATACATTTTTGCCAAGCTGATTTACATGTTTTGCTCTTAGTGTTTATGTCAGGGTGTCGAACCGGACCCGAACCGGATCCGTAAACCCGTATTAACCGTTATTATTTTTTGAACCCGAACCGGAACTGAACCCGAAAAAATAAAATTTGCTGAACCTGAACTGGAACTGAACCCCTAAAAATAAAATTTGCTGAACCTGAACCGGAACTTTATTTTAAATGGATCCGGTTCGACCGTTTCATGCTCAAATTTTAATTTTAAAGTTATTTGTAGAAGAATCAGAATCACATTTTGTTTTTGAAGTTGCCGCAATTTTTTTGGTCACGATACTTGTTGTGTGGCAATACAGAAACGTTATAAACGACTTTTTCAGGCGAGAAGTTAAAGCAAAAACATGTCACTTGCTAGATAAAGAAAGCGAAATTTTAAATATATGCTAAAGCAGTTGTTCTTAAGCTTTTTACAGTGCCATACTTTTAAAAAATACATATCAATATAGAGACGTAGCAAACATAGTGAAACTATCGTAGGTGAAGCAAAATTATTTGACGCCATTAAAAAATCAAAGCTGCACAGTGCAGGCTGTTGGAGAGCCACTCGACTGAAATTTAGTTGCGTGGAGAAGTTTAATAAAAAAGCAGTGTAAACTTATCGAATGATTCGAATTCAGTGTAACTTATAGTTGCCTCAAATGGTTTTCACTAGCATGATGGTATCCCTAACAGTCGAGATTGAGTAAAAAATAATGTTGAGCAAGCAATGCAATAAAGTTAATTAATTTTTGATTTTTCAAAAAAACAAAATTTTTTAAAGAAAATTTGTTGAGATTAGGAAGAGAAGCTATTAACCTTCGCCTTGTAGCGTGAAGTTTAAGTAATATTTTGTAAGCTAACTGCTTTTCTCTTATTTCTCAGCTTCTTATTAGGCCCAAATTTGCATGTTAAAATCTAAAAAGGCCTTCACTTTTGCAGTAAGGTTGATTCGGGATAAGCTGTTCATAGTTTTTAGGCTTATTTAAAAATACTATAGCAGTGAAAATTGGATTACACAAATTTTTCATTTGCATCAATGTTTGCTTCAACTTTACGTCAAAAATTTATCTCTTAAAATTGTTTAGTGAAGATTTGGCTGACTCAAACTTTTTTATTGCCTGAATACATGTATTTCGTCATAAACGTTTTGATAAAGTAACTCGTGCGTAAAAACCTCTTGGGAGTTTTTGTCTGAAATATGCTTCTAAAATTTTCTACTGAAGAGATAAAGGTTGAGTTGTTTGTCAGTATGGAGATTGCAATTCATAATAGCTACGATTTTTACTTTTTAACTTTGCATTGATTAGATAACGCCAGAATTTATTTTAATTAATTTGTATTTCTTTTAGTCTTTCGTTTATTAAAACTTCTTCAGATACCATAAATAAAACCCAAAAACAGATGATGATTAAGCGCAAAAATTTTTTTACCATTAAAAAATATTCGTCTTCAATAACAAACATTTTTTTGTTTGACTGTCATCGGTTTTTGTTTTTTATTTATAGTATCTAAAGAAGTTTTAATAAACAAAAGTTTATAAAATTGGATGATATTTAACTAGAATTTTTGCATTAATAATAGCTGTTTTTAATTGCAAAACCACCAACCTTTTACTTTATTGATAAAATTTGATGTAGGGGATGCAATAATTTTTTCGTTGTGAAAGCTTTTTCTTTAATATTGCCACGATACTGCGCCACAGTTGAACGCCGGTTATCCGAACGCTAAGGTGGTTACAACGCCATAGCATGGTGTGAACGACAGAGTGTCATTCAACGCAGCTTCTGCTTCTAAAAAGGATGAAAAACTTGGCAGCGACGAAAAGAGTGGTAAACTTAAAACCAAACTAAATAAGTGATTGTTCGATTATCCGAAAAAACAGTTATCCGAACCACGCCTGGTTTTAATTAGTTTAGATAATCGGCATTCTACTGTATATTTAAATCAGCTCTTACGGAACTTGCGAAACAACCTTACCAATTCAACTTCTAATTTGGGTTTATTTCCGTATAACAAAACAGGTTTACTTTTTGTGGTATAATTTCATAGTAGACATATGCTAAATGTTTAATATAATACTACGCATAATTTTTTTCAGTTTTTTTACTGATATTCTATATTAAATCTGGTAATTTATGTTAATATTAAAAAAGATGCCGCGCACGCAATTGAGTAATATTCGAAAGTTTTTCATTTATAAAATATCGACCGATTCATCTGTGTGTCAAATTGATGACTGTGGCACAGCTCTTCGTGGAAACCACGCATCTAATTTACAAAGACACGTAAAAAGATTTCATCAGGAGTGCTTTAAAAAATACAAAGAAAAATATTTCATTAATCTATCAATAAAATCTAAGAAAATACATAAAAATGCTAATGAATCTTTGTCTGAAAATGCTTTATCTTGTTGTCAAACAACTTTGGATAAAAAACTCTTTAAAACAATTCGAGTAAAAATCGATGCTCATTTATTAAGAACTGCTTGCTTGGAAATGGTCACTGTGAATGGAAGACCGTTTAAAATTGTTGAAGATTCAGGGTTTAGAAAACTTTTAAATCTAATTTCGCAAGCGCTCTCCGACAGTGGAAATAAAATTTGCATCAACGCAGAAAATATTCGCGAAGAAGTTGTCATGCTAGCGAGCAAAATAAAAAAAGAAATTAAAGAAGATATTCGTGAAAAGTTTATTTCACTTAAAATAGACATAGCGACACGAATGGACAGGGCTATTTTAGGTATCAACATTCAGCTCATAAAAAATGGAAAGCTTACTCTGAGGACAATAGCGATGAAAGAACTTACCCATCGCCACACGGCTGAATACATTAAAAACGCCGTGGCAGATGTTTTAGAGCAATATGAAATTTCTATAAGTCAGATTTATACTGTTACGACTGACAATGGCGCTAACATGCTAAAATCTGTAAAACTACTATCAAATGAGCAACTTAAAGAAAACGCATTTGCTGATGAAGATTCTCCTGGGACAAGCCAAGCTGCTTCATCCAATAGCGATGTTGAAAACGATGTTTACTCTGATGAGGACAGTGAATGCGAGGCGACTGATTCTTCGGCCTTTAATATTGAAATATTGCTTGAAAGTTTAGCAGCGTTTGATTTTGTTGAATCTACTAGCCGCCCAATGCTTCGAGGTCTTCGCTGCGCCGCGCATACCCTACAATTAGCTGTAGACGATGCTTTAAAACAATCTTCTTTAAAAAACGACATTGCTAAAGCCCGCCATGTGTGTAAAATTTTAAGAAATCCATCTATTATGGTGATTTTGAAAAAATTAAAACGAAAAAAGCCTATTTTGGATTGTGTAACTCGTTGGCATTCTACTTGTGATATGCTCCAGCGACTACTTTCATTAAAAGATTTCTGCCAAGAAATGGCCGTCTCCAATGCTGAACTGCATCTATTGGAGTAACAATGGAATTTGTTTTCCGAAATCGTGACAGCTCTTGAACCAGCACGAAAAGCCGCCAAGGCTTTACAGCAACAACATCTTACGTTGGGTGACTTTTATGGAATTTGGTTAAGGTGCAAATTAGAAATTTCAAAGGCATCACCAACAGAGTTTTCGCAGTTATTGCTGTCTTCTATAAAAAAACGCGACTTGGCGTTACTGGAAAATGATGTCTTTGTGGCATGCATTTTTCTGGATCCTAGATATAAAGTTTTGTTGAACGAGGAAGAAAAAACATCAGCTATAGCTCATCTTCAAAATACCTGGATTAGCTTGCAAAACTTAAAATCTCAAAGTATAAATTTTACCGATCAAAATCGGCTATCTCCCGATTTACGCAACTCCGGCAACGACGATGATGATTTAGAAGTGATGTTAAAGGCGCATGAATTGGAATCAGCAAAACAAAAGGTATTTATTTTTTTAGCTGTTATTGTATTTACCTAGGCCAAAATTTTGTTTTGTTAAACTAAAGTAAACTCCATAATTTTACGAACTTTGTTCTTCATCTTTTGTTCTTGCTTCAAATTATTTGGCCTGACATTATTGATACACGCAACTAGTAATTTAAATAGTAGCATTTTTATTTTCAAAGAATTATTTTTGATTTCTTTGGCAGGATCAACATAGTGCTACAGTCGTTTTTTGAATAAATTTTCTTAAATTTGGTTTCGCTTAGTTTACTCATACGACCTCTTTATCGTTGTGGCGACTTTGTGACCAATCGCATACTCGTACCAGCTCAAAAAATTGGGGAGGGCAATAAAGTTTTGCCCGAATTTTGTGACATTTGCCCGAATCCTGATTTTCTAGTAAATTGTCTGAGATTCTCGGACAAAGACCAAATTTCGTCCTAAAATCATGGTGTTCTCTAAAAAAAAGGTCTTCACTTGAAATCAGTCTCATCTTTCTCACTTTTTGTCCCAAAATCAAAATGTTTTCAAAAAAAAAAAAGCTCTTCAGCAAAATTTGGTAGTATTTTTTCGTTGCCCAAAAATTCTGGTTTTGCCCAAATATTTTCTTGTCACTGCCCGAAAAATAATCTTGGAAAGTTGATGGGGCAATTGCCCTCTTCCCCCCCGCCAGGTACGGCTATGACCAAGTAGAATGACGGCAGTGTGGTCGAGTGGTTAAAGCGCCGTACTTATGATCAACATGATCTCGGTTCAAAACCTACTCGCGCCATTCTGTTGTGCCTTTGGGAAAAACACTTTACGGCACTTTCCCCTACTTGGTGGTCTTGGCAAGCAGTTCTAAATTACAGTCATGTCTCTATTAAATTACAAGCGGACAGCAATATCTTGGCATCTCCAGAAGCAGGTCGGGAAAATTGCCTATCCTATGTATTAGCGCCTCCGTCGCTTTCCTGCGAGTCAGGAGGATAAATATGGAGATGAAATAAAAAAGAATGGAAGATCTTTTGCTGTATGGTTTTATGCAAAATGACTAAAATTCGGTTAATGAACATTTGTTGTAGACCTACTGTATTATCTCATTTATGGTTTATAAAATTATGAAAAGAACTAATTTTCCTGAAGCAAGTTTTAAACTTTACAGGTTGCAAAGTGCTCTTTAGACATTAGCAACGACTTAAAGGCTTTTCAACAAGAGCCACGGATAAAGAAAGATCAAAACATTTTGAAGTATTGGAGAAGCCAAAAGAACCAATTTCCAAAGTTGTACATACTTGCTTCCTTATTATTCGGAGTGCCAGCCACACAAGTTAGCGTGGAAAGAGCTTTCTCCAGCTTAAAATTTATTTTGTCTCCACAACGCTCAAGAATGGACTCGAATATGCTCGAAAACGTATTGCTTGTACGAAACAACTACTTATTTAGGTTGGAACAAGACTCCACAGATGAAATATAAACCTTAATTTAATGTTAAATTTTTCGTTCATATTGTCCATTTTTTTTTAATGTTCAATGGTAAAGAAAATTTATTGTTATACTTTAAATTGTTTACGGAGTAGGAAAAATTGTCAAGTTCGATTAACCTTTGTCAAAGCATTACTTTATTTAACAGATGTGTTTTAACTAAACTTTAAGTAGGTATCGTTAAATTAATGCTACAAAATAATGTTTAAATATTTGTAATGTTATTAAAAATTAATTAAGTTTGGTAAGCATTTTACCTGAAGTAACGTAAATCTTAACATTTAAAAAAAATAAAAGTTCTACCAGAAAGGTTGTTTTGAGTTTGTTTGCTATTTTTTAATGTTAATCTCGTATATTTTAACTAGTTTTAATAATGTTAAATCCACGTTGATTGTTGGTAATTATTTACTAAACAAAAAATGGTTTTCAGCATTTCTTTAGGGGGCAATTAAATTGATTTGATGCATGATATTGTCGGATTTATTAATTTGCAGATTCAATGTTGAAATGTATGGTAAAATAACCAATACTCGAACCTGTATGTAAACAACGTTTATCTAGCGTGCTTTTTCATATCAAGTATTACGTTAAAATTAAATTTTTGTTAACTTTCAGGCCTACCAAAATTGTAGCAACAGGACAAATAACTTTTAATGCATGAACCACGTATTTGCTGGTTCATTACAAAAGTTTTGCGTCAGTTATCTTTATGTAGAATGCAACCGAGAAACTATAAGCAAATTATATATATGTATAAGTTACCCCTGCAAACAAAATTTAGTAGCACAATCTGACTTTGAGTTAAAACTAAATAGTTTTGGTCGCCAATAGTTAGACAGCTTGGCAAACAAAACATTATGGAGGAGCCAGAGTATTTTTCTGCCAATATCAAGCTAGTGTTTATCGAAAAAGTCTTTAATCAAATGTTGAGAAACAATTTTGCTGGTTTTACGAATTGAGAAATGATTGTCTCCCGTAAATTTGAATTTGCTTGAATTTAAGACTTTTTTTAAACAATTGGACCCATACCTAATTTTTACCCTTTCGTCGCTATACACTTATTAAAATAAAAAGCAGCAAGTTCTTAGTACCAGTTGTAAGCAAGCAGTGATCAATATACAAAATTGCAAAGCTTGATTTCAGTTATTTTAAGAAAAAAAAAATCTTATACAACAAACTGATTTAATTTTTAATTTATTTCTAGTTGTAATTATTAAATTAAATGTTACCGTTTGAAGTTGCCACAATTTGTTTGAGCACTTGTGTGCCAATAAAGAAACGTCATAAACGACTTTATCAGCCGAGAAATGAAGAAAAAATATGTTCACTAGATATATGAACGTGCGCCAGGAGAACCAAAAGGGGGACACGCTTTTTTAAATTTCAAATTTTACAAAATAATACATAAATATGCATTAAAAACTTCTAAAAGTTAAGGCTCGTTTCCACTACGAGCGTGGAATAGAGCATTCTTTGATTGTTTTGATCATCTTTCCGCGCTTAAAATCTAAGTGAAGCAAATAAAGTCAATAAATCAAGTAAAGAGTACAGTGGCGAACAAAAAAAGTAAGACTTTTTTATTTTTTAAGATTTTTTAAAAATATCATTGTTAAAATTGAATTATATTAATATATATCAAGTAATATATCATTAAAAGAGCACAAAAAATTATATTAAATCCAATGTTAATTTATTTTTTTTTAGAAATATACAGTAATTCAATTGCAACTAACTTATTTTTAAAAAATTTAATAAAATAAAATATCTTACTTTTTTGCTCGCCACTGTACTCCATTCCACGCTCATAGTGGGAAAAGAGCCTTTATGCGTCAATTTTTTATTATTATAAACTTGAATGACTAAATGTTAAACGAAGTATTTTTTGTTTTATTAATTTTTTTACTTCTTTCCGCGCTTAAAGGAAAAACGAAGCAAAAAAATCATTAAAAGAGACAAAGAATACTCCAATCTACGCTCGTAGTAGAAATGAACCTTAATGACGTTTCATAACTAGTAAACCTTCTGCGTGAGGGCCGCCACTAAAAAATTATCAAAAAATTCTTAGACAGGTGTATCAGCGGGTAGTCGAAGAAAGAACTATATAAACTCATGTAAACGCAATCTATAAGAAAGTTTTGAGATCGCAAAAGAACAAAAAACTTCCGTTTCCGCTTTTGGCGCTCGCAAGATCATTACTATAAATTTATTGGTAAGACTTGGTTTTTACAACCAAGACCCATGCCGGTGAATTAGTTTAATTTAATTTTTTTAAAACTTGTACCAGAATTTTTTTAAAAACCCTTTTTAAGAATATTTTTTGTGTTTCCGACTGTTTGCCATCACTCCTCCAGGAAGCGCGTCTGCGGACGCCCATGATAACATCAGGTAAGAAATTGTGTTTACAGTCTAACGCTTGTAAGAAATAGATAAAAAATATATATTCCGAACCCGAACCGGAGCTGAACCGGAACTGAACCCCTAAAAAAAGAAATTGTTGAACCTGAACCGGAACTAAACCCGAAAAAAAATTTTTTGCTGAACCCGAAAAAAAATTTTTTGCTGAACCTGAACCGGATCTGAACCTTTAAAAATAAAATTTGCCGAACCTGAACCTGAACCGGAACGTTATTTTAAACGGTTCGATTCCCTGGTGGTAATACCGTAAATCGTTATTATTAACATTTTTTAAAATATATCCAAAACTGTAATTTATTTTAAAACGGTGGAATTGAAATTTTAAAATTTGATTAACAACTTTTCGAATTAATACTTTTAAATCTTGATTATAATAAAAATTAAAAATAGATTGTACTTTCCCTTTTTTAGAGAAAGTACGGATACTTGTCCAATGTTTTTGTATGAAAGTACTGATCTCCTCATCTGGGAGAACTACCGCTTCTAAGACAAATCAAAATCAATTTTAAATCAAACTCTTTTACACAAAAACGTACCATTGTTAGTTGCCACAGGGTTGTTTTTCTTTCTTGGGGGTTCCTCAATAATTTCTATAAAAAAGAAAATTATAGTATCTCAAAATCAAACTGTGAAAATAGACTTACTGCTGGCATTTTCGACTGAATTTTCAACCGAAATTTTGAATGAATTTTCCGGCGAGGTATCAGTTTGTGACCGATCTAACAAAAAACCGACATTAGCTTTAAAACAAAAATTTTTTATCACAACGTACCGTTTGAGTTTAGCTCTCCAACTTCAAATAAACTTTCAGTAGAATTCTGGGGTTCTACAACAAAAAAAAAAATTATTTCGAAGTTAACTCACTTTTCATAAAAACGTACCATTGGTATTCTGAGAATCAATTTTTGCCTTTTTGGTTGGGGGTGCTTCTCCACTATCTATGAGAAACAACAATCTTTAGTTTACAAAAAAAAATAATTATCAAATATCGACTTACTATTTGCGATCTCGACCAGATTTTCAACCGGAATTTCAGATAAATTTTCCGGCGAGGTATCAGTTTGTAACTGATCTAACAAAAACAAGTATTATTTTCTATTTCATTGAACACAAACTAAAAACTTACCACCAACAGCCTCAGAAGCGACTTCACGACACCTTCCCGTTAGGGTTGTCTCTCTAACAACTACAATAAAAATTTAAATTACTTTAAAAATTAAATCGAAATAAAACAAAAAACTTACCACACACTTTCTGGTGCCTTTTTAAATTATCAGCTCTGCTGAAAGTCTTTTTACAATATTTACACTGAACCCCCGTTTTTCTTTCATGAACGTTCTTTTTGTGACGATTTAAATTGTCGACACGTTTGAACGATTTCTGGCAAACGTTGCATTGAAATAACGCCATCTTCACTAAAATTATCAAAAAATCAATCTGCTCGATACAACTGTTTAACGCTAGAATAACTGAGTGCCCAGACTTACCTGCTTATATAACCGCAGAAAGCTGTTGCGTATGACCTTTCTTCTCAGGGAATATTTTGTTACTGCATGACAAATACCACGAAACAAATTGATAGGTATGCTTCATTTACACTTACAATCAGGAAACGTTTTGGCAGGTTTTGGTTACGGTGCCACGAAAATCAGGAGAGGTTTGACAGCTATGCTTCATTTACACTTACAAACAGGAAAAGTTTCGGTTGGATTTAGTTACGGTGCCACGAAATCAGGAAAAGGTTTGACAGCTATGCTTCATTTACACTTACAAACAGGAAAAGTTTCGGTTGGATTTAGTTACGGTGCCACGAAATCAGGAAAAGGTTTGACAGCTATGCTTCATTTACACTTACAAACAGGAAAAGTTTTGGTTGGATTTGGTTACGGTGCCACGAAATCAGGAAAAGGTTTGACAGCTATGCTTCACGTGTTTTTCAAGTCAGGAAAAGTTTTGACAGATTCGTTTTAAGAGTAATGAAATAAGAAACGATTTGACTTTACCATTTCCAAATTTGTACAAATTTTTGAAGTATCTCATACCGTGTCTTGGTTGGGAACCAAACTCGGGACCGCTGTTTTTCTTTGACTTAGGATTTTTATTATTTTGGTTAGGAATTCAACTCGAGACCACCGACTTTCTTAAGCTTAGAGATTATACTGTCTTCAGTGGGAATCAAACTACATACCACTAACTTTCTTAGGATTTAGATTTATATTATCTTGGTTGAGAATCCAACTCGGGACCACTGTTTTTCTTAAGGTTGGAAATTATACTATCTTGGTTGAGAATCCAACTCAGGACCATTGTTTCTCTTAAGATTTAGATTTATATTATCTTGGTTAGGAATCCAACTCGAGACCACTGACTTTCTTAAGATTTAAATTTCTATTATCTTGGTTGGGGATCCAACTCAGGACCACTGTTTTTCTTAGGATTTAGATTTCTATTGTCTTGGGTAGGAATTCAACTCATGACTACTACCTTTCTCAACCTACCTCCTCACCTCCTCAACTCCGCCGCTCTCTGGTACCCCCAGTGGACAAAATACCTCCTCCCCTCCTCCCCTCCTCAACTCCACCGCTCTCTGGTACCCACAGTGGACAAAATACCTCCTCAACTCCTCCCCTCCTCAACTCCTCACCTCCTCAACTCCGCCGCTCTCTGGTACCCCCAGTGGACAAAATACCTCCTCACCTCCTCCCCTCCTCAACTTCTCACCTCTTCAACTCCACCGCTCTCTGGTGGCCCAAGTGGACAAAATACCTCCTCCCCTCCTCAACTTCGCCACTCTCTGGCGCCCCAAGTGGACCCTACCCTGCTCTCGGGCACCCCAAGTGGCCTCACCATGCTCTTTGGCACCCCCAGTACACAAAATACCTCCTCAACTCCTCCCCTCCTCAACTCCTCAGCTCCTCAACTCCGCTGCTCTCTGGTACCCCAAGTGGACAAAATACCTCCTCATCTTCGCCGCTCTCTGGTACCTCCAGTGGACAAAATACCTCCTCACCTCCTCCCCTCCTTAACTCCTCACCTCCTCAACTCTGCTGCTCTCTGGCGGCCCAAGTGAACAAAATACCTCCTCACCTCCTCAACTTCACCACTCTCTGGCGCCCCAAGTGGCGCTCTCTGGCGCCTCTCGTGGCAACCTCCTCTGCTCTCTTGCGCCCTCTAATGGACACCAACGAAAAAACCATTTTATACTACTAATATCGACTGTTGGAAATGCGGCAAGGGCCGTGAGAGCAGTTTTAATTTTGACTTCTTCATTTTTCATTTCTTCAACACTCTCGGGAGTTAGCATGCATGCAACATCTTGTGCAGGCCAGCAGCTTTCTTCCAAAATAAGCCATTCTGGACCATGCCAGTAAAGCTTACTTTCTTTTAGCTGATCAAGTTTATTCCACGGCTGTGCAAGCAGCGGGATTTTGGATGCCTGGGCAGTGTCTCCAAGCGCTGCTGGAAAATAAATCATGAATGTCCTGTTGCCTGTTGCGGATAAAAATTTTCCAGTGAGTGCTGGGTTTAGCAATCCAGGATAAAACAACCTTTGAATCGGACCAAAGATAAACATTGTTAATTTCGATAGTCCCCTTTAAACAAGAAATGACATAGCTCGCAAGTTTTGCAAGAGTGTGAGCGGCCATAAGCTCCAATCGCGGAATTGTTAATCTTTTCAAAGGAGCAACTCTTGTTTTAGCCATTAAATAGGTAACTTGAACATCATTCGACAGAAACACGACTCTAACTGTTGTGATATTGTGCAATAGATGACGTAGTGTTTTTCTTAAACGCTCTAATCTTAATCAGCGCCTTCTGCTCAAACAATTATTGGACACGCGCATCTCCAAGCATAATTGTTACAATTTAAATATGCGCCTTTATTTTGGTTTAGCAGTCAGTTCAAAGTTATCAAGCTACTACAGCAAACGAACTAAAAGCATTCTATTTCAATACGGTTGTTTTTGGCTAAGTACTTTTGTGAATTTTAATTATTGTTTTTTTAATAAACCTGTGTATTCGTGGAAAGATACAACAGGCAAAAGTGGCGACGAGGATTCAAGGAACTCAACTGCGTCAAGAAAGAAAAAAGAAAATTTGTTGAATCTGCATTAAAGCTTGAATTGTCAAAATGAGTGAAATTTCTGAACTGATTTTGTTGTTAAATAAGCAACACCAAGAGCAAATGGCAGTTTTACGCGACGAGCATCGCGAGCAGAATAAGCAATACCAAGAGCAGAACAACCAACACCAAGAGCAAATGGCAGTTTTACGCGACGAGCATCGCGAGCAGAACAAGCAACACCAAGAGCAAATGACAATGCTTCAAGAGCAGCTGAAAATTCTACAAAGCAGCTTGAACAACCCGCGAGAAAATGTTCCAACACCGATGGCAAGTTTTCAACCATTCGATTCTACATCTGAGTTATGGACTGATTATTTGGCAAGGTTCCGAACATTCGTCACTGCTAACTCTATTCCCGACAACAAGCAAGCACAAATTTTTCTTACCAACCAATCTAACTCCGTTTACAAAATGCTTAGCAACTTAGCGGCTCAGCAACAACCTGTCAAAAGCATACATGAGCTAACAATGAATGATATTCAGACGTTTATGGCAGAGCAGTTTGATCCAAAACGATTTGTTGTCAGAGAACGTTTCAAGTTTTGGTCTGACATGAAACGCAAACCTGGCGAAACTATTCCTGAACTGGCAAGCAGAATACGACAAGATGCAGCTACGTGTGATTTTCAATCCATTAAAGATCCTTTAGATGAAGCCTTGCGAACTAAATTCATCTGTTCAGTAGACAACGAAGCAGTTTTGAAGACACTCTTCAAGCTCAAGGACGATGAACTGAAGTTTAGCAACGCCATCAGAGTGGCTCAAGAAGTGGAAGAAGCAGCCAAGGTAGCAAAGGAAACCGTACACGGTCAACCTTCTACGTCGGTGCAGAAAGTTTATCACGCAAAGTCCAAAACTTCCAAAACGCAAGAAAAGAAAACCGCCTGCTTCAGGTGTGGAAATTCTGGACATTTTAGCAAAGCTTGTCCCCACATTAAAGCTATTTGCAGCTTCTGCAAGAAAACAGGTCATCTGCAATCTGTATGCATGTCTCGACTAAGAGATAATAAGCTTGTGAAACAACAGTTGGTGCACAAAGTCCAATGTTCTGTTTCACCCATCTATCAAACTATTAGACTTAATGACCACAGAATTAAGTTTGAAATTGATAGCGGAGCCAGTGACACATTTTGCTGTGAAGCGACGTGGCAAACGCTGGGTAAACCCATTCTACAACCTGTATCAGTTCAATATCAAGTTGCTGAAGGTAGCCCGCTACCCGTCGTGGGACAATTCCAATCAACTGCAAGTATTGATGGAAAATCACCTGACGTGACCTTTCCTGTAATTGTCACTAAGGTGCCCAATCTAAATTTACTAGGTCGTCTGGCGATGATGAAGTTGAAACTCACCAACTTAACTGATCACTTCAGAGAAAACCTAAGTTGTGCTGAATCTACTGCAACGATAGAGCACGTCACTACAAGTGGTCCAGAAAACTCTTTAGATGCGGCATGTATTCAATTATGTGGAGAGTTTCCTACTTTATTTGAATCTACATTGGGTTGTCTAAAAGATTTTTCACTGGACATACGGTTTAAACCTGAAGCTAAACCTATTTTCAAGAAGCCAAGACCTGTTCCGTTCTCAATCCTACAAGATTTAAACGAAGCATACGAAGCAGGAATTAAGAGAGGTGTATGGGAGCTTACAGATTTTAACTCGTACGGCACCCCCGTGGTTCCTATTCGAAAGTCTCCTTTGCCAGGTCAAGCAAAAGCAAGCATCCGAGTTTGTGGAGATTATTCGGTGACTGTAAACTCGCAACTGGAAGACCATCGTCAACCAATCCCTCTCCCAGAAGATCTAATGCGCAAGCTAGGACGTGGTTACTGCTTTAGTAAGATTGATCTAGCTAATGCATATAATCAAATCTGTCTTTCTCCTGACAGCCAGAAGAAGCTGGCTCTCAGCACTCACAAAGGAGTTTTACTTCAGAAAAGACTTCCTTTCGGAATTAAATCCGCACCAGGGTATTTCCAAGAAATCATGGAACAGTTAACGCAAAATTTGCGAGGAGTTGCCGTGTATTTCGATGATATTTTGGTAAGTGGTGACAACGCAAAAGATCATTTGATGAACCTGCGAGCTTTGTTCAAAAGACTAGAAGAAAAAGGTCTTCGCTGCAACCTTGAAAAATGTGTTTTCGCTGATAAATATCGCTCCCTGATAAAGGTACTCCTGCAATGGCCGCGAATCGACTTGCACGATGGGCATTACTAGTCCATCAATATGACTACACGGTGGAATACCGTAGAAGCAAGGACCATGGCAATGCCGATGCTCTTAGTCGCTTGCCATTTTCAAATGACACAAGTTTTGATGGGGAGGAGATGGAAGATGATGTCGATAGCGTTTGTTTAGTTCGAACAATCAGTCGTCAAATCAATCCTGACAATCCATTGCTTGTGGTCAGAGAGACTGCCAAGGATCCAATTCTTTCCCAACTAATGCGATTTGTGAAGGAAGGATGGCCGCATGCATTTTCAGAAGAGCTTAAAGACTTCAAAAAGTTGGAAAATTCGTTGTCAACAGAGAATGGTTGCGTTTTTTACGGCTTACGGGTAATAATTCCTTCAACCCTACGTAATCATATTCTTAAATTATTACACCTTGGACATTTCGGCATGCAACGGATGAAACAACTTGCCAGGTCAACTGTCTATTGGCCAAGAATTGACTTTGACATCGAGAACTTATGTCGCAAATGCACTTCCTGTGGCCAATTTCAAAATAAGCCGGATAAACCTTCAATCCATCCGTGGATGATGCCAGAAAAACCATGGTCAAGACTCCACTTGGACCATGCGATCAACTTTCTGGGAAGAAACTGGTTAGTCCTTGTAGACGCTTATTCAAAATATCCTTGCATTCATCCAACAACCTCAACGTCTTCGAAAAGTACTACTGCTATACTTGAACAAGAATTTGCTCATTTCGGATATCCCCACACGTTGGTGACCGATAATGCCACAACATTCATGTCTCAAGAGTTCCAAGCTTGGTGCAAACAACGAGGCATTGTACATCTCACCGGAGCACCTTATCATCCAGCAACAAACGGTGCTGCCGAGCGTTGGATACAATCGTTCAAACAGGCATTGAGAAAATCCTCGTTACCTCCAAAGGAAGCTTTGCAAGAATTTCTAATGCAATATAGAAGAATTCCTTTTGCATCGGGACTGTCACCAAGCGAATTGTTGAATGGAAGAAGAATACGCACCAAAATTGACACTTTGGTTCCATCCATTCCGCATCTCCTGCAGGGAAGACAGTCAAGACAAGCGAGCAAGCATTCAAATACTAAAGACTCGGAAGTGGTTTCGAAAGTCGAACATCATTACTCACTAGGAGACCCTTGTTACGCACTGTACTTCGGCCCTAGAAGAGATCGTGACCCACGATGGGTGCCTGCGATAGTTACGAAAGTCCATGGTACACGAAGCGTCAATGTACGAGTCATTCCTCGAGGACCAACTTGGAGAAGACATCTTGATCAACTTCGACCTCGATACGGTTCGGATCAAGATGATGATCCCTGTGAAATCCCAACGAGCGTTTTGTCTACAGAAACACTTCCAGCCGGGACTGACCACGCATCTAGTTCTTCTTCGATGAACCAACGCAACAATCCGAGACTACCAACCGGAGACGAGTACGGGCGACACAATCTACGACGATCAGCGAGAACAAAGAGACCTCCAAAAAAATATTGTTGCTAAAATGTATATATATTTTTTTGTCGTAGTTTATTTGGGGAGGTGTTGTGATATTGTGCAATAGATGACGTAGTGTTTTTCTTAAACGCTCTAATCTTAATCAGCGCCTTCTGCTCAAACAATTATTGGACACGCGCATCTCCAAGCATAATTGTTACAATTTAAATATGCGCCTTTATTTTGGTTTAGCAGTCAGTTCAAAGTTATCAAGCTACTACAGCAAACGAAATAAAAGCATTCTATTTCAATACGGTTGTTTTTGGCTAAGTACTTTTGTGAATTTTAATTATTGTTTTTTTAATAAACCTGTGTATTCGTGGAAAGATACAACACTAACATAAACAACAGCAGCATAAGCGTCTAAAGAAGAGTCACAAAAACCGTGTATCTGAATGTTCTTAACCTTTTCATACATACGGAAAGGGCATCTTGGAACCTTTATCGATTCTAAAATAGACAGTTCATTTACCCATTCAATGTATTTCACTGCGCAATCATCAGTGAATTCTTCAAACCAGTCCACCTTTTTCTGCCACAGCTGTTGCAAAATAATTTTGGCTCGCACGGTATACGCTGCTAAAAAACCAAAAACATCAAATATTTGGCTGACTTTGCTTAGGATGCTTCTTTTTGTAATCACTTTGTCCATCTTAAGCAGTCTTTCGCTAACTTTGCAATAAAACACGTCTTCTTTTGTATGCCACTTGAGGCCCAAGGAAGAAGCTTCACCAAAATCATTGCTGTCCAGATCAAGTACCAAACTCGGAAGTCTCGATTCTACAGGTATTGCTTGCATAACTTCTGGACAATTGGAAGCGAATTTGACGAGGCTCCAACCACCAGATTTGAAGAAATCAACCAACATTTTTTGCTTATCAACCACTTCCTCAATGGAGTCTCCTCCTAAGTGAACATCATCCATGTACATATTATTACGAAGCAACTCATATAAAGATAAACCATATTTTGAGACTACATTCGGAGTACAGGCATGATGCAAAACACATTGCACAGCAAGAAACGGGCTGGATGACACTCCAAACATTAATCTTTTCATTTTATAGATTTTCGGGTCAATAGCCGTGTTGCAATTTCGCCACAAATATAGCTGGTAGGGTTGATGCTCTGAAATAAGAGCTGTTTGACAGAACATTTTCTTTAGATCACCATTTAATGCGATTGTGTTCATTCGAAAACGTAATAGAACGGCCGTAATATCCGGGAGCAAGTTGGGTCCTTTCAATAAACAGTCATTTAACAAAATACCATTAGAAGTGTTAGAGCTGGCATCAAAGACAATTCGTACCTTGGTGGAGCAGCTTGATTTCTTGAAAATGGGATGATGAGGGATAAAATATTTTTGCTGCATTTGTTGAATTTCTTGCAGTTCATTTTCTTCAACTTCTTCTGCAAAACCATGTTCCACATATTCATTCATAGCTGCAGCATAAGCTTCCCTCCTTTCAGGATTTTTCTTCAACCCCTTTTCTGTAGATAGAAGACGAGAAAACGCCTCGTTGTAATTGGCACAAAAGCGGGGCCCATCCTTCTGAAACGGCAATCTGACCACATATCGACTACCGTCATAAGAAACGGAATCATTAAATTGTTGAACAGCATAACGATCATCTTGTGTGAAAGCACCTTGCTTGTCAACTAAACCAACTGCTTCTTGCTTCCAAAAATTGTGTACAAGCCTTTCAAGCTTTGACCACCCGGAAAGATTGACATGTTTAGTCTGAGGGGATTCGGTTGAAAGCATGCAATGAGAATCCTGGTGATTATGCTCTGACTGTGTAAAACAAGGACCAGCCAACACCCAACCAAACATTGTTTCAATGGCATAGGGGGAAACACCCGCAATTTTTGGACTGGACACCGTTCCTGACATCAGGTCGAAATAATACTGACCACCAAGCAGAATATCAACTCTGGATTCGCCTCGAGGAATTGGGTCGGCAAATTGCAATCCAGCAAGATAATTGAAAGGGGTGACGTCAAATGGAGCAGATTCAAGAGGGGAACATATTTCCCCGTCCTTTACATGGGCCTTAATAGTGGTGCAAGCGTCTGAAGTTTGATGGAGAGGCTTTAACTGAAATTGGACTAAATCCATGAAATCTGTGACCGACGAGCCACCGAACCCAGAAATTTTTAAGTAGTCACTTCTTATGGGCTTTAAATTCATCTTTTCAGAAACGCGTTTGCAGATGAAGCTTTTCTGAGAAAATAAATCAAAGGCGATTCTTACTTCTTGAGTTTTCCCATCAGCGCAGAGTCTGGCTTTAGCAGTGGGCAAAATTGTTGTAGTTTCGTCCGAAACCAAAGCATTAGTCGCACACAAGCTCCGGACTGCTGCGACAGCAGTAGTTGATTCTTTGGGATTAGCAGATTCATCTGTTAAGCGGGATTCCCACTGAAAACCGATACGACAGCGACAGGGAAATCCCCACTTGCTCAAAGATTTTCAAATGTTGCTCTTATTCCAGGAAATGCGTGCGCTCCGACAACCAATTCCCACTGAAAATAAGCGATAACGAGACGATTTGTCCAAAAAAAATTAAAAAATTAGTTTACTTTGTTTTGTTTGCATAAGCATAAAGAGAAAAAATTGGTTTGAGCAATTTAGGGTTTACATAAATGCATTATTAAAAAATTTTAAATAGAGACAGATAGACAGACACACAAAATTTATTTTGCCCAAAACCATATAAAACAATAACAAAGAAATATAATCCAAAAAAAAAGAGGGCAAGGAAGCACCGAACAACCCTAAGGTTTACTAGTCAAGAGATGGTTAGATCAGTCATTAAAAACAGCCTCAAAGCAAGCGAATTAGGTGTTTTTAAAGTAAGTGACTAGTTACAAGTAGAAAGTTTTAAAAAAAAAACTTATTTGTAAAAATTCTTAGATGCGTTTAATTGCATATAGATTAACTGATTAATAAATCTGTTTTTTAAATATTTTTGAGCTACAAACAGGTTTACAAAAATAGGGTTATTTTAACAGTGGGGTTTAAATATATTTTTTTTATTTTTGACATTGTTGAAAGTGATTTAACTCATTTTTTTAAAAGATAATAATAAGTAAATAAAAGGGCATCACTAATTTAAGGAATGTCGGAACGTAGGAAATTAGGAAAACCAACACTAATTTAAGGAAATAAGGAAATGTCGGAAACAAGGAAATAACGAAATACTAATTTAAGGAATGTAGGAAATGTCGGAAATGTAGGAAATAACACGTTATTTGAACTGTAGGAAATAAAAATGAATGTCGGAATTAACGAAAGTACTTAACGCTTTCGTCGAAAATGCTTAAATTGTGTAGGAACAGTTTATTTGAACTGTAGGAAATAATAATAAGCGTTGGAATTAACGAAAGCACTTAATGCTTTTGTCGAAAATGCTTAAATTGTGCAGGAACAAGTTATTTGAACTGTAGGAAATAATAATAATCGTCGGAAATGCGAAAAAGTTTAGCTTTAGTTTTAAACTCTTTTAACTGTGCAAAAGTAAGTTATTTGAGCTGTAGGAAATAAAAATAAATGTCGGAATTAACGAAAGTACTGAACGCTTTCGTCGAAAATGCTTATACTGTTTACGAACAATTTATTTGAACTGTAAGAAATAAAAATAAGCGTCCGAAAACGCGAAAAGCTCAGCTTTAGTTTTAAAATGCTTATACTGTAAAGGAACAAGTTATTTGAACAGTAGGAAATAAAAATAATTGTCGGAATTAACGAAAGTACTTAACGTTTTTATCGAAAATGCTTAAATTGTGAAAGAACAATTGATTTGAACTGTAGGAAATAAAAACAATTGTCGGAAAATACGAAAAAGCTTGAAGCACTTGTTAAAAATGCATATCCTGTAAAGAAACAAGTTAGTTGAACTGTAGGAAATGATAATAATCGTCGGAAAATACGAAAGTACTTAACGCTTTCGTCGAAAATGCTTAAACTGTGTAGGAACAAGTTATTTGAACTGTAGGAATAAGCGTGGGAATTAACGAAAGTACTTAACGCTTTTATCGAAAATGCTTAAATTGTGTAGGAACAATTTATTTGAACTGTAGGAAATGATAATAATCGTCGGAAAAAGCGAAAAAGTTTAGCTTTACTTTAAAAATGCTTGAACTGTGAAGGAACAATTTATTTAAACTGTAGGAAATGATAATAATCGTGGGAATTAACGAAAGTACTTAACGCTTTTGTCGAAAATGCTTAAATTGTGTAGAAACAATTTATTTGAACTGTAGGAAATGATAATAATCGTCGGAAAATACGAAAAAGTTTAGCTTTACTTTGAAAATGCTTGAACTGTGAAGGTACAAGTTATTTGAACTGTAGGAAATGATAATAATCGTCGGAAAATACGAAAGTACTTAACGCTTTCGTCGAAAATGCTTTAACTCTGAAGGACACAAGTTATTTGAACTGTAAGAAACAAAAATAAATCGCTTTTTCCGACGATTATTATTATTTCCTACAGTTCAAATAACTTGTTCCTTCACGATTAAAGCGTTTTCTAACTAAAGCTGAGCTTTTTCGCTTTTTCCGACGATTATTATTATTTTCTACAGTTCAAACAACTTGTTCCTTCACTGTTAAAGCATTTTTAAACTAAAGCTAAGCTTTTTCGCTTTTTCCGACGATTATTATTATTTCCTACATTTCAAATAACTTGTTCCTTCATTGTTAAAGCGTTTTCTAACTAAAGCTGAGCTTTTTCGCTTTTTCCGACAATTGTTATTATTTCCTAAAATTCAAATAACTTGTTCCTTTACGGTTAAAGCCGTTTTCTAACTAAAGCTAAACTTTTTCGCTTTTTCCGACGATTATTATTATTTCCTACAGTTCAAATAACTTGTTCCTTCACGGTTAAAGCCGTTTTCTAACTAAAGCTAAGCTTTTTCACTTTTTCCGACAATTATTCTTATTTCCTACAGTTCAAATAACTTGTTCCTTTACGGTTAAAGCCGTTTTCTAACTAAAGCTAAACTTTTTCGCTTTTTCCGACAATTGTTATTATTTCCTACAGTTCAAATAACTTGTTCCTTCACTGTTAAAGCGTTTTCTAACTAAAGCTAAACTTTTTCGCTTTTTCCGACAATTATTATTATTTCCTACAGTTCAAATGACTTGTTTCTTCACTGTTAAAGCATTTTTAAACTAAAGCTGAGCTTTTTCGCTTTTTCCGACAATTATTATTATTTCCTACAGTTCAAATAACTTGTTCCTTCACGGTTAAAGCGTTTTCTAACTAAAGCTAAACTTTTTCGCTTTTTCCGACTATTATTATTATTTCCTACATTTCAAATAACTTGTTTCTTCACGGTTAAAGCCGTTTTCTAACTAAAGCTAAACTTTTTCGCTTTTTCCGACGATTATTATTATTTCCTACAGTTTAAATAACTTGTTTCTTCACGGTTAAAGCGTTTTCTAACTAAAGCTAAACTTTTTCGCTTTTTCCGACGATTATTATTATTTCTTACAGTTCAAATAACTTGTTCCTTCATTGTTAAAGCATTTTTAAACTAAAGCTAAACTTTTTTGCTTTTTCCGACGATTATTATTATTTCCTGCAGTTGAAATAACTTATTCCTTCACGGTTAAAGCGTTTTCTAACTAAAGCTAAACTTTTTCGCTTTTTCCGACGATTATTATTATTTCCTACAGTTCAAATAACTTGTTTCTTCACGGTTAAAGCGTTTTCTAACTAAAGCTAAACTTTTTCGCTTTTTCCGACGATTATTATTATTTCCTACAGTTCAAATAACTTGTTCCTTCACGATTAAAGCGTTTTCTAACTAAAGCTGAGCTTTTTCGCTTTTTCCGACGATTATTATTATTTTCTACAGTTCAAACAACTTGTTCCTTCATTGTTAAAGCATTTTTAAACTAAAGCTAAGCTTTTTCGCTTTTTCCGACGATTATTATTATTTCCTACATTTCAAATAACTTGTTCCTTCATTGTTAAAGCGTTTTCTAACTAAAGCTGAGCTTTTTCGCTTTTTCCGACGATTGTTATTATTTCTTACAGTTCAAATAACTTGTTCCTTCACGGTTAAAGCGTTTTTTTGACTAAAGCTGAGCTTTTTCGTTTTTTCTGACGATTATGCTTATTTCCTACAGTTCAAATAACTTGTTCCTTCACTGTTAAAGCATTTTTAAACTAAAGCTGAGCTTTTTCGTTTTTTCCGACGATTGTTATTATTTCCTACAGTTCAAATAACTTGTTCCTTCACGGTTAAAGCGTTTTCTAACTAAAGCTGAGCTTTTTCGCTTTTTTCGACGATTATTATTATTTCCTACAGTTCAAATAACTTGTTCCTTCACTGTTAAAGCATTTTTAAACTAAAGCTGAGCTTTTTCGTTTTTTCCGACGATTGTTATTATTTCCTACAGTTCAAATAACTTATTCCTTCACTGTTAAAGCGTTTTCTAACTAAAGCTGAGCTTTTTCACTTTTTCCGACGATTATAATTATTTCCTACAGTTTAAATAACTTGTTCCTTCACGGTTAAAGCCGTTTTCTAACTAAAGCTAAACTTTTTCGCTTTTTCCGACAATTATTATTATTTCCTACATTTCAAATAACTTATTCCTTCACGGTTAAAGCGTTTTCTAACTAAAGCTGAGCTTTTTCGCTTTTTCCGACGATTATTATTATTTCCTAAAATTCAAATAACTTGTTCCTTTACGGTTAAAGCCGTTTTCTAACTAAAGCTAAACTTTTTCGCTTTTTCCGACGATTATTATTATTTTCTACAGTTCAAATAACTTGTTTCTTCACTGTTAAAGCATTTTTAAACTAAAGCTAAACTTTTTCGCTTTTTCCGACGATTATTATTATTTCCTGCAGTTCAAATAACTTATTCTTTCACGGTTAAAGCGTTTTCTAACTAAAGCTAAACTTTTTCGCTTTTTCCGACGATTATTATTATTTCCTACAGTTCAAATAACTTGTTTCTTCACGGTTAAAGCGTTTTTAAACTAAAGCTGAGCTTTTTCGCTTTTTCCGACGATTGTTATTATTTTCTACAGTTCAAATAACTTGTTCTTTCACGGTTAAAGCGTTTTCTAACTAAACCTAAACTTTTTCGCTTTTTCCGACAATTATTATTATTTCCTACATTTCAAATAACTTGTTCCTTTGCTGTTAAAGCGGTTTCTAAGTAAAGCTGAGCTTTTTCGCTTTTTCCGACTATTATTATTATTTCCTACAGTTCAAATAACTTGTTCCTTCACGATTAAAGCGTTTTCTAACTAAAGCTAAGCTTTTTTGCTTTTTCCGACGATTATTATTATAGGGCTTTTCGATCTAATTTGTTGTTTTTGCAATCAAATTCGTTTTTTTTGCAATCAATTTTGTTTTGCAAAAACTTTTATATATATTACTTTGTGTAGGGTCTTCCGATAGGGTTTATATACATATATAGATAATATGGGGTCTCTGTATTAGGTCTCTATGTTTTATAATCTCCATAATTAGGTTTTTATAATATAATCTCCATAATGTATATATAGATAAGTATATAGATCTATCGGAGACCTTGTATTATGGGGACTAAGTTATGGAGACCATATTATGAAGATCTAATATGTATTATATATTGAAATTACATTATGGAGACCCAATTTTGGAAACCTAATATTATGGAAACCATATTATAGAAACCTAATTATGGAGACTATATATATCATGGACACCTAATTATAGAGACCTAATATTCTGGTGACCTAATACAGAGACCCTATATTATCTATATATTTGAAAATACAGAGTCTATATATTTGTTAATATAAGGTCTCTGTATTAGGTCACCATAATATTAGGTCTCCATAATTAGTTTTCTATAATATAGTTTCCATAATATTAGGCTCCAAAATTAGGTCTCCATAATGTAGTCTCAATAATAGATATTAGGTTTCCATAATATAGTCCCCATAACATTGGTTCTCTATAGATAGGGTCTCCGATAGGTCTACATACTTATCTATATATACATTATGGAAACTGCATTATAGAAACCTAATTATGGAGAGCTAATATTATAGAGACCTAGGTCAGAGACTTCATATTATCTATATATGTATATAGACCCTATCGGGAGACCCTATACAAAGTAATATATATAAAAGTTTTTGCAAAACAAAATTGATTGCAAAAAAAACAAATTTGATTGCAAAAAGAACGAATTAGATTGCAAAAACAACAAATTAGATTGAAAAACCCTATTTTCTGCAATTCAAATAACTTGTTTCTACACAATTTCAGCATTTTCGACAAAGCGTTAAGTACTTTCGTTAATTCCGACGATTATTATTATTTCCTACAATTCAAATAACTTGTTCCTTCATAGTAAAAAAATTTTAAAACTAAACCTAAACTTTTTTGCTTTTTCCGACGATTATTCTTATTTTCTACAGTTCAAATAACTTGTTTCTACACAATTTAAGCATTTTCGACGAAAGCGTTAAGTACTTTTGTTAATTCCGACATTTATTTTTATTTCCTACAGTTCAAATAACGTGTTATTTCCTACATTTCCGACATTTCCTACATTCCTTAAATTAGTACTTCGTTATTTCCTTGTTTCCGACATTTCCTTATTTCCTTAAATTAGTGTTGGTTTTCCTAATTTCCTACGTTCCGACATTCCTTAAATTAGTGATGCCCAAATAAAATAAAATTATGTTGACGTTTAGAAATAATAGTTTCTATATATTTATCTAGAGGTGAAATAAAAAATTATAAAAAAAATGCTCTAGATATGAACAAAATATAGGATTTATAAATGAATTTTTTAATTTCATAACTTTTATTTTCTTTACATGATCTTTATTTTAATTTACTAATATGACACTTAATTTAGCAGTTTAAAGTTACACAATTCATAATTTTTAAACACTTTAACTGTTTTTTGCTGTTGTTTTATTGTTAAGAGTTAAGGCAGTAAAATTCAACACATGGTCTTCAACATTAGGTAGTAAAATTTAACACATGGTTCTACAACATCTTCAACAACATCTTATTAACCAATCAATACATTTTTATTTGTTCAAGTCATTTATTTAAAAAGATAATATTTTTTATTGCACAATATTACTTGGCTAAAAAATAAACATCTAAAAAGTTGTATATATTGTTTGATTTAACAAGAGCTCCAGATATGCAATTTAATTTTTACTTAAGGAAAAAGATTTTTTTACAATGGAAATTGTAATAAACTTTCAGTTATTCAGTATGCTATAAATGTAGTTATACCATATCTAGACTTATTGTTGTTCACTTTTATATTTTATTATTATGAATGTTTTACTGCCATAGATTATGGGCTATCTTGTAGCAATTTCTGAAACAAAAAACGCCAAAAAAACTATTTTGAATTGTGAAAAAGAATGAAACAGCTTATTCATGTGACATAGTGCAACATTTACTGATGGTAGAGTGCTCTGAATAAACAGCAAATTGCAACCTTGACTTTAATTTAAAAGTCTTTTAAATTGTTTTGCTGAAATAAACTTGAAAAAATTAAGTATTTATTTTGCTCAAAAGCTTACTTTATAAATTAATTATAATATGTATTTTTCTAATAAATGTTTATAGATTTTAATACACTTTTCTATTAACAATCATGTCCAAAAATTGTTTTTTAAATTCTATTTAACTGTGTTACCCTTCAATAATGTTACTTGATAACTGCTACTTTTACTGTTAGCATCACCATAATTTTACATTAAAATAATATTATTTAGCAGAGAAAAGCAAGGTGATTTGGGCTGTTGGCAGGTTTGAACCACTCAGGTTTTAACAAAAACTTTAAACAATAGAAAAGTAGTTAAGGCCAACATTGCCAGAAGACATATGGGCTCATGCCTCACATTTTCTGTTAATTTTAAGAAAGCAGCTGAATATTGATTTTAATCTGCATAACAAAATATAGTTTTCATCTCTAAAAGTAAATTTTAAAAACTTAAAATGTAGTCACTTTGAATAAAATAAAATATTCTCTTATTCTGCTGATATTTTGCAAATAATATTGTGACCTCTAATAATTTAATTGTGCAGGCTTTTCAAAGGTATCAAACACTGCCAAACCACGTAAAGTTACGTTTTGACTTTACAACAGTTGAGTGCCAGCCACATAGATCTACAGTTTTTGTTTGCTTTGGTTGCATTCACAGTAAAAACGTCTGGCATGCAGCATTAATGCAGGCAATAAAACGCTGGCAGCAAATGTGTTAAGTGGGATTCCCACTGAAAGCCAATACAAGAATGTCAGGAAAATCCCCATTTGCTGAAAGATTTTTAAATGTCACTCTGATTCGATGAAATGCTTATTAATTGACACCCTATTCCTACTGAATAAAGTGATAATGAAACCATTTTGTATAGAGAAAGCTTTAAAATTTTGCTTTTGTACTGTTTATTTAAGCATGTGAGAAGAAACTAATTTTGACCATTTTAGGCTTGAGTTAAATGTTACTTAAAAACTTTAACTATGGTTTGTTGGATTTATTTTGAAAAACAGCTGCAAATGAAACTGTGTAGATGTCAGTCAAAATGTTAAATTACTGGTAATGTTAAAGATTTTTAGCTGTTTTTGATTCTGTACACTAAGGTAAAATTTTTTGAATAATGTTAATCTATAAACAGGTTTTAATAGTTTTAAAAAAGAGTCAATGTAGCACTGTAGCAGTGTGAATTCAAATGTGATTTATTTTTATATCTGATTTGGTTGTATTGATTTAACTGATTGTTAAGGAATATAAATAATAAATATAAAAAAGTAAATAAAATAAAATTATACTGATATTTTAAAATACAAAAAAATAAAGGGCTCAAGAACAAAAAATATTGAGCTTTTTAATAAATATTTTAGTTGATTTAGATTATATAGGTAGACTTGTGATTATAAATAAAGTGTTCTAAATTTTCATAATTTTTTAATTTACTCACATGATCTTTACTGTTTTCAATTTAGTGTTTTTTTTAATATAACTTCCTAAAGTAGCTGAGTTTCATGCTTGATATATGCGTATCAAAACCCCCGTAATGGTTTTTGGTTGTTCTTATTGTTTGTGTTGGAGACTGGGAATTTAGCACATGGTTTTTACATTTCTTTGCCATCTTATTAACAAATCAACATCATTTTATTTTTTCAGAGCATTTAAAAGTACTTTAGTCATTGATCTGTTTAATAAAATTAAGCTATATAATAATGGAAGAATAGTGAACACAATCATCAACGTTCATTTTCAGTAAAGGTTACAGTTGATGTTTGTTTTAAAATGACAGACACCAAAATAAGTTTCTACTGATTTCTGAATTAATTTTTTCTTCAACTAACAAGCTTTTCTCTTTACAAAAAAGCTGTGAAACTTTTTTTTCCACTGTGTTTTGAAAGCTGTTTTTTGAAATGATTGTACAACTATGTAGACAATCTCGATATGAAATATATCAAGACCAAAAACGACAAAAGGTTTGAAAGCAAAAGGAAGCTGTATAACTTTATTGATTCGTGATATTCTGTTCACAGAAAGTATGGAAATGGTTCTTTTTTTGTAGTATAAAGTTCTGCTTTACAGCAAATGCAAATGGTAATGAACTTTCAGTATCATATGATTATAATTTTGCCATCTCTTTACTTGTGTCTAATCTGTATTTATTACACTGCCATGGATTATGGACCATCAATTATCTTAGAACACAGAAATTACTTGTAAGTCTGTTGTAGTTGTCTATCAAAATGAAACAGTTTATTTACATGACATAGCAACAACCAAGAAGCCTATAGAATTGAAGTTATTTAAAAGTGCTTTGCATTATTTTGCAAAAAATACAGTGGTATTTCAGGATAAAAATTTGATTCGTTCTGGGATGGCGTTTGTAAGATGAATTATTCCTATGCAAAAGCAAGATTTTTATGCTAATGGCCTAATTCGTTCCAACCCACCCAAACCCAGTCTTTTAATGTGTAAATATTGTACAGTACTCCACAGGAAAAAATTAGATATTATAAGCACGTATTCAAAGATACACATGTAAACAAATAATGAGACATTAATAGAATCGATAAAACAAAAGTAATAACGCACAATGTTGTTATGAATAATGACAATTTCGTTGCAATCTAGCCGAGAACAGTTGTACTGTACACTATGAAGTGTAAAACAATCACAAAAATTTCCCGTGTACGTAAATTTAACACTTTAATGTATGTACATTACGTATTTGTTTTGTTTTGGACCTTGTGTTTATTGATTTTTTTGACTTTGTGTTTTATTTGATTCGTATCTCGAACTTTTAGTCGTATCTCGAAACAAATATTTCTTCGAGACTCGGTTCGTAAGCTCAAATATTCGTAAGCAGGTGGAACTTGATACTATAAATCATTAAACATTTATCTTGCTATAGTGAACCAGCATCCAAAACTCGTTCGTTCATCATCACCGAACAATGCGTATTTTTTTTAACTGTGTTGTTTTTTATGGTCCTTTACATATTTTTGTTCACTTTTTATCTTGTTTAGAAAATATACTGTAAGTTTCTATTTAGTTGTGCTCAGTGAAGGCCTTACAAAATAGAGGGTCTAATAGAAGCAATTTTCTATAAATTTAACTTTTGGTAAAATAGATTAATCAGACAAATCTTTTTTTTACACAAAGTGCTTGTCATATTACTGCTGAAAAATACATATTTTGATTTTTTTCACCGGAAAACTAACGCACCTTAACAACCAAAACCACTTGTAACAAAAGCAAAATAGGCGAAAAAGAAAAAATGTGGACGTCATAAACTGTCATGTAATGAAATCGTATTTTGCGGCTCAAAAAATATTGAAAAAAGCGAAAAACAAGAGAGAGGAACCAGAAAATGTATAAATTGCATTGTATTGGTCGACTTAAAAGCGAAGCATTTTTAGTGATTTAGCGATGTATTTTAATGCATATATTTCTTTCAAACTGAGTTTTCATAAAAATGTTGTTACTAAGTTTGGCACATAACGTTTTCCAGATTTTTTAATTGTTTGTAAATACTTTTATGTTTGCAAAGTTTTTTTGTTTATTTTTTATTTGTTCTTGATAAATTAAAAACAGTTTTTAAGTAAATTGTTTTGTTTTTTACTTAACCAAAAATCTCACTTATCGTAACACTTCTTTTTAGTGCCATAGTTGTGTGTCCAAAGTTGGCTCGCTTTTGGTCAAAACGAATAGAATGAAAAGTTTTAAGCATTGCCTATCTTTGCAATATTATGTTTTAGCAACACAGTAACTTATTTATCGGCAGCGTGGTGGAGTGGTTAGAGCGCTGGGATTGTGATTAACATGGTCTCGGTTCAAACCTACTCGAGCCATTCTGTTTTGTCCTTGGGAAAGACACTTTACCCTGCTTTTGGTGCTCTTGGCAAGCACTCTTAAATTAAGTCGTATTTCTATTAAATTTCAAGCGGACAGCAATATCTTTGTATTTCCGCAAACAGGTCGGGATAATTGTATTAGCGCCTCCGTCGCTTTCCTGCGAGTCAGGAGGATAAAAATAGAGATAAACTAAATAAATAAAATGGTGAATATCCTCGCAACGTGGCGGGCTGTTGACTACAACCACGCATTCAACCAAGATGTTCGGCATTGACATCTGTTTATTTTTAAGGGGCAAATCGGGACTTAATAATAATAGAAAAAAATTTGTCCGTAAATATTAATGTTTATAATAGAAAAAGTTTTGTCCGTAAAAATCAATGTTTTCTAAAAAGGTATTCACTTAGAATCTGTTTCGTAATTTATGATTTTCGTCCCTCAATAGAAGTGCTTTCGAAAAACAAAAGGTCTTTGAATCTGTTTCGGATTTTTGACTTTCGTCCGTAAAAACAATAGATCTCTGAAAAAACAAACAAGAAAAAAGAGGATCTACAAATGAAGTCTGTGTTAAACTTCTCGCGGATTTCTGCCAAATAGGGCAGGACGAACCCTAAAAATCGAGACGTATGGTAAGCCTACTTATTTGGCCAAAAACCCGGTCCCGAATCCTAATGCTTACGCTCGAGATTGCCCGCAATAAAGCCCACAAGCGAACTGATCATCTTTTTAACTGCAGCAAAGTAGACCAGCTACCCAGACAACACCAAAACTATTCTCAAAAAAAACCTCTTGTAAACAGTGGAGGTCATCCAATCCAAGAGTAAAGTAGCCTATAGGTTGGGTTCTTTAAACAGTTTTTAAAAAATCAACTTCGGAGGAAGGCAACAACAGAAATAAAAATCTACCCATAAACTAACAATCTTTTATGAATTGCTTTGTAAATTTTTGCTTTTTCCTTAGTTAAAATAACAGGTTTGAGCGTTTTGTTTTATCTATATATTCAACTTTTTAGTCTTTAAAAAGACTGACTCTTTGAGCGTTTTGTTTTATCTATATATTCAACCTTTTAGTCTTTAAAAACTATTAGTTTAGCTTATTGTTCCCGACGCCAGCAAACCTAGTAAAGGTCTCTTATAAAATATCAAAGTAATTTTATCAACGCTTTTTATTGTTTAGATCAGAGGTATCCAAAGTATGGCGCGCGGAGCTCTTTGTAAAAAACATTTACACTCACTTTGAACCACAGTTGGATAGAATTATGTCGGAAATGCCCATAGCCATACCTGCCGGAGGGAAGGGGGGGGGAAAGCCAGGAGTTTTAGGGCAGTGACAGTGATCAACTGCAAAAATTAAGTAGTTACCAAATTTAGGTGACGATCTTTTTTTTTAGAGATCACATGGATTTGAAGACAAAATTTGTTCTTAGTCCGAAAATCTGAGACCATTTTTTTGTCCTATTCCAAATGTATTAGAAAATCATGATTTGGGCAAACGTCACAAAATTGGGCAAAACTTCATTGCATCCCAAATTTTTTTTGGCTGGTACACTTATGGAAATGCTATAGTTTCATGTTTTTCTAAAAAAATGAAATCATGTTGATCTCTAAAAAAAGGTCTTCACTTTGTTTACAGTTATTTATTAATTGTTTTTTGCAAATTGTGTTTTTGGCTTTGGCCCGAGGAGGTCCAAAAAATTCTACATACGGCTCCCTGCTCGAAATTTTTGGAGACCCCTGGTTTAGATAGTCATTGATCTTGAACTAATTGGTGAGATTAGAAGATAAAGCTTACTCTTTTATTGCTACTGTCCGCGGCTACTACTGTCTACTACTGTATTACTCTTACAATTCTCTGGACTGGGAGTATTTCTAACTTCCACATAATTTGTAACATACCTAAACTGCAAGTATTACTTAAAAATTTGATGAAAAGTATAATAAAAGTTTAGAACCTGCGTCCGCCCTGAGTTTTTTTATGCGGCCTCCATGACAATAGAATTATGTGAGAATGATTACTGCAAATTAAAGAAGACCTTTTTTTTTGAAGAACACTATAATTTAAGGATGAAACTTAAAAAAATACGGACAAATTCAAAGCAAAGACCTTTTTTTAAAGATTACTGAATTCAATTAAGGGAAGAAAATCAACCATTCTGAGTCAGATTCAACGTAAAGACTTTTTTTCAGATTACTTTTTTTTGGAGAAAAAAATCAAAAAAACCAAGACAGATTCAAAGTTATTATGCAATTTTTTTAAGTAATTTAACTTATGCGGCCTCCTTTCTTCATGATTTTAAAATATGGCCTACATAACTAAACGGCTTCCCACTTCTGAATAGAAATAACGAACATTGATGAGAACAGCACGCCGCGTCACATATCGACCCACGTAATTTTATTAGTCATTTGCAGTACATCTTCAGTCGTTTTTCACTACATCTCCCTGCACTAATTAAGCAGAAAACGCGACCCAAAAAACAAGGATAGGGCCAGGCTTGGATATAGGCCCGGATAATCAATAGTAAAGATAAAAAATATCTTATTTTAAAACAAAAGCAAAAAGCTTATGTTCTTCCACTAAAATGAAATAAATAGCAAAAAAAGTAGATTTAATTAAAAGCGAAAGCGTAAAACGCTTTTTTTAATACCATGCCGAAAAGTCGCTGACTAATACGCCGTCAATTTTCAAGCAGAATTCACTATTTATTCGGGACGAAAAGTAATTTCATAGTGGCAAAGTTATAGTACGAGTAGTCAAAAATCGTCAAATTTATATATAATATTATTAGACCTTATTATTATCATTAGCATTACTGTCGTGCACCCCGACCGGTAAAGTAAACAGCCGTTTCTACTATATAACACCACATACCTAATAGAATTTAAGAATTGTTAAATAACATAAATTAAAGTCATGCATCCTCAATAGGTTTGTGACAAGTTTGTTGGCACACAAGAATTAAAAATGCTGATTCCGTTTATTGCAAAGATGATTTTCTATAACAATTTATCAGCGGACAGGAAACAACATAAAAAGCACAATATAAATGATTTTTTACAGGCAGATGATTGGAGATAAACTACGGTTAGTGCTCACTCTGATCGCGTCCGGGCTAAGAGTGTAAAGTATCAGTCTACCTCTCGTCTATGTATCAGAGTTCGTCTTGGTCCGAGTGTGTTAACAATAAGTTGCACAATTAAACAAGTAATTTCATCATTATGTTATTTGATGAGGATTACCTTTTTCCGAACGAACAGAATTTTAAACTCAACGATCGGCAGTAATATGCGCGCCGAGCCCCAGTTCACGACTAGTCAACATATATGATTTAATAAAAAATAAAACAACCCACAACAGCGAAATCCAAGCCAAAAAAACGCGTAAAAAATTGGTGCAATATGATTCAGTTCAAACGTAAACTATACGAGGATTGTTTAGTTAATTATTAAGTTATGTTTACTTTTTTTAGCGACCACGCACAATTAACGTCGCGAGAATGCGCCCTTGAATGCAATGCGCATAAATAAAGTCACCTAGCGGACAGTAGAAAACAGTGCTGCTTGCCTGCTACATGAGTACTTCTATAACTTGTTCTGTATAAGACACCCATTATTTTGGTTTTAAGGTGGTCGAAGCTACTTTTAGATGGAGTACGATAGGTTAAAAATTAACCGAAAGTTGTTATCAAAATAAAATGCGACCTTGCTTAGAATGCACACAAGTTGGCGATAACAAAATAGAACAAGCGCATTCTACTCGGAAGAAATACGGTAAGCAAAATAGTCTTTTTAAAATATATCAAATATAAGTCAAAAAAGTTGCAACAAAATTAGCATAAAACATATCTAATTTTAAATGAAACAAACAAGATTCTAGTTAAAAAAAGTTAAGAAAGTGAACATTTTAATTCCTTAGAAAAATACCATTTTTTAAACAAAAATTGGCAAGGATTTTTGATTGAATTATTTATTTTTACTAACGGTTTTTATAATACAGGGTGTTTCAAAAAATTTGACATTATTTGACATGTAAATATTACAGAAACTACATAGTCCAATCAAATGAAATTCAACACGTTTAATGTTGACCAAAACAAGATTTAATGACCATATAAGATTTCACAAATGTTCAATGTGCGCGCCGCCTGTTACCCGGTACATGTCAAGTCGGTAGTCCAGCTCCTTTCAAGCACGATGCAGCTTGTCTTGGGTAACTGTCTTCCGTGCAATAGTGATTTTTTGTTTGAGCTCGTTTACATTTGCAGGAAGAGGGGGGACATAAACCAAGCACTTTACATATTTCCAGAGAAAAAAATTGCAGGGGTCAGGTCAGGTAAACGTGGAGGCCATTTCAACATCACATTGTCTTCACCACCAAGCGCCCGATCCATCTCCTTGGCAGATTGTAATTGAGATAAGCCTGCACAGTGAGCTTCCAGTGAGGTGGAGCACCGTCTTGTTGATAAATAAAATCTTCATGTTCATTTGCAATAAGCTCATCTATTAGCCAGTTTTGAAACAGCTGCAGACAAACATCGCCAGTCACATTTCCCTCAAAGAAAAACGGCTATAAACATGGTTTTTCGAGATGGCACAAAATACATTCACTTTTGGTGAGTCCCTCTCATGCTCAATAATGGCATGGGGATTTTCTTTGCCCCAAATGCGAACATTATTCCTATTGACTTTGCCATTCGTAGGAAATGTGGCCTCATGACTGAACACAATACGTTCATTGAACTCGTCTTCTTCATGTTTCTCTTGCATATCAACACAGAATTGTTTACGCTTTCGCTTGTCATCTGCAGTTATGGCCTGAACAAGCTGCAGTTTGTAGGGTTTCATTACCAACTATCTACCCGCCAAACTGTCGTTGGAAGTATCAGAGTTCCATACTTGTTCTTCTTATGGATTTTTTGGGGCTTTGCAAGAGTGTTTGACGAATCCGCTCGACCTTTTTTCTGCTGTTGCTGGTCATTTGCTCTGCACAGACAGCCTTTGTCTTCAAATTTCTTTTTCCAGCTCTAAATCTGCTTTGCTGTTGGTGACTTCTTAGAGAACTTTCTTACAAACGCATGCTGCACAGTCTTGTTTGAGTTTGTTCGAGCATACTCCAACACACAAAACGCCTTTTTTCTGCTAGTGAATACCGTTTAAACGCACAGGTTTGAATGCAGTACAAATAATTTATCAAATAAAAATTTCTACACCTGAAAAGATAAACATATCAAAAATTAATCACAAAATTTTGGCCTGTTTCTACACATGCTGTGTAAGTTTAAATTTATTTAAACAGGAACTGCCCAAGTTATTAGATTACAAAATAATGTCAAATTTTTTGAAACACTCAGTACAACTTTTTTGTTTATTTATTAAACTGAGACGTAAAATACATTTAGTCCCATTGGCTATTTTGTAAAATAAATTTGTAACGTTTATGAAAATTCATTATTGATGAAATAACTCATATTGGTGCAGTGTTTTCCCAACTTTTTGGGCCACAGATCCCTATTTGCAAATCATTTTTTTCACGGATCCCAATCTTACATCATATTATTTTTCTGCCCAACCAACGAGGAAAGAAAATACAACCCAAAAATAAATAACACAAAATCTGTTAAAAAATTGTTATAGGTCTGAACAGGCATACCATATTTTCTAAGGGGCAAACCAACCATAAATAAAAAAAAAATTTGTTTCTTGAAAGAAGTGTTCTTTGAAAAAAGATCTTCACTTCAGTTTAGTCTTGAATATCATAATTGTTGTCTCTAAAACGTAGTGTTCTCAACAAATAAAAAAGTCTTCACTTTACTTCGAATTGGATTTCATGTTATGGATTATTTTACCAAGTATATATGTTTGATAAATTTTGTCATATTATTGCGGACCCCTTGTGCAGTCATCAGGGACTCTCAGGGGTCCGCTGACCCCAGTTTGGAAAACTCAGTATAGGTGCATGTTAAAGACAAAAGATAAATAATCTAGAAAATTCTTTAAATAAGTAAACAATGTAAATACAGTATAATAAAATTGCAGTAAAGTAGATTTTTAAACAAATTACAAAATTTTTTCAAAAAATCAAGTAGTTTCTTCAAGCCACATTAAAAATTTGGCATTTGATACATTTGTTATTTGGGAAATTTTTGGCTTTTTACTAGTATTATACAAAACTTGCAGATTTTTCTTTCATTAATGTATGTATAGAAGGCAACTTTGCCTAAGGACTTTTAATTTTTTGGATTCTAAACAATCAACTTTGAAGCAAAAGTCTTTTATTATTTATAAATTTTTCAAACAGCTGCTATGCAATAAATGTTTATGATTAACACATTGTTGGAATAATACTTGTATTTTGATTTGACTATAGTGATAAAAATTTATAAGAAACGTTTTAAAGGATTTCAATATATAGGGGAGTTTTGAAATTTTTTTGTTTTTTGAAATATTACACCCTCTTGTAATCTAAGTTTACATTCATTATTTTGTTCCTGGTACAAATGAAATTGAAACAAATAATCAGTATTAGATTTTGAAACCTGTTCATATGGGTTTCTTTGAACTTATTGCTTCTTGCTCTTGTGAGTTTTTATCATGCCCTGATCAAAACTGGATATAGTGGAAGAAAGTGGAAATACAAAAAGCAGTATTAAAATAATGTAAAACAACTTTAAATACGAGGGTCAGTCAAAAAGTAATGAGCCCTGTTAACTTTAACTGCTTTAACCTTCATATTTTTTCTAGAAATTTTAAGGGTGTTTAGTAAATTTACTGCTTTAAAGATAAATTGTAAAAAAAAATTGTTTCAACGTGTCCACTTTTGGTATTGTGTTTTGGAAATGACGTCATCACTGGATGTCCGTCAGAAGCAGAGAGCTGTGATTGAATTTCTTGTTTCGGAAGGGGAGCTACCAAAACAAATTTTCGAAAGATTGGTAAATGTTTATGGAGATGCTTCATTAGCCTACAGCACTGTGAAAAAGTGGGTATCCAGGATTAAACACGAAGAAGATGATCCAAGTTTGAGTAGCCTCCAGGACAGACCAAGAAGTGGAAGACCATCTTCTGCAGTCAATCCTGGAAACAATGATAAGGTTCAGAAATTGATTAGAGATGATCGCAGAATCACTATTGATGACATTGCTGAACGTGTTGGAGTTAGCCATGGAAGTGCTGTGAATATTGTTAATGAGCTAGGCTTTGCAAAGGTTTGCGCCAGATGGGTTCCGAGGCAACTTTTGGATTTTCACAAGCAAGCCCGTTTTGAAGCTTGTTCGAAGCTTATTGAGTGTCACAGAAGTGACAAAACTTTTCTCAGCCGTATAGTGACAGGAGATGAAACCTGGGTTCATCACTATGAACCTCAGTCGAAAAGATCATCCATGGAATGGCGTCACCCCACGTCCCCAAGAGTCAAGAAATTCAAAAGTCAACGTTCAGCTGGAAAAATTATGGCGACTGTGTTTTGGGACATTGAAGGAGTGATATTGGTAGATTTTATGCCTAAAGGTACTACCATCAACTCAGATGCTTACATTGACACTTTACACAAACTGAAAGCGAAACTGAGAAGAGTACGACCTCACCTGGACATGTCTAAGGTCTTGCTGCAACACGATAACGCCAAGCCCCATACCAGTCTCAAAACTCGTGAAGTGATTGCTTCTTTTGGATGGACGACGGTAACCCATCCCCTATACTCACCCGACCTGGCACCATCTGACTATCATCTTTTTGGACCATTGAAAGAAGGAGTTAGGGGGCAGCACTTCACTAGTGATCAAGAAGTCAAGCACGCTGTAAGAAACTGGTTAAAAATGCAGCCTGCTGACTTTTACAAGGCTGGCATAGTGTCCCTTGTTCATCGATGGACAGTTGGAATTGAAAAGTGCGGAGATTACATTGAAAAGTAGAACTGAGATCTCCTATCCCTGGGCTTTCTTTTGATGTATGACTTTTGATTTTATTGCAACAAATATGGCCAGGAGAGACTTGGGCTCATTATTTTTTGACTGACCCTCGTATTTACACATGTACAGAAACAGTTGGTAATATTATGTAAATATTGTCATTGAAATACAACAGGAAGAAATTTTTTCAAATCTTTTCCGACATAGTATTTGCAATATATGACACCCAAGATTTGGGATCACTTTGCAGTTAGTTTTTATAACAATGAAAAACATAGTAGCTATGATAATAATCATATCAAAGAATGCATGAAGCTCAACATTTTTCATTTGTAACATTTTTCTTCTTTCCTGGCTTTATCTCAAAGTTTCTAAGAAAAAAAAGTCAACAAAACTACAAGCCAACTACAAAGTTATATGTGAAATGCTAAGTTGCATCAATTGGAATAGTGTTTTGGAATCTAGTGGTGACTGTGTCCAAACTTTATATGACCACATCTTGGAAATTTTGTCTCAAACTATTCAATCTTATGTGCCTCTTGAATTTTCATCTGAATCAATTAGAAAACCTAGTCAATTATCAAAACTATTGAAAAAGAAATTAAGAAACTATTGAAAAAGAAATTAAGTCTTTATCAGAAAAGCAAAAATGATTTTTCATTAGTCTCAGATTATAAAGCAAAATCCAAAGAATATGATCAATGTGTCAAAAAATGGTATACAGATGTTGAAAGTTTAATTTGTAACAACCTGAATAATGCAAAATTTTACAGTTACATAAATAAAAAAATGAATGTTAGAACTTCCATTCCCATTCAGTAAGTACAGATGAAGACAAGGCTATGTTATTTAATTCAGTTTTTCAAAAGGTGTTTACTGTAGACAATGGTGTTAATCTGCACTCAAATTCTCATTTGTCTTATGATAAAAATTTGCAAGACTTTAAAATAACAACTTTAGATGTTGTAAAGGCTCTAAACAAATTAAAAAGGTCCATGTCACAGTCTCCAGACAATATACCTGCTTATTTCTTAAAGCAAGTTTGTTTTACTCTTGTAGATATTTTGACTCATCTTTTTAATCTTTCTTTATCTAATGGTGTCATACCCAACCAATGGAAACAAGCCATCATTACACCTATATACAAAAAAGGTTCTCGTGATCATCCTTTGAATTATAGACCTGTTTCGCTTACTTCAGTTATGTGTCATATCCTTGAAAATATCATTGCAGATAAAATAGTGGAACATTTAATCAATAATAATCTTTTATCTGCTTCTCAGTTTGGATTTTTACCTGGACGATCCACATGTACACAATTGTTAACTGCTTTAAACCAATGGTTTAACAGTTATGATCAGGGAATAAACATAGATATTGTTTACACTGATATATCTAAAGCATTTGATACAGTGTCACATCATAAGTTGCTTGCTGTTTTAAAATCTTATGGAATTGTTAATAAAACTCTCAATTGGATACATGCTTTCCTCTCAGACAGAACCCAATGTGTTTGTATTAACAATGCTTTTTCATCATTTTTACCAGTCACTAGTGGTGTTCCACAAGGCAGTGTGCTTGGACCTCTTTTGTTTATCATATTTATTAATAATATGTCAATATTCTGCCATCCTAAACATCCTTTAAGTGGAATGCTACTTTATGCTGATGATGCCAAACTCTTTAGCGCTGATCATATTGACCTTCAAGAAAGTATAACTAATATTAATTCTTGGATGGACTCATACCAACTATCAATAGCCCCAGCCAAATGTCAACATCTTCCAATTGTTTGCCACCCCAATAATGACAATAATCAATATCGTATTGGTAACAACATAATTTCCACTTTGTCTGCTGTTTCTGATCTAGGTATTGTAGTCTCCAGCAATCTTAAATGGCACAAACATATTTGTAACATTTCTTCAAAAGCTTCAATTCACTGTTATCAAATTTTACATTGTTTTAGTAGCTGTTTGGATTTTGCTTAAAACTTATATTACTTACATCAGACCACTGTTAGAATATAACACTGTACTTTGGTCTCCTTACTTAAAAAATGATATTGCTATGATTGAGTCTGTTCAAAAACACTATACTAAGAAAATCTGTTTTTGATGCAATATACCTAACACTTCATATTCTCATCGACTACTCATGTTAAACATAAAGTCATTGGAATATAGGAGACTTGAGTTTGATTTATTTTTCGCTTACAAAATTATTCATGGGATTGTTGATATAAATTTTAGTGATTTTTTTTCATTTGGTCAATGTGGATATGATTTGTGCAGGCACAGTTTTGCCATCAAGCCTTTAACCAAACCTAGTACTGACCACCTACTCCATTTTTTCTCTCACAGAGTTCCACGAGTGTGGAACAAACTACCTGAAAGTGTTGTATCCGCTCCTACTTTTACTGCTTTTAAGAAACGTTTAAAAGCTTTTGATTTAAGCCTCATCACTACTATGATGTACTCATAATCTACTTTTTGTATTTTTGTATTATGATTTTTTTTTTTTGGATTGTGATATGTGTGTTTCCCTTCACCTTACGTGTTTACCTTATCTTTACCATGTTTTTGTGTGTGTTTAATTTCTCCTCACATATTAGTGTGCTAAAGCATTAACTTTAGCACCATTGTGTTGTATTTCAATAAATAAATAAATAAAATAAATAAAACATTTCTAAAAATGAGAATTACCATGAAAAACTTCAAAACGTTTCAGTTCATTACAAAGACTTAAAAAGGACTTCTCCAAAATTAGATCTTGAACTTGCCTTGGATAATTCATTTCTAAAGATTTTTATTTTTTTAATATTTTTTGTTTGAGCCTTTAAGTATTAATTATTGAAGGAATGAGTAGACTCCAATCATTGGCTGAAGAAATGGATATATTTTATGTGGTATAGCAGTATTTTGGTTTACAACTGACAGATCAAAAATAACAAACATTAATATTTCAAGCTCTTTTGATAAGCCTTCGACAATTTCTTCATAAAAGGGAATATCATCAGTACCTATAGGTTTTCTTTATATGGCTATTTTTGACAAATATGGTTTTGTTTTTAAAATTAGTGTTACACAACTTCTAACTTTAAATAAATTGATAAAAACTATTTAAAATAAATTAATTTTAAAAACTTTTTAATTTGCTGCTATTGATTTCATGTATTGCTAGATATTTTGAGTAAATAACCAAAAAAAAAAAAAAACTTGAATGACTTAACCAGAAATTTTTCAAAAAGAGAATATTTATGTCTTATTTCAAAAAATTAAATATAATAAATTTAAATACACTTAAAATGTATTCAAAGATTAAGCTGAATCTAATAAACTCACAATTTTAAAAAAAGTATAGAATTTTCAATCTATTAAAAATAGTTCAAAATTTTTACACAGAGAAAAAATTTTTTGAATTGAAAAAAAAATTTTAAAAGCTAAATGCTACCATGCAAATTTAAATAATACAATTGAAAAAATTATCTATAAGCATTAAACAATATAGAAAATACGTAATATCTTGCTATTCATAAACTTTTGCAAGTGGCATATGTACATCCCATGATCCAGTGATTGAATACAGGGTGTTTATAAATTCCACATACAATATAAAAAAATTTTGTACTAGTAATTGAAAAAAACTTTTAAAAACAATGAAACTGGAAAAAAAGCTATATTTCTTATGATTTGGTTTTAATTTTAGTTAGACTTAGACACACTCATCATCATTACAAAAAATAATATGACTTTTTAGTAAAGAACTTATATGAAAAATTTTGAAAAATTTTGTTTAAAATATGGTATTGAAAAACACTAACCAATATATTTAATTTAAAAATAAGTAGGTGTACACTAAAATTCGCAATTTTTAATAGATTTATGGAAAATAAATTTTTATAAAAAAAATTCTAAAAACATTATAAAAATACTTTTAAGATTTTCCTCTGTGTTAATTGTAGAGATTCTTTATGGCATAAATACATAATTAAAAATCTTTTTATGAACATTCTGTATGTATTTTAAAACCTTATCAAAGAGTTAAGCAAACTATAGCTAAGCAGTGCTTAAAAATTCTAAATTTATTATTAAACATTTTACCTTTGAAAAAAATCTAATCTTTAAAAAAAAATATATATATAATTAAGTGTCACAGATTTTAGCTTTTTTCTTAATAAGTAATTCAAAAATAAATTAAAACAACCTTACTTCGCTAATTGCTAAAAAAATATCAATTATATACTAATTTTAATAATTATACAGTATTATAGTAAATTCTGTTCTATTATTAGAAATCAAAGCCTAAAACAAAATATCTATGGATATTTCAACTTTGACCAGCGAACTTACTGCTTGTTGTTGATCACTTTTGAAACGACTTGCAAACGACGAACGAAAAAGTAGAACTCAATTCTACTTCATCGTGCATACCTAACAACCACTTAATTCTCTACGTAAAATCGCGTCAGAGCATTCGCTATGGGTTCCTTTAAAATGTACAGGTCGGCGTGGTCGACGTGGTCGACGTGGTCGAGCCAGCGACTTAAGCTCGGTTTTATCAATCCAGAATTAAGACTTAAGTTCAGCTTAGTTAAGCCGAGTTCTTGCTTTACACCCTTATTGGTTCACCGACTTCCAATTCATCTACATTTTATTAGTGGTTTCTTCGCTTCAAGATTTGGTAAAAAAAGAACTTTCTGGTTTGATTTATCAAGTTCTTTGTACTTATTGCTGTGTCATTTATATTGGTGAAACAAAACAGAGTTTAAAATCTAAGTTAACGGAACTTAAACGTTGTATTAAATACCAAAGACCGCATCAATCAGCGCTTTGTAAGCATACGATGACTATGGACCACAAGACATATTGGTAATACACAATTATTTTAAAAGTCGAAAGTGATTATAATGAAAGATTGTTTGTAGAAAAGTTGGTTTATAAAATCAAAATCAAATGTAATAAATAGAAACGACGGGTAATTCTTTCTCATTGATGTATAAAAAATTATTACATTGCAATCGAATAGTTTAGTTTGCGTTTCTGTCAAATATGGTACGAAGAGTTACAATTTTCTTAACTACTTAATTTGGGTTTGAAACTTCATATATTGCAATTGTACGATTGGCTGCTGTGTCTTTTAAATTAGAGTTCTCTCGGGTTTGTTTATCGCTGTTCGTGAATGCGGCGTGCATTCGAAGTTGTTTGGTTTTTTTAGTGATCGCTAGAACTTTGTTCTTTATTACTCAATTTTGCTGCGGTCGTAATCAGTGAAGTAACCCACCCGCTGTTCGACGTTGGGCGCATTTCCGCAGTTAGTGAAGATGAGCTTTCAGCAGCTGTTACTGTGAACATTTTAATCTCTGAAGATGTCGGTTGATTTCTGACTGACGAAACGTCAGTTTAAAGAAAAATACCTTGTCTATTTTTGGTTTGATATTATCATTGGTACAACATATAAACTTTTAGCAATACTAATGTCTGGTGAGCAAAAATCATTACATTTATAATAATGTAGTTTGGATTATTTAAATTGATCTCATTTAAACTTTAAATAGAATTTAAAAAATATTTCATTAGCAAATCAACTCGATCAAAAACAATTGAAAACGAAATTAGAAAATAATCTTACAAATCAAAAAAATTTAACGTTCGGTGCAAATTATCAATTCTGAATTTACTTTCTTTGAAGCTGGTACCGATCTAATAAGATTCTGTTTTAAGAAAGCTTTTCTGATAAATAAATCATTTAATAGTTAATTAACTAAACAGCGAGTGGTGAGCAAGCGAGAAAAACTATTGAACTGTGAAGCGAAGAGCAATAATAAAGTTTTACAACTCTTGCTTATCACTGAGCACAATACAAAACACAAAATTTGTGGAAAATACATGCCACCAGATGAAATAAAAAATTACGATACAAGCGAATATTAAAAATAGTTTTATTTTTGTGTGCAACTAAAATAGCGCTAATTTCTTTTTACTGTAAGTTATTTTTACTCATTTAATTTAGTATATAATCTTGTAATTTTATAGAAGCATAAATTTATAATAATGCATTACCCTTGTACCGAATGCAAAAATACATGTAAAACTAATTGTATAGAATGCTGGAACTGCCAAAGTTGGACACATTTTTCATGTATCGGTTCCATGACCAAGGAACAACAAAAAGATTGGAGATTATCTCAATTGAAATTTTACTGCTTTTCTTGTTGTCATAATTCCAGTAAAACTTATAATGTTAATTCGGCCCTAGAACGCATCTATGATTTCGTCAGCTCAAAGGATTTAACGGTAAAATCATGCAAAGTTATTGCATGGCAAGAAAGATTGCTAATGGCCACACATAACGTCTCTGAAAATTTTATACCTCCTTTTTCTTTTCCCCAACGCATAGAAATAAAAAGCGATTTAGTTTCAACGAATATTTTGCGGCAATTAAATCCAGCAGTTCTCAAATCTTATACTCCTTTAACGGTTGTAGGAGACGGCAATTGCTTGTATAGAACATTATCTATCGGTTTATTCGGGAATGATAAATATCATGTCCATTTAAGGTATCTTATGATGCTGGAAATCCTAGAAAATAGCAACTTCTACAACATGAACTTAAACGACTATGAAGATCTGATTAAGGATAGTCGCATAATAACACCAAATTTTGATGAGCTCTGTAGAAGCGGAAGTTGCTGCGGTTCTTACGCAGATATGATATGTATTTATGCCTTAAGTGCTGTCATAAGCAAACCACTCAAGGTTTTTATGCCATCTACAGGGCCTTTAGACGATAGGAGTAATGCTTATTCCAGAAGCGTCGTTGGCCGAGGTGTTTCTCAACGATGTGTACCTCCAATTGTTATTATGTGGACATCTGTGACACCACTAAGTATAAAAGATGATTTCATAAACTTTACACCTAATCACTTTGTGATTTTGCAAAAAATTAAGCCAGTACAATGTTTTACTTTGCAAAATGACAGTGATGATGATTTTGTTACGAACCATTCAGATTTTGTGCTCTCATTTAAGCCGGAAACACCAACGCACCGACATTTAAATGATTTATGTAATGAAGATTTGCCTATTTTGAAAGCAAAGAGAAAGAAAGGCAAGCAGTATCCTGGTAGGTTGCTTGAAAAACACGCCATTAATTTTGCCACCAAAACCAATAAAATGAGCAGATTTTCAGATATGCATAGGGATAAAAGTTTTATTGATAATAACATTGACAGTCATTCTAAATCTGACAAATATGGTGATGAAAATTTTAAAGAACTAAAGAGTTTTTCAAAACAAGATGGAACTGCAATAAATACCAAATTATACAACACAATGCATGAACAAATTATTTTTCAGGATAAATATATTGCAGAAATGGGTACTTGTAACATCCCGGTTACAATTGATAATTGTGACAATTTAACAAACACTATGCCTATTTCACCAAAACCTTCTTCTACCTTCATTTATCAAAGCACTGCACACATTTCACCCAACTCATTTATCAGTACAAACCATTTTGAAGACAAGATTCCAACCATTTCTCAAGCCTCACCATCCGGTAAACCTCGGCCTATCACCCATTTGGATGACAAATCTTTGCCTACTTCATTACCATCCCATTGCTCCGTCTCAAGTGATAAAAGCAACGCAAAAATTTTACAAAACTCATCTTTGCCTACTTCATCGCCATCCCATTGCTCCGTCTCAAGTGATAAAAGCAACCCGGACATTTTACAAAATTCATCTTTCTCTACCCCCACATCATCATATACTTCTGCCGACGTTAATAATAAAACTATATCTTCATCACAAAAATTGTCTCCAATAAAATCATTTGATCACGGTAATCAACCGACTTCGCCTACTTCATCAAGTGGTACAAACCTCCCTTTTAATGAGTTTCTTTCCTTAAGTATTGTAATTAAAATATTGCTTGACGATAATAACGCTAGCCTCAAAGAAATACCCTGTGGAAAAAAAGAAAATGTCTACTTTGTAATAGATAATTCTAATAATTTTTCTCGCACACTTCACGGTAAAAAAAATACATTTACTGATGATTGTGGCAGTTGGTCTAATAACAATACTATAAGTTGCTTGTACATGTTAAACCCGGGTGGAATGGGGAGAGAAATTAGATTTAGCAATGGAATGTATTGCATTAAAAAAACAGCAAGTAATTCGTACAAAATTATTGATCCACAGCCTCAACAGGACCAAATCCTTACAATTGGAAGATATTATTCCAAATTAAAATTAAATGAAAATTATAAACGAAAAATAACATGGATTAAAAAGTTTTCCCAAAGTTACCAGAAGTTTGCAGTTGTTGAATACATTGGTAATTATCCAGGTCTATCAAAACATGGAAATTCAAAAATCATTGATAATGTTTATGTGCGTACACCCAAAAGTGTATTGGAAAGTATAGATGAAAAAATTCCCTTTGCTTCTGCAAGAAATCTGTACGACTCATTGCAAAACAATTCAAAAAATGTTCTTCAAAAACCTAGAAACCTTCAACAACTCTACAGTCGCCATCACTTACAGAAACAAACAAAATTGGACGATCAATCAAAAGGTTACATGAAAAATTATGCTGATGAGATTTTAGAAGTTATTAATATGGCCCAAAATCATGAGTTCGTTCAGAAAGTTTGGCACGGAAAAGATGTACCCATTCACGTAATTTTGCATACAAAGTATCAAGTATATGATATAAAAAGATTTTGCTGCAGTGGCTTGACAGTGTTGGGTATTGACAAGACCTACAATTTAGGTCGTATTTTTGCTACGGTGTTAGTTTATAAAAATTGTAGTGTGATTAATCAAAAAACGGGAGACTTTCCTTTATTTTTAGGACCCATTTTACTCCACAGCAAATCAGACTATGAGACTTATGCTAACTTTTTTAATCATATTTCCATGTGTTTAGGCAACCACAAAAAACTAGTTTTTGGCACCGATGATGAGAAAGCTCTTCACAAAGCGGCAACATCAGCTTTTCCAAACGCAAGGCATGTTTTATGCACAAAACATTTAAAGGAAAATTTGACGGATTATTTGAAAGATCAAGTTGGTGCTGATAAAAACATTCGACAGAAAGTTGTACAACGGGTCTTTTCTTTGTTACAAGCCAAAAATGAAGTAGAATTTGATAGTATGTCTGAAAAATTAATTCAGGATTATAATAATGATTTACCTAAATTGGTAACATATTTGAACCAGCGCTTTCTTCCTTTGCTGAAAGAAAAAGTTTGGAAAGTTATACCATATGTATCAAATGATTGGACAAACAATAATTGTGAATCGGTAAATCATATTTTAAAATGTAAGACATCCTGGCAACTAAAAAAGTTACCTGACCTTATTTGCATTATATATGATCTTGTGTCTTCGCATTACAAAGATGTCCAGAAAGCATTTGTTAGCCTTGGTCCATATTCGCTCACCAGCAGTTTTAAGCAGTTTGGTTGCACATTAAATAAATACACTTCCATGTCTGTATGAGCAAACTCAATATATGAACACTTTCATGCAGTATATTCCACCTGCTTCTGCTTCCTTGCCAGAATCTTGCACTGTGTCAACAAATGCCAAATTTATTACGCGAACACCGTCAAAATTGGCTGGTAAGAAGAAAGCACAAAGACAAAGAAGCAGAGCGTTAGATCAACTACAGTGCAAAAATCTGGTTGAATGTAATCCAAAATTTGGAAAACAATTAAAAGCTAACTATTAATTTAGTATTCTTTACGATTTTGTCTTTAAGTTTTTGCCTCTTAGTAATATTACTATTTGTAATCTAGTTTGTATCTTGTTTTTCTATTTTGTACTTTTCTATTTCAATAACGATTTCATTGCAAGCATTTGTAATTAATATTTGTACTTCTAGTAAGGCTGTGGGCTGCGCGTTTATGCTTTGCTTTGCTTTCGTTTTTAGGTTACATGCTTTCGTCAACAAAACATTAAATAATTTCGCACCATAATATATTTACTACCTTTTTTGTGTGTATGAACCTCTTTGTAAAAATCTTACATTTGAAAATGACTAGGCAATCATTCATACTGGACATCGCATCGAAAAATTATTTTGCATAAAATGTGTGTCACATGGGCGTCACACTAACTCATTGCCAACCAATAGATCGAGGCTCTTGTAATCAAATTAATGTACATATTTAAGAAAAATTTATAGACTTATTATTTTACAATTGCTTTTGAAGTGTAAACAAATAAATCTTTACTTTTGTTTTTGTTAAGAAAATATTTGCCAAATATTTCTTAATATCTTTGGTCTTAACCAATGAGATACTTGCCAAGTATTTTTTGCCTCTTTTGTCATAGTCAATTAAATATTTTCGAAGTATGTTTCATCTCTTTTGTCATTGTCAATCAGATATCTTTTAAGCAGCCTGTTATATTGTCCGCATATGTAATTCTTTTTTTTTCATGTAAATAATGTGTTTTTTGTTTTTATTTATTTTGTTATTCGTAGGCTTATTTTTTAAATTACTGTACATTATTTGCAACAGCTGCTTTTTCGGCTCTGAGACCATAACAGTTTTTAAATTTTACCGTATTGAGTAATCCAAAAATACATTATTATTATTTGCTTCTTTTGTGCACTTTTTTTTTATTTTATTTTCTACAGTTTTGCTTCAGATAAGAGGTTACTTTTTTATACCATAAAAATGGTTTGGAAAGCAGCCATATTGTTAACGTATTTTATTAATGTAGATTAAGGTCACTAAACTTTTTTCATAAAGATCCGGATAACTGTGAGGACTGATGAAGGCGGGCCGGATAGAATCGAAGTACTGCATGAAATTTTATGGATCTGATACTGACAATTATAACAATAAAATGAATCCAAAAAATTAATTTAGGGAGATATACAAAACTGTTGTTTATCTCTGAGTATGTCATCAAGATTTGGTTTAGTGTGCTGCATCCGACCAAGAGAATCGCCTTCAAATGTTTATCAGTCAATCTCGTTCGATGCTCTAATTACAAGTTTTTCATTTTTGAAAACTTTTGCTCACAAACATTTGAAGTGATTTTTAAAGATATAATTATAAACAATTCTAAATGTTAAAAAATAATGTACTATCAATGAATATATGTACCGTTAAAGCTAGTTGCTAGACTGTTTGCTCTGTCGATGCAGTGATTAACTGAAGAGATGTTTAGTTACCAAAGCGTAAAGCACCGGGCTCAACTGACGCTCAAACAAATCTTTTCACGTAATCGCTTAAGTGAGCTTCACGTAACCTACTGTGAAGAAGCATAAGCGAATTTGTCAGTAATGCAATGCGAAAAATGGTAGTCAGAAGCAAAACATATAAAATCATCGGTACATTTCTTGAGACCTGACAATTGAAATTTTGGTACCCTTACTTTCCAAATTTTTTGTGTAAGCGTCACACTTTTTAAAGTACAAATAAATTTGTAATTGTAACACGTTTTACTTAAATTTTAATCAAAAAGTTTTTAGCAGAAAAATTTCAATGTACAATTTTAATGAATTATTTGAGCTTGCTCGCAAAAATGCTTGCAAAAACCTTACAAATAAGAAAGGCAATTTTTTTTATTATATTGTTGGTGCAAAACCCGTATAATATAATTTATTGAACTGTAAATAGCTACTGTCAAATATTGTTTCGAGCCCAGTTGGTGACGCACTATGGTACAACAATTGACACACTAATACAATGTTTCTCAACCTATTTTCGTTTGCGGCACACTTTTAAAATTCTTCAAAACTCGCGACACCCTTAGGCCATTCTTTATTAAATTTTGTCCTCAAAATCAGGTGATCTCTAAAAAAAGTCTTCAGCCAGAATTTCGCTCAGATTCCTAGCTTTTATCCCTGAAATCAGTTGTTTTCTAAAAGTAACCTTATTCTGGTAGCGGCACATAATTGGTAGGTCGCGCAGGTGGCTTTCTTCTATACTTGCGTCTAAAGTTTCGCTGTGCTTGGATGTCTGACTTTGTCTCTATAAGGTGCTGCTTTAGTGCTTTAGCTCAATCACCCGTGGACACGTTTTGGGTGGTTCCATTCGTCTATGCATAAACGGGGTCTCGCTTCTTCACCAAATGGCAAATGAGTTGCCTCTGAACAAACGGCAGACCACGTCTTAACAGCGTGCCTCATAAATCGGGCACCACGTGGCCACTATGTCTGACAAGTATGAATTACAAAACAAAACCCAATGCTGGCTAAACACAATCGCTGCTACTATTGATCCCGACTGTACAGCTGCCTGGGATATTAAAAAAATAAACTCTTGGCCTGAAGGTGTCTGACCAGGAGATGTTCTTCTAAACAACAGCGACGGTTTAAATAATGTAATTGCTTTGTTGGTTATTTTCGGTTAATATAAAATACAATTCGTCTAATTAATCACATTAAAAAGATTAGAAACAATGACGAATTATAAAAACGAATAAAAATTGTTTAAGGACTCGTTTTTTCTTGGTTTTTGCTATTAACCATGTTTATTTTCTGCCTTTGTTTTGGTAGGCTATTGAAAATAATTTTTAGAACGTTGTTCGTTTCTACTTTGTTATATGAACACTTTTTCATTTAACTTTAAAGCAGTTATGTATTTTGTTTTAAGCAATTAAATTTACATAGTGGCGTTACTGGTGTATGCAAAAAAAATTTTATGAAGGGGAAGGTTGAGAGCCGAAAGCACAATCATTATAATTCCTAATGTTTTTTTAGAAAAGGGAGGAAAATGTTTTTTACAAAAATGTTTTTTACAAAAGTTTTTTTATGTTTTTTACAAATAAATGTTTTTAACAAAAGTTTTTTTACAAAATGTGCAACAGAAAAAAAACCACTTTTAAAGAATCACGATTATTAATTTACTTTCAATATTATTATTTTATCTTTATTTTTTATACTTCCTAACTTACTGGTAATTGTCGCAACCGCTATACAGCAATTGTCAAGCTATTAGGCAACATTGACCTGCTGCCAGAAATGCCAAGATATTGCTGCCTGCTTGAAATTTATTAATATTATTTTTTTAGTTCTTATTTTGAGGTATTGAAATTTAGAACTGCTAGTTAAAATGATTAGGCAAAAGAAAGTGTTGTAAAGTGTTGCCCCCAAGGATGCAAAAGGATGGAACAAGTAGGCTTTGAACCGCGACGTTGCCTATTATGTTCGCCATCAATTACGGCGCTCTCAACGACTCAACCAACATACTACTGACGAATATAAAATAAAAGTTAAGACCTTTTTTGCTTTTTACTTTTTTAAAGCCCTAATTTTCTTTTAAAAAAATATTCATTTTATTTTAACAATTGTGTAGCTGTTATAGTGCTACTATAAACGTTAATTTGACTATCATTCTTTATGGAGGTTATTTTTAACCTTCAACCTCTATGTTCTGCGCATACACCTATGGAGGAATTTATAGATCACAACTTTTAACGTGGTTAAACGGGTTCTGATTAGCGAGACGATTGTGATTGAAACGGCCGCGGTATAAAACCTACTCAGACTATTCTAATGTTTCAAAAAAATAGTGATCACTTATTTCTTAGCAGTATTCGAGAAACTTTCTCATTTTTTCTTGATTTTCTCTACATAGCAGCCATATTAAACAATGGTAAAGTGAGAAATAACCGTAGTTCTTAACAAAATACAATTCCATCCGATGTAAAAATTCTTAACAAATTTTTATCATCAGTTCAGTTCAGTTTCTTTTATTTCTGCTCCGCCACATGAACAAAATATAACAAAATGTTGAAAAGTTTGTGAGTTGCTGAAGGACGGGGTTAGACAAAGGAAGAACCAACAAAACGAGTTGACGTTGTGACTTGCTAATTAGCGATGAAAAGTGTGACCTATTGTATCATATTGAAGCAAGGTTGCTTCACCTCATTATAAAGTTGTGTAAAACAGTAGAAAGAAAAAAGAGAGGAAATATAAGACCGAAGTTATTTGCTTAATGAAACGCTGCTATGGGGGTGGTGCATTGGTGGGACCATAGCAAAGTTTGGCTCGAAGAATATCATCAGTCCTTAAATGCAACGTTCTCTAGGATTTTAATTTAAAATCTTAAAATTTCTTTTACTAGGTTTTGGAATTTTGACCTAAAGCTTGCCTTTTTTAAAATTCTACGTTATAATTATAGCGAAGACCAAAAAAAGTCTTTACTGTAATTGGGTGGCGAATTTCAGCCACGCAGGGACTTGTAAAAACCTTTTTTAATTTTATGTTGAAATGCAAGTGAAAACCGAAAAATATAAAAAGGTCAGCGTCCAATCAGTTCTTCCAAAAATTTCAAGTCATTTTTTTGTTGAAACCTAGTTATGAATTGATCAATATTTCGATTTTGTATTGAGTATCTGATTAAAAATTCTTTACAAGAATTCGCGGGCCGCGAGTTTGACATGCCTGGCGTAAACAATTTCAATACAATTTATTGTGCAGACTTAAACGTGCAAATCATATTCAAACAGTATTATGTAGGAAAGTGAAAACACAGTTGTTAATGATGCAAAATTTGTAAAAACACTTTCATTGATTTGGTACATCAAAACATTAAACCAGCGCTTCACAAAGTGGTTGATCGGAAAGCCCAAGGGATCGAATAAGATGCAATGAAGACTGATGAGGTACTGCGGCAGTAAAGGTTATTCGCATAAGTAAAAAATGTATCACAAAAATAAAGATTTTTTTTGTCTTCACTTGCTTCCCCACTTATACGAATAAGTCTTCATTTCAAAGATGAACAGAGCGGGACTTGCGCTGTGCTTTCATACTTTTTTTAGAAGCTTTGCACATTTTGTGTTGTGCTCTTGATTAAAAAATCATAAGTTGCGCTTAATAGCGCTGCGCACCGGGAAATAATAAAAATATTTGCAGTTTATTACGCTGCGCATCAAAGATTTCAAAAATCAATAGCGCTTTGTTGCGCATAAATTGTCCTATTTTGCAAATGCAATCTATTTTCGTTGTTTTTCAATGCAGGCGATTGGAAAACCATTTGAGCTGCGCTTATGACTTGAAAAAGTACATTACATTTTCATTGATGGCTTTAAAAGGGTGCGAACAGCGCGGCCGCCTTAAAATATATCAAAAAGTGGCCCCCCCTACACTAAATTATTGCTCTATTTCTTCATAGTAGCAGCAGGACGTCGGTGGCATGTCTAAAATAAAGATTTTTTCTTTTAAACATACTTTCCTTTTGATACACTAGAAAATAGCCTCTTCTAAAAGATGACTTTTTTTAGAGATCACACTGTTTGGGACACTTAACAGTGGCCCCCTCTAAAATAAAGGTTGTTCTTTTTTTTGAGATCACTTGTTTTAATACACTAAAAAGTGGCCCCCCCTAAAAAATGATCTTTTTCCAAGATTGTTTTGCCTTGGAACACTAAATTGTGGCCCTCCTTACTTTTCTTGAACTGGGCCCCCCTTTTTGTCAAACCATCACCATACATTTTAATTCATTTAAAACTCACATTGCACTGTGTTTAATGTAATGTTAAAGTAGTCTACATAGCACATTACATGAATTTCAAAATACATTGCACAACTTGTGCTGCGCTTTCCTAAAGTAAGAAAAATGCATACCTCTGATGATACATTACATTAGTTAATGTGCAAAAAAGCTTGAAAACCACTGCATTAAACAAACAAAAAAAAAGTAATCAAGTAATAATATTTGAAGTTTCAGCAATTGCTTTAACATAATTATACAGATTTTGGAAATGTTTATGGTGAAGCACTTGCTGCAGTTTGCTCCAAGCAAATTTTCTTTGCAGTTATTTTAGGAAAAAGGGGGTCTCTTCAAAAATTCACTGTAGCTAAATGATTTTTTTGGTCAAACTAACACAGAATCGCCCTTTCAGCACCAGGATGGAATTAAGAAGAAACCAAAAGAAAAAGGATTTATCAAGAAGCAATAATAATCGCAGGGGGATCTGGGTTAGTTTCACTAAAAAAAATTGCTTATGCTGACTTCTTGAAGAAACCTAAAAAACGCACATAAAATAAATTTGTAAAACACAATGTTAATAAATATTAATGTTAAGAAATGGTAATTCCAATACATAGCTAAACAAACGTAAATACATTTTTGGAATTCCATTGTGTTTTTGATTAAAAGCTGTACAAAAAAATAAACTTTAAAAAAAGGAACAGATCAAGTTTCAAAGAATGTGAAACGCAGGATGAAAGATTTAGTATTTTGGTAAAATATGTCCATTGTTCATCAAAAACTTTGTAAAATTGGAGCTATAATTGTTCTTGCTTAATGTACAAATGCAATGGTTAGTTTCTTTTGAGTAAAACTTCACTTGTACTTTTTGCATCCACACATTATGTACAAATATAAGTATAACTACAAGGATTGTTAAAACAAGTTCTTCTGCAAGTGATGCTAAACGAATTGAGAATAACTGATCTAAAAATCATGTATGATAACAAATTGGAAATTTCTTGAAAATATTTGCATAACAATTAACATCAAAGCATAAATTTAATCTTATTGCAAATTAAACTTTTTAAGCTTAGAAATAACCTGAAAGTAATAATCAAAAAGATGAAAGGTTAATGTTTAAAATGTATTGCTATAATGGCTTGTTCTTATCAGACACTATAACTAGGCCCACTTATCAAATAATCAATAAAACATTGATTAATAGTTCAACAAACTAACAAATGACAAAATGACTTCCATATAACACGCAAAATTGTATGCTATGTCCCCAGATTACAGAATTACATTATTTGGACAAAAATGTTTTATTAATAAGTGACTCACAGTTAATATAGTCAAATAATGTACAAAACTCAGCATAAATCCTAACTTTTAAAAAACAACAAAATCTAATGTAACATCAAAGCTATATTTTTCTGCTAAAATACTGTTAAAATCATTTCTTCAAGTTTTATTGATATTTTAGAGATGTTATTGGTATACTAAAATAATCTGCACTGCTAACATTTTATCACTTATAATTGCAAATGTTTTTTAGTAAAAGCCGAACTTTTTGACCAACATAAGTCCTTGTTAAAGAATCTAAACGTTTAATTACCCGGCAGTTATATCAACCAATTTAGTTCTTGTATACGATCCGCCCAGTTAATTCATTTTATCTTTTAAATGTTGGAAATTCCTAAAGTCTGTTAAGTTAATAACGGCGAACAGTAAACGTGACCCAACAGTTTAACCCAATAGCACATAACAGACATTTAAAATACAACTCAACAAAAATATTCCTAAAATTATTCTTAAGTTCATGTTCACGCTTTATTTGCAAGAATTTGCAATTATATTGGTAAAATGTTTTATATTGCTTGCTGTTATTTACAAGCGAATTCTAAAAAACTTACCAACTAAGCTTTTCTGAAGTAGCTCATCGAATCAACCTCGTCCACGCGAAGCTTACAGAACGATTATTATTTTCACCAACCTCGGCGATAACGCCGACCACGCCAACCACGCCGACCACGCCAACCACGTCGACCACGCCGACCACGTCGACCACGCCGACCACGCCGACCACGTCGACCACGCCAACCACGCCGACCACGCCGACCACGTCGACCACGCCAACCACGTCGACCACGCCGACCACGCCGACCACGCCAACCACGCCGACCACGCCAACCACGCCGACCACGCCGACCACGCCAACCACGCCGACCACGTCGACCACGCCAACCACGTCGACCACGCCAACCACGCCGACCACGCCGACCACGCTGATCACTGACCACGCCAACCTCGCCGACCACGCCGACCACGTCGACCACGCCGACCTGTACATTTTAAAGGTACCGTTCGCTATCGAGTGAGAAAGTCCAGTGGGAATGGGTAGTTTTTTGATCGTGTCAAAGTGACGTCAAACGTATGATTTGACGCGATAACGACGCCAGTGGGAATCCCGCTTTATATGCAATAATCTGTGATGTGGCTTGCCACATCTAGGCAAATCACATTTTTCCATACATTTGCGGAAGGTGGCGGGGTGACTACCAGATGACCTACTTTGCAAGCATTTAAAGCAAATCTTTTCCGGTTGAGCAATTAATGCAGCCAGTCTTTGAGCAGGTCCTAACTTTAGAAACTCAGGGCATGTGCTAAGAGCATGAGGTTGCGAGCACATATAGCACAAATCAGTCGGCTTAGAGTGACTTTATGTAACCAAAGCTTGGGCTGAAGTGGATCGCTTAAAATTATTGGACTCCTTGTGCAAAGAGACTTGCTTGCGACTAGTTGGCTTGGCTTTCACTTTAGAATTAGGTGAGTTGCCCTTTACTGCTTCAAGCATGGCTAGCTCTGCGGTAAGAAACTTCATGGACAGGCCTACAATTGTCAAGTCGCTGTTGTAGGTCTATCATAAGGTCTCTACTTTCTTTATCCAGTCGGTTAAACTTTTGACTGAGCTTTTCAGGAGAGAATCCACCATCAGTTGAACTTGAACGCCCGGCATGAAGTTGGGTGTCTGCTAAAAACTTTTTTAGCTGCATACGATCTTCTAGTGATCGTTGACGAATTTCTTCAAGTTGAATTTGAAACCACCTTTCAGCAGCAACTTGCTGTTCATTAAGTTGAGCATGAAAACGTTTTTCAGCAGCAGCTTGCTGGCTTTGCATCATATTAAACAGCATTAACAGCTCACTAGAACCAGTCATATCTAAACCAGAATTTTCTTCAGAAGGAGATGCATCTGGCTCGTGCTCTTGACTAACAAGTGATAAGGCAGCTAATCTTCTTTCAGTTACTCTTTCTATAAGTAGATCCTTAGTAGATCCTTATTGCCAAAAACTTTGCAATTGTGCGACTTCAGTTCATTTTCAAGTTCTGCCTTGGTTAATTTTGACACGGCAGATCGAACTTTTGACCTTTCAATTAACAATAGGTTATTATCAACACTATTTAAAGCTTCAACAGTTTCAGGTTCAACAACAGAGTGTAGGCCTACATTGGAATGAGCAGAAGACATGTTATCAGCTTATATCAAAAATCAGTTAGTCTTTAATAACCAGCAAATCAAATAGCTTACAAAAGCTTAATCAATAGCAAATTCGTTGTTAAATATTTCTGTGCGGCACAGAATAGCCGATTTCGGGGCACAGAAACCCTTGGCGCGATGTTAAACCTCCTCAAATAGAAACAAATAAAAACATCATTTATGCCACTTAAACTATCCCAATTTTATTCAAATAGAATTTAATCAAAATTATCGAACTTATTCAAATAAAATTCAGCAATCTTATTCAAATAGAATGAAACAAATAAAATAATAAAAATTAATTGTTAAACATAGTTATCGCAAATAAAAATTATTACAAAAACCCTAACCCTATTCTAACTAAATTAACATATTAATATAAACGAGTAAAAACCCTGACCTAATCCTAAGCTAGCTAAGCTAAACGACCACGTTTAATAACGAATGAGTCAGAACCACGGCGATCTTAACTACAGGCCATGCCATCGCGCACGCTTCACTTTTTTGTGGGGGCCTACTCTGTCTGATTTGTTTTACAGTTTACGCGGTCTTGTAGTTGGAAGGCAAGCGTGTTAGATGACAAAGACTTATATTTGTCGGTTTGCTAGTGTTTTAAATTTTCAAAATGAGAACAGTATTTAAAATTGAAAATAAATAATTGAATAGGAGTCAGTTTAGCTTACTTTAACATTTTAATAAACTCTTGTAAAATATAATGTAAATTTTGAAAGTTAATTTTTTTATAAATTCTATTAATTTTTTTAAGTATTATTTTAGCAAATAGATTTAATAATTTTCATTTTTATGCTCAAAATTAAAGTATTTTTTAAAAAAATTTAAATAATAAAAAAAGTGTAGTGGTAAGTTCTGCTGATTATTGCCCACAATAACTTAAAATTGTATTAATGATAAAAATGATAAAATCTAATGCAATATTATATCTAATTTAAAATAATTGCATTAAAATTTAATTAAGTTTCAATAACAAGTGCTAAGTGTTGTTTTAAAAGAATTAGTTTATTTTTTAAAAATTATTAGGCTTATAACATAATGACTAAAAATCAATTTTGGTTAATTTCATCTAAGTAATTGCAAAACAACATATTTAAAAATTAATACTGTTTTGTGATTTCCTACACAAAAATATTTTTGGCAGAAACTATCTTTAAATGCTGTAAATTTTTTTTAAACTAAAATTATATGAAATTATTCTTTTATTTTTCTTAGTATTTCAATTGGGTATGTTTTGGTAAACAATAATTGCATGCATTTTTATAAAAATTATTTAGCATAATTAGTTTAAATTTTATGTTATTAAAAATTTATTTCTTCAAAATTTATTTAGATTTATTTAAAAAAAAATTACTTCTGTCTTATTTTAATTGTTGTACTTATACATGTAATGCTTTTGTGTATTTTTTAAGGAATGATTGTACTTGACTTCCTAGCCATTATTTTGACTGTAATTTCAGCTTTTTCATTTATAGCCAATGATAAAAATCTTTGAATGACCAATAAAATTATTTAAAATAATTAGATTCCACATGGTTAGTGGTTTTATTAGTGATAATTTATTAGTGATAAAAGTTTAAGCATTTATAAACATTTATATACCTATTTATTTTTTTTATTGATTTTTGGTATAAATTATTTACATTGTTGGGTATGTTTCCAGAAATGATGAGGTGTTGAATGAGAATGAGCTATTGGGCCACACTGCTTTTTATTTTCACAAATATGGTCAATACACTAAATTTCTTGATTGCCATTTAATCATGCTTGTCAATGGGTGTTTTTTGTTTCATAATGTTTCATTCCGTTAAAACTTTTGTATGTAGAAAATCTCTTAGTAATGCTTTTTGGCTAACCGAGTTTTATGAATTTGGTATGACTGAACACCATTGTATTACATTAAGTAACATATTTTTAAACAAGCTATGTATTGAAACTACCCCTAGATCTGGAAAAAAAACAGTAATAAAGATTTTAAAATTTTCTTGACTTTTTAAACAGTGTAGTTAAAGTTTGCAATATTCATTAGTTTTGTGTTGTTTTTTTTTGCTCCAGTATTTACATACCAAGATCAAATTTCTTTCAAAAGCAAAGACTGTTTTATTTTTTTTTATTTGCTGCAACTGAAAAAGTAAAAATATTTTAAGAACACATTTTCTGCTTATATCACATATTTGCAACTAGAAATTGAGCACAAATGTTAAAAAATATTAGTGCAAGTTTCATGATATTAAATAAATCCCTGAAAGAAAATGACTTTAGAAGGCCCTAGTTATTAGTTTTGCTGCTGCTATGAATCAGCCAGCACTCAAAGATAAGAATTTTGCATTACCACAATGTTTACTAACTCTAGTGTACAGGGTGGGACTTCAAATTGTCGTCCTCATATATTCATGATATATTCTATTTTACTTTTCAGATTACATAAGTGTAATATATCGTTGGATAGCTATAAAAATAAGGTAATCACCAGTGTTGAGTTTGACACTATGAAGAGAACATATGTGGAGTTATTAGAAGTATCGTTCACTGAAGTGGAAGTGAGATGTGCTGTGGTCATGGCCCTGGTTCACAACAGTGGTGAAGTGGACAACAGAACCATCACCAACACCCTCTGGGTCAACATGAGAACCATCCAGCATACTTGTAAGAAGTTGGAAGAGAGAAAGAATCTCCATGGAGTTATCACAAGAGCTCCAAAGTCTCTGGGCCACCGCCAGAAGTTGAAAGGTGCACATTTTGTCAAAAGGGTTGAGGCCATGATCAACATTAACCCCTCCAAGTCCATGAGATCCATGGCTGCTAAACTGGGGGTTGGTAAAAGGATAATTCAATGATGTGTAGATGAGGATTTGCACTGCAAAAGCTACAGAATGCAAATTGGGCCAGCTTTTGACCCAGGCGACCAAGGACAGAAGCCTGCTTAACTCCACCAAGCTCCTCAACAAGCTGAAGCACCCGAAGGAGTCTAACATGCTGTGGTTCTTCTCTGATGAGAAGAATTTCTGCCAGGACCAGGCCCACAACAGGCAGAACCATCAATGGATTGCTATGTGCCCCAACAATGTGCCCAGAGTGATGAAGACCAAGTTCCCAAACACGGTCATGGTCTTTGGTGTGATTAGCTCCGACGGGGACATGATGCCGCCGCACATCTTTGAGACGGGTCTTAGGGTCGATACTGAGATCTACCTGTAGGTTATGGAGACTGTGGTGTTACCCTGGATCAAGCAGGTGGCCTGGGACAAGCCCTGGGTATGAGAGCAAGACAGTGCGCCTTGTCATGCCAAACGCTCCCTCGCCTGGCTGGAGGAGCACTACTACAACTTTGTAACCAAAGACAAATGGCCTCCCATTAGCCCAGATCTGAACCCAATGGATTATTTCTTTTGGGGCGTTTTAGAGAATCAAACTAACCGACGCCCTCATACCACCAAGGCATCTCTCATTGGCTCCATCAAGGAGCAATGCATTTCCATAGACAGGAAGATGGTGAAGAAGGCCTGCGGGAGCTTCAGGACCAGGATTGAGCGCGTCATCGAGGCTGAGGGCAACTATGTCAAGTAGAATGTGTTTCTCGCATCATATCCTTATTCTATTTTTTATTTGAAATAAATATCTTCAAAATTGACCGTTTTATATGCTTTTAATTAAAAAGCGAGCTACGGCGACAATTTGAATTTTCCACCCTGTAATGTTTACAGCATCTGATCAGCCCGGGATTCGAACCCGTGCCCTTGCTGCTAAAGTCACAAGTAAAGCCGCTTCTCAACAAATAGTGTCGTAATGTATTTAAAGTGATTGACAATGTTTATTATAGGAATTATATTGATATTTACAAGTGTTTATAATAGGCCCCCACAAAAAAGTGAAGCGTGCACGATTGCATGGCCTGTAGTTAAGATCGCCGTGGTCAGAACACAATGGATTATTACGTCACTAAACTGTTTTCAAATGTTAACGCAGAAAAAAATGAAATGACCGGAGTAGCTTAAGCGAGAACGAAATTTAAGTAAGAAAGAGAGAGAGAGAGAGAGAAGGAACGAAGGTTTAACAACGAATTGTTTGAAATCAGTTGCGGTAGCGAAGCGGCAGTTTGATAAGGCGACCGCGGCTGGACAATCTGGCGGGTCCGTCGGGCGCTGGAACAGACGCAGTTCACTCAATTTGATCATAGGCGTGACTAGTTCAGCTCTTCCTTTTAGGCATAAAGCTTTTTATTTAAAATTCTTGATTAACAGTACGCGGTAATATCCTTCAATTTAAACAATTTGTGTTTTGCAGATGGTTGATTCCGGGATGACGTAAGCGGGGGGGAGGGGAGGGGGCATTTGGCTTTAAAATTTGCAAGACAGAAGCCTTGTATCAGATTCGACTTTGAAATTACTGTATGTAATCTTGACCAAAATCTAATCAAATAGACTTAATAAAATATCGAATTAGACAAGAAGTCACCAAATTTTTTTAAAAGGAACCACCTAGCCTATAACTGTAGCGGGGAGGACAAAATTTAGAAAAAGTATTTTTTTGTTTTAAAAGCACCAAAGTCTCAACAAACATGAATGTCACAAACTTTGTTCGGGAATCCTAAAGGATCAGTTGAGCTAGGTAACCCGAATACCTGCGCTGAAACAAAGCTGTGTCTAAATTTTATTTTATTCCTGCTCAAGAAGTAGTCTTGCTATGAGCCTGACAGTTTATACAGTTGATTTAACGAAAGCTCGGATTGATTTCGTTGAAGACTCTTCTTCACAACGAACAGAGACCACTGTCTCTAATAGCAACAAATGTATTACAAAAATCACGACCGACGAAACTTCTATTCCACGCTTTGCCAAACTGCAAAGCGAACTCAACACTATAACTTGATTCAATCAACACAAATAATTCTACCTCTGTAGAATATAACTGCCAACCACTGGCGCAAAATAAATTCAACACTCGACGACTAATACAAAAACTAATGGGCCTCCCGCGCCCAACCAAATACTTCCATTCGAGTCGTCTCAAAATCACATCTAATTTTATAATAATTCGCTACGCATCGGCTTTATATAGAAACCAAAATCACGTGATGTAAACTTTCTCGTAAATTCGAGATTCAACCAGGACTCCCTGGAGAGATCGTTAGGGGAATATTCTACTACGTTCGAGATAGTAAAGCTTGAACAAAACATATTACGTCATACTGTCGAGCGAAAGAGAAAAAAGATACATGTATCGAGCAATAAAACAAACTGGACGTATATTGCAAACAGCGCTCAAAGAGCCGCATTTATTCTCTCATAATAACACTACGAATTACTATTAACGGGGATAAATATATGGTTACGACTAAAATTATGAATCAAGTGTGACAATGAACTTTAACAAATGGGAAAAAAGTTTTCGAAGAAAATTTCGTAAAGACCAAATAAAGTCTTTGCTTGAACATAAAAGTATTATTTATCTATTTTATCTCTACAGTATATTTATCCTCTGGACTCGCTGGAAAGCGACGGAGGCACTAATACATAAGGAAAGCAATTACCCCGACCTGTTTCCGGAGCTACAAAAATATTGCTGTCAGGTTTAAATTTTTATTTTGGTTTTTTACCTTTATAAGAGATATGACTGAAATTTAGAACTGCTTGCCAAGACCGTCAAGCAGGAAAAAGTGCGGTAAAGTCTCTTCCTCAAGGACACAAAAGAATGGAGAGAGTAGGTTTTGAACCGACACCATGTTGAACACAAGTACAGCGCTTCAACCAATCACGTCTTCATTTACAACATGGACATTCCAACCATTTTGAGTATGCTAAATCAAAATATTTGCGGGCCAAGTATATGAAATATCGTTGCTGAAAAGACAAGACCTTTGTATTTATTTATTTTTTAGTCTTCATTAAGTTTTTTAGTAAAACTTTTTTCTCCAAAGCTAAAGTTTGCGTTTGTTAGAGTATCTTTTTGACCAAAAACGTGCCCTTTTTTAAAGTTTGCCCCTTTTCCCCAATTTTTTCCTGCGTCCCTGATTGCAGTTTCTCGTAGTTTTTTTACTTGCCAGCCTTCACCGCCGGGCAGGGATCTGTACTGCATTGAATGGTGGTTTTATTAAATAATTTTTTGGTATGTGTGACGAAAGTAGCGTCATGGACTAAAGCGGTAAACTTGAAATCAAAAAATATAAATTTCTGAACAATAACCAAAAAAATGCAATTCTGTAAATTATTTAACAAATTTTTAAAATAACTATAGACCTAATAAATGTTTTGGACCTCTTGCAACAGACATATTAACTGGGAATAGGAATTAATACGAAAATTACATCACCCTTTCCTAAACTTAAAAAGTTAGAAATGAAAAACTTGAATTAGCAAAATTTTTGTGAGCTTGAACAGAAAATTAAAATCTAAAATCTATCTAATTTCTAGCACTGAAATAAATATTAAAGCACTTAGGCCTACTAAACCACAGTAAAAATTTTAAAAAATTCAACTTTTTTCCAGGTTAAAAAAGTCTCAGCGAGCCTAGGCTACTTGGCAAGTGGCGATGGCGTGCTTCAGTAATTACAAACTTGGAAGTTTTAATAAACACAAACTAGCAAAGTAAATACAAACTAGAAATTTGGCTTACAAACTTTTCTGCACGTCGACTGCAAAATAAGTAAAAAGTATTGCATCGAGCACACACTTTTAAACACTCTACGTGAATAACTGTTTTTTATTTTCACTTGCACGCAACAATTTATGTCTTTAAATTACTGCAAATGTGAGAGGAAGCAATTAAATACTAAAAAAAAGATCTTCATTTTGACAGCTATATGTTTAACATTTTCGGCAGTGTTGCTTTATTGCTCGAGTAAACTCTAAGTTAATTTGTCAACCTCCTTTTGACCCCTTAAATATTCCAATCGACCACTTGGAGGACCACTGGTCTAAACAATAAAGTTGCTTATCTACATAGCGCCACAATTACACATCATACAATGGAGAGACGAAGTACGCACTTGGTAAATAACAATTAAAAATCTAATATTTGCTTCTTTCCAGGAAAATTACTGTTTAAATTTTCAAATTAGCCATGTCATTTATAGTCACATAGGTATAAAAATTTATTTTATTTTGTTACTTGGGCTGTTATAGGCCTGTAGGCCTACAATGAGATTAAAATAGCATTCTTGTTCTTGCAAAAATAGTAACGCAACAGGCAAACCTAATCAAAAAATTATATGGTGCTAACAGGCATCCAATTGAAATCATTAGAAATGTCCCTGCAATAGGCCTATATGGTAGAGAATGCAAGATTGAGTTTATTGCAGTTAAGATTGGCGAAAATAAACAATCTTTATTATCATGAAATGAGAACTTAGCACTCGATTGTTAAAATAGCAATTTTGAAAATGCTTGGGACGCTTTTCTTGGCTTCTTTCCGGTAGCGGGCCAGCATATACGTACATAAGGCAATAGATAAAACAGAACAGTTTCAGTTTCAATTATTATTTTACAATTTCTGTATTTAATTTTGTTCTCATAAATACTGTCTGTCGGGTTTTAAATCATTTAAATATTTTGATGTTTATTTTTTGACTTAATTCAAAATGTCCTGTTTAAACGCTTTTATCAAGCACTTTGAAAAACTGTTATCAAACCTTAACATTCTACAGCTCAGGCCAGAGATTTAAAAAAAGGTCGCCTTTTCCTTTTTTCTTCATGTTTTGAAAAGTGTGACTTATTCAAGGTTGTGAAGTCAGAGTCGGAGTCGTTTTTTCGGGCTTGCTGGAGTTGGAGTCGGGAGTCGGAGTCGTTTTTTTAGATGTGCTGGAGTCGGAATCGTTTTTGTAGGTATTCTGGAGTCGGAGTTGGAGTCGTAAAATCTTAAAGAGGTGGAGTCGAAGTCGGAGTCGGAGAAAATTCGTACGACTCCACAACCCTGGTGCGCAGTACCACAAAACCATCTGTGCAGTGAAATCGTGTTCTTGCGCGCTACGTGAACAAAAAAAAACAGTCTTCATTTTGATTATTAAACCAAATTCGAAACATTTGAATTAAGGAATTTGCTGGCGCATATTCTAATAATTCATGCTCGCTAAGAAAAAATATTTACGCAAAACACAATTCTCTTAGAGAAAACACTGGTCATGGGCCATATCTAACTAATCGAAGAAATCATATCTAAAAAATATTATTCCAATTCATGTCTGAGAAATATTATTCCAAGTTCATGGTAGTGACTGCGATCAGCGATGTCAAATAAAAAACGCAACAGCACTATTTAAATAGCCTTTAATATTTTTCAAAAAGCGTAAATTTCCCGAAATAAATAGTTTGAAAAAAACAGCACAAAAGTATAAAAACTTTTCAAGAAGAAAAACGTCCCGATATTGATTCATCCAGCTTAGAAGCAAGCATTCCAGGCACCTTTCTTATGTGGTTTTCTTCAACGCGCAAACGAGACGAATTCGCCCTCAACAAGGTTTTGCTTATCACTGAATACCATTTTGACGATGATAAATTGTATTTTGTAGACTTTAGAATAATTGAAAGGATCCGAAGTATCAAGATTTCGTTCGTGAAAACGTTCAAAATAAGTAACTCTGCTTCATAGCTGCAAGTTCGTCCTTGTTTTTCTGCGTTGGCCGGAAAAAATAGTAGGCTAATAAGCAGGCACAACGTTGCTCTCTGTAATTGAAAAGTCAATCTATAAAAACCAATGCTTAAAGCTACAAATGGCTTGTTATTATGACAAACGTTTTGGACAAACTGGTGAACTATTTTATAACATTACCAAATTTAGCAAAAATTGTCATAAAAACTGATTACAATAAGGTCTATTCTTCCACTAATGTTGTGGCGATACAAAGAAGAAACAGAATAACATTGTTCACAAACCTTGATTTTGTAATGATGTAGCGCGCAAGACGTGTTCTCAAATGTCTCTTGGGTATACTACAACTTTATTTTGAGAATGACATCTTTTGACTCCATAAATATAAAATGGATTACTTGCACCTAAACAAAAAACGGTTTATTTCAGAAGCTAATGTTTTCAAAGAACTTTTTACTGTAAAAAAACTGAAAATGTTTGTTTAAAATGGTTTACACGTATTTTCATTCAGGCCTAATTTTTGACCAAACGGGACGTTTCTTATTGACATCCACAATTAACAAAGGACTTTTTATAGTAAAACACTATACGCATCAGTCATATTATTGTATTTAAAAGCAAAACTACTGAACACTTATTTCACTATTCAAGTGAATGTTAGCTATTGTGTAAAAGCTATGAGTTTTTATGAAATAATTTAAACCGGATTAGAAACTGTGTTTGTAATTTAAGAATATACTACTATAATAATCAGTAAGCTAAGCTTCGCATTAAAAAAAGTTGTATCTTAGTTTATGTGAAGTTTTGAGCGTCATTTACAGTAGTTATTATCGAGTAGACAGAAATGCAATAAGTAGTTTACCTTGGCAGCACCTAAGATTCTTCTCATGTCTTCTGCAACTCCATTCCCCTCTTGCATCATAACAACAAAGAGGTTTTTTAAACTGACAAATTTGTTTAAGCAAATTCACTGTAAAAAAAAACCAAAAATTGTTTTCAACCATCTTAATCGAAAAAACGTTTCTTATTACAACCATCTTGTTTGTGAAGTTTATTAAATAAGATAATTATCAACTAAATCGAGAAGGTCCAAGCTTATCGCTCCTGGACCACACTGAACTATACAATACAAAATGAAAAAAGAAAGACAAGAAAAAAAATTAAGTCTCCCATATACTCGCAGCGTATCACGAGTTTGCGATATAATGCCTCAAAAGAACATCATCTTAGAATGATTTCAACAATGACAAGCCGTTGGATTAACCGAACTGGGTTGAAATCGGTTGGTTCTGGAATCGAACCCAAACACCCCGTTGCCAAAATTGAAAACGATAATCACTACCACAACCGAGCCATATAAACAACACAAACAAACCTAAGTTTTCGCTTTCCTCTTGCTCACAATTAGTTTCATTTCTAATCACTTTGTTGTATCCACATTGAATGTATCCTGGTAAGTCTCTTTGTTTAAACGTTTCAAATCCATAACACAACATTTTATTTGGATTATAGAATGGCTTTTCGGCACCTGAGTAAAACATGTGTTTAGCAAACTAAACTTCTAGGACAAACAACGGCTCTTTAACTGGGATTTGGCGAATCTCCAGGTTTTTTTAAACAAGAGACTTTACGGAGATTTGACCATTTGCAAGTTTTTCGCATTGGTTAACAAAAATTCATTAAAATGGAGCTCCGCAAATTTTTAAACTTAGCCAAAGAGCAAGCAATCAGTTGGTGATCAAATGAAAACGAGTTCGTTTCTCAGACCGAACAGTGCGATTTGACATTTAAACATGATTCAAATTATCGCTGATTTTAATTAAAACACAATCTTGTTGTCCAAAAATACTCCACGTTTACTTGGAGATATGGTAAAATTTTTGAGAATTTATTTAATGCAAAGCCTACGATGCTGTTAACAAGACACATAATATTTCTAAACGTAAAAGTCAAAGTAATTTTGATTGTGTTACTTTTAATATGCTTTGCACGTACAAGTTTTAAAAACCTTTTATTTGATTGGTTTTGGCCTCTGGAATTTAAGTCGGTGGCCGTTGTTATACACAAAAATTTCAAGTTGTTACCTGGGCAGCAAATTAAATTTAAACTCCGCGGTTTGCAGATTTTTCTTCCCTTTGAGTTAGGACAGCAGATGACTCTTTCATTGCCGCAATTTCTCCCCAATACTGTAAAAAAATATATTGGTCAAATTTCGTTTCACATTTTGTTTGTTGCAATCAATCATCTGCAGAAAGTAAGGTAATACAGGTCTTTGAAAAAAACAAAATTAAGTTTTTACTTTATTTCGTTTTACTTTACTAGTGTAAAAAATGTCTAATTATTTACGAGGTAATTCCCCGGGACTTTTATTTTTTAAATCTTTTATTCCACAAGCTGATTTGAGTAACCAAAGAGCTAATGATTATATTTACTGTATTTTATTTATTGAACTATACGTAGAGTTTACCTGAGTGTACATATTTTAGTATATCGAATTTCAATAAAAAAAACAAAACTAAATAATTTCGGTGGATTTCTCTATAATCGTATCAAATTTTAAAGTTTTGTTTTATTCATATTGTCAAAACGCTTAGCAACGATCAAATTTAAGATTTTTTTCGTTTGGTCCAAATAAAAAGAATTAGGAAAATCAGTGGTTTTAGTAAACAGTCAAACGGTTCGATAAATCTTCTCTTTTTCATTTTTATAATTTACTTCAACTTTTATTCAATTTATTTTGATGGAGAATATCTATAATTACAAAATACTACTCAAGTTTAGTTTCGTGTTTTTTATTCAAAACTTTTATCTATTTCAACTTTTTCTCTTACCTTCATCAAGTGGAAATAGGATCAAGGCAACAACCAATAGCCGCTTAATATTCAAATAAAATTGCATTTTTTAATTGATTAACTGTTACAACTATATTTCAATTTAAAAGATTTTCTAATGCGGCTAATCGTGCGACATTTTGCGTTTATATACACTTTGCCAACTTGTCTGGTTGGAAATCCCCAGATGAACTTTTTCTTGGTAGAATTTGATATTCTTTCTTGGACTAAAAATTTTGATTTTTGCTTGAATAAGGTTATTTTTCGGCTCCGTTGGTTTAGAAATATTGTTCCTGCTGCTTTAAAGGACCATCAGCAAAATTAGAAAATTAAAATTTTGATTTGGCAACAGTTTACACAAGAAAAGAGCGCGAAATAATTTTAAAACGATTCGTTAGTAAAACGTGGTAAATGATAATTTAATATATTTAATAATAATGTCTTAGTAATTTATATGTGTATTTCGGAAAACCAAAAAAAGGTTTTAAAAAGTAAAATTTGTTAATTTGATGCTACTTGTATGAGTGAATCGGCGGACGGTTATCGCAAGAGACTCAACTCGTAGGCGTTTCGGAGATTCATCTCCGATATTTATCAGCCCGTTTGCTTGTTACCTGAGGATAGAATAAGGAGTATAGCAGCTCCTCGCCTCCTGAGATTTGGTCACATGTTCAGGAATGACAAATGTGTTTTATCTTATGAGATAAATTGGGATTTTTTTATCAACAACAAAATGCAATTATAGCTTTACTAAACTATATAAATTACTGTTTTAGAAACATTTTAACCAAAATTTGTCCGGAACATAATAGACCAAATCGCTAAGTCAAAATGAAGCAAAATTTTATAAAAATATATTCAAAGAATTATTGTTAGATCAAAATATTTTTATTAAATAAAATGGATTTAAAGATTGCTAATTGAAACTTTCATAAATGCTTTATTAATTGAAACTTCCATAAATGAAATCTAGCCAATTACATATTTGTCTCATATCACGTATTTAGCTATTTCTATTTGTGTTTTGAAAAAGATTACATTGTTAAATCTAAAAAGGTTTAACAACATAGAAGAAAATGGAAGTGGATGCTCCCTCAATGCAGGTAATTAAAACATGAACATCACCAATCATTTAATAATGTTTAGTCCTAAATAGATTTAAAGTTTTGCCAAAGAGGTTGTTTTTTTAATCACAATACAATCGTAAAAGAACGGATTTAATATTTTTCAATTTTTATTAAACAAACATTTTAAAAAACTACTTTACAAAACAAACCTTTTCGGCTTACTCAACACTTTAAAAATTTTTTATGACTGATCTGCTACCAGTCTTTTTTGTAAAGTATTTTATTAAAAATTTCTGATAAAATTGCAATTTTGCTTAAATTTTGGTAAACTTTTATTAGTTAGAGTAAAAAATAAAGTTGTTCAGCATATACCGGTAATTTTTTATTTAATTAGAAAACTTTATCAACAAAATTTAAGTAAATTGTTAAAAATAACGAGTAAAAAATGCTAAATTGTTCTAAATAACGCTTTCAGGGCAGGCCAGACAAACACGAAAATAAACGTTACAGAAAAACCTTATTAGATTTCTTCAATTTTTACCAATATCAACTTTAAATTTACACAAAAAAATTATTTTAAACTTACAGGCTGTGTTAATGACTAACTAGGCTAATTTTTAATTAAAACAAGTAAATGGCTAAATCTAAAGTGATACAAATGAAGCCCCAGTTCATGTCATATTAAGAAAATATTACGATCAAAATATATTTAGTAAGTTTGAAGCTCCGTTGATTTAATTTTTAACTGAATATTTTAATGATTAAGCGTCGTGAATTTTGGGATGAAATTCTAATTTGCATTTAAATAATAACACAAAACTATTCCTATCAAACCACATCGTAAACCACATACTAAGTCAAAGCTACAACCTGTGTTTTTAAGATAATTTTTTTGTTGTGTGCTTGTAAATTTAAAGTTAATATTGCTAAAAATCTTAGAAACTAGATAAAAATTTCTGTAAGCCAAAAATGTTCGCTTTTGTAAACTGATTTTTTTAATGTTTGTTAAATAAAAAGGAAAAATGTTAAATCCGCTCTGTTTGCCTTATACGATAATAGATTTATGAGCAACCGTTTCTTTTTATATATTTAAAAATATTGAAACAGAAGTTTATGCTTTTTGAATTGGCATTAAGATAGTGAAGGGGTAACTAGGGGCCGGCCGTATTTGATTTTTCTCATCCATTAAAACCAAAATTCAATTTTTGTATTTACAATTATAGTTTAGTTTGTTGTTGAGAGATTATTTCAATCTGTTCTCATATCACTTTATCTAACTTGTGGCCACTCTTTTCCCGCAATTTGAGTCTTGGTTAAATTTTTTAGTTATAATCAATTTTAGGACAAGCATAAAAATGGCTAGAAAATTAATTGCAACCAGCAGGCTAAATTTGAAAAAAATTTGTTTTTTTGTATTGAAAGCTACACGTAATACACTCAAATATGGTACTGAGTTAGAAGTTTTGCATTTATATTTTTTAGTAACTTTGTTAAATTAGGCTATGTAATTTAAAAGTAAAGTCGAGATTTCTTTAAATTTCGAACCAGTTCTTATGTATTTTTTCTACTTTACTATAACTGGTGTTCCAAAAAAAAACGTCAATTGAGTTTACCAACTATATTAAAGTCAGGGTAAAGACTTGATTAAGCTGCTGTTCCGGCTTTGTAATTCACTTGAATGGAACGTTATCATCCTTCTTTTACTGGAATTATTTTTGTCGTCAAAGTTAGCTCTTGTATATAAAGCGCCGACTAATGTTGGCCATCCGAGTTTAAAATCATATTACAAATTATTAAACAATAACATGATCGTGTTTTACTGTATTTGTTCACATCAAAACACACAGCAACAAAAAGCAAACCAATAAACAAAGATATGAAGTGTTACAGCGTAACGTCAATCGTCATCGCAACAAACTGTAATTCATGCAATGATAACAATCAAATGCATTTATTTCACTTTTTCTTATATTCATTCTTTAAATTGTTTGAGTTGTTTTCCTGTTAGTACAATGCATGATTTTGAAAATATTTTGGCTTTTCCACGGCAACGATGCCAGTAGACACCTACTCCGAGATAAGTTGTTAGTTTTTCGATGAACTTATAGTGAGAAAACTTTTTAAAGCTTTGTCTCAGATTAAGTGCAGATTGTAGTGTTTTTCAACTTTTTGTGTTGTTTTCCTGTTAATGATCTCTTTTAGGATTAATTATAAGATGCGACTCCGTTTCCGTTCCCTTTTTTGTAGATACAGATTTGAAAAATACAGTACTGCATCGTTGCGACCACCCAAAAACTATCTAGGTGACCTTCACGGAGGTCACGACTCCTATGTTGAGAAATAGTTATTGACTCTTTTTTCAGCAATAAGCGTCTGGTCGCCAAAACAGCGCAGCAATAACGATTCGCTTGAATGTATTTTGCCACTAAATTTTAGAGTTACTCATAATTCTTTTTAATGCAACAGAAACGGGCTTAAGACTTTACAACATAAAAATGAATATCTTTTTAATTTTATAAAATTTTTGTATTGTCTTATGTCAATGTTTCTTTTTTAACGTTGTAATTAAGTTTTTATCTATTTCATTTCAACTCTCTATATATTTATACTCCGTTTTTTTTCTCATCTTGTTTTTTATGTTAACATGGTGCAAAGCAAAGTAATCTAAATGCTACGTGAAGGCTTTTTTTTTATTCTTTATTTTCTTATGATTTGGTTTCTCAACTACACTACTGTAGTTGAGTAGCAGAATGGTGTAGTACGGTCTTTATTTCAATTCGGGGTCCGGAAAGTTATTTTTGTTGAGGGTTTCTGTTTTTTGAATGTAAAATAATAACAAAAAGGTCTAAACTTTAAATTGGATCAAAAAAAGACAAAGTTTTAAAAAGCAAAACAAAAAGAAGCACTTAAAATAAAGCCGATGAGTGTTCGCTTCTGTAGCTGCAGTGCCCAAGCAAAAGTTGCGGAAATCATCATCGCGAGATTATGACACGTTTTGTCGTATCATGAAAGCAGTTAGGAACTACGTTTACATCTCCTTATAGCCCAGACCTTGATTTTTCAATTTCCATCCGTTTGGAATCTTCAAACTATTCATCAGAACAACTAAGTTTACAAATGGCAAAAAGATGAAAACACAACGAACAAATTCCTGAACAATTGGTGAAAAAATTCTATACTGAAAGTAAACAAAAACTTATACAGCGATGGCAAAAATGCGTAGGAGCGCCAGGAGAATATGCACAAAAATATAAATAGCCTTGATTTCCAAACCCGTGACGAGCATTGGCGTTTTATGCGAGTTTGCTTAAAGATGTTTATTTGTGCTTCAAAATATAATTCGCAACTACTTCTTCAAAGTCATGTTAACTTTCTCTTGTCACTTTGCTTTTATCATATCCTTTGATCTCACATACTAAAACATGATGCAGGAACTCAATAACATTTTACTAAAAAATTAAGGAACTTTAGTAACTTTGTTGGATTTATTACGTTATCTGTATTATCTAACTTTTCCATCACCATGAGGTTAAATCACGTAAACATTACGATTATAAAAAAATATTATTTCCTATTTTATGTGAAAATAGGGAATAGTTGAGCGAACGATGCGCATCAAAAAACGAAACGTCGATCGAACGATAGTTTGTATTACAATATTTCTTTTTATTTCTTTAGTGGAGCGAAGTTTTGCATAAAAAGTCTTTCGATATTTAATTTTTGCAAAGAAACATTATTTCTAATACAATTATTCACAACCTCAAAAACGTAAAATGAACAAGAACTAACTTTAGGCAACATACTGATTGAAATTACAATTGTGCAAAATGAAGAAAAGGTTTTTAAAGTCAATTTTACACTTAAGCTTAATATACAGTAGTAGAGATGATTTTCTTTAAAACCACTGTTTAGTATCAATACCTGCTTGAATTAACTGTCGTAATTTTTCACATTTAATAAATTTCCTTTAAAACACGAAACGAGATACAAAATACAAAACATTTATTTTCTTTCATTTGTTGTTTGTTCGGGCTGGTGATTGCAAATTAACAATAGATTATTTCTTGTTACCTGACCAAGAAATTGTTCCCCAACAAAATCTTTTGCTTTTAATCGAAAAATGAAAAAAATATATCGGTACTAACTCATATGAAGAAACGAAAATGGTAGTCAGTGTGTTGGTTTGTTTGTTGCAGTTTTTTCTAGAGAATAGCCCAACCGGTGGAATTTAGTAAATTGTTAGAAAAAGGGAAATTACATTTGAAAAGTCCCGAAGAACCAGTTAAGTACTTTTTTGTACATCTTTATCCGTCACACGTAAAATACATGCCAGCTTTGCCGCTTTTTTTGCGTAGGAGTTTTTATTTATTTATTTGAGCACAAACGCGCGCTGTGAAGTTCGAGTGCGTCTGATTACGCGTTAATGATAACGCAAATCCATTGTTCTTCAGAAAATCTTGAAAAGAAAAACGTTACGGGAAATATTCAAACTTTATTAACTTAGCTGCGATTAACAAGACTACAAGTATTTTCATGGCTTGTAAGTCGTTAAATCAATCGTATAAGTAAGTCAGAAGTGTCCCCTTTATTCAGCTAATTTCGGTCAATTAAACATCAACCTATTAGACTCAAAATAACCGACACAAATCCTCTCACTAACTTCAATTGCACCATTCATATGAGTGTACAGAAAGGTGACCATGATTTATTGCGCCTAAAAGGAGCTTGAAACGTGTTTTTAACAAAAGAAACCTTTTTGTACCAGGCCATAATATTCATATAGCTGAAGAAGCTAAAGTTTTAGGTATACAAAAATTCGGCCCAGCAAAAATAAGTAAAAAGAGTAAAATATTTTAATCTAATAATGCCTACTGCACCCTAATAAGGTGCAGCTGAAAACTGAATTAATTGCAAGTGAAATAATTTTATTGCTTTTTTGTTTTAAAGCAAGGGTAACGAACCAATTCGCTGTCACCGGCAGCTTTGTCAGTTCCAGCTGTGTAAGCGGGCCGAACGAGTTCTTTGCCATACTATAAAACTTTTTAGTTTTTAGTCATACTATAAAATTTTTTATATTACTTAAAAAGCAAAAAACGTCTTTGTCAGTTATATGAAAAGTAATAAGGCATCAGAAAAAATAAAACAATCTTAATAAAAAATTTCACACATCAAATTTCCGGTTTAAAGTTTAATTTTCGTCAGATATAAAAGTGCGTTAAAAAGCAAAAAAACGAGTCAACAAACAATTGTAACAAATTATAGACCTTTCAGAAACAAAAAAAGAAATTGTTCAACAACAGTAATAAACAACAAAAAATAATAATAAGAACCCAGTTTGTCACCAAATACCGCTATTCTACAAAGACTCGGGCGTGAGTATACTTAAAATTTTCTTAACTAAATCCAAGAAACCAAAATTACAAAAATATACGTAGAATGCAAATGTAAACCATACAGCTGTGCGAACCATGCAATGCAAACTATACAGATGAAATTAATGCGAACCATACAGCGAAAGTTATTTAACGTGGTATTGAAGCATGAAGTAATAAAAAGTAGCAAAGAAACATTTAATGAAAAATTAAACTAGCTTTACCAATATCAACCTAAGTGATATTTTTGAAAATATTTTGCTTTACTAAAGCGTTTAATATTAAGTCGAACTGACGATGTGGCAACCCTCAACTGCATACTAAAATTTTTTTCTGTCAACCTTGATCTGTAACGACTTTTTGTGATGTTCAATTTAAAAAAGATCTGTTTGCATTCGTAAGTGCTATCGAAAATTGATGACTATTAAGTTCTTAAGTTTGGAAACTCTTTCTTTGATACATAAACACAATGAAATTCAAGTAACGGCTTGTTCAGTGTTATTGCTTTCAGCGGGTCATCACTCTGTTGTTTTATAAGTTCAACTTGAAGCTCAGGAGGTACAGAAGCGGGCATAACACAGGGCTCCAGTTCTGGGTTTTTTTTTCAGTCTGGGGTTTCTAGGTTTTATTTTTAGAAATCCTTTCAAATCTGTAATTTTTTTAAAAATAAATAATTATTTATGAATAATCCCTTCTTTTCCGCACATCTGTATAAAAATGATTCGAAAAAGGTTCCATTTTGCGTAGTATTAATACGAGGGTCAGTCAAAAAGTAATGAGCCCTGTTAACTTTAACCGCTTTAACCTTCATATTTTTTCTAGAAATTTTAAGGGTGTTTAGTAAATTTACTGCTTTAAAGATAAATTGTAAAAAAAAATTGTTTCAACGTGTCCACTTTTGGTATTGTGTTTTGGAAATGACGTCATCACTGGATGTCCGTCAGAAGCAGAGAGCTGTGATTGAATTTCTTGTTTCGGAAGGGGAGCCACCAAAACAAATTTTCGAAAGATTGGTAAATGTTTATGGAGATGCTTCATTAGCCTACAGCACTGTGAAAAAGTGGGTATCCAGGATTAAACACGAAGAAGATGATCCAAGTTTGAGTAGCCTCCAGGACAGACCAAGAAGTGGAAGACCATCTTCTGCAGTCAATCCTGGAAACAATGATAAGGTTCAGAAATTGATTAGAGATGATCGCAGAATCACTATTGATGACATTGCTGAACGTGTTGGAGTTAGCCATGGAAGTGTTGTGAATATTGTTAATGAGCTAGGCTTTGCAAAGGTTTGCGCCAGATGGGTTCCGAGGCAACTTTTGGATTTTCACAAGCAAGCCCGTTTTGAAGCTTGTTCGGAGCTTATTGAGTGTCACAGAAGTGACAAAACTTTTCTCAGCCGTATAGTGACAGGAGATGAAACCTGGGTTCATCACTATGAACCTCAGTCGAAAAGATCATCCATGGAATGGCGTCACCCCACGTCCCCAAGAGCCAAGAAATTCAAAAGTCAACGTTCAGCTGGAAAAATTATGGCGACTGTGTTTTGGGACATTGAAGGAGTGATATTGGTAGATTTTATGCCTAAAGGTACTACCATCAACTCAGATGCTTACATTGACACTTTACGCAAACTGAAAGCGAAACTGAGAAGAGTACGACCTCACCTGGACATGTCTAAGGTCTTGCTGCAACACGATAACGCCAAGCCCCATACCAGTCTCAAAACTCGTGAAGTGATTGCTTCTTTTGGATGGATGACGGTAACCCATCCCCCATACTCACCCGACCTGGCACCATCTGACTATCATCTTTTTGGACCATTGAAAGAAGGAGTTAGGGGCAGCACTTCACTAGTGATCAAGAAGTCAAGCACGCTGTAAGAAACTGGTTAAAAATGCAGCCTGCTGACTTTTACAAGGCTGGCATAGTGTCCCTTGTTCATCGATGGACAGTTGGAATTGAAAAGTGCGGAGATTACATTGAAAAGTAGAACTGAGATCTCCTATCCCTGGGCTTTCTTTTGATGTATGACTTTTGATTTTATTGCAACAAATATGGCCAGGAGAGACTTGGGCTCATTATTTTTTGACTGACCCTGTATTTTTGAAAAAACTGATTTTTCAGTTATTAGCAAAAAAGCACTCATGATAAGATAAAAAATGGCAATTCGCCCTGAACACATGGATTTAAAAGCATTGTTTCTAAAGTTTCTTAAATATTTTTTCAACTTTTCGACGAATATTTAGATAATTTTTTTTTAAATAATGCTATTTGAATAAATAAACTAAATTAATAAATCTAACCTTTTTAACAGCTTCTACACCAGAAATAAAAAGGCCTAAACTGGGTCTGTTTTGGCATTACATCACAAATAACGAGAGGAAAAGGTGACAAAAATTTACATGAGAAGAATTTTTTGTGATCCATGTTTTCATTTACTTTAATAAAAGATAATGAATACGTTTTACACCAATATATTTGCCTTTGCAAATTATGTAGGGAGCAAACTTACTGGGAATTTTTTTGTAGCCTTTTTTGAATATGGTAGCTTCATAACATAAATTTAACTTTCATGTATACAGGTGGCAACATTCAGCAGAATGCTATGCTTTTTGTAGCATTTTAGATGATCAGGTTTGAGTATGATCAATCCTTTAGTTGTATTCTTTTATTTGGTAGTTCAAATTTATACATCTTGCCATCGAACACATAATTTGGCTCACATTTGCACTAGATTTGTCTACTACAGGGGTGGGAACCTGCAGCTCCCGGACCAAATGCAGCCTAAAAGATATTTCAATGCGGCCCGCGTGTATTGGGGAAAAATATATCAATTCCTTTGATCAAAATGGTGGTTTTTCTCTTATTAACAACCAGGGTATTATAATAAAAATGTAGGTCCACCAGAAAAAACTATTGAAATTCCGTGAATACTAAAAAAGCTGATGAATAGACAAAACAACGTTTTTCTATCTTGTTGGTTATGTTAATACCTTTTTTGGTCTACACTCGACATTGAAGAAAAAACTAGTTTTATGCTGGTAAAGATAAAAAAAAGGTCTTGAGATGACGAACCAGAAGAAAAAGCGTGGTCTATTGAGTTATTACCTTTTTTCTTTGATCAACAAAACGTTTATGGCGCCCTGGACCTAATTTTTTAATTTTGGGATGCGGCCGGCAAGTGCAATTAGGTTCCCCACCCCTGTCTACTGGTTAGGTTTTCTCAAAAACAATATACAGATTAATACAACCAAGTCGTCCTGCATCAACTTCCAAAAATCATGTTGGATATTAAGGTAACACAAAAGGTTTCACTTGTGAGTTGGTTAAAATATTCCTTTTCTATATTTATAACAATTAACAAATATATAAAAAATAATGTCTCTGTCTTTTTGTTTGTCTGGAAACATGGAAAAAAGTGAAAAATAGATTTCGAATTGATTTTACAACACATGTGACAAAGTGTGGTAGACAAATTTTTGATGTTATCAGAACCAATCGACGATCGGTTTTTCTTCTAGCAGGGATGAGTAAAATGCAGGTCGGATTATGACATTTTTAGCCGGAGTCGGTTTTGTTGATTTGTAATCGAGTCGGACTGGAGTTGGAGTTCTATTTTTTAAATCAATTAATTTCATCACGAAAAAAAGTTTGCAATAAAAATATTATTTTTGATGCTCAGATGGTATGTTTCTTTGACATTCACTTCGAGTTTATAGGGTTTTTGTTTACTTTGCGCCAAGTTTAGTTTAGTACTTTTTTAATTTTGGGAAATTCCCAAAGCCTGCGAGGTTAGTAACGGTCACAGTGAAGAAACCCGTTTATTGCTGCTCATACCCGAGACGCGTGTCGGGTTTCGCATTTATAATTAACAAAGTTTTCCATAAATTGCTTATGTAACAAAACTACCATATTCAAAAAAAGACTAAGAATAAATTCCTAGTAAGTTTGCTCCCTACTTAACTACATAAAAGCAAATATATTAGTGTAAAACATATACATTACTTTTTACGGAACTAAATGAAATATGGATCACATGAATCACAAAAAGTCTTCTCATGCAAATTTTCGTCACCTTTTCCTTTCCCTATTTGTGATGTAATGCTACAATAGAGTCGGTTTGGACTCTTTTATTACCGGTATGAAAGCTGCTAAAAAGGTCGAATGAAAAATACGTCCTAATTTTTAAATACATAAGGTGCAAAGTTGCTTGCAAAGTTTATGTAAACACTTACGAGTGATAACTCGTACATACCTACAGAGTGAAAAAGTTAAAAAATGAATTTAATTGAATTTTCTATCAATATCAGCCTAAATAACCATATGGCAACACACTGTAATTTTTTGATAAAAATAAAAAATAACTTTAAAAAAGTATTTTGTCATTTAAAACCTTAGTACTAGTGAGAAAAAAGCAAAAAAATTATATAAGCACTTTCATAATTTAGGCGTGAAAGGCTTAAAACTCAACTTGTTGCAGACTTGTGTTAGAAATTCAATTGCTCCCAAGATAAAAAACGGTGTGGAAACAAAAAACTAGTGAAAACAATTTGTGCTATTTCGGAAAACTTGTTTAAAACCACCAAAGGATGTTGCGGAGCAAATAGAGTCATAAAGGATCAAATTTGCTGGGTTTTTAATGTTTTTGACATGTAAAAGAATACTAGTAAGTAAAAATATCGAAAACCTTTCGACTAAAATTTCATTTGAACTTGAAATCACTTGTTTGATTTAAATTTATAAAATGATTTTTGATTTTTGTTCGGCTGCTCGTGATGTTTACATAAGATTGTAATAACCTCTTAAAACGATACAATCGCAACATTCTTCACATTTCTTTTCAAATTTGGCATCTGTCGTAAATAAATTGAGTTAGCCAATTATATTAAAGTCAGTGTAAAGAGTTCATTAAACTGTTGTTCCGGCGTTCCGGCTTTGTGGTTCATTTGTATGAAACGTTATTATCCTTTATTTTACTTGGATTATTTTTGTCGTTAAAGTGTTAGTTCTGGTAAATAGCATCGACTAATATTGTGAACCGCATTTAAAATTATATTTCGAATTATTCAACACTAACGTCGATCGTGTTTAAAGACTCGTTTCCACTACCAGCGTGGAATAAAGTATTCTTCATTGCTTTTATTGAATTTTTTGCTTCGCTTAGCGCTTAAGCGCGGAAAAAAGTAAAAAAATAAATAAAACAAGCAAAGAATACTCCATTTCACACTCGTAGTAGAAACGAGCTTTTACTGTGTTTATTCACATCAAAACACACAGCAACACAAAGCAAACCAATAAACAAAGATACCGCGTAATTTTTTTTTATTTTAATGATAATTATCATCCGAATCAGGAACAAGTTTTAATCCTATTTACATGTAAAACTGTTTTTTGTGAAACTACTTTAAGTTAATTTAAATGTTGCCGAATTCCGACGGTCTGTCGCTGATTATTATCAATTATTTGCTTTATAATATCTCCTTATCAAATAATTTTGGAAAATTAATTGCTGATCAAGTCCATATCAAGAAATTTGAAAAAAATCTCAACATCTTGAACGCTACTTTAACCTATGAATAAATGTCGTTGGATTTTTATTTGAACCGGAAAATATTTGTCTGGTTTAAATTTCCAAAAGAATTTCTGATTTTTGTCCGGCTTCCCTAATGTTTACTTAAGGTTGTAATCAGTGTTTTTTTTAAGGTGTTTTGAGGGACCGAAATGGTCTCTCAAAATTGTCCAGTGGTCTCTCAAAATCTGCTACTACCATAGCTGTACTACCATAACCGGTCTCTCAAAATTTGCTACAGTCAAAGTCAGGAAATTTAGAGAGGTGATGGTGAGGAACTGCAAGAAATAATAATCCAAATTTAGGTGAAGACCTTTTTTTTTTTTTTTAGAGAACACCTTGATTTTGGGACGAAAATCGAAAATTAGGAGACTGAATTTAACTGAAGACCTTTTTTTTTTTTTTTTTTTTAGAGAACACCTTGATTTTGGGACGAAAATCGAAAATTAGGAGACTGAATTTAACTGAAGACCTTTTTTTTTTTTTTTTTTAGAGAACACCTTGATTTTGGGACGAAAATCGAAAATTAGGAGACTGAATTTAAGTGAAGACCTTTTTTTTTTTTTTTTTTTAGAGAACACCTTGATTTTGGGACGAAAATCGAAAATTAGGAGACTGAATTTAACTGAAGACCTTTTTTTTTTTTTTTTTTAGAGAACACCTTGATTTTGGGACGAAAATCGAAAATTAGGAGACTGAATTTAACTGAAGACCTTTTTTTTTTTTTTTTTTTAGAGAACACCTTGATTTTGGGACGAAAATCGAAAATTAGGAGACTGAATTTAACTGAAGACCTTTTTTTTTTTTTTTTAGAGATCACCATGATTTTCGGACAAAATTGGTTTTTGTCTGAGAAACTCAGACAATTTTTTTGTCATATCCGAAATGTACTCTAAAATCATGATTTGGGCAAACGTCACAAAATTATGGCTACTACAATAGTGTAAACAAAGCTAAGTATGCTCAGGAACAATAGGAAAAAATTAGCGCTTTTTCAAAATTGCTTAGAGGTTCCTCAAGCCAAACCTTAAAAAAAACACTGGTTGTAATAATCTCTTACAATCACACGATTGCAACATTCTTCACATTTTTTTCAAATTTGGCACTTGTCGTAAGATGCGCTCTTATCTAGAATTCAAATACCACTTTGTTTGTTTTTTATTGACGTAAAACAGCGCTTCTCAACCCCTGTGTCGCAACCCAAAAGCCGGTTGCCGTTAAATTTGATTCGGACGCCAACGACTTACTTTTGTTGTGATTCGATAGTGGTTTCACTGATTAAGAAATCTGAGACACATTTTTCGGTGTTTCATTCGAAGATTTTCCACTCTCACGATTATGACTCATATTTCATAAATATTTCATAATGTCATTGATGCCGCAAGTATAACTTGCATTGTATTTAGCACTTTGCTATTGCTCCTGCGAAAACTTAAAACATTACTTTGCATTTTCTATTCATTAACAACTGCTTTTATTAAACAATATACTTCAATTGTTTGTTAGTTTATTCTCTATTATTTTGTTGTGTTCTACTTTTCTTTTTTTCCTTTCAAAAAAAGAATTGATTGCCGTATTTACAAGCCTTATTTTTGTAAGTTTGTGTTTCCTCGAATGTTTTTTATCGTTTGAATAGAACGAATATTTCCATTATGAGTGATTGCAATACATAAGGGGTCCTGATGCTAGAGAAAAAGGGTGGCCACTTTTTAGTCCGACAATTTTTTTGTCCCAAAAACATACTCGATTGAATGTGATCTCTAAACAAAAAACGGTCATTACCTTCAATTGAGTACATTATTCCTACGTTTTTCCTAAAGTTAAAGCGCAGACAGGGGAGGCACCGTCATGGTGCTATTATAAAGGAATATAGCAACATTTTGTTTAGGGAAGATACTTTTTTACTTTTTTAGGCAGGGGGTGGTGTGGCCGTTCTGTTTGCTTTGTGCTAAAGTCATCACTGTCCATTCTCTTTACAATTAAATCTATTTTGTGCTTAGCATCTTTCCAAGTTTGTCGAACTATTTACTTGTTCCGGTTTATTCGCGTTCTTCCTTTTCCCGTTCTAATTCAACAGCAGTTCGTTCGATCTGTCAAACGCTTATATGAACCAGCCACATGAAGAAACTTTCGATTAATCAGTTATTTACGACCGATTTCGTTAACATATATTTTAGTTTTTCTCTCGGCTGCAATTTGTGTAAATTAAAATTGCTTATCGATCCTATTCTTGTTTGAATAAACAAATTAAACCTCTTTTTACTTTCTTACACAGAAACGTGTCACGTGTTTGTATTGTCGATCTCCGCCTAAATTAATTACTTCCGTGTTATGGCCACCTTGAAAGGCGGTTGCGAATGCTCGCTTCCGCTTACGTAATCGATAAGTAGAGTAATCCTTTATCACTTTCGCTTGATTGTATCCAATAAAGTTAGTGAAAGCGGTGATTGATCGCGTTATTATTATGAGCGCGTGCTGTTGATTGTTGAAAGTGATTTTGAAGACATCCGCGCATTCATGGTCAAGGCCCTTGACGGATTTCCTCTGTGAAAATAATTTTTTAAACTTTTGTTCTCGATAAAATTATCGTCTCTGCTACATGTCGCTTGTAAGTTTATTTACACTTTACGGCTCAGTTATTGTTCCTAAAATAACGCTTTGCTTTGTTCACCAAGTTTACTTTTTGCGTTTCAATAGAAAGTTAGATATAGAACAATGGGTATGTGATTAATTTGACCTATTGGGACCTTGCCAGTGATCTTCAAATAAGTTTTAGTTTATTTGTTTTACGGTGATATGACGTTTATTTAAAGCAAAACAAGTTTTGACTTGCCTCTTCCATGTTTAACAATCGTGAAGAATAGTAAAGCTTTCATTGTAATTCTATGATCTATTGATTATAATCCACGTGGACACTTTAAATCGTGCCATTTAAATTAACTGCTTGCTTGTAATTCTGAAGCATGTATTTTGTTGTTGTGCCTGTTTCCATTATATTGGGCCTAAAAAACGATAAATTTACTAAACTACATCAAACTAGTTTGAACATAGGCCAGCTGACAGTTATTCACTTTCTCAATTTAAACATATATCAAGTTACCCAGAAAGCCAAGAAAACATCGATATTAATAGATCGTATTAATAAGACCTATGAAATGATTTTAGAACAGATTATTTGATTTTTATACACAGATTTATGGGGAGGATTAGGGTTAGGGTTGTTTTTTTCCTGTAGTACTGAGTCTGATTAGGATATTGTCCAAATATGTCATTTAGCTTAGTTTAAAGTTTCCACAACCTACCAATCAAAAAATTATTATCTAAGGAAGTGATTATTTCGAAAAATTTTAGAGATCGAATTTTATACACAGTTTTACTATTAAGTACCGGTATTATACACTGAATTTAGTTTATTGTGAAATATTTTTCGGAGCTGTATTAATAAAGTATTTCCATTCATTATCGAAATATAGTGCATTAATATAATAGACACCATCATCACATACAGACGTAGAATTCGAATTCGTCATCATTACTTTTTTTCAAGTACTTTTTAAAATCCAATGTTTAGTAAAATTTATAAAGAGTCAGTGCTTATGCAATATAATGCAGCGTTTACCCGTCTGTTATTGACAAATGGATCGTCGTTTATTTTAAATGGATTTTAATCTAATTTACTTTGCTTTATTTAATTCTGTTTTATTTTCATGTCATCTTCACTGTTTTGTGCCTTTTTAATTTTCTAAGTTCATTGTGTTCTTTCTGTTCAACGCCTGGAAATAATTAAAATTTTAAACATTTTCGTAAACAGTTTACATAATTAGGTCATTGAATTCTAATTTTAAATTTCCTGAATTTGTTTAAACTTTATTGGATTTGGAACCCAAAAAGGTTTACACTGCGTGTTAGTTTGCTTGAATTAGACGTTTAATTATAAATGTTGTTGCTGCTTAGTATCAAAGTATTTTGTAAATGATTAAAGTTTTGTTACCTACCATTTAAACTAAATATGGCTTATTTAATCTTATTTAATATTTACAATGTTAATTATATTTAGTTGCAGTTTGTTCAGCTATTTTCAGAACATTTGTAGCGTTTCATAATTTCAGGTTCGTTTGAATAAATGCTCATATTGTTATAAAAATAGATTTCAAAGATTATTTTCTTTTTAAATATTTTTTTTGCCTTGCGATCAAATTTACATTTTTTAAGATTAACTGTCAAACCATAATCATTTAAACGATCAAATATAGTAGTTAAATGCTCGAAATGCTCTTCTTCAGATTTACTAAATACTAAAATATCATCTATGTAAGCGTAGACAAAAGATAAACCACTGGTGACAGTGTCAATTAAACGCTGAAAAACTTGAGCACTCGTTGACAATCCAAACGGAGTTCTTGTAAAGGCAAAAGCTCCAACTGGCGTTTTAATTGTAGTTTAATACGTTTGTGCATCGCTTGTAAAAAATGTTTTATTAGCCTTCGATTGGCATTTATCATAGTAAGATGAATGATGCGGTTTTTGAAACTGAGATTGCTTTTTGACATTACTTATTTTAGTGCTTAACTCGTCAACTTTAACTGCCAAATGTTTAAATTCGCTAGTGGTTGTCCTATTTTGGTCAAAATAATGAGCGACTATTTGACTATGAAATCGATTTGTAAAATTTCCTAGTTTATTTAACCCTAGATTCATAACCCTCTTAAAAGTTACATTAATCATAAACGCATTTAAGGGTAATATTTACCCAGGTTAAAAATCTAGGGTTAACGAGTTAAAATTTTGAGCCTTTAATATTTGTTGAATATTGTCAGGTTGTAAGCGCATACAAAATTTTTTCGCAAAAATCACGAGTTCCTTGATCATTATCAGGATTATTACGACATGCAGCAATTATACGCGACATTAAAGTAGAAGGTTTTTCTTGCACATTTGCATATTCAATTTTGCTTAATACATCTATCCAGTCAGTGTTGCATTCAAAAGAAACAGACAATAAAATAAAATTTTTTAAAGCTGTGTATGGTTCAATATTTCTGGAAGCTCTGCTTAAAGCTAAACCATGCGCTTCAGCCTGACTAGGCGACATTACATTTAAAAAAAAAACAAACGAAACGCATATTTTCTTCACTTATGTTATTGATTTCGAAATACTTTTCCAAGGTCACGAAGTAGGCAGGCAACAAATTATCATCATTTCACATTTTAGGAGCATGTAAAAGTGGTTGAACAGTAACATTCGGAAGTGCACCTTCGACAGCCGAATAGGCCTTGCTAGAAGATTGCTTGGAGTCATTCTGAACACTTATTTTTTGAGACTCACTGGTAGTGGTCATAATTATACTCCTTGTTCTAGTTGCCACTGGGGAAAATACGCCAATTTTTCGGGCTAGCTCCAGGTTCAGACAAAAGCGGTAACAGTGACTCACCGACGAAAATTTCTTTTGGTTGTAAAATTATCTTTCGTAGGTTTTTCTCTTCGTTGGTTTTGAGGTTTTCTTTGTCGCCGCGACTTTTGCTTGTCAGGTTTGTTTTCGTCGATGTTGTTCACGCCGTCGGGTTTCGATTTTTCCAAGGCGGGGTCACCAATGTGACCGCTTCGAGTTTTCTTTTGATAGGGGTCACCAATGTAGTGGTTAGGAGCGTTATGTTCAAGTTTAATTGGTGCAGGTTAACCACTAACTTGATTCTATTTACAGCACATTTATTCTCTTATTCAAATAGAATTAGAAACAAAATAAAAATTAAAACAAAATAATTACAATAATAGAGACAATTTAGTACAGCATTATCATGACAGAAGTTAACTTATCTAACCGATATCTGCCGGAGAGCAACTCATTATATTACAATTTATGACTGAGCCATATTGCTGCATACAAGTGGGCGTATTACTACGTGATCATACGATATAGAACGGCAGGATGTAAAACTCGAAATTGCATAAAAATAGAGCAAGTGAAAGTTAAATCCAACGTTTTGAACTAAATTCTATAACTCGGATAATAATTAAAGTTACATTTCGTGTGAAAATATTTGAACTGTCCAATTAATTGCTACAAGCATGACTAAAAACTAAAAAGTTTTATAGTATGGCAAAGAACTCGTTCGGCCCGCTTACACAGCTGGAACTGACAAAGCTGCCGGTGACAGCGAATTGGTTCGTTACCCTTGCTTTAAAACAAAAAAGCAATAAAATTATTTCACTTGCAATTAATTCAGTTTTCAGCTGCACCTTATTAGGGTGCAGTAGGCATTATTAGATTAAAATATTTTACTCTTTTTACTTATTTTTGCTGGGCCGAATTTTTGTATACCTAAAACTTTAGCTTCTTCAGCTATATGAATATTATGGCCTGGTACAAAAAGGTTTCTTTTGTTAAAAATACGTTTCAAGCTCCTTTTAGGTGCAATAAATCATGGTCACTTTTCTGTACACTCATATAAATGGTGCAATAAAGTTAGTGAGAGGATTTGTGTCGGTTATTTTGAGTCTAATAGGTTGATGTTTAATTGACCGAAATTAGCTGAATAAAGGGGACACTTCTGACTTACTTATACGATTGATTTAACGACTTACAAGCCATGAAAATACTTGTAGTCTTGTTAATCGCAGCTAAGTTAATAAAGTTTGAATATTTCCCGTAACGTTTTTCTTTTCAAGATTTTCTGAAGAACAATGGATTTGCGTTATCATTAACGCGTAATCAGACGCACTCGAACTTCACAGCGCGCGTTTGTGCTCAAATAAATAAATAAAAACTCCTACGCAAAAAAAGCGGCAAAGCTGGCATGTATTTTACGTGTGACGGATAAAGATGTACAAAAAAGTACTTAACTGGTTCTTCGGGACTTTTCAAATGTAATTTCCCTTTTTCTAACAATTCACTAAATTCCACCGGTTGGGCTATTCTCTAGAAAAAACTGCAACAAACAAACCAACACAATGATTACCGTTTTCGTTTCTTCATATGAGTTAGTACCGATATATTTTTTTCATTTTTCGATTAAAAGCAAAAGATTTTGTTGGGGAACAATTTCTTGGTCAGGTAACAAGAAATAATCTATTGTTAATTTGCAATCACCAGCCGAATAAACAAAGATGAAGAAAATAAATGTTTTGTATTTTAAATCTCGTTTCGTGTTTTAAAGGTAAATTTATTAAATGTGAAAAATTACGACAGTAAATTCAAGCAGGTATTGATACTAAACAGTAGTTTTAAAGAAAACCAGCTCTACTATAGTGTATTAAACTTAAGTGTAAAATTGACTTTAAAAAATCTTTTCTTCATTTTTTTTCATTTCTTCATTTCACGGGTTTGGAAATCAAGGCTATTTATATTATTCCGCCTATTCTCCCGGCACTCCTACGCATTTTTGCTATCGCTGTATAAGTTTTGTTTGCTTTCAGTATAGAATTTTTTCACCAATTGTTCAGGAACTTGCTCGTTGTGTTTTCATCTTTTTGCCACTTGTAAACTTAGTTACTCTGGAAAATTATTTGGGGAGTCCAAACGGATGGAAATTGAAAAATCAAGGTCTGGGCTATAAGGAGATGTAAACGTAGTTCCTAACTGCTTTCATGATACGACAAAACGTGTCATAATCTCGCGATGATGATTTCCGCAACTTTTGCTTGGGCACTGCAGCTACAGAAGCGAACACTCATCGGCTTTATTTTAAGTGCTTCTTTTTGTTTTGCTTTTTTGTCTTTTTTTGATCCAATTTAAAGTTTAGACCTTTTTGTTATTATTTTACATTCAAAAAACAGAAACCCTCAACAAAAATAACTTTCCGGACCCCGAATTGAAATAAAGACCGTACTACACCATTCTGCTACTCAACTACAGTAGTGTAGTTGAGAAACCAAATCATAAGAAAATAAAGAATAAAAAAAAAGCCTTCACGTAGCATTTAGATTACTTTGCTTTGCACCAAGTTAACATAAAAAACAAGATGAGAAAAAAAACGGAGTATAAATATATAGAGAGTTGAAATGAAATAGATAAAACTTAATTACAACGTTAAAAAAGAAACATTGACATAAGACAATACAAAAATTTTATAAAATTAAAAAGATATTCATTTTTATGTTGTAAAGTCTTAAGCCCGTTCCTGCTGCATTAAAAAGAACTATGAGTAACTCTAAAATTTAGTGGCAAAATACATTCAAGCGAATCGTTATTGCTGCGCTGTTTTGGCGACCAGACGCTTATTGCTGAAAAAAGAGTCAATAACTATTTCTCAACATAGGAGTCGTGACCTCCGTGAAGGTCACCTAGATCAGCGGTTTTCAACCTTTATGTTCAGCGGGCCAATCTTATTCGGGGGCGGCGGTCGCGGGCCACGCGCAAATAGTTAAATACAGAGAAAAAAAACAAAAAGACATAAAAACAAAAATAAGAAACGTTTTATTCTTTCCATTTTCAATTTTTCAATGCGAGCCCTGGAGCTGCACTTTCTTGACCAAATCTTCTAATCTTGGTTGCAAGTCGGTAACAGCCAATTTCATCAATGCCTCTAGATGTGCATGTGTGAGCCTAGTTCTGTACTTCGACTTTACGAATTTCATTGTAGAGAAAGCTTGTTCGCACCGATACGTCGTTCCAAAGCGAGAGATGAATTTGGCATTGAATGACCGTAACTCTGGAAAGGCTGTGACTGGTACGGCCTTCCAAAAGTCCACCAAGTCCTTCCCAGTGGCCATCACCGATAACTTCTCGTAGCGTGCTTTGAGCGTCGCTGAATTTTGAAGATCGATCAGTTCCTGAACTCCGAAATGCATTTTGCCAGGATCGACTGCAAACGGATTGATGAATAGTAGATTTTCGTGTTTCGCTTTATCCGAGTCTAGTTCTTCAAACCTTTGCTCAAAGTTTTCAATCATCACGTCAAGCTTGTCAACGTAAAAATCTTCATTCACTCTGTTGCCCGGTATCGCCACTCTATCTTTTAATGCTGAGAAGTTGTCGAAGCATCTCTCACTTAATTGATGACGAAATAACTGTAGCTTCTGTCGGAATGAATTCACTTGATCATTGAGGTGACTTACGAGTTGCTGCTTTCCTTGCATGCGTTTGTTCAGCGTGTTCAGATGTCCCGAGATATCTGTCAGGAAAGCCAGATTGTTCAACCATGATGGGTCTTTTAGCTTCTGTCGTTTTTCCGGAAGCATGTTCTTCTCACATAAGAAATTATGCACGTGGTCCTTGACGGCGAGGAATCGGGCTAGTACTTTCCCCCGAGAAAGCCAACGCACTTCTGTATGAAGAAGAAGTTCCCCGTACTGTTCATCCACCTCGTTCAGCAATTGGCGAAATTCTCTTCTTTTCAAAGCTGCAGCTCGTATATCATTCACACATTTCACGACCACTGACATGACGTCTTTCATCTGTAATGACTTCCCACAGAGCGATTCTTGTTGAATTATGCAGTGATACTTCAGCAGTGTTCTTCCTAGAAACTGTTCTAACTGAGCGCAGAATCCAACGTTACATCCGGTCATAGCTGGAGCTCCGTCAGTACAAACACTGGTCAGCTTGTCCCACTGAAAGTTCATTTTTTCGGCACATTTTTTGAGCGTGTTCAATATATCAATTCCTCGGGTTCGCCCTCCATAGCAACAAGACCGAGTAGCTCCTCCTTTACATTCAATTCTTGATCCACAATCCTCCCAAATATGGCTTGTTGGGCTGTATCTGTAGCATCAGTACTCTCATCCAATGCGATCGAAAAGAAGACAGCATCCGCTTGAGATTGTATCAACTGCTCACTCACGTCTTCTGACATCATTTCCACCCGTCTGGTCATCGTGCTGTCAGACAACGGTATACCAGTTGCGAATGTGCTAGCTTTATCACCCAGATATTTAGTCACAATATGCAAAGCTGGTTTGATAATCTCTTCTCCCTCCACCTTAGGCCTTTTCTTTTTGGCTATCAACAAAGCGAGCTCGAATGAAGCAGATGTTTGATCCTTCAATCGTTTGTTGCCACCTTCTTGCATAAAATATTCGCATTTCTTTAGTAAAGAAAACAAAGTGGAAAGGGAGTAAAGCAAGGAACATTGGAGGTGGATGCAAACTATTTTACAACGGAGCTGATGGAAAAAAAATGGGATAGGAATAATGGTGAGGGAGGAGGTGGTTGAAAGTGTCTTTGTAGGAACAAAAGAACAAGAGAAAATCATTGACATCCAATGTGATAAAACAGTTAAATTAAGCACGAAGCTTAAAAAATGCTCGCTTATCAATTTCATTTGATTTTTTTTTTTTATTCTTGATCGCTATTAAATAGTTCACACAAAAAATTATAAATATTAAAAACAATCAAGAAAAGAAAAAACAGCAAAAAGTCAGAGATTAAAATATGTATAAGATAATTAAAAACTGCAAGGGCAAGGGTTAGACGAACAGTATACAATCTGCAACCGCGCATACATGTCTTTTTTATAATAATGATTAATAATTGTAATCACATTTGTTATAATTGCGAGCTCAGCACATAAACAGTGGCATGCAGTGGATTTTTGAAAGGGGGCGGGCCATACAGGCACAATCAAACATGCTTAGCGGAAAAAATTTTTTCAAGTGGTAAAAAGAAGTTTTCACTTTGAATCTATTTCGGTTTTATTGATTTTTCGTCCCAAAAACATGGTATTCTCAAAAAAAGTCTTCACTTTGTATCTGTCTCGGTTTTATCGATTTTTTTTGTCATAAAAACAAAAAAAATGTTCTTCACTTTGATTCTGTCTCAGATTTTTTCCAGGGGGCCATGGCACAATGTTTCCCCTAAATACGCTACTGCACGTAGCACCACAAAGACTTTAAATCGAGAAATTTCAAATGTTTCTTCACACTTTCTCTTTAATACTGATCATCAAGCAGGAAAGCTGTGAATACTAATTTAAGGTCCTTGGTTCGACGTGACTCGGAATCAAACTCGAGTCTACCGCTTCAAAAACACACTCGATTTACTTGGGTGGCTTGTAACTTGTAACGCTTTCCAACATGTTAGAGATGCTTGCTTATACAAAATATAATCTTGCATTTTTTTAAATTTGTTTTTGGAATAATTTAAATGAACTCTATTTTTGAAAAATTTTTAATCTCAATACCGATTGTTTTTGGTCTCGGTCTCGATCTCGGAAAAATTATTGGGTCTCGGTCTCGACTACATCACTAGCTGGTTCAGTTCAATCAGCAAAACGTCAAAAGTAAGATTGTGACAGATTCGTTTGAGCTTTGTGAATAAAAAGATCTCAAGCAAATAAATATCCATATGATAATTTATAGATAAACTTCATGTTCAAATCGTAGAATTTCCTTGTCAAAGCCACAATTTAGTATATAAAAAAGAGAAACTTTGCAAAAAGATGAATAGACACCTTGAATGAACATTTATCATTCGCAAGTAGTACACTTCGGTATTTGATTTTTTGTGTCTAAAATGATAAGATATTTAAAAAAATTAAATTTAATTGTAGCAAAAACAAATGTGGCTAAGGCCTACTGGGTCTTGTGGATATCAAATCAAGGTGAAATAGAAGATTTAAATTTTGTGCGGCATATAAGTATATGGTACAAAAAGCATAACGTGATAATTTTAATATTGTCTTAACTTTATTATCTTGACTGACCCTCCGATTTAATGTGTTGGTTTTTCGTATTTGTCATCATTTCTTTCTTCAAAGCATTACCGGAGTTTATTCGGGCACATGTGGGTAATTATTTATTTTATTTTTATATCCATCCTCTTGGCCAGTGACGTGCCGTGAAGCTTGTGGTTGGTGAGAAACTAACTTTTTAAAATAATGTTATTACTAATTTTATAGCTTGCCTGGATTTGGTGATCAAATGATCTTTCGCTGCTTCAATTGTTTGACATTTATGTCATATCTTTTTTGATTGTTTTCTTTTTTTTTTTTTTTTGTCAAATCAACAAATGTGACATGTGTTTATTGAACTTATAAAGCGTTAGAAGAATAAATAAACTTGAAACTTGAAAACTTGCCAAAACCACCAAACAGGAAAAGTGCCATAAAGTGTTTTTTCCAAGGACACAACAGAATGGCGCGAGTAGTTTTGAACCGAGACCATGTGGATTACAAGCACGGGACTTTAACCACTCGACTATGCTGCCGATGAAAAATGTTCTATTCATGAAAAACTTGCAAATATTTTCAGTTTCCTTCAACATCAGAATTGCGAAATTTGTTTATTTCGAGACAAATCAGCTCTTCGGGTTTTAAAAATGTTAAGGAATTTGATTTTGAATGAAAGCCTTCGATTTCACGTGCTTGCTAAAGCTTTCATGATCGGATCCAGGTGGGTAAAAGGAGCTTAAATTCTTAAATTTTCAGGCAGATAATCTACATCTTTGGCACAAACATGACCTCCTAAAGATACCAGGAGGTTATGTTTGTGCTAAAAAAAGTGGCAAAAAATTGCCAAAAAATCAATTATGATTGTGCTTTGACCCATGACCTCCTAACGATCAAAAATTTTTGGTGTCTCTTAATAAAATTCTCTTGGTAAAGTAAAAATCAACATCGTAGTATAAAAAAATCAAAATCGTGGAGAGAGAACTAAAATGTATTTTTTTGAAATATAAAGACGAGACTGTAATTTTCACGCACACTTATAGTTAGAGACAAATAAAATTTTTGAAATTGGCAAACTATAATGCATTGTTAAAAACGTTTAATTAAAGCTGAGCCTTTTTTTTTAACTCCTTTCAAGAGAAGTTTGTCTTATGTTAAGAATTACTGGCTTAAATTACCTCGAAGCATAGTCCCCAACGGTTGTTTAAAGATACAGCCAGACATTCTACATTTTCTAACTAAAAGTTGGAAGGGCTTATATTGTTGTTTACAATGGCAATTAATTGTTTGGTTAGTTTCAATTGTCTTCACAATGGAAGTAAAAAATTTCGCATTTAGTTTCTACAAGTTAAGATAAGGGATTTACAATGATTACGCATTTGTATAAATCTGGCAAAAAGTTTTACGCCGGATGCCCTTCCTGCCGCAACCCTCCCCATTTATCCGGGCTTGGGACCGGCATCAAGAGACACAGAAATGTGCCACCGATGGCTGGGTTAAGTCCATTCCTGTTTGCAGTGATAATGGACAGGCTAACGGATGAAGTAAGGAGAGAACCACCGTGGACGATGCTGTTTGCTGATGATATTGTGATTTGCGAAGAGACCAGGAAAGAAGTGGAGCAAAGATTAGAATCCTGGAAGTATGCATTGGAAAGAAGAGGGATGAAAGTAAGTAGGTCAACGACCGAATATCTTTGCATAAATGGAGGAAATGACGACGAAACAGTAAAGATGGAGGATACAAAAGTGCCAAGAGTAAAGGAATTTAAGTATTTGGGATCAACGGTGCAAGAAAGTGGTGGTTGTGAGAGGGAGGTAAAGAAGAGAGTACAGGCAGGATGGAACGGATGGAGAAGAGTATTAGGAGTAATCTGCGACAAGAGGTTACCAGCTAGAGTAAAAGGAAAAGTGTACAGTTCAGTGGTAAGACCAGCAATGGTGTATGGACTTGAGACAGTAGCAGTCACAAAGAAACAAGTGGAAGAGATGGAAGTCGCAAAGATGAAAATGCTGAGGTTTACTATGGGAGTGACGAGAAAAGACAAGATCAGAAACGAGCACATCAGGAGTACTGTTAAGGTAGAACGGTTAGGAATGAAGATGAGGGAGGGCAGGCTGAGGTGGTATGGACATGTCATGAGGAGAGACCAAGAGTATGTAGGAAGAAAGATGATGGAAATGGAGTTACCAGGAAAGAGAAGAGGGAGACCAAAGAGAAGATTTTTAGATGTGGTAAAAGAAGATATGAAGGAAGTTGGTGTGAAGGAGATGGACATTAAAGACAGAAAGATGTGGAGAATGATGATTCGCTGTGGCCACCCCTGACTAATGGGAAAGGCCAAAAGGAGAAGAAGTTAAGATAAGGGATAGCTCATGAATTAATGTTAGTTAAAAATGTATGTTATCAATATAAAAATGTTGCCAAAAATTTGGGTTTAAACACTGAATTATAAATATACCAAAATTAGATTGAAAACTTAACGTTAAAAATTTTCTTAGCTTAAATACTAAATCATCTTTCATTACTAATACTTACAATAAATTTATTGCTTTGCAGTTGCATAATGCATGTATTCCGACTTAATGAGAACAAAACCGATTTATCTTGTTTTAGCAAATATCTGGAGTAAGAAAAACTTTTTTCTATACGAGGTCACAATTGCGGCATGCCTCAAATCTCTCTCATTTCACAGATATTTTCACCAAAAGAGAAAAAAGTGCGGCATCGTTTTACTTTGGTTTCTTTTTTTATCTGAAGCAATCATGAAGCTTCCTCACTAGCGTGTATTAGCAATTTTGCTTACAAGAACCCTTGACAAAACGATTAAGGCGCTCAAAATACAACGATTAAACGGTCAAAAATTAGGGTTAAAAAGCAAAACTGATTAAACTATTATAAGTTATAATTTTTACTAATTCTTTTTCAAGTAATAGCAAGTTGCATCTACTTTGCAAAGACTATAACTTCCATATTTTATTTCTGCTTTATTTGATTTTCACAGGTGAGGCAGTGCCTCACTTGCCTGCCTTGACGGCACGTCCCTGCTCCTGACTCGCAGGAAAGCGTCGAAGGCGCTATATATAAAGCAAGCAATTACCCTGACCTACTTTCGGAGATGCCAAAATATTGCTGACCAGTTGATATTTTTTATTTTGGTTTTTTAGTTTTATAAAGATGCTTGCCAAGACCGCCAAGCAGGAGAAATTGCCGTAAGTGTCTTTCTCATAAACACAACAGAGTAGCTCGGGTAGGTTTTGAAACGAGGCCATGTCGATCGCAATCACGGCACTCTTAAACACTCGACCATGCTGGTGACATAGCTTACATTGAATGATAACCGCGCATATAGTATATCTATATTGAAATTACGATATCAAAAAAGGCAAGTTTACGATGATACTGTCAGCAACATTGTTATAGTGATACTTTACACTCATGCCTAGCAATACAAAAATCAATTAAAAACAATTCAAAAACTACAAGTTTTTATTTTTCTCTTTTCAAAAAGGGATACGGGGCAGCTACTTCCTTGCCTCTTACATCAGGCGTTCTGGTATAAAACACAAGCGCATTATACATTGTATTTAAATTAGAAGGCAATGAAAAGCAAACAATAAACGATAAAAACGAGCAAATCAAAAACAATGTTGCAAACAATGATCAAACACCTGAAGAGATAGAAATAAGCTTTGAAACCACTGTCTATAGTTCAAAAATTTTGTTGTATTACTGACACATAAATGGTAGAAAAATATTTACAGAGCTACGTTTCAGTTTTCAAATACACAGTAGTTTAAGAATAGCTTAATTAGATGTATGGTATAAAATCTAGCAACACAAAGCATGCTAAAAATTATAATTATGTTAATAACTACAAATAAAAACATGCTAAAAACTAAAAATAGAAGAGAATATGACAAAAATAAAACTGCTAATTGCACAACTTTTTCGGAGCATAAAATTTGGAACGCTTAACTAATTTCAAAATAAAAAGTAAAGTCAATATATTTTGAAACATTGTTTTATTCAGGACGTTTCGGAACGCAGTTGATGATGGAATGAGTTATAATTCCGAAACGTCCTACATAAAACAATGTTGCACAACTTTATGATGCAGAAGTTTAGAGTTACGTTGTTAACATACTATTTCATCTACTAATTGTAATCATAGTTTTCCACTGTACAAAGGAATCGCAATGTTTACAGTATACGCGGAAGTTATCAGTAGGGTAACGATAAAAACGTAATAGTTTATGTTACCATACCAAATACAAGCAAATATTTTGGTTTTTTATGAATGAATAACAACGTAAAATATCAGTGTAAGGCTCAAGATCAAAGAACAAAGAAACACAGAAGAAAATCTCATCCATATCTACTTCAAACCAATAATGTATAAAGTGACTTTTTTATCAGTGCAAAAATGTTGAACTTAACTGAATATAGTTAAAATAAGTAGTTGGCTAAATAATGTCTTTCAACGTTGAAACAATATTTTGTATAAACTAATACGTAAAAAAGCAATACCATGTATACGAAATAAAAATAAAATTATAAAGCTAAAGTCATGATGTTCGAGATAAAAAATTTTCAATAGAACCACTGGCTAAGAGAAAACATTTTTGCCCAAGGACTGAAAGCAATTACCAAAAATCAAAAAAGATTTACACGATTAAGCGAGACAGGCTCAGCGGTAGCCTCTGAAGTCGGCGTTAAAGGGAAGATCGGGGCAGACATATCTGCATCTTAACCCTTCAATTTCTCCCAGTTTTAGTCGCTCGCGAACAAACGCGATCAAATCCGGGAAAGTCATTTCAGAATCACCAGATCGATTCCTGAAGATAAGCTGAAGCTTCCCGTCATAGTCATCATCATAATCGCAACAAGGTTGACTCTGTCAAGAACAAGAGCGAAACGTAAGACAAAAACGATATGTGGTTCCTCATAATTTTGATTTTTTAGGGACAAAAATCAAGAAATCCGAGACAGATTCAAATTGAAAACTTTTTTTTGGCAAACACTACTTTTTATGAACGAATTTTTTCCTATTAAAGAGCGTCCCGGTTTGTCCTTTCGGAAATATGGTATAACGGACTTAAATATAACGGATAATTGTATATAACCGACGAAATTTCAAGCCCGGATGGTCTTCTATTAATTTTAGTGCATTTCAACTTTGTCTACTACGGATCCGTTATCGTGTGTAGCGGACCAATTTTTCAGTCCTGTCCTGTTGAGATGAAACAACATAAACTACCTCGCCTACAGCAAATTCATTTTTTACCAAAGAAAATTAAAACTTGTTGGGAACTGTGACAGAACAATAGCGATTGTTCATGAGACTGAGTGATCTGATATCGTCGTCATCGTTCGGAAGGGCATCCACTCCAGGTCAAACACAAACAGAACTGGGGGCGAGAGTTTATCCTTTTACTACCCCAGGCTGCTGTAGTGCCCGGATCAGATGCTGGCATTAATGTTGTTAAGCCAGCATCGAGTTTCGTCATCCAAAACCGTCAGACCTCGTGCTCCATTTGGTGCCCGATGTATGGGGCACGATATTAAAACGTGGTCTGCGGTTTGTTCAGCGGCGCCGCACTCGCAATTCAGTGAAGGAGTGTCATAAGTTTCGAACCCCTGACAACCACCTTAAGATTATAGTAATCTTTTACGTCATTTACCATTCTTATTTAAACCCGCAGTGTCTTTAGTTATTTTCTGTTTCTGTTTAACATCTTAGTCCAACTGCCAGTTACTGTATGTGTTGTGTTTGCTTGGTATGTTAATTTCTTTTGTTATTTAGAGTACTGCGATTTTAAGTTAATTAAAGCTAACCTTGTTAGTAGTGTAAATTCACATCAAGTAGCGAGACTCCATTTGTGCATGGACGAGTAGAATCGCCCAACACCAGTCCGCAGACGATTAAGCTTAACCCAAGCTGTTCGGGGCAAGCCCATTTCAACAGGCCTGGCACTGGTCCTAGGTATAAAAACACGGAGCCTGGAAATATTCTCACTGCATTCCGCGTTCCATTTATAGTTTGTCCACTCAGAAGCGCGTGCATTTATCTGATGTCATAGTACCTTTCTCTGATGTTATAATACCTTTCTCTGAATATTTACTCAAGTTAATAATGTTTGAAAAGTTTCAAACTTCAATGGATTGTAGGCTACAGAGAAAGATCATTAGGGTTCGTTTCTACTTCGAGCGTGGAATGAAGTATTCTTTGTTTTTTTACTGATTTTTTTGCTTTGCTTAGCGCTCGCTCAGGTTTTGAAGTGCAGAAAGATCAATAAAAAAACAAGGAATGCTCCATTCTACGCTAGTAGTGGAAACGAGTTTTTATGGCGAAAGAAAAGCCAGAACTTACGAAGAAAAATCGAAAATTTTGAAGTTTGTAGAAGATAACCCTTCAATGAAAAGATGTGACAAAGGAGAAAAATTTATTGGAAAGATAGAAGTGTTGTATTTTCGTCTCAACGACACATAAACAGCATACCGTAACGCCATCTTTCTGTACTGGATAATACAATGACTAAATGCATTGTTTCTGTGTTGAGTGGATCTTGCAAATAACTCAGGAGTACAGACGTAATAACCTAAGCTTGCACAGTGAGCATCGGATCAATTTTCTATATCATAGATTTCGCATATAAGGACAAATATCGCTGGTCCCGACTTGTCCGTTATATATAAGGTTTACTGTACTTGGTTTTATTTCAAATCGTGTATTCAGGTTGGAGAAAGAGTTAAAGGCGTAAACAATAGATAACAATGATTGAAATATCATTTTACATGACAAGCTCAAGTGTCAGCAAATATATCTCAATAAAAGATTTCAAATACACTCTCCCGAGCATGTAGAAAATTTTTGAAGAAACGGTTGTCAAAACGCCTGGCTTCGAATAATTAACCGCAAGAACGGAAGTTCAATTAAAAATTTACAACTATTTGTTAGAAACAAAATAGAAATGATGGTAAATTAGAGCATTATCTTGCTGGAGCTTCTAATCGAGTAAAGTACTTCATTATACATTTTGTTGATATGGTGTAGAAGACGATGGTACGAAAAAAGTAAAACAACAACCTGAAACAGGATCATTTAAGAACAACTTAATAATTTAACTTCAGGTCAATGATTTTAAGTCAAGAGTATGAATGCACATTATTGAAATAATACGGTTCAGTGCTTCAAGTGCACGGTTTCTTACAATAGTGGTCATAAAAAGGACTCTAAGTGTGTCGAAAAATCTAGATGGTTCGGCAAAGAATGGATAAAAATGTTTGTGAAAATTATGACGTAATAGATTGATTAGAAACCAAAAATCCCCTACGAGAGATAAACGTTTTAGATGAGGCACCGATTTAAAGAAATTAACTGATATCACTAAAAGTATAGGAAGCCACAGTTGAATAACTTTTTTTTATAAAGCACCGTTTTAAATTTGAAACTGTTTCGAATTTTTCGTCAACAAATTGACGACAGTTTGGTTTTTTCGTATCAGCAAATTGAGGCAGAAAACAATAAATTTCCTCGCTGCAAGCTAACCGCAAACTTCTTTCGAATAGGATCGTTTTGGAAATTCCCTTTTATGATAATACGTTTACAGACATAGACTTGAAAACGCAAAAAATTTCATAATAATTGCAAATGAGAAGGTTAACGGTAATTTTGAAATAATTTGATACGAGTACATTTTTTTGATAATCATTTATACTTTACTACCGTTCGCTACCACACATAGTAGTATAGCTTCAATTGGAAAGAAGGAACTTTTACGACATGATGAGAATAAATTTCGAGGCCGAATCAAGATTTTTAATATCAAAAGTTTGTGAGCTACTGATCAGTTCATCAGTTTCAAGAAAAGTTGGTAACCATAAAAAAAATTAGAAAATTGTAAATTCAAAAAGCCAGGGATTCGACAAATTACAGCCAAAACTTCTATAAAAAAACCAACGGATTTGCCTAATAGTAAACACTAAAAGTAGAATTTAAACAAGAATTGAGTGCAAGAATAAAATAAGAAAAACAAGAATTAGAATAGAACAATAAAACAAACTTTTTAACAGGGTGTATCAGAATTTTTTAAGGGTGTACCAGCTTGATAGGGTGTAGACCAATAACGTCTTCAAGTTTTTTCATAGTTTAGTTTGACTATTAGAATGCCTATTATTTTCATTGTTTTTTTAAAACATTTAATCTTTTGTCACACCGCGAATATTAAATCATCATCATTTTTGGGGAAAACATTGAATTAGTTCAGTGTATTTTGCTTTGCCCGATTGTCCTTTTGGGGTTGCGAGGCAGCAGCTCGAGTTGGGATCTCCAAGGATCCCGATCTCCTGCAACTAGCGGCAATTTCGCTGGTGGAATTCCAAGACGTGACCAGGCCAGGTCTTCAATGTAATTCCGCCAGCGAGTTCTGGGTCGGACCTTTTGGCTCTTAGCTCTAGGCTATATAGCCTCAAAAGAGCACTGCAAGCACAAGTCGACCACTCCACTTGACACAGTAACCTTCCGGACGGCAAACCAGACTCCGGTTCTGTCAAGTGGAAAATATTTCTACACATCCAATAATAGCTAAACGACTTCATCGCAGCCTTAAAGCAGCACTGCGATTACAATAATTTAATATTTGGCACAGCAATGTAGTTCTTGTCTTCATTAATTTCCACTCTGCTGTGAAAAAAGATGTATATTTCTCTCGTAGTCAACTTACTATCGGCAAGACATTTACATTTCAATACAATATCAATGTGCTTTGAGTTAGTTCAGTGGTTTCCAAACTGGGATCCGTGAACAACCTTCAAGGAATCCGCGCGAAATCTCGTGATTTCAAAGTCATAGATTCATCATCATTTTCGGGAAAAACAGTAAATTAGCTCTGTGCATATTCCTTTGCCCTCTTGTCCTTTGGGGTTGCGAGGGCAACAGGTCAAGTTGGGATCTCTAAGCATCCCGATCTCCTGCAACTAGCGGCAATCCCGCCGATGGAATTTTAAAGACCTGCTTCCACTACGAGCGTGGAATGGAGCATTCTTTGCTTTTTTTATTAATCTTTCCGCGCTTAAAATCTAAGCAAGCGCTAACCGAAGCAAAAAAATAATAATAAAACAAAGAATACTTTATTCCACGCTCGTAGTGGAAACGAGCCCTAAGACGCGACCAGGCCAGGTCTGCATGATTTGGCTAGCAAGTTCTGGCTAGCCCTCTAAGCCTTTTGGCATTCGGAAGAGCATCCCTTAGCTGCTTTGCTGTTCGTTCGTGAGACATTCGTGTCACATGGCCATACCAGCGGTTCGATGTTGAGAGATTGACAAATGTCAGTGCTTTTCACCCTGCCAAGTAGGGATACACCTCTGACTTTTTGCAAGAAATTTGTTCGGCCGCCTGTACTCGGGATCTCACTCTTTCAGTCATTATCCAACACTCATGACCATAAGTGAGGATAGGACCACAAATCGATTTGAAAACAAAAATCTTTCCTTTTGTACACAGCGCTTGTTTCAGTACAACTGATCGGTAAAACTGGCGCATTACTGCACTTGCTTTTCTAATAGGAGTGTCCAATTTGTTGTCCTGTCTACCAGAATGTGACTCCAAGACACTTAAGCGTCTCCGTATGTTGAAGAGTTACTCCATTTGTTTGGAAAGAGCACTGAACAGAGTGCCTTGACAAACAAATAATCTCAGTTTTTTTTTATATTTCATACTAATTTAGATGTACTAATTTTCATCTCACCATCGACGTATACGTCAGAAACCCATTATGGGAGATCACTTTCATTCCGGCTTAACAATGCAAGGTTATCTTCAAACAACAGGAGCCGAACGTTACACTTTCCAAATGTGATGCTACTACGGGAGGAACTGTCTCTCTCTATCTTGTCTATATATATAATGAACAGAAGAGGACAAAGAACACAGTCCTGTCGTAATTCAACACTGACACTAAAAGGCTTTGTTTTTATGCCACTGATACGAAAACAGACTTTTGACTGCTCGTACAACGATTTGATAGCAGCTAATACAGTAGAACGCCGATTATCCGAACACTACTTTAACAAAAGTCATCAAAACGTGACGCCTGTAAGCGAGAAACATTCAATAACAAATTGTGTTTCGAAAATTAGTGCGACGTTTGAAAGCAAAAAGCACTTGACAAAGTGTTGTATTTCTTGAAGTTTCAAACTAATCTAGTCACTACAGCATGTCTGCAACCAAAAGAAAAACAAATGTACTTACTATTGAGACGAAACTTGAAATTATAAATCAAGTAGAAATGACCATAATGTGCAATAAATAACCATATGTGTTGTATTTTGTTCGATTATCCGAAAAAACCAATTATCCGAACCACCCCTGTTCCCAATTAGTTCGGATAATCGGCGTTCTACTGTAACTGAATTATCACGTCATACTTCAGCAATACTTCCCACAGCTTGTCTCTTGGAACATAGTCATATGCTTTTTGAAGGTCTACAAAGCATGTATGTACCTCTTTGGCATATCCCCACGATTTCTCAATAACTTGCTGAAGAGCAAAGATCTGGTCCATGGTGGATCTATCAGGGCAAAGTCCACATTGCGCATCTTATAGTTGAGGTTCGACTATTTCATGACATTTTTTTTCAAGGCACTTTGCATAGGCCTTTCCAGGAAGATTTAACAAAAAAATGCCTCTGTAGTTAGTGCACTTCTTTTTGTCTCTTTTTTTTTGTGAATAGGTATTATCACACTGGTCTGCCATTGCTTCGGTACCTCACCAGTTTTCCAAGTTATTTGGAACACGCGAGTCAACCAACGAACACTAAAGTTGTTCATGGCTTTAATGTTTCGGGTCAAATATCTTTACCAGAGGTCTTGCCGGCTTTCAAAGATTTGATTGCTGTGCTTACCTTTGCTTCGGTAAGATGAATTTTTCACCAATTTGTGCCTCGGATGTTTCCAAATGCTGGACTGTTACTGAATTTTAGAGCTCTTAAAGCTATTTTCTCCAACAACTTAGGATGCCCTTTTGATGTTTCAGAAGCACACCATTAGCATCCTCGACGAACGTGGCAACTGCTATCCGTTTGCCATGCAAACGACGTGTGGTTTGCCGATCTTTAGTCTTTATCCAACTTTTGTCCCCATTCTTCCCATGACTTTTCTTTCGACTGCTTGACGATAATGGCGGGATTATTACGTGCTGAAGAGTACCGTATTCGAAGCTGCTCAGATGACTTGTTTGTTAACCAAGCTCTAAACGCAACTTTGTTTGAACGAATAGCAACTGTAATGACTGTTGATTTAAATAAATCCCACTTAGTCTCAATGTCTTCAGTAAAGTCAGAAAGTTCTCTGAACAGGGAAGCAACTTTGCTCGCAAAAGTATGTCTCACCTTTTTGTCGAATTGCGAGTGTGGCGCCTCTGAGCAAACCGCAGACCATGTACTAACAGCGTGCCCTATACATCGGGCACCACATGGAGCACGAGGTCTGACGGTTTTGGATGACGAAACTCGATGCTGGCTTAATGACATCACTGCCAGCATCTGATCCAGGCAGTACAGCAGTCTGGGGTAGTAAAAGGATAAACCCTCGGCCCCAGTCCTGTTTGTGTCTGACTTGGAGTGGATACCCTTCAAACGACGACGACCTTTTTGTCGGATAGTAACTCCAACTTTAAGGTTAACTGTGCTTCAGCGTTTGGTGCGTACATCTGCAAAATGCACAATGGCCGCTCTTGTAGTCTAAGCTTAAAGAGACAAGCCGTTCTTACAAGTGGGATCCAATCAGTGACACAGTGGGTAGACTGCTTGAATAGATATGGTTACATCTACACCTGAGTAGAAAAGCTTCCAGCCTTCATTCAATTCAACAGTATCAGAGCCACGACACTTGGTAGAAGAAACTCCAACAATATCAAGATGTACTGCTCTGCCTTGCAAACCAATTTCTGCTCTTTCCCATTTAGTAAAGTGACGTTCCAGTTAGCAATGTGCAAAAATTGGTGTTTGAGACTAACACGAATACAGATACTGTGCGCTCCCCCATTTGCCTCTCCAAACGCATAGAAAATACATCGATGGGTTTCCAGTTATGGTCAGCTTGTGTGGGAGAATGTAACTTACTTTTCGAACGGGCCCCTCTGCCTAAAGCCCAAACAAGGATCTTCTTATCCTGCGTGACGCTCGATGCAGTATGAATATTGTCGTTTGAACAATTCATTTTGCTACAACTGCTATTACATTTCTGTTTCTTACCTTCGACCTAACCGCCATGGGTAGCCCTGAGAGGCGTTGAAACTCAAGACGCATTGCTCTTAGGATCATAGAAAACACAAACCCCTCCACCACGCTAAAACAGCAATTTATTGGAAAGGAATATTTAATCAATACTATAGATAAGGTTTTCTTCACATCGTAGCAGGACGGCTTTATTCGCAGCCGGCAACGTTTTTTGATGGGGCCCGCATAGGAATTTTTAATCAAATACTAAATCAACTAAATGATTGCTTTTAAACTAAACCAATTTGATAACGCGCAGAAAACTTGGAATACAATTATATTTCGGCCCAATAACAGATTCTTCGCTTACGTAGGAAAGAAAATTTGTGATTCTAATTCAAGTAATCAAGAAGGTTAATTCCAAAAATATCATGCTAAAATTGAAGTGAAAGAAAAAAAACAGTCATCACTTTAACCACTGAACCGAGTGCAGCCCGCGATAAACTTGGGAACAAAAAATTCGAGACTGCAACAAGCAAAAGGTTGGGCACCTCTGCTTTATAGAATAGTTTAGAATCAGTGTGAACAGGTTTTGTAGTTCAACAAAGCGTGTGTACCGCTGCAAAAAAAGGTGAATCGCACTGATTTAGCAAAGCAATTAAAACTTTATGTGTAACCTAGCTCTGCAAAAGAGAAATGAAGAAGCAATTACAACGTAAACGGAAATATACAGTTTGATTTGTATTTGTTCTTAATCAACTTAAAAACCAAATTTCATGCAATGAATAAAAGAATCTCAAAAATGCATCAACTTACTATTAAAAGAAGCGCTTAACTTTGATAAAATAATCAAATTTGCTTAAATTAACACTCTTTAAAAGTAGGTACTTCTCTACCAGCTGTGGGACTGTTTACTGTAGTGTTCATGAGATGGAAATAATCGCTTCAGTAGTTCTATTGCTTTGTTTGCAAAAGGAGTAAGAAAAAAATTGTAGGGTCTCTTTGTTATTAACTGTTTGGCTTAAATATTGCGCGTGTAAGCTTTTTGAGCCGAGGACCATCATGGCTCATCGAAAATATTTGCGGGTCAGGCAAATAAAACACTGCGGCCCATTTATACAAGTTTTTGATGTTCATATAAATTTGTGGTTTCTCTTCAGGTAATCTAAAAAGTTAACCTTCACTTTGTTTCGAAAGGAAAAATGCAATCAGAATCAAAATATAAACCTTTTCTTTGTTCTTCACTTTAATTGCTACAACAATTTTGGCCCACGATAAACTTACTGACGGAAATTTGGTCCACGATGAAATAAAAGATCAGTCAGATCTGCCCTTATTTAGTTAACCTGATTTCGAAAAATACAGCGCGGGGTATTCAAAACTTCTACGCGGGCCATATATGATAACTGTCATAAATAGACTTACCATGACAACGTAATGCTTGACGCAATGGTTAGCTTTAATCGCAACAGCAAATCCACCTGTACAAAATAAAGTTTGTTGGAACTAATTGTCAAGTCAGTAGTAACAATATGTAGGTATGTACGCAATAAATAAATTTAACACCAGTAGCCGAAAAATGTCAAGTTAGGCATAACATTAAAACCATTACCTTAAATATTTTCTCAAAATAACACATATTTGTATTGCCAGATGTCAAAGAATATTCTCAAGAAAAAAAACAAAACAGATTTTGGTTATAAGTAAGCCAAATTTTTGTTTTTATTTTGCAGTAAAATCAAAAGTCTCGCAACAAAAATTTTAGAAATTACAAAACCTTTAGTGAAATAGAAAGCACAATCAGATCACAAGTTAACTGTCAAAAAGTTGGTCATCGTTATTTGGGAGTGACATGAAACCCGCAGCTCAAAAAAACTGCGCCCTGCAAAGAATCGAATCCATTCACTCACAATAATCTTCATAGTGTCGTGGTTCGCTTTCGTCGTATTCAATGATCGTCAATTCAAAGATAAGCTTGATCATTGAATAAGCAAGCTTGAACATCGAATAACAACGAAAAGACAAAAATTCAAAACGTATCATCTTCGACATATCAACTATTTATCATTCTGATATGCAGAAAAACGTTATACTTATGCAACCGTCAAGGGATCATCTTTTCCTGCTATTGGAGATGTTAAGATATTGCTGTCTGGTTAAAATCTTTATATTCTTAGTTTTTTATGTAATGATACGACTAATTTGAGCTGCTTGCTGAAACTCTTCAAACAGAGAAAGCGCCGTAAAGTGTCTTTTTTTAAAACACAACAGCGTGATCGTCGTCGTCATCGTCGTTTGGAAAGGCATCCACTCCAGGTTGGACACAAACAGGACTGAGGCCGAAGTTTTATCCTTTTTGCTACCCCAGGCTGCTGTACTGCCCGGATCAGATGTGGCAGTGATATTGTTAAGCCAGCATCGAGTTTCGTCATCCAAAACCGTCAGACTTCGTGCTCCATGCGGTGTCCGATGTATGGGGCACGAACAGCATGATGAGGGTCGGAGTTGAACCAAGGTCGTGTTGATCGCAATCACCATCAAAGCGACCGTCCTTCCCATAATATTTAACCAGGTGTATTAAAAATAATTTCTGTTCTCCCGGTTAAAAAACAATCTTGATTTTGATGCAAATAACTATTCCTTTTAACAATTTAATAAGGTATCGACCAAACGCCTTTGAAGTTCGAAAGCGCCAGATCAACAAACCCTTGCGGTATTGTTTGGAAGATTCCGATTCGTTGTTTTATGACCGAAACAAAACCCGCTGTAGTAGTGCGGGAAAGAATGAAAAAATTCTTTTAAAGCCCCGTTTCCACTACGAGCGTGCAAAAGAGCATTCTTTGTTTCTTTTATTGATCTTTCTGCGCTTAAAATTGAAGCGAGCGCTAAGCAAAGCAAAAAAGTTTAATAAAACAAAGAATAATCTTTTCCACGCTTGTAGCGGGAACGGGCTTTTAGTGTCACTTTCGATTCAACAGCCTTTTGAGGAACTAACGTCCAATTAAGTGTTTACCAAAGGAAAATTTTTGCAGTTTACGGCAGGGCGTAGAACCAAATCCGAACTGTAAATCTGTTTAACCGTTATTATTCCTTGAACCCGAACCGAAATATTATTTTAAAAACGATTCCCTTTCGACGTACTGATTTAAATTTTTAATTTAACTACAGATGAATCACAATTTTATGTTTGAGATTGCCACAATTTGTTTGTTCACTAAGTTGTTGTGAGGCAAAAGAGCACGTCATAAACGACTTTACAGGCAATAAATTCAAGCAAAAAAAGTCACTCGAGCTGAATGAAGAAAGCGCAGTTTTTGTTAGATATAGTAAGCCGCAGCAGTAAAGTAAAAGATTAATTAAAATAAAGACGCACCACGTGATTATTATTTTTGATTTTGCCACCCCGCCACATCACAGAGTTTAACTAATGGCCGTTTGTAATTATGCAGGGTTGCCAGATTGGCTTTTTTGAGGCCAAATTCGAGAAATCTGGCTTTTTTGAAACAGGTTTGGCGTCAGAATTTCAGTTTGGCCTTTTGGCTTTTTTTACCAAATTTGCAAAATCTGGCTTTTTTCATTGTGGTTGGCATCAAAAATTTTGTTTGGCTGTAATCTTTATGGCTTCCGGTTGATGGGTTTGGGAGAAAAATGGAGACATTATAAAAAGATTTTAAAAAAAGACCTTTTTTTTTAGAGAACACCATGTTTTTGGGACGAAAATAGGGAAGTCCGACATCGATTGGAAGTGAAGACCTTATTTTTTTGAGAACACCATGATTTTCGGATGAAAATATATTTTCTAGCTGGTGAAATTGTTTGGCTTTTTTGGTTTTTTTTATTCCCTACTTTGGCTTTATTGTATCGCTGGGATCTGGCAACCCTGCAATTATGTACTAAGTCTTTAAAATTAGAAGTTTCATGAACAATATGACGTTATAAAGATTGTAATGTTATAATCTTTCAACGATCGAATCTATTCTAGCACATCGTCGTCGTCGTCATCGTTTGAAGGGTATCCACTCCAGGCCAGACACAAACAGAACTGGGGCCGAGGGTTTATCCTTTTACTACCCCAGACTGCTGCACTGCCTGGATCAGATGCTGGCAGTGATGTTATTAAGCCAGCATCGAGTTTCGTCATCCAAAACCGTCAGACCTCGTGCTCCATGTGATGCCCAATGTATGGGGCACATTGTTAGTACATGGTCTGCGGTTTGCTCTGAGGCACCACACTCGCAATTCGGTGAAGGAGCGAGACCCCATTTGTGCATGGACGAATGGAATCGCCCAACACCAGTCCGCAGGCGGTTGAGCTTAACCCAAACTGCTCGGGGTAAGCCCATCCCAACAGGCCTGACACTGGTCCCGGGCACAAAAGCACGGAGCCTGGAAGCACTTTCACAGTACTCCACGTTCCATTTGTGATTTGTCCATTCAGAGGCGCGGATGCCAAATCTGGCAAGATTGTCCAAGAGATTCCGCGCACCTGGCACAAACGGGCGTCTGGATCTTAGTCTCACTTGGCCAGTATCTGAGGACCCATTTAACAGACCATGCAAAATATGATCGAGGTCCAGAGATCCACGGTAAGCCAAGGAGAGTGTCGCTCCCAGTCGGCGAAGCTCAGCTGGCTGGATGCCTGAAAGTACAGGTAGGTGGTCCGTTGGAGTGGGACGCCGGCATCCAGTAACTATGCGCAAGGCGTCATTCAAGACACTGTCAATGAGGCGAGTGTGAGCACTGCGACACCAAACTGGCGCACAGTACTCAGCTGTTGAGTGGACTAGAGATAAGGTGGCTATGCGTAGTGTTTTAGCACCAGCACCCCATCCCGAGCCCCACGAGTCGCCTCAACAGTGTGACGCGCGATGATAGTTTTTTGCGCAATGCAACTAGATGGTGACGAAACGTGAGCGATCTGTCCAGTTTTACCCCAAGGTATGTAGGGGTTGGACAGAACGGTAAAAGTCTACTATTGTTGTAGACCTTTAGCTCACGTTTGGCCTCTCGGTTATTTAAGTGAAAGGCTGTCGTCACCGTCTTAGTGTGACTGAGCTTCAACCTCCAAGTCTGGAGATACGCTGACAGTGTGGACATGTCTTGGCTTAAAGTCCCCTCCAAGTCCTTCCAGTTTCCAGAAGAGTGCAACAATGCTAAATCATCAGCATAAGCAAACTTTTTGGAAATCATGGAAGGAAGATCGTACGTATAGATGTTAAATAGGAGGGGAGCCAAGACCGATCCCTGAGGAACGCCGTTTTTAAGACGGCGTAGCCTGCTTTGCTTGCTGTCACCGGTGGTAAGGGTGAAACTTCGATTTCGGACAAGCTCCATGATCATTTTGACCATGTGCTTATCCGGAAGTAGTCTCAGCAGCTTGCAGGTAAGGCCACGGTGCCAGACAGTGTCATAAGCAGCTGTCAGATCGATAAATACGGCACCGGCCTTCTTTTTAGCCTCGAAAGAATCCTCGATGTTCTGGGTTAGCAGAACAACTTGATCTACGGTTGACTTCCCGCGTCGGAACCCAGCCTGCTCTTTAGGGAGCAGTGGATCGATTAATGGTTCAACGCGGGCGTAGATAAGCCTCTCGAGGATCTTGTAGGGGACACAGAGCAGAGATATCGGTCGATAACTCTTTGGGTCCCCCACGGGCTTTGCTGGTTTTGGGATCGCGACCACAAGCGCTCTTCTCCAGATCTTGGGAATTTTGAGTCGGCGCAAACAGGAAGAAAGGAAGTCACGTAACCAGGACTTCAAAGCAGCTCCAGCATGGAGTATAAGCTCGGGGCAGATGGAATCAGGACCCGGAGCTTTACCTGGTTTTAAATGTTGAAGGGCAGCAGCAAATTCTCTCTGTGAAAAATTGTCAGAGATATTTACTGCGTCTGGTGTTGTGGCCCTCCAAAGGTCAGACACTTCTTGAAAGACAAGTCGAGATGACTTGCGATCAACAGCCTCGTATTTCCCATTTCTAACCAGCTGAGATGCAATAGCATCGGCTGAAACGGGACAATGACGAGGAGAGTGTCGTGACCTACCAGTAAGGTTGTTCAAAATACTCCACGCTTTTCGACTAGAGTGTGAGAAGTCAATGCTCCGAACTGCTTCGGACCATCGATCCCTCCGTTTTCTGTCAAGCTTGGCAAGCAGAGTTGTAGCAGCCAAACTTGAGTCGTCTCCCTGAGGAGACTGCAGAAAGGTTTTATAGAGGGATTCACACTCTGGATCCCAACACGGAATGTAGTTGTTTCGATACCCGCGTGGGATAGTCTTCTTGGCTGCTTTCTTAATGATGTTACAGAAGTCCTGGTAAGCCGCATCCACATCAAGTGAATCAGGCGGCAACAAAGTCTTTGCGAATTTATTCGTCAAAGCAATGTAGTGACTCCAATTGGCCTTGCGGAAGTTCCATCGCTTAACAGGCATGCTTGGCACTGCCATAGCAAACCTTGGTGGTGTAATAAGCGAGGGTCGATATTGTGACCTGGGAAACTTCTCAAGGACACGTCTATCCGGTAAGCGACTGTTTGGACCTACGCTAGCGAAAGCTAGGTCTGGATTGGTGCCAGTGTTCCAGCGGCCGGAATAAAAACTGGCAGCGTCCTTGGCATTATATAGGAGGGCAAGACAATTAATACTTGCCCATCCAGCCAAGCACTCACCATCCGGACTGTTGTCATCATAACCCCAGTCAGCATGACGACAGTTAAAATCGCCAGCGTACAGACAGGGGTGAGGAAACACTGGGAGATCCAGGGTTCGCAATCGCGTTGGCGGTGGTTTGTAGACGTTGACTATTTTATAGCCATCAACGTCCAGACACAGCCACTCGATCTCCGATGTCGGTGGAGATTGGTCCAAAAGCGTGTATCTCAGTCGCTCGTGAACAAACGTGGCAAGGCCATGCTTCCTGCTTAAAGAAGACCCAGCTAGTTGGTAGTGTGGTAGCACCAACTTCTCTGCATCAGTGCAGTGGGTCTCCTGCAGTAGGATGACGAGTGCCTCAGACTGCATAGCGAGGTGATGAAGAACATTCATCTTGCTTGCAGTGAGGCCTTCGATGTTCAGCTGAAGAATAGTGGGTCTTCGGAACTTGTTGGCAATGTGCCCTGAAAAGGGCAGTTTTATCCTGACATTGCCCCGTCCTGAAAAGGACGTTTGCCGATTAACAGACCCTCGCTGAACATCGGAATGGGTGGATACCCTTCCGTTTTGGTAGGTTCGGTTTCGGTCTGTCATTTTAAAATCAATGAGCAGACTTACTCACGGCCCAAGCTGCGTGAAAGCACCTACCATCTGGGCCAATTCTAGCACAGTTCACATAACATTGTCTTGATGATTTTTCCGATCTAGCATGCTCCTTTGCTCCCCGATAAACTTGCTTAAAATCAATCAACCTTGGTTGTTATTGTCACATTAAAGCTGCTAACAAAATTTTTTTGTACAACAAACGCGTAAAACTTATAAATTAATTTTTTAATCACCAAAAGATTTTTGCGTACAAACAAAGCTAACTTGTTTTGCTCGGATATGTTTTTTATGTTTAGGCTTCTTGGAGGTTTGAGCAAAACAATGATTCGGGAAATTGTCGTATAAAATTCGGGGAAAAATTTTTTCGCCCACCATTAATTATTCTGGTCTGCTACGCCTATGGCCACGACCTAAGACCTAAGTCCACTATGACCACGACCTAAGAACAATGTTTTCAGTTTACACGCTTGTCAGATATGAAAAAAATTTTTTTGTGAAACGAATGAATCAAGAATCAAGTTCGAATTCAAAACCCACATCAACCTCAAACTGTTTTTTTTGAAGCCGAACCGGAATCAAGCCAGAATTGAACCAGGAAAAAAAAATTTATTGAACCATAAACGAAACAAAACCACTTAAAATAAATTTTGCTAAACCTGCACATTATTTGAAACGTTCGACACCCTGGTTTACGGCGCGTTTGTTTGAGTTTTCATCGGGCTTAAACAAATTTTCATCATCCTCCATTCAAAGAGCGGCAGGCACGCTACTGCCAAAATTTAGCACTTTTTTCTTCTATTACAAATAGATGAATGCACTGCGCTATTTGCTACAGCTACTGAAGCAAAAAATTACAGTTTTCGCTACTCGCTATCGGTACGTCAATAAGAGTACAGAAGTTGCTTGATGTGACGTCATTTGCAAAGCATTCAAAGTTTTCATGAAGATCGTGTGGTTGTGGCTATGTGGTCGAGTAGTTAGAGTACCGGGAATGCGATCGGCGTGGTCTCGGTTCAAAACCCACTCACCTCATTCTGTTGTGTCCTTGGGAAAGACATTTTACAGCACTTTCTCCTACTTGGTGGTCTAGGCCAGGGCTTTTCAAACTTTTTTGTTCTACGACCCCATCTTAAAAAATAAATTTTTGTGCGACCCCTATATGTGTAGGCTAATTTTACGTTAATTTTCCTGTGAAAAACCACGCGTGTGCAGGAAAAATCATGTACAGCATCAGTGGTGGATATTCTAATTTAGGGGCCCGAGGCAAGACTTTTCAAAAAATTTATGTTACCTGAGAAAAAAAGGTCTGATCTGGGCTTGCATATTTTCTCTCAAAATCAGGGTGTTTTTTAAAAAAAAAAAAGGTCTTCACTTCCATTTGCTCTCAGTTTTCCCTATTTTTGTCCCAAAATCAGGGTGTTCTCTAAAAAAAAAAAAGTCTTCACTCAGAATCGAACTGCGATTTATCTATTTTCGTCGCCAACTTCAGGTGTCCTCTCAAAATGCCAATTTCTTTCGCGACCCCAAAATTATTTTAGGCGACCCCATTTGGGGTCGCGACCCATAGTTTGAGAAACCCTGGTCTAGGCGAGCAGTTCCAAATTTCAGTAATATCTTTATTAAATTTCAAGCGGACAGCAAAGGTATCTCCGGAAGCAGGTCAGGTAATTGCTTGCCCTATGTATTAGCGCCTCGGTCGCTGTCCTGCGAGACAAGAGGATAAATAAAGAGATAAATTAAATAAATATCGGCCACAACAAACAAAACAGTGACAAACTATCCAACGGAAACTTAAACAAAAAATGCCCTTTTATAATACCTAAAGAGAAAATATGCAAAATAACTTGGAAACAATATCACAAAAAAAGATATCTAATAATTAATAAAACGAAACTAATATACATATGTTTATAGCAAATACAAACGTATGATGAAGAAAACTATATACTAAATCAATGGCACACACAAAAACTTCTCAAGAGTAGAATTTGAAAAGTCAAGTTATTTTTCAGAAAAAACAATTGATATTTTCGACAGTGTTTCCTCTCTTTAAGTACGACAATTTGTACTAATTACTAAAGACTAAATTATTAAATTAATTGAGGTTTGTAAAGTGAAATTTTTATTTATGGGTTAAGACAGGGGTTCACAACTTACATAAATCCACAACACATTAAAGGCTAAGATTTACACAAATGACTTCTTTCCTGGAAAAAAGATCTCACTGAACGTTTAAACCAGTGCGTCCAACCGTTTGAAATAATGTTTCGGTTATGGTTCAGCAAATTTTATTTTTCGGGGCTTAGTTCTGGTTTGATTCCGGTTCGGGCTCAAAGAAAACAATGCGTTGCTGATATGGGTTTTGGTTAGGATTTGATTCATGCCCTAGTTTTACAAAAAAAATTCTGTCCATATTTGACAAACGTGTAAACTGAAAATATGGTTTTTGGATTGTGGCCATAGGCGTACCAGACTTATGGTCACAACCCAATATTGGTGGGAGAAAAATTTTGTCGAATTTTATGCGACGATTTCCCGAATCATGGTATCTTTTTTTCTAGCAAGAAGCCTAAACATAATGAATATAATTGGGTAAAACGCATTAGCTTTGTTACGTACACAAAATCTTTTTAATGCCAAAAATCAATTCACGAGTAAGTTTTACACGTTCAAATAATCAATTGTACCCAATTAAACTACTGTATATGTATGTAAAATAACTTCCTCTGCTAAAAAACATTTTTACAGTTGCATTTTATGCCTCGAAAAAACAAACTCAATTGCCAAAAAATTAGGTTGATCTAGAATGTTCTGATTAGAAAGCGGTGAACAGGTTGGATGGCCTTAATTTGTACGGCTTTGGTTGTAGCCACGTTATATCTAATTATGGATTTCAGCTGGCATAATTTTCGAAGGGGCATTGTAAGCTGCACCGCCAGAAATTTGGTCACCAATGGTCTATTTTAACAAGATTGAATGAATGTATAGTAATTGATTTTGCGAGCCCCAAAAGTGCAAGCGAAAATATTTTATAAGCCTAATTTGGTTTTGACATTGAATTTTTAAATGACTTGAGCACTATCTACGCTAGGGCAAGGCAGGTGTTCTTTGTTTTAACATCGCTCAAAGAAGTCGTTTATGACGTCTCTGTATTGCAACACTAGAAATAAGCAACCAAACAAATCGCAGCAATTTTTGACCCAGATGGCAGTTGCTTTCTCGCAGCCTGAGCCGTGAGTACGTCTATTCTTGGTGTTAAACATGACAGACCGAAACCAAACTTGTCGAAACAGAAGGGTATACATCCATTCCGATGTTCAGCGAGGGTCTGCTAATCGGCAAATATCCTTTTCAAAACAGGGCAATGCCTGTATAAAACTGCCCTTTCCAGGGCACATTGCCAACAAGTTCCGAAGACCAACTATTTTTCAGCTGAATATTGAAGGCTTCACTGCAAGCAAGATGAACGTTCTTCATTATCTTGCTATGCAGTCTGAGGCACTCGTCATCCTTCTACAGGAGACCTACTGCACTGATGCAGAGAAGTTGGTACTTCCAAACTACCAACTACCAACTAGCTGGGTCGTTCTTAAGCAGGAAGCATGGCCTTGCAACGTTTGTCCATGAGCGACTAAGATACATGCTTTTGGACTAATCTCCACTGACATCGGAAATTGAGTGGTTGTGCGTGGACGTTGATGGTTATAAAATAGTCAATGTCTTCAAACCTCCACCAACACAATTGCAATCTCTGAATCTCTTAATGTTTCCTCACTCCTTTCTTTATGCTGGTGATTTTAACTGTCGTCATGTTGATAGGGGTTACAATAATAACAGTCTAGAGTCTGGACAGTGAGTGCTTGGCTGGCTGGGCAAGTATTAATTGTCTTGCCCTCTTAGACAATGCCAAGAACGCCGCCAGTTTTTACTCTGGCCGCTGGAACACTGGCACCAATCCAGATCTAGCTTTTGCTAGCGTAGGTCCTTACAATTGCTTACCTGACGGACGTGTTCTTAAAAAGTTTCCCTGGTCACAACATCGATCTTTGCTTATTACACCACCAAGGTTTGCTCTGGCAGTGCCAAGCATGTCTGTTAAGTGATGGAACTTCTGCAAGGCCAAATGGAGTCATTCCATTGCTTTGACGAATAAATTCGCCAAGACTTTGTTGCCGCCTGATTCACTTGATGTGGATGTGGCTTACCAGGACTTCTGTAACATCATCAAGAAAGCAGCCAAAAAGAGTATCCCATGTGGGTATCAAAACAACTATATTCCATGCTGGGATGTGAAGTGTGAACCTCTCTATAGAACTTTCCTGCAGTCTCCTCAAAGAGACAACTTGAGTTTGGCTGCTACAGCTCTGCTTACCAAGCTTGACAGGAAGTAAAGGGATCAATAGTCCGAGGCAGTTTGGAGCATCGACATTTCACACTCTAGTCAAAAAGCATAGAGTATTTTGAACAACCTTACTGGTAGGCCACAACTTTCTCCTCGTCACTGTCCTGTCTCAGCTGATGCTTTTGAATCTTAGCTGGTCAGAAACGGGAGATATGAGACTGTTGACCGCAAGTCATCTCGACTTGTCTCTCAAGAAGTGTCTGACCTTTGGAGGGCCACAATACTCGACCCAGTAAATATCTCTGACACTTTTTCATAGAGAGAATTTACTGCTGCCCTCCAACATTTAAAACTCGTACAGTTTCTAAGACTCATTATACATTTTCTGAAACATTTTTAAAGATCACAATTTAATCTAAAGTCCTTTAAAAACTTCTGACCTTAAATCTTTGCTGAACAATACTATAACAATTGTAATGGCAACTACAAATCAAATTACACAAATTACTTTTTGTACCTTTAAATTTATGTTTGTCTTATATATACCTTTATAAAAAAAATTTGGGAAAAAATAAATTACAGAAAAAATTGGAAGACTAATTTATAAGATAAATGACCTTTAGTTGAAAAATTAATGGCTGAATGGATTTTTTCTTTTTCTTTTTAAAAAGAGCTTAATGAAAGTTGAGTAAATGAAGTGTTTCTGCATGCAACAATAATAAGGTACAAATTCATTTGTATTAACTTAACACATGCCATAGAGCACTTAAGAAAAACAAAAGGCATCATAGACAAATGCTATTTGTTTAAAATACAAATTGCAAAAACATAAAAGTTAAATATACCATTTATCATTTCACTTTCACAAAATCGAACAAGAAATGTTTTCAAAGGTTGATTTTGGAGTCTTTCTTCAGCGTTTTTCTTGGTCATGTGACCAGCAAACCAACTACAAAAAATATTTTTGAAATTTTTTGGTTAGTACATAAAATGTTTGTCAAAGTAAGCCAGTTCTTTGTAATATGGGCCTCAAGGTTTTTCAAATTGAGGCTGAAATAGCACAGAAAAACTAAACTAACAATGAAATTCTATCTCTGATACTAAATTCTTAATCTCTTGTTTTGTTCATGTAGACTTAAAATTGTTCTAACACCTTGAATTAGTTTATGTTAGAAAAAGTTCAGAAGCATAAATAAAAATGATTCAAAATACAAAAGCTTCATTGACAACTATCTTAATTGCAACAATGCTATTGTTGTTGTGGTTGCTCCTTCTCCAAAAATATCTTGGAGGAGACATCCCTTAACCATTTAAAGGAGCCAATTCAGAATCCCATTCTTGGATCACTTCTGCTTCCAAAGGCTTTTTCCACCAACTAATGGGATGATGTTATGCTAGTACTTGGCTACAATTAAAGAGGTGATTAGTGTCATGTGTTTGTGTCAGGGATAGTAGGCATTTAGTCATTTGCAGAGTGGTGATTTGTTGGCTCTGAGCTGTTCCAGTTCTGTATGCTTGTAATATTGTAACATTTGTTCTGTTGAATGAATGTATAGGGCATGGTGTTGCATAGCTTTGTTTTTTCTTTCTGGAACAGAGGTATTGTGAGGTGGCAATAATATAAATGTGCTTGAGGTTTTCTTTAAATACCTCAAGTGTTATGTTTGGATCTGAGATATGATGTTTGTGTAATCATTGTTATGAAAGATTGTAATTTTCGCATTTTTGGGTGAATCTGATGTGCATTAAGATTATGTAAAGGGTCTGTTTGAGTCAATTGTTTAAGTTGAGTAGCATGAAGCTTGAGATGGATGGCCATTAAAGGGACACTGGTTTCGTCAGGTAGGTGTTGAGTGTTTGTGTCTCATGTGCAGCCAGTGGCAATGTGCAAATCTGTGTTCTGAATAATTTGCAGTTTCTTGATGTTAGTCTATGATAAGATAGGGCTCCATATGGTGTTTGCATATTCCAAAAAGAAGTGAATGGTAGCTTTAAATGTAGAGATGATTAGTTGCTTTTGTTTACTGCATTTTGTGAAAGTGAGTGTATTTAGAATGTCAAGTGTTCATTTTGTTTTAGTGATTGTGACTTTTATGTGTTGTAAAAATGTTAGTTTTGGATCAAGAGTAATTCCAAGAATTTTTTGGTGTTTTGTTGTGGGTAATGTTTGATTGCTTAATTTAAGTGATAGAGTTATGCTATGTTTAACTGAGTCTGATGTAAAAAATGTAGTTGTGATTTTCTCTGCATTTATATAAAGATTATTAATGGGGCCTATTCATGGATGTTGTGAATACATGGTGAAATGAGCTGCTGGGCCTTAAGGTGTTTTGCATGAGATGCTGTAATTGTTATGTCATTAGAATATGTTGAAATGATAAATAATGTTGGAGAAAGAACTCCATTTTGTAATGCTCCAGTGTTGATTCATTTAAATTTTGAGTGGGCAGTTGTATTTAGTACATGCTTGTCATCCTTTTATGTAGTTTACCATAAATTTAATGATAACATTTCAAATGTGATTTGGTGGTAGATGTTGTGAAAGCCAGTATGTTCAGTTTGTATGTTTGAATCCATGTTGATAAGAGACTAGGATGTTTTCTGTTATTTATGGTAATAGTGTTTTGTCTAATGTGCTTCCAACTAGATGGGTCTTTCTTAAGCAGGAAGCATGGCCTTGTGACATTTGTCCATGAGCAACTAAGGTATACACTTTTGGACCAATCTCCACCAACATTAAAGATTGAGTGGTTGTAGTTGTGATTGAGTGAAGTTTTACCTTTACTATCAGTGACAGCAAGCAAAGCAAGCTACACTGTCTGAAAAATCAGGGATCAGTTTCAGCTCAACTCCTTTTCAACATATATACATAGAACTTGCCCTCCATGATTTTCAAAAAGTTTGCTAATGCAAACAATCTAACATTGTTGCATTTGTCTGGAAACAGGAAGGACTTGGAGGGACTTTAAGTAAAGACATGAAAATACTTTCAGTGTATCTTTAGACTTGGAGGTTTGTCGTCATTGTTAAAAAAAAATACCCACTCCTGGTCAGACACAAACAGGACTGAGGTCAAGGTTTATCCTTTTACTACCCCATACTGCTGTACTGCCCAGACCATATACTGGCGGTGATGTTGTTAAGCCAGCATTAAATTTCATCATCTAAAACTATTAGAGCTCATGCTCCATGTGTTGCCTGATGTATGGGGCACATTATTAGAACATGGTCTACTGTTCATTCAATGGTGCCACACTTGCAGTTTGGTCAAGGAGCAAGACCTCATTTGTGCATGGACAAGGGGATTTGCCCAACACCAGTTCACAGGTGATTAAGCTTGACCCAAGCTGTTTGGGGCAAGGTCATTACAACAGACCCGGCACTGGTCTTGGGTATGAAAACACAGAGCCTGGATGTATTCCCACAGCACTCTGTGTTCCATCTGTAATTTGTCCAATGAAAAATGCAGATGCCAAGTGCAGCAAGATTGTTTAATAGATTCTGTGCAGCTGGCACAAACAAGTGTCTAGATCTCAGCCATTCTTAGCAAGCATTTTGAGGACACATTTGAAAGACCATACAGGATATGATCAGGGTCCAGAGATCCACAGTAAGCCAAGGAGAGTGTCACTCCTAGCTGGTAAAGCTCAACTGGCAGAACGCCTGAAAGTATGGGTAGGTAGTCCAATGAAGTGGGATGCAGACATTCAGAAACTATAAGCAGGGCCTCATTCAGGACACTGTCTATTAGTTCTAAAAAGTCTATGAAAAAAAAACACTTGGAGATTGAAGCTCAGTCACAATAAGATATCTTTTATTTAAATAACTAAGAGGCCAAATGTGAGCAAAAAGTCTACAACAAAAACAGACTTTTATCATTTTGTCCAACCCCTACTTATCTTGGGGTAAAACTAGACAGATCACTCAAGGTTTGTCACCATCTAGTGGCATTACACAAAAAACTATTTTTGCATCTTACATTGCTAAGGCAACATGTAGGCTCAGAATGGGGTGCTGGTACCAAAACACTGTGCACAGCTGCCCTATCTCTGGTCTACTAAACAGTTGAATACTGTGCACCAGTCTGGTGTTGCAGTGCTTACACTAGTTTCATAAACAGTGTCCTGATTGATGCCACTCACACAGGCATCTATCCAGCTGAGTTTTACCAACTAAGAGTGACACTCTCCTTGGCTTATTGTGGATTCCTAAACCCTGATCATATCTTGTATGATCTTTTAAGTGAGTGCTTAGATGCTTGTCAAGAGAGACTAAGGTCTAGACATCCATTTGTGCCAGCTGTGCAGAATCTATTAAACAACCTTGCCAGACTAGGCATCTGTGCTTCTCAGTGGAAAAATTACAGATGGAACACAGAATACTGTGAGAGCATATCAGGACTCTTTGCTTTCATATCAATGACCAATACCAGCCCTGTTGGAATGGGCTTGCCCCAAACCACTTGGATTAAGCGCAATTACCTGCAGACTGCTGTTGGGCAATTCCATTTGTCCATGCACAAATGGCGTCTTGCAAATGTGGCACCCCTGAACAAACCATAGACCACATGCTAATAGCATGTCCCATACATCATGCACCACATGGAGCGCAAGGTCTGATAGTTTCTGATGACAAAACACAATGCTGGCTCAACATCATCACTCCCAGCATTTGATTTGGGCAGTATAGCCACCTGGAGTACTAAAAGAATAAATCCTTGGCCCTAGTCCTGTTTGTGTTGGACCTGGAGTGGATGTCCTTCTTAATGGTAATGACAAGTGTGTGGTGTTTCAAATCATGAAAAACTGATGCGATTTCTAATGCAAGGCAGAAGGCCTCCTCCTTGTTTCTAGGTGTGATTTGTTATGATAGGTGGAAGTGAGGAATTTAAGGTGTTTTGTGGGATTGATTCAGTTTTGACTCTTGTATTGTTATGACATCTCAACAAGCAGTTGTATTTCCTCTATTTTGTTGTGAATGCCATTTGCATTGAGTTGAAGAACTTTGAAAAGATTCTTTAGTAATGTTAAATTTGTTTGTGTAGTTGATTGTCTTTTTATGTTCAAAAGCACTGTGAAGTGAGCAGCACTATGAGTTGCTGTAGTCCTTTGTTGTAATTTAATAGCATTTTATGCACACCCAGTGTTTTGTGTGGTTACATAAAATGGATGTTTGATGACCCACTCATGTGTTTGTGGTCCAGGGTTTGGGTCTACATTGCCTCCAAGAAGCAGTAATTTGATCATCCCTGTCGGTGAATTGAAAAATTAACTTTCTGGAAAAGCCAGAAATGAATCTTTTTTATCTAGATAAAGCAAGAGCTCCAGCCAGTAGAGATTAGACTGGAAGCAAAAGCAAGCCAGTGGCTGAAAGTCAATCATCAGTATCCTAACCTCAACAAGGCTGACTCATTTAGGAAGACATTTTAGAAACAGATACCTCTGCTAAATACTTTAACCTGGACCTTTTTAATCTGCATGACACTTTGAAGCAGCAGGATAAAATGTGCTGAATACCATGTCATGATTACAACAATGTAATAACAAACTTTTGAAATATGCTCATAAACAATAAAGACAAGAGTTTGTAGTTATCACAAACTCAAAATACAAGTGTGATTAAATTCATGAACAATAAAGAGAAGAGTTAACGATTACTTTGGAAAAAATAACTGTTAAAAAAAACTCTTAAAATAGTATGTAGAAATAGTCATTACAATAGCAGCAAAGATCAATAAAAAAAATGCCACAATTAAGATATTTGCTTTTAATCCTTTCACTGCAGTACTAAAATATAAAAAAAATCTTATACTATATCATTTGGAAAAATATGATTTTCTAAATAGAATATTTATATATATATATAATTTATCATATGTACTCTTAGAATCAATTAAATTTTTTATGAAGTTAAAAATTGAAGAGTTTCAGCAAATGTTATTTTTTTATTTATTAATTTCATCTTGTCTATAATAAATATATATTTTTTGAAAGTTGGAAACCATTTCTTTCACATGCAATTGGAAAAAAATTCTATAAATTGCAATAAAAAATTTTAAGGTATAATGTTGTTATTCTTTTTAATATTAATTGGCATTAATATCATAAATATAAAAAAAATAGATCAAGCATTTTATATGTATGTATGTATGCCATAAATATCTACCTAGGCCATACAAAATTCAGCCCAAGAGCATTTGCATGTAAACATGAATTTAACCTATTTTAGAAAATAAAACATTAAATTCACTCTAACAATCTGAATTATTTATTTGAAGCAATTGATAATTACAATGTTTACAAGTAATAAAATAATAAGACATTAAAAACAGAAAGAAGCAATTAACCATAATATAGATGTTCATTATTTGTAGTCACATGGACTACTGAGAATTTATAACTGCATGATGCCTTTAGTAATATTTTCACCCAAATAGTTGTCATACATATGCCAACAATGACAAAATGAACTCTAGGGGTATTACTGCTTACTTACCACTTAACACTTACTGAAAAGACATGGAATAAATCCACTTTTAGCACTTGACTGACTTTAGGAAAAAGTTGACATATCTGCTTTTGGCAGTAAAAGGATTAAGCAGCAAAACTTGATTATCTTATTACTTATCACAGGGTGGTCCAAGCTTGTTGCTCCCATAGGCCACTTTTTAAAATTATGTAAAATATGCAGGCTGTAGTTGGTTGGAAACTATCTCACAATGCAAAAAACAATGCATTTTAAATACAAGTGTGGTCCACAATCAAAACTACCTCCTGAATTCACAATCAATACCATACTTATAAATGTCTAAAAAATTTGCCTACCCCTCTTTTAATGCGATGTATTTTCAGTCATTTTTCTTCACAGATTGCCTGACCCTGGAAACACAAGGTTGGTGAAAACAAAAAAATTCCTGATGTACAATAATTAAAATTCTTTTGTGAGCTACAGATAATAATGTTGCAGGCCACATATGGCCCACAAGCCTGGACTTGGACCACTCTGAATTATCATTTAACATTTAGAATAGTTACCTCATCTTGATGCGTTCTTTTTCAATAATGGAATATTTTATAAGTCTATTAATCTGTAAAAAAATTTTTAAATATTTAGTGGAAAAACCTTGAGTTAAAATACAGTTGCACTAATTGAAAAGGTATGGGCATTGACATATCAGACACTTTGTTAATGATATTGCTATGGCCATTTTTACACAATTGGCTTGAGTCTATATTTGTACAAAAGTATTGGCTTTAGTTTATGTTTGTACAAATGCATTGTTTTTCCCAAGTACATAACAGAATGGCACAAGTAGGTTTTGAACCAAGACCAGGATGATCACAATTGTAGCACTCTAACCAATTAACCATGCTGCTGACAAGTAGTCTACCAGACTACCAGCAGTCAAAAATCTGCAATCTTTTAACAGCAGTTTTCTCTTTATAATTTTTTGTTAACTATTGGTCTAAATTGTTAAAAATTAAATTCTGAAAAAATTTTATTTGGTATGATCTTGTTTATACAAAGTTGGTCTCAAATATATGTTTATCTTGTACTTTTCTTATCCTGTATCAATGCTGACATGGGTTGGCCAATACAGCAATCATTGACTAATTTTGATATCAGCGCAATGCTAGTAAAAAATAACAGTTAATGCCCAAAAGTAAAAAGACTTACGATGGTGTGAATTTTATGAGTAAACAATATTTGGTGACCAATTGCAGGATTGCATAAGTTAACGTGAAATAGAGAATGTTTGTTTTTTAGCAAATACTTTGAATATTCAATCTATTTCAATTGATTTAATGCAAGTCAACTTACCTGTTCTAAAAAAAAGCAGTTTTCTCTTGTATCATCCAGCCCGACACAACCAAAATGAATAATCACACTTATAAATTGCTTTACAGACACAGAGTTGGCACCTAATTTATAAATTACTATTACAACTTATACCAGGTAATAAAAAGTTCAAAACATTGAAATCTTTCATTTTTTTAAAAGATTTTTGATCATTTAAGGCTATAAAAGTAGCTTTAATGAGATCAATTTAATTTTGAAGCAGCAAATTTAATACAAATAACTTTTGTAAAAAAAAGTATTAAAATAAATAAAAAAACAGCCATTAATCATTCAGAGGAATGGTGCCAGACTATCCTTCAATTGAATCAAGACAGTCATTGGGAAATGCTACATAGGAAAAGATAAGAATTCCCAAGTAACTCTCTGGAAAATTTGGAATTCAAACACGAATCTACAAGTCCAAACTTAAATAGAAATTGTGAACATCAAAAATACAAGTATTGTTATAAAAAATTAATCAAAATTTAGTAGGCTACCAAGAAAAAAAAAAAATTGAAAAATTTAGCCTTGAATAAATAACACCGAAATACAGCACCTTGAACAAATTGGCATAAATTACATCAAAAGTACAGGCATTGTTATAAAAAAACCAATCAGAAATAAGTATTAATCATGAAAATTTTGCTTTGAATAAATGACATCAGAACACATGGCTTAAAATAAATTTGCATCAATAACATCAAAAGTGTGGGCAATGTTAATAATAAACCAATCAGAAATTAGTATTAATCAAGAAAAAAAATTTTGAAAGCTTAGTCTTAAATAAATTACACTAAGTATCTTGAAGCAATAATGAAAAAGAATCAATCAGAAAAGGCTTGATAAAAATTGAAATTCAGATTAAGTGAGACAATATGCAGAAATTGAAGTATAGAAAATAAAGACTTTGTGTGACGGAGTCACAAACTGCCTCATCCTTCCTCCAACTCCTCACAAATGCACTTCACAACCAGCACCAGATTTATGATTTTATTTTACAAAACAAAACATAATGGCGGCACTAGTCAGAAATGGTTTTCTAAACAAATATTACATTAATTAACTTCAACGCGCAAACACAATGCACACACTCACTAACGATGTTGGGCGGACGAGCAAAGGAAAGTATCAAATTACTAAGTTCTCTACCAAAGTAGACAATGTCCAAGGGGACTAATAATTATCCGTGGAATTCAGATATAAAGCACACAATCCAAAATTGGATCTCTTCTCGATCATAAAGCTTCTCTCCAAAATGAAGTGGCAAGCAACACTTGCCCAACACAACGTCGCATTACTTGATGCCCAACAGCTGCACGAGAATGCACTTAAAGGCAGCGCTGATTATTTAGCACTAATACAGAAGTTGCACCGGCTCAAATCTTGCTAGCGGTGACCTACGTGACAAACATTATGCGAACGACGTAACACTTTGGTTAAAAAATACTAAAGGTGCATAAATGAAAAAATATCTACACAAGGGTGCAAAATCCTCTGTCAGACAGCTGTTTTGACTATTGAAGTTTTGTCAGTGACAGTCTGAGCATGCAGAAAAAAATATAAAAGTGAAAAAAATTTTAAAAAGTAGTAAAAGAAAGCTAAAAGTTCATTATTGGGGGGACTACTCAATTAACCCTTTATGGACAAATGGGACATATCTGGCACGTTTCAAAAAAACGTTATTTAGTGAATTTTTTTAGAAATTTTTTTAAATAAATGACTTTCTTAGATTTGTCATATCTAGTTGCTGTAGTTTTGAGTTGGAAACCCTAAAACTTCAACCAGTGTGAAAGTAATAGTCAGTTCTTTGCATGTTTGGCAAGGTTAGTGAAAAGTGCTGATACTTACTATTTTGCATTAACTAGTTCTTGATAAGCAAGCAAATTTTTTGACCAAATAAAATTTTTTTCTATTTTGTAAAAGTAGTTCTATCATATCAATAAAAATTTTTTAATGTTTGCTTATTGTGATTAATGTGGTATCGATTAGTTTAAATGTGCCAGATCTGTGCACCTGGTCCATGAAGTTTGATTTATATGCTGAAGATCTAAATATAATCTGAGTGTTATGTTGTAAGTTTTTTGAATATTTTGAGTAAATATAGTGTAATAATAAATTACTTATGAATGTTCGAAATTTTTATGGCATAAAGAATTGGGCAGCTATTGCTGGGGGTGAAAATGGGGAGAGCGAAAATGAATTTCTAGGAGAAAGTGACTCTGATGATGAATATGTTTATTGTGAATCCAGTTACAACAACCCTCAAAGTGAAGTAAGTATCCAGATTACAGAGAAAAAAGAGCCAGGTGCAAACTGCCTGGGTACACAAGCAAAACCTACATTTTTTGCATAAAATGTGAAACGTTTCTTTGCCTGAACAAAAATAAAAACTGCTTTAAAATATTCCACAAAAGCTAAAAGTATTCAAATTGTAATGTAAAATTACTTGTGTACTCATTTTTGACTTTTATGGTTCAATTATTGCATGATATATAGCGGTTGATTTTTCATACTATGGACCAGTGGGAGTGGGACAGATCTGGCATGTTTAAAAATATCAAAAATAAATAAAAATTTTTTAAATATTTTGCCAAATATTGTATAATAGAAAGCTACTGTCACTAAAACACAGTTGAAATAAATTTTATCGTGCACAAAATTAAATTTGTCCATATAGGGTTAAGATCATCAATCAAGAAAGAACAAAATACAAATTGGCAGTTAATTTGATACCCAAAAAACAAATAGCAAAAAAGCAGCAATAACTGGATTTATATCATGAATTGATAAAAAAAAGTATGAAAATAAATCAAGAAATCAGCCACTAATTATTCAGTGTAGTGTTTATTTAAGGCAAAATTTTCTTGATTAGTACCGATTTATGATTGGTTCTTTTATAACAATGCCTGTACTTTTGATGTAATTTATTCAAATTTATCCAAGATCATGTAATTTTTATCTAATTTAGTCAAGGCTAGATTTTCTTTTTTAATTAATAGTTTACTAAATTTTGATTGGTTCTTTTATAACAATCCTCATACTTTTGATGTTCCCAACTCCTATTTAAGTTGGATTTGTAGATTCTTGGTTACAATTCCAAATTTTCAAGAGATTCACTTTATGGAATTCTTACTTTTTCCTGCTCAGCCATTCCCAATGACTGTCTTGATTTAGTGAAAGAATAATCTTGGCAGACTTTTTCTGAATAATTGGCAGCTAATTTCTTATTTATTTTCATAGTTTTGTTTTATTAATTCATAATACAAATTATTGCAGCTTTTTAGGCAATTTATTTCTTGGGTATCATATTGACAACCACTTTGTATTTCATTCTTTCTTGATACAAATAACTTTTCATTGTATGTTTTTTTTATGCTAAAGTTTGTAATAGGTTCATATTATCTATCCTGGCAACCTTGTACTTATGCAACAAACCTACTTACATGGTACTGTCACAAAGTTGTAGAATTTTAGCAACACTGCATCAAATCTGACCAGCCAAAATCAAAAAAATATTTTTCAAATAAAAACCTCATTAAAAAAACAAAAATTAAAAAAACATCACATCAAAACTTCATAAATATATATATAGCTACCAGCAAAGTAAAGTAAACAGATATATATATATATATATATTATAGTCAGAATAAAAATTCTTATGCTTCTGTTAAACTTACATGATGCTGATGTTGGATTAAAATCTTCTGACAAAAGCCTCTTTACAATTTTCCAAATTTTTTTCCAGTCATTTTCATTAAACGAATTATGTCTTCTAAAGGATTCTTCTATGCTGCTCATAGAACGATTAAACTAAAAATAAATTTTGGTATGAGTCTTAAAATGTCCAACTTCTTAAACCACTTAAATTCTTTATAAATGCTAAAATCTAATTTAGATCATGCAACCTTCTTGCTGCCAAATTTTATTTTCAGAACTTACTTAAATTACATTAAAAAGGTTCATGATCCTATAATTCTACTTTTACATAATCATACCCCAGGATTGGTGGGCTTATCAATATTGCTCCAAAACTCCATACATTTCAAGCATGGAAATCTATAAGATATGTTATATGGATCTAAAAAAAAGTTTAATAGGTAATTGTATGGCATAAAATAGAAAACTAAGTTAGTTGAAAACTCATACACAACTAACTTAAAAATATAAACAATAGCAAATACCTGTTATAGTTAAATTTGGTGCATCTTCAAAAACTTGAATAGCAACACTATCAGGACGAGCTGACATGTTGATGCACACTATAAATCAAAGAATTGATACAACTAATCTAACAGACTTAAAAATTTATTCTTTTTACTGTACAAAGCACTGCAATCTAAAAAATTATTACAGCTTATCGATTTACTTTATTAACCCATTTAATAAGTTTAAACCATTTTGAAATCATGTAACCTTCTTGTAAATATAATTTTGGCAAGGAATAAATTTTCTTCAATCATATTGTGGCGATACTCAGCAGCACAATTAATTTATAAAACTTTTATTTTCAAACGTTTTCGGCTTCTTAAGCCCTTTTCAAGAAAAACTTAAACTTAAATGAAATTAACAATAATGCGCCAAAACAAAGAAAATTAATTATTTATGCATGAATGATTTACATTGTGATGAATAAGTTAAAGCAAATAGAATTATAAAGCCAATTTTTTTAGTTTCATTAAATTATTTAAAAAATGAAAGTAAATTTAAAATTTATAAGAAAAGAAATAAAATTTAAAATAAAAATTAAAAAACATTTAATAAAAATGAAGAACCATTTGCATAAAGTTGTCGATTTAAACCAGGATTACGCTTTTTAATAAATAATGCTTTGTGTATTTTTGTATGAAATTCTGACTTACACTTTTTAATTATTTTAAAAGAGTTTAAATTTAATTTGACAGAGGAACAAACATTACAACACATTATATGATTTTTTATTGCACTTGATACTTGATTTTATGTCTTCTAAAGGATTCTTCTATGCTGCTCATAGAATGATTAAACTAAAAATAAATTTTGGTATGAGTCTTAAAATGTCCAACTTCGAATCTTCTTGTAAATATTTTTTATTTCAATTCAAAAAAGTCATGAAAAAAAAACACAGTGGCAAGTACATTACAATTTTTAGTTCAATGCATAAAAAGCAGAGTTATTCATCAGGTTATAAAACAGATGGCACTATAGAGTACCACCTATGGCATGGTGTATTGCACATGCTGAACCTGAGCTCGCTACCTGACCATGGTTTTCAGTTTTAAACTCTCATCAGGAACAGTCTGCTTACTCAGGTTTTAGTCACAAAGCTGGTTTCTACCAGTGTAGTCTTGCATTTAATAGAAGCCACAAGTATTAGAGTTATTTAATAATCAATACAAGGGTTTTATTGATTGATTTTAAATCTGATGAAATCCTTTATATTCACTTGCATTTAATATTTTTTTGATAGGTTACATTCAGCAATGTTACAATTTCTTTAATAATTATATATTTCAAGACTGGTAAAAAACTTAATTACCTATCAATTGTGTTATTATCGTTTCCTGATACACAGTCAAAATTAAGTTGATTTTTTTATATTTAGTTTTGAAAAGAATTAAAGAGAATTAGTAATTTAACAATAATATATTGCAATTAAAGTTTTTGTTTGTACAAAACAGTTTTGTTAAATATGTGTTAAGTGTTGTTGGCAGTGAGGCTAAATAGCTAGAAGCAGTGTATTGATGACAAAGCAATTGACACAGTTGCAATTTAAAATCTAATTTTGTTATTCTGTGGTGTTTTCAGGAAAGACACCTGCTTAAGCTTTTGGCATGACACTCTTCAGAAGAAATCATCATAATAAAGAAGCAAACCAGAACTGTGTTATTGAGAAAGCTTTCATTGATAAAGAGTATTGACTAATGAGAAAAAAGAAAGCTAAAGGAGTTCTAGGCCATAGGCAAAATTTTTTTGTTTGCAAAGAATAGGGTTAAAAGTTGATCATTGCAGTAATGTTATCTACCAATTTTTTATGAAAAGGCCTTCATTCAAGGTCAGACACAAACACGACCTGGGTCAAGGGTTTATCCTTTTACTACCCCAGGCTACTGTACTGCCCAGATCAAATGCTGGGAGTGATGGTGTTGAGCCAGGATCGAGTTTTGTCATCCAAAATTGTCACACGTCATGCTCCATGTGGTGCCTAATGCATAAGGCACAATACTAGAATGTGGTTTGCAGTTTATTCAGGGACACTGCACTTGCAATTCAATAAAAGAGTGAAACCCCATTTGTGCATGGACAAATGGAATCACTCAAAACCAGTCTGCAGGCAATTGAGCCTAACCCAAGCTGTTTGGGGCTAACTCATTCCAACAAGCCTGGTAGTGGTCATGGATATGAAAGCGTGGAGTCTGGATATATTTTCACAGTACTTAGTGTTCCATCTATAAATTCCAATCTATATAACAATTTGTATTCAAATGTAATAGTCAGTACATTGGTCATACTTCCCAATGCTTACAAAAGCATATTAACCCAAACCCATTAAGTGTGGCATGACATGTATATCTGCGGCAGCCAGATGTTCTCTCAGTGTGTATGACAAGAATACACATCTTGATCATCACAGCTGTTCACAGCACAGATTATTTTGCTTCTCACACTAGCTATTGTCTGAACACTACAATGTGAACAAACTAAAAAACTTTTTCTTTCCAAAGCTTTTCATCTGACACTCTTCAGGGGAAATCATCAGAATGAAGCAGAATTGAAACCGAACTAAGTTATAAAGGGGGAAAGTAGAGTTCTAATTGGCTGAAAGAAATTAGCCAATGAGAGAAAAGATTAAGAAATTTTCAAAGAGTAGATGAATTCTTTTTGCTTACACAGAAGGGGATTGAGAGATTTAATGAAAGTCACTTCAAGAGCAGAAAGGTGAAAGGAAGAGCGACTTCGAGCAAGAATAGAAAACTTTTCGTTGCTGTAATGAAGGGTGCATTGGGCATTGTCAAGAAGATGTTGACCAATGGCGGAATTGGGCATTGTCAAGAAGATATTGACCAATGACCAATTCCACCATTGGTCAACATCTTCTTGACAATGCCCAATGCGCCCTTCATTACAGCAACGAAAAGTTTTCTATTCTTGCTCGAAGTCGCTCTTCCTTTCACCTTTCTGCTCTTGAAGGGACTTTCATTAAATCTCTCAATCCCTTCTGTGTAAGCAAAAAGAATTCATCTACTTTTTGAAAATTTCTTAATCTTTTCTCTCATTGGCTAACTTCTTTCAGCCAATGAGAACTCTACTTTCCCCCTTTATAACTTAGTTCGGTTTCAATTCTGCTTCATTCTGATGATTTCCCCTGAAGAGTGTCAGATGAAAAGCTTTGGGAAGAAAAATCTTTTATTTCACGCAATCTTCAAATTCTGTACCACCAAATGTTTAAACTGAAAAACATTGTTTACAATTAAAACAGAGTCTTCTGCCAGACAAAATGTCATTTATTTTTTTTTAGTTTTTTATCTAAATCAGCCAAACTTTTTAAAAAAGTTATTTAGATACTTTATGTCTCATCTTGTACTTATAGCTTAGCCTTAATATGCAAAGTGCAGCAAAATGTTTGATTATGGAAAGCATTTTCAGAATTTTAGATATTAAAACTAGATTTGAAATATAAATTATTCAAATTTGTTTCTTTTTTTTGTCTATTTTGTTTGAATTTGTGCATCTTTTCTTTTTGGAGTATGTATTTTTTCAAACTAAAATTATTTTGTATTTTTATCTTGCAATTCATACATTTAGTATTATATTCATTCTGTATTCATTCATCATAAATTCATTCTGTTGTGTTTTCAGGAAAGACACTTTTTGGCACTTTACCCTGCTTAGTGATCTTAGCAAGCAGTTCTAAATTTCAGTCATATCTTTTATAAAATTAAAAATTAAAATAAAAAATTTCAACTGAACAGCAATATCTTGGCATCTATGAAAGCAGGTAATGGTAATTACTTGCCTTATGTATAGCACCTCTGATGCTTTCCTGCAAGTCAGAAGGATAAATATAGAGATAAAATATAAAAACTTTCAAAGCACTGTATTAAAAAAATATAGACAGCAAGTAGATATGAGAACTTTTTTAATAACTTCAAAACAGCAATAATCAATCAAGATGAGAAAATAGGCAAGATGCAAAATTAGATATGCATTGCTATTCAAATAGTAAAAATTTAATTCCACACTTAGCAGGTTAAACAACACATCCCCAAGCCTGTCACTAATATTCCTGCCTTTTAAAGCTGCAAAAGTCTTCCAAACCCATGCAAAGCTAACAGTAGCTTCTAAAATGGCCTTTTTTACAAGTATGCTATTGGCCAAGGCCTTCTGACCAACAAGCATTATACACTTTGCTATAGCAACAACAAATTTTCTATTCTTGCTTGAGAGCTTTCTACCTTTTACTTTTCTGTCTAGAGGCTACTTTTATTAAATTTTTTAACCCTATTCTTTAGAAACAAAAAAAGTGTAACATGATAGTTGCCCCAAATATAATGTCATTAATGTTTTTCTCTGAGTTAAGAAAACAAATATATATACATATCAATGTGACATTTAATGCAAAAAGTTATTGGATACAAAACTATATATTGTAGTTTTAATAAAGAAATGGGAAAACCTGGTTTAATTATTATGTCATTAAATAATAATTGTTTTCTTGCAAATGGGTTATAATGAAGAAAAACTATGATGATGATATTCAATGGTATCTTCTATGCTGCCTTGGATGTTTAGCTAAGCCACCTTTTAGAAAGTTTCTTAAGACATTACCAAGTAATTTTTACTTAATAAAAATAGACTCATTTTTGCCTTTTGCTTGATATCTGCTAGGTGAACTTAATGCACAAACTGAAGAAAAAAACTCATATATGATTTTTAAAAAAATTAACTTTTTTGTGATCACTCACATGGATGTAAAATTACTGATTCTAATAGTCAATAAATAACCAAAACTAAAGACCACAAACTCAGGCAAAAAAGTGGGTTTCTGACATATAAAATGCTTTATCTCTTTTTTAAATAACCGCATTTAGATTTGAGATGCATCTAAAATGGTCAAAAATCACAGCAAAGAATTACAACTCATAGTGTTGCATAGTGCATAAGACTTTTATCAACAAATCATAATCAACTACAACATCTATACCAGTCGTTTCCACCCTTTTTAGTGACCTGAATCCTTTCATTGATTTAGCGAAACTTGTGGACCCCTTTAATAAAGCCATTAATATTAAATATTGTTATGTCCATGTGGTCTCTACTAGATAATTAAACAAAAGTCCAAATACTATTGAAAAGGATACAAAATCAGTCTTGGAAAAACTTAGTAATGTATGCTTACAAGGAAGTAATGACAGTTTCAACAGAGTATACCATGCAATGAATAAGATGAGAGGAAAAATTGCTAAAACAGCCTTGCTAAGTCGTTTCAGTCTTAAATTAAGGTTTTGGATTTTTTCCCTTGAATTAATAATACATTAACTGTGCTCAATGTGCTGAATCTGCAAGTAGAGTAAAATTTAACAGGATTTGCTTTATATTCTGTATAAATTAATTGGTATATTTAGTAAAAATGAAATATGGGAGACAAACTGTAGTGGTGGTCTATCAAATATGTTCTGGGAAAGCATAATTTTTGGCATTTGTACCCTCATTTTAAAAGATTATAACAGCTAATTAGAATTGTCACAATTACAACCAGAAAGATTACAATATTGAAAGTAGCTTTTATTGAAATGGTTCAAATAAACTAAAAGGAATAAAATAGGCAAACATTGTTTCTGTTCATTTGCTCATTTGATTAAATTTGACAGATGGAACAAAGTTTTCTATAAACACATCTGCTGTGCATCTTTATTTAGTTTCAATAACCTGCAAGAAGAAGCAAAAGTACAATGCCTCATAAGCTATATTGAGTACTGGTATGGGGTTACATTTATAAATACTGTTAAAAAAGAAAAAAACTTCAATGCGTGATTTGTTTCCTAGTTCTTTCTAATTATTAATAAAGCCCTCAAAAATAAAATTGTATTTCTCATTACTTGTTAAAATACTCACAAAAATACCTAACATTTTGCTAAGACACAAAAATTTCCTGAAAATACAAAACTTGATTCTGATATAATTTTTAATGAAACCAATCCAAAACTTCTTGTAATTTCTATCTCTTGCTATCACAAAACAGTAAAACCTTATTAGAAGCTGATGAAACCATGTACAAAAAAAATGGTTAAAATTGTGACTAGAAAGAAAGCCATTAATAAAACAGCTTGTGCAGTGTGGTCAATTGTTTAATAGTGCCATGATTAATGGCAAACTTCATCAACACAGTTGCTTTTTAAACCCTACTCAAGTCATTCTGTTGTGCCTTTGAGAAAGATACCTTATAGCCAGTGTTGGGGTTCAAAACTTTAATAACAGGTTCTTTTTTTATATAAGTTACTAGCAACAGGTTTCCTCATTGTACAGAGATATAGAGATACATAGGTTACGTTAATTAAGATCAGGTTCGCTGAAGGTGCTAAAATTCCAAGAAGCAGTTCGTGTGAACCCGTGCAAACCCCTTGAATCCCATCACTGCTTATAGCCCTTTCTTCTGCGTGGCAGTCTTAGAAAGCAGCTATATATCAGTTATATTCCAAATAAAAACTAAACAACCAAAATAAATAATTTAACCAGATAGCATAATACCTTGGCATCTTCAGAAGTGCATTGGGGCAATCGCTTCATGGTTGACTTTAGCATAGTGACTCTGACGCTTTCTTACAAGTTAGGAAGATAAATATAGAAATTAAACAATAAAAATAAAAAATAGCTGCTTTACACTATTAAACAATACTCAACAATACTGTTGAACAATATCTAGTTCTGTTTCTCAACAAGGTTTTTTATCAAAACTATGCAAAGAAACTGCCTTGAATTGCAGAATGGCGTAAGATGTGCTCTTTCAAAAATTTTTCCGCCAATAAACAAGCTACTCACAAACAATATTAAAATGTCACATTGAATTTGATTAAAAAAGAATTTTAATATTATTTTGAAGCAAACAAACTTGATTCTGCACCAGACCCAAGCAATTTTGGTTCATATAACTAACACAGATGCCCCTGCAATTACTATCGCTTCTTGTGAGATTATTTTTTTTTTAGTTTTTTCTTTATTCCACCCTGGCACTGAAAGGAGTATTCCAAGTTAGTTTCACTAAAAAGAAATCACTTACAGTGATTTCTTGAAAAGACCCAGAATATTTGGATCTTGTTCAAAGTTTGCCATTAGTAACCTTGCAGGTCTTAAGGAATTCCCAAACTTATTAACCAAGCTTGACAAAGAGTAAAGGAAAACTGAATGTTTTAAAAGATTTTGAACTCAAGGCAAATGACTAAAAATTAAAAATTTGATTAAAATTGCAATTAGACCAATACCAATATATTTTCAGTTTACTCTTACTTTTTTCACACTGTTGTATTTTTGGAAAAGGTAAATTACATCACTTTGCAATGCTTGATGATTGGGTCTTTTTAAAGAAGGAACCGCAACTGTTTTTTTGTCAATGAAACTAACAAAGAATTCCCTTACAGTTACTATTGCTTCTTGAGAGATCCTTTTTCTCTTAGTTTCTTCTTTATTTCATCCTGATGCCATTTCATCCGATTCTGGGTTAGTTTCACCAAAAAAATTGCTTACAGTGACTTCTTCAAGAGATCTGGGAAAATTTTAGGTTTGTTTCATAAACAAAAATTGCTCACAGTTGCTTCTTGAAGAGACCCCCAAAATTTTGGTCATAATACTTTAAAATTACTAAAAATCAAAAAAATTTGGGTGTCTTCAAGAAGACACTGTAAGCAATTTTTGTTCAAAAAACTAACCCAGATGATTGTTCAAAAAACTAATCCAGAACTATTGCTTCTTGAGAGATTCCTTTTCCCTTGGTTTCTTCTTCATTCCAACCTAGTGTTAAAGGGGAATTTAGGTTGGTTTCACCAAAAAAATCGCTAACGGTGACTTCTTGATGAGACCCAAAAATTTTAATCGGACGGCCATATCTTGATTGGCTAATTTTGAATTCAGGTAGAAGGTTTCTTCAAGTTCAAGTTTTTGTCTAATGAGATATACATGCTTTGAATATCTTTTTTTTAAAAAAAAATGGCGATAGTAAATAGCTTAAATAATGACGTCAGTAAAAATAACCTATACGTTTAACAATTTATATGATCAAGAACCTTTTCGTTTACTATTTCTTAGGTTGCTTTTTCTATGGTTCTTGCTTGAACATTACCTAATATTTAACAGCAGATACTTTTATAATCAGATCTAACTAGTTATCAACTTTAGAAGTTTGAGGGGCAAGATGAGGTTATATTGAAATTTTTTTAAGGTTAATTCCCTAAAAAAAAATCAAAATATGGAATAGAAACATTGAACGGAATAAAATACCTCTAAGCTCAATTAGGACTCGGCAGAAAACTGAAGTATACTCTTTTGTTGTTTCATCTGACTCTGCTTAACTAACAACGTTTTGAATGTGACCGTGATTAAAATGACCTCGGCTCAAGGCTTAGACGTTTTTTGTTTTGTCCTTGAGAATAGGGGTACTTAGAATAAAAATTATGTCTATGTTTTCACTATCCGTAAGAGACAGATATTTTCATTCATTCAGTTTTATTTGCAATCAAGTTATTACGTTTTAAAGGTTGTTATTATCAATCAATCAATCTTTATTTTATTTATTTATTTTATTTTATCTATATATTTATCCTCCTGACTCGCAGGAAAGCGACGGAGGCGCTAATACATAGGGTAGGCAATTACCCCGACCTGCTTCCGGAGATGCCAAGATATTGCAGTCCGCTTGTAATTTAATAGAGATATGATTGTAATTTAGAACTGCTTTGTTTATTTGTTGCAGAAGAAACCCTTTAGAAATTTGATTGGAACCCACTTTGGCAATCACTGCAATAGTAGTTTGTTTATGTTTGAAACAAGAAAAAAATTGATGATTGAAAACAAGATAAAGTTAAGGTTGCAAACACAAAGCAATTATTCCGTGCTGATTCTAAGGTTTGTGCTTATTTTTTTAAACAGTTTTCAGAGGAAAGTGCTTAGTTTTGATCAATAAAGTAAATTATGTTTTAGTTTTCAACAGCAAGACTATTTCTAAAGAACATGCTTATTTTACTGGCAATAGCAAGTGAAAAAAATTAAAGGTCGTCATTTTTGGTTGAACATCAAGTAAAGACTTTTTTTGACGTTTCCGGAAAACAGATTCAAAATAGGAGGTAAATTTTGGTACCGCTTATTTTGGGTAAATACCTGGGTTTAGTTTTTGGTTATTTCGGATGGTGACCCTATTATATATGTGACTTAACTTATAAGAAGGTTATGAAGATGAAGTCGCGTATTTTAAGGTGAGGTCAAAGTTGAAGACATTGTTTTACATGTGCCAAAGTATTTTGTTTAAATGTGGTGGGGTCGGAGTAGTAAAATTTTGAAAGTGTGTAATTGCATATCAGAGTAACAACTAGAGTCCGGAAGATGATTCATTCGACTTAACAAAGATATACAAGTCTTTGTACAACGTATGCGATAGTAATATTCTAAAAAATGAATCCTATTTGCTGTAAAACAACAAGGTAGGCTATACTCCTTTTGAACATAATCATATCGACGGGAAAGCTCAGTGTGACAACACTTTTGGACATTTAAACAGAAGGACCAGAGTTCTGTTTCCACATTTAAAAATTTGTCCCAATTTTTAAATGTGGAATTCTTAAACGAGGCGACGCTTCTTAGCTACGATTGTAACTTTTTTAAAAATTGGAAATCGCAACCAGGATAGAAAACCGTAACCAAACTATGAAAAAGCGTTTTACGATAAAAAGCAAGGAGAAAGTTTTTTCGGCCCTACAGATTTGTTGAACACCAACATGTTTGCTCTTTTGTCGCCTTTTTTCTTAAAATAGCGTGATTACAATCAAAGCAATTTATTAAACAAAAAAATAGGTTACAGAAAACCTTAAACTCAAACAAAACAAAGGCAGTAAAAAACTTCAAAAGTGCGGTAAGTATATTAAAAAAACTATACTTCTGTCACAAACTTTGTTCGGGAATCCCAAAGGACCAGTTGAGCTAGGTAATTCGAATACCTGCGCTGAAACAAAGCTGTGTCTAAATTTTATTTTATTCCGGCTCAAGAAGTAGTCTTGCTATGAACCTGAAGCTTTTATACAGTTGGTTTAACGAAAGCTCGGATTGGTTTTGTTGAAGACTCTTCTTCACAACAAACAGAGACCACTGTCTCTAATAAAAACAAATGTATTACAAAAATCACGACCGACGAAACTTTTATTCCACGCTTTGCCAAACTGCAAAGCGAACTCAACGCTATAACTCGACTCAATCAACACAAATAATTCTACCTCTGTAGAACACAACTCCCGGCCACTGGCACAAAATAAATTCAACACTCGACGACCAATACAAAAACTAACGGGCCTTCCGCGCCCAACCAATTACTTCCACTCGAGTCGTCTCCAAATCACATCTAATCATAATAATTCGCTACGCAACGGCTTTATATAGAAAAAAGATCACGTGACGCAAATTCGCTCGTAAACGCCAGACAGTTCTACAATCCACCAGAGAGATCGCTAAGCTCGAATCAAGTGGCATATACGCGAACATTCTAGTACAGTGACGTTGATCAAAAACATATTACGCCAATACAAAGAGAAAAAGGCAAGAAATACATCAAGCGAACTGTAGACATTACATCGCATAGTACGAGAGTCGCGCTTCACTGGTCATGCGATAATATTTTTACGATAAAACTACGAATCACTTTCAACGGGGATAAACTGCATCGTTATGATTAAAATTATTATGAAGTGTGACAACTTCGAACCAGTGATGGCCTTATAAAAAGGGAGCCCGGTGCAAGAAAAATAGGGGGCCATTTTTTGTGTTTCAAAACGAAGTAATCTCTAAAAAAGAAAAAAAGGTCATCTCTTTAAGGGGGTCATCGTCATGGTGCTACTATGAAGAAATAGAGCAATATTTTGCTTTGGGGGCTGTAATATTCTGTCGTTTCTCTCTTATAAAACACACGTCAGTTTTATATGTCTTGTTCTTCTTTATTATACATCGTCATCTTAACTCGTCGTTGATAGTTACTAAACAATAGCAATTGTGTGTTGCGTGTTGCCAAACCAAAATTACCAATATATTACATCCCCCCCATATATTGAAGGTTTTTTGTATCAAGTCTTATAGAGGATCGAGAGTTAATATAATTTTAACGTAAAAATTAATTTAAAGAATGATAAACCCGTTATAGCAATAAAGGATTAAGAAAGCACATAAATAAGCAATAAACAAATAAGAAAACATACAATTAACCAAGCAAAAGGTTGTATGATAAAAATAAAAGTTTGATTAGGCAAGGTTGTTTCGAGGTAAATGTTTGAATTATTCCATCACATAATCATCAAAACGACGAGGTCGCCGATGTTCACGGTCAGATCGTCTAGGTTCATCACATGAACTTTCAGTCTCGGTTACAGCTCTGTTGAAGATGTTTCCGACTTCGTCATCAGAATCATCGTTCGGTTCATTGTTTTTGACGTCACCATCATCGAGGTAATTGCTTGGTTCAGTGGAATTAGTGTCATTCTTGGAATGAGAATATCTCTATCGAAGATGAATTCTATTTCGTCGAATCATTAATCCTGACTCGCACTTAATCAAGTATCGGCGTGATTGGTGGTAACATTCCATTACCCGTCCATATCTATCCCATCTTTTAGTGCGATTATTTTGTATGCAGACTGGATCATTAACTTTAAGCTGTTCTAGGTTTCTTGTACCTCTGTTATAGTATTTTTCCAATTTTTCTTTTCTTTTTGCTGCTTCCCTGTCAACTCGAAGTTTTTCGTCATGCCAACTTCATGACAAAGAACTTTTGTGACAGGGGATAGCGTCCTGTACGGGATGACCATACAACATGATGGCTGGAGATAGACCTGTGGATCTGCGAGGTGTGTTTTTTCACTGCAGAGTTCCTTTGACCCATTCTTCATTCATCCTCAAAGGCTGTCCTCTGCCACGCCAACATTTTCGAAGAAGACTTTTTGCCCACTTAACAGCTAATTTAGCCACAGAGTTTCCTTGAGGGTACCGTCGGGACGACGGACGCCACTCAACTCCCCACCTTTTTAAAAAGTCGTTAACATCTGATGAGCCAAATGGAGGGAAACCATCACTCCAAAATACATCACAAACTGCAGTGTTTATAAACCATTCTCGCAAACTGCTAACTACCGCAGCTGCATCAGGGTTGTAAATGGATCTTTTACGTCAAAGTATCCCGAATACCAATCTACTATTACTACAAATTTATTTCCGTTTAGGTCGAACCAATCAGCTGAAATAATTTGAAAGGGATATTTATCAACTGGCAGATGTTGTAAAGGCTCTTTGATGTTGTAAACAAAAAAAGATCATCACTTCAAGTCGTTCCCTGGTAATACAGTTTTGGTCCTCGAAATCCAGTGTTCTCCAAAAAAAAAAGGTTATCGCCTGAAATTGTTCCAAGTAATGCACTTTTCGTCCTCAAAATGCAGTGATCTCTAAAAAAAAAAAGGTCATCGCTTGAAATTGTTCGGGGTAATGCACTTTTTATTTTCATAATGCAGTTGTAGCAGTTTGGTAAAAGGGTGGATATAGGTTTATTATATTATATTGCTATACACTACTACCATTCACTTACTACATTGATCAAAAGTCCAAGGAATTAATTATTTTAGTTTCTTCAAGTACTTCCAGCAGTTTCACCTTTTGTTCAGTTTTATTACAGATTAATTCGTTTAGCGATAAACCACGTTAACAATTAATTTCCCAAAAATACAAGCAAGCCAAAATCAAAGTCCAAAATCCAATCAAAGCCAAAATTATAGCAATCGTTATCTCAAAATTCCTTTTTCCGCTTACTCAACACATCGCCAGTTAAAGTAATTATTTCAAAGCCCAAAATTAAAACAAAAAAAAACAACGATTTTTTTATTTCCCTTCTGACTTCACTCGTTGCCAGTTAAAGCGATAATAATAAAAAAACGCTTCTTAATTTTTTTGCGCGTTTTATCAGACAAAGCTCGATTGTGATGTAGCTTTACGAGCTACACAGTGATCTCTAAAAAAAAAAAAAGGTTATCACTTCAAACCAGTCTCCAATTTCTTACTTTTCGTCCAAAATTTACGATATTTTCTAAAATAACACAAAAAAATAAATCTTCGTCTCGGATCGGCCTCAGATTTCATCCGAAACATGTAATATTTCTCAACGAATTCAACGATATCTACCTCATCGCGCAAAACTTCGTCATGCAATTCCTAAAAATTTGGTCATGCAACGTATGACTTGCATGCCCTGACCGCACACCACTGGTAAGAGCACAAAAACAGGTAAACACGTGTGCAAAAAACCCACAAGAGGCCCGCACTTTCCACTGCATGGCGGCCATTGTGGTCAAGCCGATAAGATGAAAATATAAACAGCCAGCAGCAGTGAATTTAAATAAATAAAGTGAAAGCATTCGTTGCAACACATTTCATTAGAAATCTTTCTCCGACTCCTTCACTGAAAAATCTTCATTTCTGGCTTGAACAAAGATTTCCCCTGAAGAGTGTCAGATGAAAAGCTTTGGGAAGAAAAATCTTTTACTTCACGCAATCTTCAAATTCTGTACCATTAAATGTTTATGCAAAAATTTTTATTAACGAACTTGAGCCCAAAGTAAACTGTGCATCTGTTGCACATAAAATCATATTATTCAAAGAAACAAGACTAACAGAACATGAAATACACACAAAAACACAACTCAATAAATATTTACAACAAATCAATGTGTCTTATGCTGTTGCATTTTGGAAACAATTCTAAAAATGCGCAGCTTCACTTCGGCAAGGCTCATGGCAACAAAGTCTGTTCCCTTTTTTTGTTTTTATGTCTACCATCTTCAAAAGGAGTGCTTGCAAAGATACGTTGTAACAAACTGTATGAGTATCTCAAGGGCTTTCTTAGCAAGAAGAGGGTAAGCTACGATTTGGTGACACCAAAACGTTGAGAGCGTTGTTGTTTTGAAGAGTTGCTGTTAAAACTGGCTCTGCTAAAGTTCAATGATTTCATTGAGGTATTCATCATTGACATCTTTTTTATCAGCACTAAACGTGAATGACTGTCTTACCCATGTTGGATATGACTCTCTGGTCGGAAGTATCCATCGAGAGATTTTGCAAGCTCATCTAAGTGCATGGAAATTGCTTGTTTCAGTTCTCTCGGTACGGAAATGTTCCCATTTCCAGACATATCTTTGGTCTTACTTGTGCAGTCGTCAAACAGAGGAAAGTTAGTCAAGTTATCATTCCCCATTCGTCGTTTCCGTTAAGTCATTTTTTTTGAAAAGTTTTCAGATGTTCTTCCACTTCGATAATGTTGACTCCACCCCCTGCATCTGTTGATTGAGATTATTAAGAGCATCAAAGATATCGACCATGTATGCCAAAACGAGAATAAACTCAGAATTTTCAAAACAATCGGCATGCCGATATTGGTGCTCTCGCAATAACATAGCTAATTCCACACGCAAAGTAAAAACACTGTTCAGCATCTTTCCCCGGGATAACCACCAAACATTAGAATAGTACAGAAGTACCTCGAATACAGAGCTTATTTCATTACACAGCTCCTTGAATATGCGCTGTTTCATAGCATTATTTCGCACATAGTTCACATATTCCAACATAATTTTTAATACTTCTGTCAGTTTTGAAGTGAAGGTTTTTGTTTCCAATGCATGCCTGTGCAAAAGACAATGCGTTACAGTTATGTGTGGTGCATTGGCTTTCAGTAGCGTACCAAAACCAGAATTTCGTTCCAACATGACTCGAGCTCCGTCCAAACAAATTGCATAAACAATATCCCACGAAAGATCATTGTCTCTGAAGAAATTATCTACAAATTTCTTAACCTCGGCAGCCTTAGCTGTTATAAAGGGCTGACAAAATAAAAAATTTCCTTTTTCACGTCTTCTTTATACCCATAGCGCATGAATACAGCAAGCTGGCTTAGATTGGAAGCGTTCATAGTCTCGTCAAATTAGAGACTGAATTTTGCCGTGTCCGAAATCAAGTCTAAAACTATTTAAGCCAAGATGTCATCGTTCATCTTATCAATTTCAATGTAAACACTGTTACCAGGGATATTATTTAGTTTAAAATTTATTCGTTCTTCTGGTAAAATCAGCAAGTTAAACTTTAACAAATAACAGAAGGCGTAATATATTACCATAGGCGTACCAGCCCAAAAAAATTTGGGGGGGCAATGAAGTTTTGCCCAAATCTTGTGGTGTTTGCCCAAATCATGATTTTCTAGCACATTACGGATAGGACAATGTTAAAATCATAAAAATAGAACTCGCACTGAAATTGAAAAAGTTAATTAACTGAATAGAAGTCTTTTTTGAAACCTCGTAATTAATTCTATTGTTTGCGTTCACTGCTTTATAGGCAGATCACGTGCAGTGATTTTAATGAAATCTGATTGGTTCACTTACACGTGGCGAGCACACTATAAATTGAGATGTTGGTAAATTTAATTCTTTCAGTCGTTGGTAATCAAGTGGTTCGGTGATTTGGTTTGGTTTGAAGAGTGAGTTTGTAGATCGCAAGCGAAACTTGGGAAAATTTCGTTTTGTGATTGCATCGTTGGCAGTACGTTGGTTGTATCGTTGGCTGAACGTTGGTTGTACGTTGGCTGCACCGTTTGAGCTGTCGTGTTTAGAAAATAATTGTGGTCGTTGGCTTGGGGAAGCCTGTTATACCTTCACATCGAAATCTCAACTTTAATAAATATTATAAAGCCATAAGACGTGTGGAAAGCCAGCGGTGTGATTGGGGAAGGCTCGGATAGCTTCCCCATAGTTGAAGAAATTGAAGCCAAGAAGAGAGGGATTCGCTGTGCGGTCTACAGTAAACTTTTGAAATTATCAGACAAAAAAATTGTCTGAGGGGGCAATTGCCCCCCTGCCCCCCGGCAGATACGGCTATGTATATTACGATTTTCTTTGATAATGCATTATGCCTTCCGTTATTTGTTAAAGTTTAACTTGCTGATTTTTACCAGAAAAACGAATGAATTTTAAACTTATCAATTTTGTTGCTAATGGTGCCACTAGAAAGAGGAATTTGGGATGACTTATTTTCGGCTGCTTTTCCAAATATGATATTCGCCTTCTTTAACACAACTGGTTTTACAAGTTTTTCACCAATGATCTGTAGTTTTTCCTGTTTTGCAATCAAGTACGCAACTTCGTACGATGCTGTGAGGATCGGTATGTCAATGAGTACAAAGCCGAAAACCGGCAGAGTAGCATTTTCATCAAATCTGGCTCTCTTCATTTTAAATTGTCGGCAGCGTGGTCGAGTGGTTAAAGCGCCGGGCTCGTAACCAACACGGTCTCGGTTCAAAACCCATTCGCGCCATTCTGTTGTGTACTTGGGAAAGACACTTTACGGCACATTCCTCTGCTTGGTGGTCCTGGCAAACAGTTCTAAATTACAGTAATATCTCTTAAATTACAAGCGGACAGAAATATCTTGGCATCTCCGGTAGCAGGTCGGGGTAATTGCCTACCCTATGTATTAGCGCCTCCGTCGCTTTCCTGCGAGTCAGGAGGATAAATATAGAGATAAAATAAATAAATAAATAAAATAAATTTAGCGAGCGTGGTGTTCCAGTATTTTCTATCGCCATGCACTTTTTGAAATTGTTCTTTTAATTTTGCCTGTGCTAAGCAACAATTGCTCAACCTGGCGTAGCAAATCATGTACTGAGGACGCTGACTCCCATCACTTTCTGTGATATACGTAAATCCATATTGTACATATTTTTCTGACCACTCTTTTTTATCGACATAGTTAGTATGAACAGATCAAAATACTATAAAAAGATAAATGTCTAGAACAGATTAAATTTAAATATTAAAGGAAAAAAATTGCATATTTAGTGCCTAATTGTGCTTGTTTAACTTCAAACAGAATTACAGAAGATTGAAACCCTGCATTATAACACAACAACTAAAAAATTATGATAAAATAATGTCAAAAACTAATTGCTCAATATATAAATCGATAAAGGTTGCGCTCTAAACTTGATAGACTTGATCTGGTGTGGTCGGCAAAATACAGCATGATCTTCAAGAGAAAGGAGAGATTATACTATGTCACAATGAGCACAAACTGCGGCTCAAGTAAAGAGGACATTGTGGTCGCCACACATACACATAACGTGTGTATACTTATCCTAATCTCCGCCGAACCCCTGATACTGACTCATTGAACCCAGTTTAAGAACCACTGGTCTAGACGACTGATTAAGAATTGAGGTGAAGACCTTTTTAATCATCAATAATTTTTTTGGGACGAAAATGGAAAAATTAGACACAATTTTGAAGTGATGACCTTTTTTTAGCTTTCACCAGATTTTCAGCTTGTTAGATATTCCTTTTCAACTTTAAAACTCCTGCAGTGTTCCGTTGACAAAAAAGTTTGGGAAAGAGTGTATTGTTGTATATGCCAGCCAGCAACCAGGGAGATAAGTAGCGACACCTCGTATTTTAACAATGCCTACTCGAAAATTATTTTTAGCAATTGCAATCGCAGAGTTGACGCTTCATCCTTTTTATTCTTTTTGTCAGCGATTGACAGTAGATAAAAAATTAAAAATTTTGACTGTTCCTTTGACCGCTGACCAAATAAGTTTTCTTTTGTTTGGTCAAAAACATGTTTTAATTTCGGGCGCTGATATGGGTGTCCAGGTGCTGGGTATCTTTAGAACAGGGTCCACCATTCTAAGAAATCCAGTTTTTTAAAGAGATCTGATTTCAATGTTACGTGATTTTCAAAAACAAAAATCATATTTCGACCTGAGTCTTCCAGAGAAATTTATAAAAAATTTTTAGTTCAATTTCGAATACAAAAGAGTCCTTAAAACAAAGGTATGTTTGCTTTTAGTCGTCAACTTAAAACTAAACCTGTTTTTCTGTCTTCATTTTAAATTAAACAAAAAAAACACCTTTTTTTCCCGGAAAAGCACTCACCATATTTGCGCATGCTTATTTTTTTTGGTGAATTAAGATTGCAAAACCTGAATTTGACTATAGCTCAGCGTTAATTTACCAACAGTTGGAGTCTCCAAAATTCTGTACAAAATGAATGAAAATTAAATAAAATCAATTTATTCGATACTGAAATTATCTTCCTGTGAAAGTTGCGTGGAATTTGAATTAAAAGCTAGCAGAAACTGTTTGATTTGCAAAATGGTACCATACTTTTTTTTCTTATTGAAAAGATTTTCTGAAATATATTACCTATACCAGGCTTAACTTACTCATAATGCTTTGATGGAATAGAAAATACTACTAAAAAGAAGATGGTATTGATTAGTCTCAATAGCGACTGGTTAAATTTTTCGGAGAATCTATTTCTTTAGCGGAGAACAGTTAACCTGAATTTGCTTTACACAAACTTAATAAGATTTAACTGTTTAAGTAAAACAAAAATCAACTTAACCAAGTGTTATTATCAAGATAACAAACGTAGTTGGCACCCCACCCGAAAAAGCACGGGGAAGCTGATTTGATACTAATGAGTTATATCGCAAATTTACATGCTTTGTTATGAGGAGCCATTATATATTTATGTTAAGATATCATAAAAATCAGATTGTTTGGGCAATTTTGCCTTGCGTACGCCAATCTGTGAAAGTCGAAACGACTTACGATTGAACGTTATGAGCTAACGTTACAAGCCAACCAAGTAAATAGAGTGTGATATTGAAGCGGTAGACTTGGCTTCGATGCCGAGTCACGTCAAACAAAAGACTTTAAAATTGGTAATCGCAGCTTTCCTGCTTAACCTTAAGCCTTAAAGGGAAAGAGTAAAGAAACTTTTTGAAATCTCTCGACTTAAAAAGCTTTGTGGTCCATTCGCTTTATGTGTTTGCTCCCAATTAAACAAATGTAATTACAATTATTAATTATTGCTATAAAGGAGCTCTTGATATGTATTCATTGCCGAAGGTTATATACCGTTCATGTAACCCAGTGCTTCTCAACCTTTTTGTTACCACGTACCATCTAGGCATTTTTGTTAGATTACGTACCGCAAAGTTCATTGAAAAATTAATTATTCAGATTTAGATAATTACAAATAGTAATGTTATTTAATGTGATGGTTGCGTCTTGTTATAAGGTATTTTAAGCGCCGGACCACCCCACTAACTATACATCGAAAATCATGGGGAGCGAAGTAAACCGGTTTTAGCTTTCAGTTTTAATTCTCAATATTGCAGAAAATCCCTATTCACACTCCCATGTGATGGGGAATACTAGCAATTGATGAATAGGTTTTTGAGTAAGAGTCGGGCAAGTAGAATCTTTAGTGGGAAATTGATAAGAAAGCATTCTTTAAGCTTTGTACTTAATTTTAGCTGCTTTATTACTTTGGATGTCAATGATTTTTCCTTGTTCTTTTATTTCTGCAAGTAGATTGGATGGATGAACAAAGAATGGAGTAAAAATGTAGAGACAAAAAACTATGCTTGAAAAATAATGCATCAACATCGTTTTAAGTAATTTTAGAAAGTCAGCCATTTTCTTCAAATAGCTGTCGTTAGGTTGTTCTTACAACGAGGAAAGATGTGTGAACTTTGAACATCGATTCTGTTTGGCTTCTTTGTTAATTTCATGTAAGTCTAGCTTCCGTTCAAAAGCTTACAATTTAAGGATAAAATCTGCAATAAAGCCATTTGGACTTTGAAAAAACAAATTCATCAAAAATATCTGACAAGTACTAGTCTCGAGAAAAACTCCTGATTCATCAAATTATGATTTCTCTGTGCGTAAAATTTGAATAATTCTTTTCTTAATTCAAAAACTCGTGTTATATATCATATTTCCTTGTGACAGCCAACGTAGATTTGTATAAAAAAAGAGCCATTTCTTTTTTAATACATTCAAAACCCAAACAGGGAAAATGCAACGATTTTACGACAAACAAGGATTTTTTTGAAATTCTTGTAAGTATATGCTACAGTTGAAATAATCGCGGCGCAACTGTTTTTGCAACTTTTTCAAAAATATTGCGTCGCAAGTGCCAATTTGGATTATTGCATTAATGTTATAATTTACGAAAAGAAAAATTTAGCTCAAATGTATATATTACGATAATACTAATGAGTATATATTAAGATAGTATTAAAATATAATTTGATCCAAGTGTTCGATTTTGTTGAAATTAAAAGAACTGTTCGCGCATCACTTAAAAAGCTTTCACGTACCACCTGTTAAGAACCATTAGCCGCTTTGAAATATTCACCAACGTTTTACAATATTTGGCTTGGAAGCAACGGAATTTTTTGGTGTATGGTTTGTACCGGTAATTATAAACAACACTGAGAAAAATAAGTGATTTGTTGATTTTGTGTTTGTATCATCGTTATCATGTTGTGTCATCGGTGCTTATAAACAACACTTGAACGGTGCATTTTTATTTCATTAAATACGTAAATGATTTTGGCGATTAATAGGCAAATGATGGGCGTCTTCTGGAATTTTTCAGCAATCGAAGCTACGTTTATACACAGAAAGAATTTTGATAGTTGTTTACTATCCTGTTTGTTCAGGCTGTCGTTATTTTTATCCGGGTTGCCGCTTTCTTATTAATCCATGAAGGCATATGTACGGTACTTTGCGTTCTTACTCCATACCATTAAACTTTCATTTGTTTTTCGGTTCTTCCCGCTCGATTACGCCAGAGAAGAGTCAACAAGAAGTGAAAAATAAAATTCCTAAAAAACTATTTGTTGCAACATTTATTATCATCATCATTTTGCTTATTTCCGTCTTCTTGGCTGCAAAGCTTGCTGTTTTTTTCCTTAATAAGTAAACTTGCGTAAAAAAGAGAAAAGAAATCATTGCATAAAAAACATTCAACGGTTTCGTCATGCGGCTATAAAATGATCATTATTCATATTTTTTTAGGGCAATAGTTATACTGGTATCAAGACGAGAGAAACCAAAATATTTATTTAATTGAGATGGAAAAATTCAGATTCACTTATTGTTGATCAACCATCATAACACAACGCTTGGCGGTTGACAATAAGGACAAAACTTTTTAGATTGTCCAATTGTTTGGTGTTATATGGGTTTTCAAATCTGAAATAAATAAATAAAAAGACTTTTTTGACGTTTTTTAGTTTACGGGTTTATAAATCAGAAACAGCTTTTGAAAAGCAATTTTTAAATTTTTCAAAAATTTTCCAAATTAAATTAAATTTAAAAAATAGAATTTTAAATTTTTCAAAAATTTTAAAATTAGACATTGGTAAATAATTAGGCTACTGGACCCAGAAAAAAAAATCAAGAAATGTTTGCATTGTTTAGAAATGGATTTCAATTATTGAAAAATTTAAAAATACAGTTGCTGTAAAGTAGTAAAATCGACGTATTTGATAAAATTAAAATTTGGGTGAAAGCGATTATGCATTATTAAATACTAAATAGCATAATTTATCAATATTATCCACCATTGCAGTTGAGTTTTTGAAGAATCCGGTATAAATAGTATTGTCGCTATTAATACCAATCCAATCAATATAGTTGTAAATTTGAAACGATCATTTTCCCGCTAGGTTCTTCCGAAAGTGAAGCAATTTTGACGTTGGTTTATTTTCAAAAATTTTAAATGTTTTTCAACTGGTTCATAAATGTTGGTCACATGCGTAATCGTGAAACAAAACGGGAAACCTAATTCCAAACCTTAACAACGTGAACAACCCGAAACAAACTTTTAAAAAATGTCTAGGTCAGGATTTTCCCCCCAAAATAATGGCAATAGCTAAAAAATAATCACTTCTCTTCAACTGACTTAAAATCTAAAAACAAGCAAAATTTCATCATTTATTTGATAGGGTTAACAGGCATCATCTAAAAAACAAGCAGGCTCTAAATCTCGGCTAAATACGGCCCGCTAGCCGCAGGTTTGCATTCCTCAAATAATTGGGCTTGCAACAAATAAACATTATTGAGATAAATTAGCGAACATTAAAATCTATTTTTCAACAATTAAGAATCTTGATGCAGAGTTGAAAATTAATCTGAATTTTTGGGTTACGATTTGCCTGAAACTGAAAAAATTCGAACTATACGCATTATGCCTTGCTTGCTGAACTTGTTTTTCTGGCCTTATTTGAGTTCAAGTTTTCATTTTCAGTTTTGTGTTTGATTTTTTGGACGTAATTGTTTGGCTTTGTAAACTTACCATGGTTTGGTTCGCCAATTTGGGATATTTTTCAGCTAAACAGAGGCTCAAACAAAATACTATAAGTCTTTGACAGCTTCCAAGCACAAAAAATACTTTGATACAAATAAAAGTTTTTCAATTACGAAATTAATTTCGAAAACTCTCAAACTAATAATTATTTTAGTTCTTTGTTTGTCAATTACAATCTTGCGATGTCTTGCGTTAACGATGCCTTACGCATAATGACCGAATGTCTGCGTCCCACACCAACGAACAACCGTTTTATCTCCGCAGGCCTCCAACCACGTGGCCCGACAGTTGATCAAACGACACTTGATCAGCTGTCACTTCGATCAAGTGTCGTTTCGATCAAATGTTGTTTCGATCAACTGTCGTTTTGATTAAGTGTCACTTCGATCAAGTGTCGTTTTGATCAAATGTTGTTTCGATCAACTGTCGTTTTGATTAAGTGTCACTTCGATCAAGTGTCGTTTTGATCAAATGTCGCTTCGATCAAGTGTCGTTTCGATCAAGTGTCGTAGCACCCTCCAACCAATTGAGCTTCGCCGCTAAAAAGCCATACTGTCTCTAGCTCGACGCACTCAGAAGCCAGAATACCTTCTATATAAAAGGCTCCTGCACTAGCGTACTGAGGGGGGAGGCCACTATGCCATGGCCCCCCTCAGACCCAAAAATGAAAAACTGTAAAGCAAAACCAACCAGTTTTAGCAAAAGCAAAGCTGGTTTTCGCGAGTATTCGGGGTTCGCCCTGGATTTCGAAGCATATGCAAACGCTTTTTTGGTTTTCGAGAAGCTTCCGATTTGACCGGTACGAAAATACATATTTTTAGGTGTAATTTTGCAAAATTTTTCCGGGGCATGCCCCCGGACCACCCTATAATGGTCGTGCCTTCGGCACTCCCCAAGTTGATTTGTGACCTCACACTATTGTGACAAAACTTTGGCCCCTCCCTCAGAAACTTTCTGCGTACGCTACTGGGCTCCTGTCTCCACTTGGTGGACAGCTGCGGAAACTTAAATCAAGACACAGATTTGTGCTTGCTGCACTGAAACTGTTAAACGACCCTTCCCAGTCAGGCACCAGTGCAGCACAATCAGCAGAATATAAATGGAGCATGGAGTGGCAAGAAAACGTCTCTAGACTCCATACATTTATTAAGGATGTTAGCCCAACGCTACCGGGATTTAGCTTTCCCAGACCTGCATGGGTCAGGCTTAACTGCCTCCGAACCTGCGTTGGTTTATTTCGCTCAGAAACGCATAAATGGAGTTTGGCTTCTACGGCGGCCTGTGATTGTGGCACAAACAAGCAGACAGCTGAGCACGTAATAGCATCTTGTCCCATTTATTACCATCCAAATGGAGCCCATGCTCTCTAAGATGTCAACAAGAACCTGGCAACCTGGCTGATGAAGTTATGTCCGGCCATTTAATTGACCATCCAGCTCCCGTCCATCTCCCCCGAATAAAGGAGAATTACAACCTTGCACAACATTCCACTCGCCGTATATTGAAATATACTTCACTCTGCAATTGCATCGAGTAGCCTATGTTTGGAAAAAAGCAGCCCAGAAACGCCGGCAGCGTGGTCGAGCTGTTAAGAGCGCCGTGATTGTGTCGACACGGTCTCGATTTAAAACCTACTCACGCCATTCTGTTGTGTCCTTCGGTACTCACTTTTTCCTGCTTGGCAGTCTTGGCAAACAGTTCTAAATTTTAGTCATTTTTCTAAACTGAACTGAAAAACTGAACAACTGAAAAACCAAAATAAAAAACTTCAACCGGACAGTAATATCTTGGCATTTCCGGAAGCAGGCCGGAGTAATTGCTTATCCTATGTATAGCGCTTCCGGCGCTTTCATGCGAGTCAGGAAGATGAATATCGAGATTAAATGAAATGAACAAGACAATTAGGAGTAGGAAAGGAACAATCCATTATTGTAGCTCTTCGTATTTTGTAATGCAGACATTTATTATTTTCTAGTTGATTTAAAGTCGAATTTGGTGCGAAACCGTGATTTAGTTCAATCTGATTAAAAAATTAAATTTTTTTTATAAAATTTAAAGCATAAAAAATGCTGCAATTTAATTTTAAACAGTTAGGGCATCATTTCTCAGTCGGGGTTTCGCGAGATAAATTAATGCAGTTGTTTTTTTAAACTTATTTTATAAACGATTTAAAACTAAACACGCACAACATATTCTTGGTTATTGTAATAATATAATATAGATATCATTCCATCTATAACCTTTATTTTTTTTTTACATATTTCTATCTATAATCTTTATTTATCATTCTCGTATTTTTATATTTATCCTTCTGACTCGCAGGAAAGCGACCGAGGTGTTAATACATAGGGTAAGCAATTACTCCGACCTGTTTCCGCATATGCCAAGATATTGCTGTCTGCTTGAAATTTAATAGAGATGTGATTGAAATTTAGATCTGCTTGCCAAGACCACCAAGCAGGGGAAAGTGCCGTAATGTGTCTTTTCCAATGAAACAACAGAATGTCGCGAGTGGGTTTTGAACCGAGACCATGTTGATGAGAAGCACGGCGCTTTAACCACTCGACCACACTGCCGACAATTTAATATATAATAATATTAACAAACATTGGGAATATCATTAGGTATACCAGTACAGCGCCAGTGTGGAACCGTCACCACAAGTCAGTTTTCACTCAGCGGGTGGAAACGGGACGGGGTGATTCATGTGTTAAATGCTGGAGTTCCTTGAAACAGAATTTACTTTAGAATAAAAAGGTTGAGAGACGCTGGGTTCGGATGTCCAACAGTTAAAACAACAAAACCAACTGACTAGTTGCAAGGGAAAAACTAATTGCGAAACAAATTGTTTGTTTAATATCGCCGAACGGAGTAGATTTATAACTTTACGTTAAACCTGGGTTCGAAAAACAATTCCTAATTTAAAAAGTTGTTTTTGAGTTGTGATAAAGCTGGCCTTGATTTATTGATAATTAAATATACGGAGAAGTTAACAACACTTAGAACTGTACGTATATATCTGCTTAATGACTGTAATCAAACTGGTTCAGGTCAAGCAGCAAAACGTCAAAAATAAGATCGTGACAGATTTGTTTGAGCTTTGTGAATAAGAAGGTTTTCAGTAAACAAATATCCACTTTACAATTCATAGATAAACTTTATGTTCAAATTAGACTTTTATTGTCAAAGCCAACACTTGATATACAGTATAAAAAAGGGAAACTTTGCAAAAAGATGAATAAATTTATTATTCGTAAGTACTACACTTTGATATTTTATTATTTCTGTATCTAAAATGATAGCCTCTTAAAAAAATCTAAGTGTAAAAAAAAAAATGTGACTGAAGGCCTACTGGGCCTTTTGTGTCTGTATCTAAGTCGAGGCAAATAAGGAATTGTATGGTCGAGTGGTTAAAGCGCCGCGCTGGTGATCACCATGGTCAGGGTTTAAAACCCACTCGCGCCATTCTGTCGTGTTCTTGGGAAAGACACTTTACGGCACTTTCCCCTGCTTGGCGGTTTTGGAAAGCAATTCTAAATCCCGGTTATATCTTTATAAAACTAAAAACACAAAACAAAAAATTTCAAATGGGCAGCAACATCTTGGCATCTCCGGAAGCAGGTTGGGGTAGCCTAATTGCTTGTCCTATGTATAGTGCCTCTGGCGCTTTCCTGTGAGTCAGGAGGATAAATATATAGATAAAAAAAAACATTAAATTTTGTGCACCATAAAAGTAAATGGTAGAAAAAAACACATGATTATTTTAATATTGTCTTAACTTTATTATCTTGGCTAGCTCCCCGATTTAATGTGTTAATCTTTTCTATTAAGGCCCGTTTCCACTACGAGCGTGGAAAAGAGCATTCTTTGTTTCTCTTTATTGATCTTCGATTGAACCGAGCGGTTACAATTGAAGCGAGCGCAAAAAAAATCAATAAAACAAACAAAGAATGCTCTTTTCCACGCTCATAGTGGAAACGGGCCTTTAGTCATCATTTCTTTCTTCAGAGCATTACATTATAGCTCTTCTTCTTCGTGTGGAGTACATGTTTCTCTTTCTGAAAGACACTTCATATGTTAGGGCAGGAATTGCTCAGACAGGCCACTATCTCCTCATCAACTGTTTCCAGACCAATTCCCTTACTTGGATGATGGAAGATGGGACAAGATGTTGTGATGTGGTCAGCGGTTTGCTCCTCCGTGCCTCACTCACGGGCTGCTGTGGGAACCATGCCCTATCTGTGCACTGTGGAACGGAATAAACCGACCCCAGTGCGGAGGCGATTAAGCCTGACCCAGGATGGTCTGGGTAGATACATTCCCAGTGCTTTAGGGTTCACATCGGGAATGAAAGTACGTAGGCGGGAGGTTGCTACTTATTCCATTTGGTTTCCGCCAACCAGCCAAACCAGGCCATGTTGATCACAATCACGGCACTGTTAACCACTCGACCACGCTGGCGACATAGCTTACATTGAGTGATAACCGCGCATATAGTATAGATCTATATTGAAATTACGATATAAAAAAGGCAAGTTTTCGATGATACTGTCAGCAACATTGTTACAGTGATACTTTACACTCATACCAAGCAATACAAAAATCATTTTTCTTTTCAGAAAAGAACACGGGGCAGCTGCTTCCTTGCCTCTTACATCAGGCGTTCTGGTATAAAATACAAGCGAATTATAACTTGTATTTAAATTAGAAGGCAATGAAAAGCAAACAATACATAATAAAAACGAGCAAGTCAAAAACAATACTGCAAACAATAATCAAACACCTGAAGAGATAGAAATAAGCTTTGAAACCACTGTCTACAGTTCAAAATTTTGTATTACTGACACATAAATGGTAGAAAAATATTTACAGAGCTACGTTCCAGTTTTCAAATACACAGTAGTTTAAGAATAGCTTAATTAGATGTATGGCATAAAATCTAACAACACAAAGCATGAGAATATGAGGACAATAAACTTATGACGTAATAGACGTAATAGAAAATTGTAAAAATTATGACGTAATAGAAAAATGGAAACCAACTAAAAAATATTTACAGAGCTACGTTTCAGTTTTCAAATACACAGTAGTTTAAGAATAGCTTAATTAGATGTATGGTATAAAATCTAACAACACGAATATGAGGACAATAAACTTGCAAATTGCACAACTTTTTGATGCAGAAGTTTAGAGTTACGTTGTTAACATACTATTTCATCTAATAATCGTAATCATAGTTTTCCACTGTACAAAGGAATCGCAATGTTTATACGCGGAAGTTACCAGTAGGGTAACGAATATAAAAACGTAATAGTTTATGTTACCATACCAAATACAAGCAAATATTTTGGTTTTTTATGAATGAATAACAACGTAAAATATTAGAGAGTAAGGTTCAAGATCAAAGAACAAAGAAACACAGTACAAAATCTCATCCATATCTACTTCAAACAAATAGTGCAGAAAGTGACTTTTTTATCAGTGCAAAAATGTTGAACTTCAAATTATTGGTACTGAAATCGCTAAATACAGTAGTTGGCTAAATAATGTCTTTCAACGTTGAAACAATATTTCGCATAAACTAATATGTAAAAAAGCAATACAATACAATAAAAATAAAATTATAAAGCTAAAGTCATGATGTTGGATATAAAAAATTTTCAATAGAACTGCTGGCCAAGAGAAAACATTTTTTGCGCAAGAACTGAAAGCAATTACCAAAAATCAAAAAAGATTTACACGATTAAGCGAGACAGGCTTAGCGGTAGCCTCTGAAGTCGGCGTTAAAGGGAAGATCGGGGCAGACATGTTTGCATCTTAACCCTTCAATTTCTCTCAGTTTTAGTCGCTCGCGAACAAACGTGATCAGGTCCGGGAAAGTCTCCTCAAAAGCATCACATCGATTTCTGAAGGTAAGCCGAAGCTTCCCGTCATAGTCATCATCATAATCGCAGCAAGGTTGACTCTGTCAAGAACAAGAGCGAAACGTAAGACAAAAACGATATGTGATTCCTCATAATTTTGAATGACCAGTAACTTATCTTTAACGATATTTTAAGTTGGATTTTGTGAAAATTTATAATTGAAACAATAAAACTAAAAGTCAGAAAGTTCATTTTAAACATGAACAAGGAGTTTTGAGAAGTTTATCAATGAATAAGCAAGATACAAATCAAAAGGCAATAAATCGGTGTCATTTCAAAACTGTTAAGATCTGCTGTAGTTTTTCAAACAGAGATTACGGAAAAAGATAGAGGTTTAAACAAAAGAAAACAATGATTGAAGTATCATTTTAGATGACAAGCTCAAGTGTCAGCAAATATATCTCAATAAAAGATTTCAAATACACTCTCAGAGCATGTAAAAAATTTTTCTGAGAAGCGGCTTTCATAATTTCTTGCTTCGAATATTTAACCGTAAGAATAACAGTTTGATTAAAAATTCATTAAATTAAAAGCAAAAACAAAATAGAAATGATGGTAAATTATAGTTTTTTAGGAGCTCCTGGTCAAAAGAAATATTTCATTTTAAATTTGTTGATATGGTGTAGAAAGCGATGGTAGGAAAAAAGGAAACCAACTAAAACAGGATGAATTATAAGAACAACTTGATAATTTAACTTCAGGTCAATGATTTTAAGTCAAGAGCATGAATACACACTATTGAAATAATACGGTTCAGTGCTTCAAGTGCACGGTTTCTTACAATAGTGGTCATAAAAAGGACTCCAAGTGTGTCGAAAAATCTAGATGGTTCGGCAAAGAATGGATAAAAATGTTTGTGAAAATTATGACGTAATGGATAAAAATGCTTGTAAAAATTATGACGTAATAGATTGATTAGAAACCAAAAATGCCCTACCAGAGATAAACGTTTTAGAAAAAAGCACCGATTTAAAGAAATTAACTGATATCACTAAAAGTATAGGAAGCTACAGTTGAATAACTTCTTTTTTAAACACTTTTTAAATTTGAGATTGTTTCGAATTTTTCGTGACGGCGGTTTTGTTTTTCCGCATCAACAAACGGAGACGAAAAGCAATGCTCTTCTCTTCCGCACAATCATAGGTGCAAATTAAATCGGGATTGGGATTGGTTGAGAAATCCTTTTTAAATATTATACGAAGTACAGTGAAAGCTGTCACAGGCACAACAGCTCTACTAATTTCGTATTAATTGAAATAAAAAGAACAATTATAATTTTGAATCGACATTTGATAGTAACCCAATCTTCTCGGTAAACCATTCACATTCCACTGCCATTCGCTACAACATTTTGCTTGAATCAATTTTTTCCGCCTTGGGATTAGTGAGTAACAAAGGTTAAGATTGTAAAGAGTGAAGCAAGAAACGGTTCAGCTAATACATCAAAAGAGGGACGCAAGAGTTGCTTCAATTGGAAAAAAGCAATGTTTATGACATGACGAGAATAAATGCCGAGACCGAATCAAGATTTTAATATTGCGCCGGTTGTGAAAGTTTGTAGGTTACTGATCAATTAATCAGTTTTCTTGAAAAGTCGGTAACCATAAACTTATAAGATTCCAAAAATTGTTATCTTAAAAGAGCCATGGGTTCGGCAAATTTTCGTAAAAACTTCTAAAAAAATCTCAAAGATTTCGTAACTATAAACATAAAAAGAAATTGGAAAACTCGAACAAGAATCAGTAGAGTGCTTCTAACCGAGCACACCAGCTTGATAGAGTGCAAGCCTACAACGTCTTATTTTGATTGTTTTTTATTATTTAATTTTTTATCATACCGCTAATACACTATACCAATACTACACAAAAAAAGTCTTCACTTTAAGTATAAAATTGTTTTTTAGACTTGATTGCATGATTTAGCACAACAATCACTACTTTAAGTGTAACCCAGCCCTGAAAAAAAAATAAAGGATAAGTAATTACAACGTAAACGAAAACACACAGTTTGATTTTATTTGTATTTCATGAACGTAAAAACCAAATTTCATGCGATGCAAGAAAAACTTCCTAAAGTTTACCATAGTATCATCCAAACCAGGTGCTCAACTTCTTCAATCAAGTTTGCTTAAATTAACAAACTTCAAAAACAATATTTACTTGTTTACCAGAAAACTATTAAATGTTGATAAGCTGGAAATAATTGCTTTGCGGGCGATAGGAGTAAAAAAAAATTATCGGGTCTCTGTTTACTAACTATTTCGCTTAAATACACTTACCATGAAAACGTAATGCTTAACGCAATCTTCAGCTTTAACCGCAACAGCAAATCCTCCTGTAAAAAGTAAAGTTTGTTCAACTAATTGTCAAGAGGTGTATACCAATAAATAAATTTAATATCGGTAGCAAATGTGTTCAAGTCAGGCATAACACTAGAACCATTCTGTTAAATTTGTTCCTGTTGGACAAACACATATTTGAATCGCGAGTTGTGGAAAAAATTTTATGTAATGATATGACTAATTTGAGCTGCTAGCTAAAATTTTCCAAACATAGAAAGCACCGTGAATTGTTTTTTCTAAAACACAGCAGCGTGATGAGCGTTGGAGTTGAACCGAGGTCGTGTTGATCGCAATCGCCATCAAAGTGGCCCTCCTTACCCGTGACCCGACACTTGATCGAATAATGAAAGAGAAAATTACAACTCTGAATCTGTCCCGGTTTTGTGAATTTCTCGTCCAAAAACATTGTGATCTCTAAAAAAAAGTCTTCACTTTGAATCTGTCCCGGTTTTCTCAAGTTTTCGTCCCAAAAACACAGTAGCCTCTAAAAAAAGATCTTCCCTTTGAATCTGTCTCTGATTTCTTCAAGGGGTCTCCAAGGGTGAAGCCATGGCAAAATTCTCCCCTCCCCCTAAATACGCTACTGACTACAATGTAAAAAAAAAATGCAAGAAAATGGCATCAACAAACATCTAACGAAACATAATCATGACAAGAGATCTACTTGTTGCCCCCCTAAAAATGCTTTGCCGAGGGACTTTGTTAAGAAACCCTAACTTTGATATTGGCAAAAATTATAAAAAAAAAAAAAGTCTTCTTACTGATGGCCTCTGCTTTTATGAATCTAATTTACAGTAATAAAGAGAATGTTTGATCGCAGAAACACACAAAACTAAATCTTTTCTTTTTTTTTATCAACAGTCATTTCGATCAAGTGTCGTAGTACCCTTGTGGTGAATCGAACCCGCATCAACATTTATACTAATTTAAAGCAATCAACGTGTTCAAAGAAAACTATATAAATGACGTTTGAAGCGAAACAAACAGAACACGAGGAAAACAATGAAGATGACAATTCGATGAATAAAAAGAAAATAAGTTAAACAAGATGAATTCTGTGTTCGTCTATTTCGGGACAAATATTTAAAGAGAACTTTTTATTTTTTAGCCAGAGACTCAATCTATTTTAATAAATTTATATTTTTGTTGCATAAATTTATTTGAATAAGTGATTCTGTAAAATAAAGATTAAATTTTAACATCGTGTAATAAAAGACCACACCCTCCTTACCACTCCATAGGCTGCTGGCTCGCACGACGAAGTGTTATCACCAGTGTTACTGCTAAATATTTAACCAGGTTTGTTAACTTAGTATATTTTTTCAGTTTAGAGAAAACAGCCTTGGTTTTAAAATAAATAGCTTTGTCCGCTAAAGTATCGACCAAACATCTTTGAAGTTTGAAAGCGCCAGATCACCAAGCTTCGGCGGTATTGTTTGGAAGAGTCCGATTCGTTGGTTTATGACCGAAACAAAACCCGCTCTAGTAGTGCGGGGAAGAATAAAAAAATTCTTTTTGGTGTCACTTTCGATTCAACAGCATTTTGAGGAACTAACGTCCAATCAAGTGTTTACCGATTTTCCAGTTGACGTGTTTGTTTGAGCTTTTATCGGACTTAAACATCTTTTCATCGCTTTTTCATCATCCTACATTCAAACAGTGGTGGGCGCGCTGCTGCAAAAATTTTGGGCTTCTTTCCTTCGTATAATAGATAAATGCAGCGTACTACTTGCTACAGCTATCGAGCCAAAAAGTAGCGGACGCCGCAGTTTTCGGCTACTCGCTATCGGTTCGTTAATAAGTGTACAGAAGTTGCTTGATGTGACGTCATTTGCAAAGCATTCTAAATCTTCACTAAAATATTAGCAACAACAGAAACTAGTCTTCATAACTATGTAGAAATAAGTACACGTTTGAGCGAAGATTAATTATTACAAACCCAACATAATAATCATTTTTATTATTCTGTTTACTTTTCCTTTTTTCTTAAACAAACAGAACAGTGAAAAACTATTCAGTGGTAACTTAAACAAAAAAATGCTCTTTTAATAATACCTAAAGAGAAAATATATAAAAATAACTTTGAAAAAATATCTAATTATAAAAAATATTTACTTAAAAAAAAAAGCAAGTTATGTATTTATACATTTTTACTAATTACTGAAGCCTGGATTATTAAATCAGTTGAGAAGCCAAATGTTTATTTATCAGTAAAGAACAATTGGTTTGCCTTGTACAATTTAAATCATTTTCAGCATTTTAACCCATTAATGCCCAGCGTATGATTTATCATACGCTAAATTAAGTGTTTACACTAAGTAAATGCGTTCAATTTTTCTAAATAAAAAAACGCAGCGTACGGTTAAAATCACCCCCCTCAAAGCAATTCTCAAAAAAATTTTGTTTAGAATATGCTTATATGAACATTTTAAGGAAGGAAATTACAAAATTCCAAATTTTTGTATTTCGGGCATTAATGGGTTAACAGCAATATTAAACTTTTTCTTTTCTGCTTAGAACAAAGCAAAAGCAAACCGACTGCTGCCTTGACAATCGTTTAAATTTCGCTAATGAGATATAAAAGTAAAGTTTCATTTCTACTTGACGTCATAACTAAACAAACAAAGCAAAACAAAAATAGAAACAAAGCAAAAATAGTAGATATAAATTTAGAGACGATAAACGGTTAAGTTTTTGACAAAATCAATCTATTTTGTCAAAACAACAAAGTCGAAACTTTTCAAATAACGTAAAAATCAACCTTCTAACAGTGTTATTTCCAAAGAAACAAGGCTACTTTAAAGCCCCAAAAACAATGAGAAGCTATTAAGAAACTGATGAGCAGTGTCGCAAGTCTACAGGCCACTATGATTTTATAAAAAAGCGATTGCTCAGGCAATTTGACTTGTGCACGGAGATCTTAAAAGTGATTATCATACATGTGATGTTTTGCGATTTAACTTCATGAATGGAGGCAGTTATTTTTACTACAAATACACTTTCTTAGTACACTAACATCGATGGGGTAATCATTGATTACCGTTCCCGATCGTCACTGAATAAGCCTGGCTTAGTGCTGCCAAAAAAAAGTTCAAAAAAATTACAAAATTTTGAAATTCGATACAAAAGATAAGTTTTTTATTGACAAGCTCGGCGTATGGAGCCATTGGGTTATAGATTTTGTGATCAGTTTTGGCTGGAAAAGTTTTGGCTGGCTGGAAATATTATACTGCTTTGACAGACTTTAACCAGCGTCCGGGACAAATCATTTACTAAAACCTCACCGTGGATTCTATGCGAATGTACCACGAGCAAACTTCACTAATTGTGAATTTGATCGAGAACTAATTGTAAAATATTTTGGACCTTGGAGTAATCTGAATTAATCCCATGTAATTTAATCTGTTTCAATAGGAATTATTGGAGCAATATAAAGTTTATTGTAATTCAATCTGTTTCAATAGGAATTATGGGGACAAGTTTATCTAAGTTTATCCAATTAAGTTTGACCAACAAATTTCATCAGGCTCTTCTAACTTCATCATTCCACATGCATGCGATAGATTAAATTAAAAAATTAATTTATTTGAATTTTTTTTGCAGCCGTTTTATTTCAAATTTTCAGAAATACCGAAAAAAATCGGATCCATACACAAAACAATCTTTTATCTAAAATCTGAACGAAAAAAAAAGATAAAATGCTTTGCGATTCTTAAACAGTTCAAAGTCATATCACTACCTCGCATTAGAAAGCCAGCGAGTGGCAGTAAATTCAATCCAAAAAATCAAATCATCTTCAAAAGATTTAAGGCAGGGTGGGAAACCTGATTGCACTCGAGGGCCGCAGCCCAAAAAAAAAAAAAATTAATTGCGGGCCGCATAAAACTTTTTGTTATTTTAAGAAAAAAAGTAGTTTCTCGACAGACCACGCTTCTTCATCCGGATAGCCGTGTGAAGATCTTAGCATTAAACGAGTATTTTTCCTTCAATATCGAGTGTAAAAAAAATTTTTAAGTTGGATAATAAAGTTAATCCCAAAATTTTTTAAAAACTTTTATGCCGAATTCGAAGTGAAAAAAAAACGCGGCACACCAGTTGCCGAGCACTGGTTCGTTCTAGAGGTATCTGGATATTAATATTTTTTTCTGGTGATCCTACATTTCTATTATCATACTCTGGTTCTTAATATAGCGAAAAAGCAGCATTTTGATCAAAGGTTTGATATGCTTCTTCCCAAACCACGCGGACCGCATTGTAATATCTTGCGAGCAGTGGGTTTGCCACCCCTGATTGAAGGCCTACGAATTGCGTCAAACTAGATCATCCCGTGCATAAAAGTTATATTTCGTTAATTTTGGACCAAATACAGTTTGATGGCGTCCGTTCCCCGGATGTCAAGTATAAAGTGAAAATCAGTCGTTTTTTGGCAAGCAATAAATTCATCTTAAAGCTTTTGGTCCACCACTCGTTAGGACAGAGTTTCTCAAGTTTTTTATTGATGGAACTCCTAGTCTTATCATTGCAACTTACGGAACACTTAATCAAAAATTTTCTAATCACAAGTTTGTCAAGAATAAATAGACTTTAATTTTGCACATCACAAAACTAAAGTTGTGAGTTACTGTCAAAACAGAACGGAACATATAAAATAAGAATGTGAAATTAAAAAAATATAAATATACATATATACTGTATATAGAGGTCATGCAAGCTCATTATGACGTAATTGCAAACCGTCGCGCTCATTCTTCAGCTGGACGCTTTTAACCCTATTCTCCTCAACGGCCGGGCTTCTGAAGCCCGGCCCTTGCAAAAACGTTTGTAATTACTTCATCTTTTTAGATAAAATTCTGGAATTTCTTGACTTTTCCTAATTTGAAATGCTGAATAAGATGGTACTATTTTTAGGTGCCCCCGAACAAGGGTTAACAGTAAAAATAGACGTTTTTTAGCAAATTTGTGAATTTTTGCTGGTTTTCGCAAGCAGAGCGTGGAATTTCAATTTCACGCTTTTATTAAGTGACATGAATTTTACCAATAATCGGCTTTGCGTGTCGAAGCGAATTACGTCGTTTCCCGACGTCAGTATGCCTTAGGCAATGTAGAACTTATTTCATGTAAATCGCATTTTCTTTTTTTGAGCTTTTGGCGATTGCTTGAAAACATTTTACATATATACAATATTTTGCATAAAACAATTGCTGTTGTGCTGCTTGAATACCAATCAAGCGGACAAAATTCAATCTTTACAATAAGCATTTTTATAAAACTTTTTTTTTATTATTTATATGTGGGAAAAAAATTAAATTAACTAGTTCACATTTTAGCTCTTATGCTGACGCCTTCTTATAATTAAACAACACCTGACTTTTTACAATTGCATTTCACGTTGCATTTGAAGTAACAGGCCGTTTTTATGTTGGAATTTTCCTAAAAATGAAAAATCCGACGTATTTTTTATGTACAAGTATACCTGTTTAAAAAAGTTTTGTGAAAAAGTTTATAGCTTTTCTATGTGGGTTTTCCAAACAGAAAGCATAAAACAAGACGTTTAATACGATTGAATTTCAATAAAACAGAGGTTTCCAACTTGTATAAATTCATGGCGGTTCTAAAGTCTGAGATTTACACAAATGACTTTTTCCTCCCAAAAAACTTTCACGCCAAAGTTTAAAAAAATGTCCTTACTTATTGCAAACTGTTTAATAAATTTATTTCGAAAGTTAAATAAAAACTTAAAAAAGCTCCATTCTGGAAATTTAAAAAGAACTTTTTATGTAAACGTAAAGACCATTTTTGGTCTTCATTTGCCTTTCGCCATAAATTTTATGTTTGAACTTAATAAGTCATTTAAAAAAAGTTTGGTATAATTCCTGGTCTAATATGATTATCTTATTATATTTCGACGTCTTTTTAGTTTTAAAACGACCCACTAATTCGAAACCTCCCAATAAAATCAACTTAGATATCTTAGTTACGGATGACCTGTACTGTTTACAAGGATTTTTTCACGTAAAACCAGGTAAAGCTTCGGGCCCCAATTTTATATGCATGTTGTATAAATTCATTAGGGCTCTAACCTCTTAGATTTACACAAATGGCTTCTTTCCTCCCAAAAAATTTTCAAGCCAAAGTATAAAAAAAATGGTCCTTATTGCAAACTGTTTAATAAATTTATTGCAAAAATTAAATAAAAATCTAAAAAAGCTACACTTTGGAAATTTTTTGTAAACGTAAAGACCATTTTTTGGTCTTCATTTGCCTTTCGTTATAAATTTTATGTTTGGACTCAAAATGTAATTTTTAAAAACGTTTGATATAACTCTTGATCTAATATGATTATCCTATTATATTTTGACGTCTTTGTAATTTTAAAATGACCCACTAATTCGAAACCTCTGAATAAAATCAACTTAAATTTTTACTTACGCCTGACCTAGGCTGTTTACAAGGGTTCTTCCACGTAAAACCAGATAAAACCCCGGGCCCCAGTTTTATGTGCATAGAGCTTATTATCCATGTCAGAGCTATTTCAAAATCTTGATTAAACCATTTTCCTTTTTCCTGCTTGCGTCAATTCTAATTTAGAAAATCTACGGAAGAGCGCTTCTAGTCGCAATTTGAAAGACAAAGAAGGCTGTAGAGATCCAAAAAGTTATTAACAAATTTATCATCATTATGTCCCGTAGGAGAAATTTGAGACGTTTACGTACTCTCGCAACGAGCTAATTGATGATTTTGACGCAAAAAGTCAACCGCGGATCAAGTCGTTCTGTTATCAAAGAAATCATCGACGATTTTCTCAAGACTAAGAAAAATGCCAGTGCTATTTATCAATCTGACACCTGCATATGAAACTGCTATTTCATACAAACTTGATTTTAACTGCAAGTTACTGAGTTTTCTGCTGGATAAGAACATGGTTTAAATGATTATGAAACTAGTTCACAACAAAAGTTTTACTCTAACGGCGACAGTAAGCAAAACAGTCTCGGGTGTCAGAGAAACAGTGTTCCTCCAAAATCAATCACGACTGATTCTTTTTTAACATTTAGAAGTATAATCTGCGTTCCACAATCTTCAGATTAAAAATATTGTGAGCTAAAAGTTTACAATAATCAACATTCATCGTTGCGTTTAATTTCGACTTATCTTGAGGTAAAACTAAATAAATCACCCAAGTTTCGTCACCACCGTTTGCATTGCGCAAAAATTTTTCTTTGTTTGTCCCGGCGCTGAAGTAACTTGCGGTTTTAGGGTGGGAGCTGGTGCCAAAACCAGTGGTGGATATTGGATGAGGCGAATGAGGCAGTTACCTCGGGCCCCTCCTTGAAAATATTGCATATAGTTTCATTTTGCTGTATATGCTTTTTTAGAGATCACCATTATTTTGGGAGAAAAATAGCGAAATATGAGATCAAATCGAAGTGAAGACCTTCTTTTTTTTAGAGATCACTATGATTTTGGGAGAAAAATAGAAAAATGAGAGATCAAATCGAAGTGAAGACTTTTTTTTTAGAGATCACCATGAGTTTGGGAAAAATAAGGGAAATACGAGATCAAAGCCCTTTTTTTAGAGAACATCAATTTTTGCGAATCTTTGCTTTGCGGCCCTAATTTTGAATATCCGTCACTGGCCAAAACATCAGAAATAACTCTCCTATTTTTGTCTATTCAATAGCCGAGTACTGGATCTTGTTTGGTTTTGCACCGCATGTACTTGGTTTATATATAGTGTCTTGAATAATGCTTTGTGCGTAGTCACTGAATGCCTCCGTCCCTCTCCAACGGACCACTTACCAGTTTTTACAGACATCCAGCCATCTGAGCTTTGACAACAAGAAGCGATACTCTTTTTGGCTAGAGATAGTACTCTAGACATGCTCTGCTATTTTTTCAAACCTGTGGCACACTTTGTAAGGTTTCAAAAATTTGCAGAGCATCTGGACCAGGTGAAGAGCTAAATTTTCACCGCTTTCCGTTACCTGAAGTTTCTTTTGGCTGCCATAGAAAGCCTAAAAATTTTAATCTGAACTCTAAAAATAAAGTGATGATTTTTTTTCATCTGAAGTTACCAATTTGCGCATATCAAGCACAATCCAGCCTGGGAGAAAATTGATCAAAAAAAAAGCTATCAATTTATTTGTAAAGAGTTTTTATGTTCACTAAATAAAGTTTCATATGAAAAAAAGCGTTTAAAATTTAGTAAAGACCAAAAAAAAGTCATGACATTTCACGATGAGATGTACGGTAAAATGAATTTTTTAAGTTTATTGTTTGCTACTTCAAAAAAACTTAACTTTTTATCTATTCGAAAGATTATGTTTGCCGTTTTTTCACAGCTTACGAGTTACAAAGCATTGCTGTAGATCCTGAATATGGTTTATTCATAGGTTATCAAATGCCTACCGATAAACACGAAGGTCTAAAAGCTTGTTTACACTTGCTTTGCAAAGACTTGAACAATCTTGCCGAATTAGGTACCCTACTGCCCAGTACATGAATCATACATAGAACACAGAGTATTGTGGTAGTACATTCCGGCTCCATGCTTTTATTACCAGCGCTTTGACTGTACTAGGCTCGTTCGAAATAGCGTTTTCAGAACAGTTTGAGTTATGCTTAAATGCTTGTGGACGGGTTTAGGACAACTGGCCTCAGCCAACTGGCCGCAGTTTAACTAACCAGTCGGCTGCGTCTAGCTGGATTGTGCCCAGTCGGTTGCGACCAGTTGGCCCATTCTGCCTGCGAACCAAAGTTGCGTGTTTTCATTTGTGCATGGACATTGGACAAATAGGGTCTCTTTACTTTCTCTCATTGCAAATGTGGCGTCATTGCACAAAACAGAGATAAAGTTGTATAGGAGTGTCATATGAATTAGGCATTATAAGGAGCACAAATTTGGACAGTTTTAGATAAAAAACGGTTCTGGCTTGGTGCATCACTAACAATACTTAATCCAGGTAATACAATAGCAATTCGCAGTAAATAAATAAACCATGGGGGCCAGTCCTATTTATTTGCTTTACTTGAAGTGGATACTTTTAAATACTACAACAATTTCCGCATCGAATTGCCCTGTTTTATGTAAAGTTAAAAAAAGGCTTTTATAGCTTAACGTTTCCTTCTCCAAGTTATCTTGGAGAGGTCTTGTGGTGATGAGCATCTTTTGAAGGTAATCAATCTAATCTTCCAAAGTGTAAAACAAAAAAACGCACTTTTTAATTAAATATATTGGAACCAAAATGTGTTATTTTATCCTGTATTCCATCCGAAACTTTTCATATTGCAAAATAAAAAAACAAATTTACCTTTGTTATCCAGATTTGCTTATTTTCTAGTTTTGCTTTTAGGTTTTTATTTGTTAATTACTTTTTTGCCTTATCGCAACTTGTTTTCAAATGTTTATTTTATTTTAATTTTTTTGTTATTTTAAGTTATGCAATAAAAGTAACTGCTTGACCAAGACACCTTATGGTTATTTGCCAGTCACGTTGTCCTATATTTAATCTCAATTATAAGTTATGTGAATATTTGTAATAGTTTAGTGACAAACAAACAAACGTGAATTTCGAATCTTCATAAATGCCACAATATTGTTGTTCAAAAATTTTTTTATTGAACACTCTAATTTTTATTAACTAATATAATTGTAATTTAGAGTTTCTAACAAAGACTTTTAAGTAGGGAAAGTGCCGTAAAATGTTTTTCTAATAAAATGTGACAAAAACGAACGTATACGATCCTGATCCGTTCCCATCAAATTGCCACTCCCAACCTCTTGCTATACTGTGGACAAATATATTATAAAATTGATTTTTTCCTTAATTTTATAGAAAGCAAACAAAGTTTTTGTTAAATTTTATTGCCAAAAGATTTGGAAAATTTCTCACGTGCTGGCATGAATAAACACACTGTTCCATAAGATCACTATTTCTAAGAAATTATTAATTAAAATCGTCCAGGTTGCGGCACTGCTTACAAATTTGCACTTCATGCTTTGAACGATGCCGAGATATGTTCCGCGATTAATAGTCACAATTATATAGAGTAATATTGTTTTTCTCAAGTGTTTTTTTTTAGGTAATGCAACGGTGTACTCCTATTTTAATAAATAAAAAACTCTTTTTGTGGCGGTTAAATACATTGCGAAAAAACAAAACAAGTGCATACAAACGATGATAATTATATAAAAAAAAGGTTTGTTGGTTTTACAGCATTGGTATGTCGATATTCTAATGCTGTTAAATATTAAAATATAGCCTATTTCAAATTCTTTTATGTAAAAAAAAAATTATTTTCATTATTTTATACTTTTTTTAAAAAAGCAGCAATAACTATTGGTAACTAAAAAAACATGTTGACAAATATGTGAACCAGTAATTGAAACCAGTCTAAAATAAATTCTATACTTCGACCAAAACAATGAAGCAAGCTTCCCGTAGCTTCTTCATTGTTTATAGTTGTCGTGCGTGTTGACGTCACTTTTTACGTCCAATTTTTAATTAAGTTTACGACTGTTACAACAGCGAATCCGTTACAATCGCATTTCACGCTAGTTAAATGAGTGTCTAAACGTAAAAATTGTAGTGACCTTGCTAAATTACAATTTTGCATACTTTATCAAATGAGTTTTCAAAAACTTTTTTGCTCTAACAAAAGTTAAATAAATGATCTTTACTCTGCTTAAATTTCATAAAGATAGCTTAAGTAATTTTGGAGTTATAAATTGTTAAATTGGTGGGCTTCTGAAGCCCGGCCGTTGAGGAGTCAACAGCTTGAAAAAGCTTGAGGAGAATAGGGTTAAGTTTGAGAAACGCTACATTAGGAGATACGTCAGAATACAAAAATACAATGTGATTGTCTAATAACGCTGAACGAACAATCAAAGAAATGAATTTATTTCTTGCCACATTTAAATTCTATACAAATCACTTAAACTAAAAAAGTTCCGAGTAACGACAATTTTATTCCTAAAACATAGCGACGTTACCGTTACATTGCATGAAATGTAGCGGCGGTAGTACCCACCTCTGTGCAGGTACACCTATGCGGTATGAACAAATATGTTTACAAGATCATGTCATTGCCTGTGTTTAGAAAAGCGGACATGATTATCAAACTTATACTTCACACCCGCGTTACCTGAGTTATATATATCGCAATATATACCACGCAGTGCATTATTGGTACGCGGTGTCGGTGTGGTGCATGTATGTGCCACCGCGCGTTTTTAACGATTTTTTAAAGTAAAGTTATATCACAATTTGTACCATATTTGTCTGATTTATCAACTGTACGTATTCCGTACAAGAACACTGTAATGATTTATTAATTTGTTGATTGTTTACGCCAAGTTTTGAAATCCAGACCTTAAAATCTAATTGATATCGTTTCGTCTTAAAGCGCTTAATTTAATCATCATAATTAGTAGTTTTTTTATTAAAGCTTTATGCTGGTAGCCAAACATTTAATGTTATAATCCAGTGGTTCCCAAACTGTGCGCCGCGAGACTTTGTCAGGGGCGCCGCGAAAGCATGCGAAAGTTGTTGTACTTATTGCTTTTCTCACAATAATTGCAGTGTGAAGGTTGTTAGCGGCAGTGTTTTTTTTAAGGTTAGGCTTGAGAAACCTCTAAGTAATTTTAAAAGATTGCTAATTTTTTTTTCTATTGTTTCTGAGCATACTTAGATTTGTTTACAATGTTGTAGAAGCAGATTTTGAGAGACCACTGGACAATTTTGAGAGACCGTTTCGGCTCCTCAAAATGCCTTAAAAAAAACACTGGTTAGCAGCAACGTTCCCTTCAGAGAACGATTCCGATTGAGGACCTTTTTTTTTTTAGAGATCACCCTGATTTTGGGAGAAAAATAGGGAAATCAGAGATGAAATCAAAGTGAAGACCTTTTTTTTTTAGAGAACACTATGAGTTTCGGAGAAAAAAGGTTGTTCAAAGATGTAATTGAACTGAATACTTTTTTTTCATTACGGCGCCGCGAGTATTGTTAAGTTTTCAAAGGGCGCCGTGAAGAAAAAAGTTTGGGAACCGCTGCTATAATCTTTTTGTTAGTGATGATCTCTCTTTTAGTTAATCTTGGCAACGTTGTTTTGAGCGTTATTGTTCTTGTTGGTTAAAGCCACAGATTTAGTGGTATATAATAAAGACAAGTATTTATATGAAACACAGAGCTATTCGCCTGCTCTCCTAGCACTTGGCACAATTCGAACTGACGCAGAAGCAGAGATTCTTCAGCCAAGAAAAATCGCCGAACTAGCGTTCGTACTGAACGTGTTCGGGTCGGTTTTGATTGAAAACGAATGCGGAAAGCGAAATTTTTGATAGCGTAGCGGAAATTACCTTTTTCGCTTGTTTTTTTCCGCGACCGCTTTCAGTTTGAACCAAGTTAAAAAGTTGAGATATTTCAACTTTAATCTTTTTCCGCTAAACACGAAAAATTTTGCTCTTTGGTCGCGGCTTTGTTTCTTTTTACGCTTTCCTTTTTCCAGGTCCGCTTTCAGTTTGAATCGGCCTTAAACGTTGCATGCTATTTATTTTTATGTTGTTTTTATTTAATTGAAAACCTGTGATATTATTTTTTGTTTAAAAAAATTCCTTTATACTTTCAAATCGAGCCAATAATTAAACTTATTAGTACGATATACTGCAGCTGCTTGAGAAAAGCTTTAAAAAACGTCAACCAACTTATTTATTATGACAAAGCAAAATTGATTTGAAAATACGTCACAAGGGTTGGTCGTCAAGCAACCGAATGAAAGAAGTTGCGGGATAAGAGGGGTATTCCCCCATAACCCACCTTTGGAGGTGACTAATAGAGAAATTAACCTTTTTTTTTAGGTTTTTGGGAAGAAAAAATGACAAAACCGAAATAAAATCAAAGTGAAGATCTTTTTTTACCACTTGAAAAAAATTTTCCACTAAGCATATTTGTGGTTGTATGCCTCCACCCCCTTTCAAAAACCCTCGGTACGCCACTGGCAGTACAGTTATGAACAATGATGGGTTTACAAATGGGGAAGCCTGGTGCAAAAAAAAAGGGCCACTTAAAAAATTTATTTTGCAATTATGTTCAAAAAAAGTTATTGCCCTTTCACATATTTTTTGCTTTTCATCGCGGGGAAGGTGAAAATAACGCCATTAGCCATCGACAAGAAAAACATTCAACAATTGAAATCTAATTTTTATTTGTTTGCTTCCTTATTATAGTTTGGTCATTGCTATACTTTGCGAACTAGCGAATACAACAACATTTAGATTTTTTTGACTAAAAGTCAAGAGTCAAGCGACGAATCCTGCCCGCCAAATTCTCATGAATCGTTTGCTGTAAATTTGGGGTGTGCATATTGCATCATTGGCCGGAATGTATCCCAAGTGTTATCTTCTACATAATCTCGTGCAGATTAATCACGAATTAACTGCATAACCTTGCTTTGGATAACTTCTGCATCTTTTGGAAGATCTTCAACAAGTAACCAGAACAGATTTTTTATCATCACTGGGGTGTTATATTCAAAATCAAGAAACTAGCGTTACAATCTATAATCAGCTTATTTGAGTAATTATCTGTCTCACTTTAACACCGCAAACGCTGATCAAGACACTCATTTTACTGAATTTGTTTAAAACACTGCTCCAATCCGATAAAATTTCTGTTTTTAAAGCTTTGCCAATGCTAACAATGTTTTCGTATATTCCAATCTATATCCTGCAACCGATTATTCAAATAACAAAACATATGTCAAACATGCAAATCTCTTCTGACTCATCATATCAGAAAGAGCCGCTTTAAACTTCCCTTTCCTGTTGTGTTTCAGGAAAACGAATAAGGTCTGGCATTCAATACACAAGCCGATTCAAGAAGTTTCGTTTGAAGAAAGATAGCACATATGTGTCAAACAACAGATGTTCATACTTTTCGCTTCATTATCTTCGCACAAAAATCGAAACACTCAACAATTAAAAGCAGTCACCAACGTTAATGGCAGCATCTAGTTTTTACTAAGCGATTCGCACGTCTTTCTTGATGCTAACGCTTTTTGATAAATAATACAATTTTGACATAGTTTATAAGAACTGCATTATTGGGGATTTAACAGCACTGTTCTTGAAATTGCTGTCAAAATTAATTGATGACAAAAAACTATTTTTACGTGATAACTAATTAAAAGCCAGTTGATGACTGGTTCCCGACCTGGAACTCTTATTCCCACAGGTTATGAATCCATGAATAAAACCTATTTTTTTACTTGTATAAATCATGAAAAGATTTGAACTTGATTCAAATTTATTATCACAAAGAAAAAGAACCCAACTCGAATCCTCAAATTAACTCACAACTCGGGAGTTATTTTTGTGTGCTTTAACGTTTTTAAGGCATAATATGCAATGCATAGGAACGACTAGGACCTCTAGTTTTGTATCGAAAATTCAAGATTTTGTTGACTTTGACTTAAGCTTTGATCAGTTTAGATTACAAAGACTCAATTTTTAGTGGACTTAGAGTCGGCTTAGACTTAAGTAATAATTGAATTCAAATGTAAATACCATCATGTACACAATCTATCAGAATTATATCTTTAAAACTTTGCCACTATTTCACTATTAAAATTCAAGCCAAAAGTCTTAAAGTCAATAATCTCAAAAAATCCTGATTAAAACATAAAATTTGTTTATACTGTATATATTTCAATGACTCGAATTGAACTGACTGACTTAACCTCAGAAAAAAAACCTGGTCGCTTTAAACAGCAAAAATGAGCTTGTATTGATTGCATAGCACCAAGAACAACAGCATTTTTTAGAATTGAAAATCTATAAAACAAAGTGTTATTGTGTGATTTTTAACTCAATCTTCACACTACAATTAACTTAGCAAAATGAGGTGAAAGCCCGAAAAATTACACTGAGTCCACAATGTCCCAACGATTTCTGTAATAACAATTGCAAAACTTATGGTATAAACATTAATAGAAAAAGTTTTAAGTTTTGATTTTAGTTATCACAAAAGAATAATATAAAGGAAATGCGGATAATATTGAACTTGGTGAAATATGAAGCATTACTTTCATATTTTTAATAAAAAAAATTAAAATTGAAGGTCTATTAGCAAGTCACAACGTCAACTCGTTTTCTGATTCCGTCTTTATGCAACTCACAAATCTTTTAACGTTTTGTTGAATTTTGATCATGAAAAAAATCCCTCTACTGAAAAGGGGAATTTTTTAGAGGGACCGGTGGTCACAGGTTATTCAAATGATTTGAAACTATTTCACAAAACAATGTCAAAATAGAATTTCGCTTTTTTTGATCTCAACGAAACTAATAAAATGTTTTTAAAAAATCTCCTATAAAAAGACAAAAATATTTATAAAAAATAAGTAAAGCACTTAATGAAAATTTGAACAGATGCCCAAAATCTGAAAGAACTTGTAAAATTTTAAAGATTTGCTGACTTAAAAACGCTAAAAGTGAATCAAGCGTCTCAAAAACCACCAAGATTACCATCGCACATTTTAAGCAAGAGCATTCTGTGATAGAAGAAAAATCAAAACGTGAACTTACTGTTGCAGTTGTAAGTTTGCTAATTGATGGAATAAAAAGGAAATCAACACAACACAGAATCACCCGGCAAACATCGAACGAGACTATTGTTTATAACAAAATGAAATTTCCCTAAAAACTTTCAGGGAAATCACACGATACTATGATACCGTGATTATGTTCTGTTTATTGGAAAAACTTTAAAAAAATATTTTTAATCATGTGAGATTATTTCCCAAGCACGTAGTTCTATAAACTACAAATCGTTATATGCTTTCACGGAGAAAACAATTTAATGATGACGTGTGGCAATAAATCCGACATTTCGAGAGAAACGGTTCAATGATTTTAACCGTGCACTGGCCTTTGTTTCAGACGAACAATATAGACGTCACATAACAAAACCATGTTGCGGAAACTATAGTCGTCAACATAATAAATAATTGAGCAATAATGGTTCCGCATATACCACCTTCTCTTTTCTGAGTCGTGTCTTTTTTTTCGCTAAATGCAGTAATTGAATGAGATAGCAATATTTTCATGTTATGATACATGATCATAAGTTGTGGTATAGTTTTTGATTTTTCCAAATAGACCTGCCACTACAATTATCTAATTTGATTCTATTAAACTTTTGTGAAATTCGGATTAAAACATTGCTATTCAAAGGCGTAGTGCATGTTTAAATAAGAAAAGCTCTCAATCTTTTGCTAATAAAAGCTTGTTTATTACGTTTTTGTAATCCAAACCCACATATAACCTTTACCATACTACATGGTCCTTTTTCCAAATTAAATGGTGCGGAAATCGGTCTGGGCAATAAAAATGTTTATATATATTACAGAATTCAGCACACTTTTTTTCAAATTTAAAGTATATTAAAATACATTAAAAACTCCTCTACAGATTGTTTCACTTGCACGGTCACCAGGGGGATTTAGAGAATTTAATAAAATAAAATAAATAATAAAAAATCTTAAAACCAAATTAAATTTAAGATCAGCTACAAACAGAACTCTGTTTAAAACTCCGACAGCAAAGATGTATACAAAATAACAAGTAATCAAAAGCGTTTTGCAACTTGAATAGGTTTGCAAAAGGTAAAAGGATTTGTATCTGAAAGCGTGATAAAATAATACTATTGAAACAATCAAACAAAAAAAAATATATATATACAGGGTGTTCATAAAGTCCTGATACAATTTCAAAATTTTTTATGAAGTCAATTCTTAAAATATCTTAACCAGGTTTGTTTTACGTTAATTAGTGCTGCTTAAAGTTTGTATTTAAAAAAAATTTTTGTGTTTCAGATATAATTTTTATGTGTTTTATGAATAGGGTTAGGGTTAGGGTTAAATGTGTATCCTGGTTCGTTGAAACAAAATCGGACGTTCAGACTCAGCAAAGTATAGGACTAAGAATGGAAAAGATCCACCATCACGTTCTTCAATTTGTCGATGGCACAAGAAATTTATGGAGACAGAGTCAGTGTTGGATGCAGTGAGAAGTGGGCGACCAAGAACATCTGCGGAAAACATCGAGTGTGTAAGACAAGCGTTTAGTCGTTCTCCTATAAAGTCCATCCGTACTGCTGCCAGAGAATTGGAATTACCACCTACAACAGTGCACAAGGTTCTACACAAAAGGATATGATTATACGCTTACAAAGTGAAAATGTAACAAAGACTTCAGCCAAATGACAAGCCAAAACGAAAAAAGTTTGCAGATAACATGCTGCAACTAATTTCTGAGAATGAAGAATTTCTCAAGCGAATTTGTTTTAGTGACGAGGCAATGCTTCATGTTTCTGGTAAACTAAACAAACACAATGTAAGGATTTGCGGATCAGAACACAATATAAAGGATATCGTGTACCGAACAAAGGTGTGGGACATAACTGACTTGAAGCAAAGAATTTCTTATGCTATTGCCACTATTGACGAGGCTATGTTTCAACGAACATGGCAGGAAATCGAGTACCGTTTTGATGTGCTTCGCGTAACTAAAGGTACCCATATAAAAATGTATTAAATGAGAAAAAAAACTTTAAGCAGCACTGATTAAAATAAAACAAACCTGGTTAAGATATTTTAAGAATTGACTTCATAAAAAATTTTGAAATTGTATAAGGATTTTATGAACACCCTTGTAAATATATTAACGAAAGCACTAAAATAGAATAAAATTTTAAAATTTAAAATCCACAACAGCCTGTTTCGCCAAAGACGGCTCATCAGGTGGAATCTGTGAAGTAAAAAAACGTAGAATGTAAAAATATTAAAAAAATATACTAAACAATATGAAAAAATATAAAAATTATAAAAAATATAAAAGACGGAAATATTCTTATATTGTGTAGCAAAGAACCTTTTGAAAAATCGTCAACAGTGTAACAGTATAACTCGTATTTTAGTGGATAATTTAAGTGGCAGTCAATATAAGAATATTTCCGTCTTTTATATTTTTTATAATTTTTATATTTTTTCATATTGTTTAGTATATTTTTTAAATATTTTTACATTCTACGTTTTTTTACTTCACAGATTCCACCTGATGAGCCGTCTTTGGCGAAACAGGCTGTTGTGGATTTTAAATTTTAAATTTTTATTCTATTTTAGTACTTTCATCAATAAATACTGCTCTAGCTATTTGGTTATTGAACTCTGTGCCGGCGAAGTAAAGCAAACAGATATATATATATACTGTATAGAACGAAATAAATGAATTAATTGTGTTTAACAATAGGCACAAAAGGTTAAGATTATTTACTAGATTAAGAAAACTTCATATTATTGGTCATCGCCTAACTATTTAAAGCGCTCTAAGTCACTACAATGTCAGCAGACTTGCATGATTGCACTAACTGGCAGATTATATTTTTACTCACATCTAAACACCAACCATTACTCATCACTCTCTGCATACATTACTGTATACGTATTCAAAACAAATCTATACAGTTGTACCACAAGGTAGAGTTCTGCCTGTAACCCTTTTTCAACAATTGCACTTCCGCCATTTCACTCTTCTAAAGAAGTTAAAATCACAATATAAGCTGATTACATAACAATACCAACGCCGCACACCAAGCACTGTAAGGCTCAGCAACTCATTTATCCATATCTTGACAAAATCAATAAATGAGCTGCCACTAAATTGCTGCTCCGAGTTTTCATTGAGCTCTCAACAGACAGTCTCACCACTTTCACCACCATACACAATACATATACTCGTATATATAACTCAATGTACCCGGTTCAAGGGACATGTGTATACAACTCCGTGTGCCCGGTTTAGAGGGTTTAGGGCAGGGGTGGCCGACCTGTGGCGCATTGCACCCTGATTTCCGGCGATGACCTTTTTTTTTTTAGAGAACAGCATGGTTTCAGTAGGAAAAGTAAAAATTTAGATAATTTTTTCCAGCAATGACTTTTTTTTTTTAAGAGAACAGCTTGGTTTCGCTATGAAATTTTGAAGTCTTTTGTTTGTGTGGCGGATATGAACTGGACTTGAATAAAATTGGCGGTTTAGGAAAAACGGTTGGCCACCCTTGATTTAGAGTAAAAAAAGTGTTGTGGTTTTATCTGCATCTATGTAAAAATTTTTAGTGGCCCATTCATGAATTTGATGAAGATATGGTTGAATGAGTCATTTGGCCATACAAAGTGTCAAAAAACTTGGTGACTGTTATGACATTAGTGTATAAGGTGATTCTTACTTTTAAAAAGTTGAATGTTGGAGAATCAGCAGCTGAAAAGGTCGAACACAGCACTCCATCTTGTGATGCAATACTGTAGATTTGTTTTAAGAGTTTGAAGTGTGCTTTTAGAATTAAATTTGGATGCCTGTTATTTCATTATATAGTTTGCCAAGAATTTGGTGATTGCATCACGAATGTTTACCAATGTGTGAACTTGTGTGTGTTTGTGTGTCAAATACCTTTTTATCTCTAAAGCTACAGCAATAGTATTTTGCTGCATTGCTGTCTGGATTGCTGAATGTTCTGCATTGCTGAAGCCTCTTATGATGTGCAAAGCAATGCGTCTTGATTGTTTGTGTTTAAATCTATTGTGGTGAGAAATGCATGATATGGGTTGGTAATTTCTACCAATGCTACAATCTTTGTTTAATTTTGGAATAGAAATGATGACGGCATATTTTTAAATAATAGGTATTGTCTTAATTTGTCTTAATTAGGGCAAGTTTATACGAGGTGCGACAAAAAAGAAACCGGACTGTATCAACCACACTCTTGGCACAATGCCAATCAGCAAGCCACCTGCTCACCGTGAAACACAACTTCTTAGCTCTATTGTGTTGCAATTTCTTTAACGTAAGTCATTGCAGTGGTCCTATGTAAAACTATTATGAAATATAAATTTAGTTATATTAATTTAACACATGCCATAGTGCACTTAAAAAACAAATACTATTACAGACAAATGACAACATTTAAGAACTCGCAAAAAACAAAGTTAAAAAACACACCGTTTGTCATTTCACTTTCAGAAAATCGAACAAGAAATGTTTCCAAAGGTTGATCTTGGAGCCTCTCTTCAGCTTTTTGCGTGGTCATGTGACCAGCAAACCAACTACAAAAATGTTTTTATAAAATTTTTTGGTTAGTACATAAAATTTTTGTAATATAAACAAGTTTTTCGCAATGTGGGCTTCAGGGCTTTTTAAATTGGGCCTAAAATAGCACTGAAATCTAGCCTCACAATGAAATTCTATGTCAGACCCTAAATTTTTAATTTAAAATTTTTGTTCATGTAGAATTAAAATTGTTTTAACTCCTTGAATTGAGTTATGTGAGTAAAGTTAAGAAACATTAATAAAAATCATTGAAAATACAAAATGTCTCTTGACAACTACGTATCTTAAGTACAACAATATGGTCACAAATTTGTGAAATCCCAAATACAAGTGTGATTAAATTAATAAACCATAAAGAGAAGACTTGGTGGATACTTTGGAAAAAAGACAAGAGTTAAAACAGAAAAAAACTTAAAAAGGTGTGCAGAAATGGTTATTACAATAACAGCAAACATCAATAAAGAAAATACCACAACCAAGATATTGGGTTTTAAGCAATAAAAATTAATTATCATATCACCTAACATTTTATTCTTAAAATAGTTACCTCATCTTGATGCATTTTTTCTTAATAATAGAATGTTGTATAAGACTATTAATCTGTAAAAAAGTTTTTAAACAATTTTTAGTTGAAAAATCTTGAGCTAAAATAAGGTTGCACTAATTGAAAACTTATGGGTATTGACAATATCAGACACTTTGCAAATAGATTGCTATAGGGATTTTTACCAAAGCATTAACTTCTTAATGTACTGTTTTACTGGTGCTTTTTTATTTGTTTAGTGTTTTAAGACAAGTTATACAGGCTTAAAAATTTAGCCTTTAGTCTCAGAAAACTTGCATTGATTTTCAACTTAAGGATTGGTTCAAACACTAAGCAGTCACTAAAAAAGCCAAAAAAAGAAAATTAGCTTTCCACTTGCATCTTCAACAACCGCTTTCTATCTGAACCAAGCTAAAAAGTAGAAATATTTTAAGTTTAATCTTTTTTAGCTAAGAACAAAAAGTTTTGTGCTTTGGTGATTTTTTAATGCTTTCTGCCAGATGCTTTACTTTTTCCATGTCTGCTTTCATCTAAATCGTCCCTAAAAATTTAAAGAATTATTCTCCAAGGATATCTTGGAGTAGCCATCTCTTAACCCCTCAAAGAGCCCAATCTAGATTTCCATGCAAATGAATGGTTATGAAACTGAGAATCAAATGATTTTTATAACCAGTTGTTTGATTTGTGATTGGTCTTAGTTGACATCTAAGAGTATTCTGCAAAGGTTTTTCACTAACAGCATATAAAAAACTCAAAAATTTTGTAGCAACCTCAATCAAAAATGTAAAAATCTAATCAATTTTAACAACAAATAGGCTTTATGATTTAATTTAATGGGCTGGATAGTCTTGCTAGAATTTGAGTCAGCAAATTGTTTGGCAGTTGTAAAAAATTAAATTAAATATTTTTTTCTATTTTAAAAGGCATCTTATTAGTTTAAAACAGGGGTCTCCAAAGTACGACCCACAGAGCTCTTTTTAAAAAACATATACACTCACTTTGAACCGCAGTTGGATAGAATTATGTTGGAAATGTGCCCCAGTTTCTTGTTTCTCTAAAAAAAAAGTCCTCACTTTGAATCTATCTCGTATTTCTGTATTTTTTTCCCAAAATCATGGCAATCTCTAAAAAAAAAGGTCTTCACTTCATTTACAGTTATTTGTTAACTGTTTTTCACAAACTATGTTTTTGGCTTTGGCCCAAGGAGGTCCAAAAAATCTATAAATGGCCCACTGCTTGAAATGTTTGGAGACCCCTGGTTTAGAAGATAGACATCATAAAAAATGTTAACTGAGATTATCATGAATTTAGCTTTAATCTGGTTTAATCTCCAGTGACTGGAGGTAGCCAGATGCCAGATACATTTTCAGAATGATTGACAAATTTGAAAAAAAATTTTTTACTTTGCACATAAATGCTTTATACATATGTGTTTACTTTTACCATCTTTAATGTGTATCAAATTGAACAAGTATTTTGAGATGTGTTGCACCTTAAAACTTTCAGAATGATTGACATAAATAATGCAATACTTTAATTTTACAAGTGTGTTTATGCTGCATACACCTTGAAAATTGTATCAAATGATTCAATTATAAGTATATCCTTAATAATGTAATCATTTGTAAGCAAAGATGATATTTACAAAATAGCAACTGCCAAGAGCTATCAAAAAACTGCTGAAACATATCAAACTATACAATGCATTGCTTGGCAATTAAAATTAAAATCTGTGTGATAACTTGCTAACTTCTGCAGGAATCACCCAGCTATTCAATTTTTTTTAAAAAACAAAGGAAAAAAAACAATATAATAGAAAAATATAACTTGAAAAAAACAAATGTCAGCCATAGCAATAGAACAACTATCAGCCATAGATATACAGCAATATTTGTACAAACTAACAAAGAAATGCAATAAGTTTCAGAAACAGGGTTACAGTTTTTCTAGGTAGCTTATTGGTTCTGCAGTCTTATGATAAAAGCAGTCAAACATCTGCAATCTTTTGAACAGCAGGCTTTCCTTCATACATTTTTATAAGTATTGGTCTAAATTGTTAAAAATTAAATTTTGAAACACATTTTATATGCTTTGATTTTCTTTAGAAAAATTCGCCTCAAATATATCTTTATCTTGTACTTTTCTTAATCCTATATCAATGCTGACATGGGTTGGCCAATACAGAAATCATTGACTAATTTCAATATTGGTGCAATGCTAGTAAAAAATAACAGTAGCACAAGAAAGTGAAAAGGGTTATGATGGTGTGAATTTTATGTGTAAAAAATAGTTGGTTACCAATAGCATATTGCAGAAGTTAACATGAAATAACAAATAAAGCAAATACCTCAAATACCTTCAAGCAATTTAAATTGATTTAACACAAGTCAACTTACCTGTTCTAAAAAAAAGCAGTTGTCCTTTGTTTCATTATCCAGCCCAACACAACCAAAATGAATAATCACACTTATAAATTGCTTTACAGACACAAAGTCAGCACCTGATTTATAAATAACTGTAACTTTTTATCAGGTTATAAAAAGTTCAAAACACAGAAATTCTTTGCGTGAAGTAAAAGATTTTTCTTCTCAAAGCTTTTCATCTGACACTCTTCAGGGGAAATTGTCAGAATGAAGCAGAATTGAAACCAAACTAAGTTATAAAGGGGAAAGTAGAGTTCTCATTGGCTGAAAGAAGTTAGCCAATGAGAGAAAAGATTAAGAAATTTTCAAAGAGTAGACGAATTCTTTTTGCTTACACAGAAGGGGATTGAGAGATTTAATGAAAGTCGCTTCAAGAGCAGAAAGGTGAAAAGAAGAGCGACCTCGAGCAAGAATAGAAAATTTTTCGTTGCTGTAATGAAGGGCATCTTTTTGACAACGCCCAATGTGCCCTTCATTACAGCAACAAAAAATTTTCTATTCTTGCTCGAGGTCGCTCTTCTTTTCACCTTTCTGCTCTTGAAGCGACTTTCATTAAATCTCTCAATCCCCTTCTGTGTAAGCAAAAAGAATTTGTCTACTCTTTGAAAATTTCTTAATCTTCTCTCATTGGCTAACTTCTTTCAGCCAATGAGAACTCTGCTTTCCCCTTTATAACTTAGTTCGGTTTCAATTCTGCTTCATTCTGACAATTTCCCCTGAAGAGTGTCAGATGAAAAGCTTTGGGAACAAAATCTTTTACTTCACGCAATCTTCAAATTCTGTACCACCAAATGTTTATATAGAAATTCTTCTTTTTTAAACAATAATCTTTTCTAAGATTTTTGATAATTTAAGGGTATGTTCAAAACTAAAATTTAATTCTAAAGCAACGAACTCAGTACGAATAACTTTTCATTATATACTTTTTTTTTATGCTAAAGTCTGTTAGATGTCATGGTGTCTTTCTAGGCAATCTTGTGCTTATGCAACAAAGCTACATACACAGTATTGTCACAAAGTTATATACACGGTATTGTCACAATTTTGGCAGTACTGTGTCTAATTTGACTAGCCAGAATCAAAAGATTATGTCATTATTAAAAAAATAAGAAATAAATAAAAAACATTACATCAAAACTTCATAAATAAATATATACATTATAATTAGAACAAAAATTTTTATGGATCTATTTAAACTTACTTGATGGTGATGTTGGATTAAAATCTTCTGACAAAAGCCTCTTTACAATTTTCCAAATTTTTTTCCAGTCATTTTCATTAAACAAATTATAATCTTTAAAGGATTCTTCTATGCTGCTCATTGAACGATTAAACTAAAAATAAATTTTAATATGACCCTTAAAATGTTTAACTTCTTAAATCATTTGAATTCTTTATAAATTCTAAAATTTAATTTAGATCATGCAACCTTCTTGTTGCCAAATTGTATTTTCAAAACTTACTAGAAATTGCATTAAAAAAAGGTGCATGACCCCAAATTCTATTTTTATATAATCATACCCCAGGATTGGAAGGATGAATATTGCTCCAAAACTCCATACATTTTAAGCATGGAAATGTATATGATATTCCACTTGGATCTAAAAAATGTTAAATAGGTAATTGTATGGCATAAAATAGAAGACTAAGTTAGTTGAAAACCCATATACAAGTAACCTATAAAAATAAACAAAAGCAAATACCGGTTACAGTTAAATCTGGAGAACTGTCAGAAACTTCAATAGAAACATTGGCAGTATGAGCCGACATAGTCATGCACACTACAAACCAACTAAATTTAACTTAGCAAATTGAAGAATTCATAAAACTAATCTAAAAAAAAACAAAAAATTAGTTTGGTTTCCTGTGACAAAGTATTGCAATTTAAGAAATCTTAAAGCTTATAAATTTACTTTATTAATCCATTTAATAATTTAAACAATTTTGGGATCATGTAACCTTCTTGCAAAAATTTTTTTAATGCAATTCAAAAGAGTTATGAAAAAAAATACAGCAGCAAGTACATTACAATTTTTGATTTAATGCACAAAAAGCAGAAGTTATTTATATAATCAATACAAGGGTTTTATTAATTGATTTTAAATCTAATGAAATCCTTCATATTCACTTGCATTTAATATTTTGTTTAGTGGATATATTCAGTGATATTATAATTTTTTCAATAGTTATATTCTAAGACTGGTGAAAACTTAAGCTTCTTATCAATCATGTTATTATTGCTTCCTGATAAACAATCAAAAATAAATTGCTTTTTAAATAACATTTATACATTTAGTTTTAAAAAGAATAAAAGAATTGGTAATTTAACATTAAAATGTTGTAATTAAACTTTTTGTTTTAACAAAATTGTTTTGTTGAATATGTGCAGAGTGTTGCTGTCAGTGTGACCATATGGATAGAAGCACTACTGTACTGATGACAAAACCAACTAACACAGTTGTGATTGTGGTATTCTTGGAAAAGACATCTGCTTAGCTTTCATTTTGACACTCTTCGGAGAAATGATCATAATGAAAAAGCAAGCCATAACTGCATTAGTAAGGAAAGAAAACTTTCATTGATCAAGAGTATTGCCTAATGAGAAGAGAACAATGAAAAAGAATTTCAGACCATAAACATTAAATAAAATCTATTTGTTTGCAAAAAATATGGTTAAAATTCATTCATTGCAGTAATGTTACCAACTGATTTGTGTTCAACTAGAATAGTCCCAGTGCTTGCAAAAGCATATAAAACAACACATTCCCAAATCTGTCACTAATATTCCTGCATTTCAAAGCCACAACAGTCTTCTGTACCCTTGCAAAGCAACAATAGCTCCCAACATTGCCGTTTTTACAAGTCTGCTATTGGACAGCACCTTTTGGACAACAAGCAATGTACTCTTTGTTATACTAATAAAAAACTTTCTATTCTTGCTTGAGAGCATCTATCAATATTCTTGACCAATGAACTAAGTCACCTTGCTTTTTTATTTTGACAATTTCTCTTAAAGAGTGTCAGACAAAAAGCTTTGGGAATAACTCCAATTCTATTTACAATTTTGTAATTCTGTACTACCAACTTTCTTCTGCTTGGTAATCTTAGAAAACATCTCCAAATTTCAGCCTTATCATTATAATAAAAGTAAACATGTAATAAAAATTTAAACTGAAAAGCAATATCTTGGCATCTGAAAAGCAGGTTAGGGTAGTTGCTTGACAGTTTTCCCAAATATAATGTCTCCAATCTTTTTCTCTTCTTCATTTGAGAGAGATGAATAGGAGCTGAATGGACCACTAAATGATCAGACATGTTTCCATCAGCTAGGTCATCAGGCTCTTGTCGACATCTGAAAGAGCACAGGCTTTATTTGGATAGTGATAAATAAGGTAAGATGTTATTTTACATTATTATTATTATTATTATTATTTTATTTTGTGCTCAACTGCCTGCTTATTTGCACCACACCCACAGGTTGCCATAGAAGCCATATTCCATTTGTTCGTTTGAGCAGAACAGACCAACACCAGTTTGGAGGTGGTTAAGCTTGACCCATACAGGTCTGAAAAAGCTAATTCTTGGTGGCATTGAACTAACATCTTTAGTAAATGTATAGAGTTGAAAGATATTTTCTTGCCATTCCATGCTTCATTTATATTCTGTTCCCCAGTTAGATCCAGCTAATCGTTTTAAAAGCCAATGTGAAATGTTAACTTCTTGTGCAGTGACTCTAAGTGTGAATGTTACCTTCTTGTACAGTGACTCTAAGTGTGATCAAAATGTGATTGCCCCATTCAGCTTTATGCCAAGATAAGTGGGTTTAGTGCAAAATGGTGGGGCTTGTTTGTTGACAAAAATGTTAAGCTTACATCATGTTGTAAAGATGGCAGGCTGCCGACACAGTTTTTGTTGTACTGAACTTAAGCTTCCATTTGTAAAGGTAAAAGGTATTACAGATATCCTGGTATGCCTCATCAATAGAGCTAGAGTCAGGAGATAGTAAATCCTGAGATAGCTGGTTTGTAATGAAGCTGTATAGTTTCCAGTTGGCACTGTGGAAGTTCCAAAGCTTGTACAGCTCACTTGGGACTGGATCCAGATTTTTTAAGGCTTTAATTAGCAATGTTGAGATCTTGGAAACTTCTCTAATGTACATCCAGTTCTGAGTTGTTTAAATCTTTATTTGCAAAAGCCAAATTGGGATTGTTTCCAGTGTTCCTGTGTTCCAGTGACCAGAGAAGAAACTTGGGCATCTTTGGGTAATAGAAAAGGGAAAGATTTTCTTTAGCTGCCCAATCAGCCAGGCATTTTCCATTTGGGCTGGTGTAATTATGGCCCCAGTCAGTGTGCTGGCAGTTCAAATCACCTGCATAAAGACAGAAGTATGGGAGCACTGGAATAGTTGTTAATGTAAATTGGAAGGTTGGTGGTTTGTAAATATTAACAATCTTGCAACCATCAATATCCAAACACAACCACTCAATTGGAGATCTCTCTGAGGATTGATCTACAAGGGTCCAGCTAAGTTTCTCATAGACAATCATAGCAAGGCCATGCTTCATGCTTGAGACCCAACCAGCCAGTGTGAGGTGTGGTATTAATAGCTGGTGTGCATTCACGCAATGGGTCTTTTGTAAAAGGATGACAAGAGTCCTGTGTCTGGTGGCCAATTGACTGATAATGCAGATCTTATTTGCACTTTGGCCTTCAACATTTAAATGTAGTATTATGAGCACAAAAGGCCTGTGACTAACATTTGTGGACTTACCAAACCTCATCTGCTTCTGGAGCCAAGGGTCTATCCTTTTACCACCCCAGAAGCACCCCAAATTTATCATCACTTCCCTGGCCATTGCCAGTTACTGGAACTCACCATATAGAGACTGATGATATTTTCTCTGAATCAAGAGAGTAGGGATACATATATAATGTGACAATAAGCTATTGAAGACAAAACTATAAGTCCTAGTTCCAATAGAGAGATGGGTAAACCTGCTTTAATTATTATGCAACTAAATAATTGTTTTCTTGCAAATGTTTTATGATGGAGAAAAATGATATGGCATTTAATGCTATCTTCTATGCTGCTTTGGATGTTTGGCTAAGGCTCCTTCCAAAAAATTTCTTTTTGAACAAGCTAGTCTTGTAGGGACATCACTAGAGGATTTTTGCCTACTAAAATAGGCTCATTTTATCCAATCTCTGCATGGTAAACCTTATGCATCAACTGATAGAATAAAACTTAAATAGGGATTTTTTAATTAAACTTTTTCATGATCATTCATATGAATGTTAAATTAATGAGTATTAAGGTCAATTATACACCCAAAACCAAAGATCACAAACTCAAGCACAAAAGTGGGTTGGTGACATATAAAACACCTTACATCCTTTTTATGCAACCACACTGAGATGCATGTAAAATTGAGTTTCCATACATCAAGATTTTCCTGAACATATCCAGAATTTTAGTGTTCAAGTCTTTGTCAGGGAAAAACTTTAAAAAGTGCTAAAATGTCTGACATTTTTAAATAATGCATTTCAAAAAATTTAACTTAAAAAATTTGTAAGTGGGTGCTCTTAGGTGAAATATAAAGTTAGAATGTTGTTGCAACTTGTCCAGAATGTCTGATAGACAATGGAAAACAATTGGGCAATCCACAATGTTTTGACCAAGTTGGTACTTTGAAAACCTTTGTGTAATCTTGCTTGAGTGATGAAGAAACTACTGCACTGCTAACACATAAATATGATGTAAGTATTTTCAACAATTAAAAAAATTTGTATGTCTATCAGAATTGCTAAGAATCACACAGCTTTTCTTTGCTGTGGTATTTCATAATGCAAATGGTGAATAGATAATTTTATTGATGTAGATTAAACAAAAGACAGTGGCAAAAGAAGGAAAGAAGATGATGGATGAAACAGAAAAGGAATTTTAATGCTTTAGTATAAATTCAAAGACAAATCATGTCTTATAAAAACTTTTTAAAGGTTTTTGAAGTCCAACAAAAACTTGTTGAAAAAAAAAAGATCTTCTGAAAAATATACATAGTCAGATAAAATATTGTTTATAAAGGTTCTACAATAATCTTTTGTATGACAGTTCTGTATTATTTTTGTTTTTATAGATGCTGTTGTTACACCCATTTATGTCAAAGGTTTTAAATTTTAAAACTGTTTGCTACATTTTATAAATTGATGCTACCTATAGATTGGTGTAATATAACTGTCTGATGTATACACAATGTATTTGCATTTGTTTTTATGTTTATTGAAAGAAAAATAATTTTATTTTGGAACTTTAATGGGCAGATGAGGTACTGAACAGCATTTTACTGAATGTGATATGGTTTAATATACATTAAAGTGTATGTCATGTAAAGTCTTTTGAAGTCAACTTTGTATACCACACTATATAACTACACAAGATCAAATATATCCATATACCTGCTACCACGTATTTATTAAGTTTTCTTGAAAATCCTCATTACTTGTACATATTTTTGTGTGATTGCCAAGCATTTATTCATTGCTATATGTCTGACATATACCAAATCAGGCATAGGTACCAATTCATCCATCTGACCATTAGCAAGCACCCCAAGCACTTAGTCACTAGCCAAATCCGTGTTAACCCAGTTTTGCTTTGTTTTTATTTTTGCTTCTTTTTTTTTTGGTTTCATTTTTACCAGTTTATCATAATATTTTGTGGCTGTACTCTTTTCATGACCAAACTCAGCAAAAGTTATCAGTATAATTTCCAGTAAATTATTTATTGTTCTGAACTGTCTTCATCACCAGAGTTTTTGTCTATGATGTTGGAAGTAGCAACAATACAAGAAAGTATAGTAATTTTAATTTAATCATCTTTATTTTTATATAGCAAAACATTGTTCTAAACCAGAGGTGGGAAACCTCCACTACCTTTCAAACCATAAAGTGCAGCCTAAATCTCAAACATCCTCAGTAAAACCAAGTATTCTAATGCTGATTCAATAGAAGCAATCTCAAGTAAGTCATTAAATGGTTAAACATGTCAATAAGTATTAAATTTTCTCATTCGTTCTTTGTAATCTATTCTTTATTTTCTTGCAAATAATAAATATAAATGTCACCAATAGTTGTATTTTTGTCATCCCTTTTAAGCTTGCCTTAAAGATATATCTACCACTTGATGCCCTAGTCTGGGATCAAACACAGAGTTACCATATGAAAGTTTGCATCAATACCACTATGCCATCAGCTGGGGCACCAATAGTTGCATTATAACTTTTGAATAGGCACATGCAAAATTGTTGTTTGCAGCCTTCTTGGAAAGTTGATGCTGCTAAAGTGGCCTTTACTTCCAATAAGGTTCCCCAAGTCTGTTCTAAACCAAAATCTTGTTAAAAATTACAGATTTTGTTGATTTTTTTTGAAAATACTCAAAATATTATACCAACACAATATCGAATTCTATCTATTTTTGAAACTAACAATGCCTTGCCTATACAATACAGATTATTAGGCTGTATAACAATTGGTCCAACTACAATAACAAAAAGAAGCAATATCTAATAACAAGCGTATTATAAAGTTAGAAAATTTGTCTTGTATCAAGCAAAAACTGAAAATTAACTTTTATGTTACAATATTATTACACTCTTTCCAAAGTCACTATGCAAAAATATAAAGTAAACTATATAAAGTAATAGCCAACACTAAAAAATACTAATTCAATTATATAAACAAATGTTTTTTCTGTTATTTTGCTACCATTTGTGTCCGTTGTTCTATATATAGAATGCCAAAATTTTAAACAAAATTGTTGAAGCATTTGAAATCATAGCAGTTGGAAACTTTTCCTAAGAAAGTTTAGATAAGTAGTGATTCCAATAAAAATATATCTTAGAAATATAAACAGTTTAATGCTAGCTTTACTGCCAAGTTGAAATCAACTCATTGGTTAATCTAAGAAAAAGTTTTTTTTTTGAAATCGCAGGTTAACTTCCGGACGACTTACAACGTTAGTAAAAGTAAAGCTGCAATAGATTTAATAAAAACTCTAAAAATTTCATGAATGTCCATGTTATAATTGAGTCAGAATGCTAAATTAACAAACATGCTGAGTTGAAATTGACTCAGTGGTAAAGCTAGTGTTAATAAACAATTACAGGTCATGGTTTCAAAGTAATCTTAGCAAAATGTGAGATAGAAAAATCAGTCATGACAGAAAACTAAAAACAAGTCTAAAATATGCATATAATAATATACCTTGTAGTAAATTTACTTGACATTTCATATAAAATTGAAAAAAGGATATATTGACTCAAGAAGTTTTGGGTACCTTCAAGAAGTGACTGTGATTTTTTTTGGTGAAACTAACTGGAATCCCCATTACAGCACCAGAATGGAATAAACAAAAAATCAAGAGAAAAAGGATCTTTCCAAAAAGCAATAGTAACCACAGGAATGGTCAAGGTTAGTTTCACAAAAAAAATTGCTAATGGTGACTTTTTGAAGACACCCAAAGTTTTAATGCATATTTAAATAAATGTCTTAAATAAATGGATTAAAATACAACTAGTGATTGGTTTAGTAAAATGTAATAATTTTTCTGCTTTTGTTTTCTTTATATTTATCCTAATCAATGTGTAATGGCAATACGCAATGGCAACAATGTGGTTTGGATATATTCAGAATTTATGGGTCTTTTAAACAAGTCACAGTCAATGATTTTTGTTTGTAAAACTAACCTGGATCCCCCTGTGATTATTATTGTTTCTTGAGATCCTTTTCTCTTGGTTTCTTCTTTATTCTATTTTGGTCCTGAAAGAGGGATTCCAGGTTAGTTTCACTAAGAAAAATCGCTTACGATGCTTCTTGAGACCCAAATTTTGGTTATATTACTTTAAATTAACTAAAAATCAAAAAAAATTTTAAACGGACGGCTAGATCTTGGTTAGCTATCTTTGAATGCAGTTAAAAGATTTCTTTAAGTTCAACTTCCTGTCCTGTAAGTCAATGAAATATATCAATAATATAATGATGATAATACAAACAAACAAAAAAGTTTAACAATTTATATTCAATAGCCTTTTCGTTTACTGTTTTTTTAGGTTGTTTTTTCTATTCTTTGTGCAAGAACATTGCCTAAACTATTCGCAGTAGATACTTCAATATTCAGATATGATTAGCTAAGAAATTTCAAAAACAAAATCGAATTGAAATGATTCTGAGGTTAGAGAGCTTATATTAAAATTTTTTTAGGTTATTTCCCCGAAGAAGGAATCAAAATAGAGAATAGCAACGGAAAAAAATATACGAAATCAAATCGAACCGGATTCTTAAATCCGTATTAACCATTATTGTTTCTTGAATTTGAACCAAAACTGAATCTTTAAAAATAAAATTTGCTGAACCTGAAGCGGAGATGAACGTGTAAAAATAAATTTGTCGAACCCGAACCTGAACCGGAACATTTTTTAAACGGTTTTGATTCGACGGTCTGATTTGGATTTCTAATTCTATTAAAATACCGTTGATCTAGATGAATAACAATTTTGTATTTGAAGTAGCCACAATGTGCTTGACCCCTAATTTTTTTTGTAGATCGCAAGCGAAACTTGGGAAAATTTCGTTTTGCGATTGCATCGTTGGCTGCACGTTGGTTGTATCGTTGGCTGCACCGTTTGAGCTGTCGTGTTTAGAAAATAATTGTGGTCGTTGGCTTGGGGAAGCCTGTTATACCTTCACATCGAAATCTCAACTTTAATAAATATTATAAAGCCATAAGACGTGTGGAAAGCCAGCGGTGTGATTGGGGAAGGCTCGGATAGCTTTTCCATAGTTGAAGAAATTGAAGCCAAGAAGAGAGGGATTCGCTGTGCGGTCTACAGTAAACTTTTTAAATTAACATTAATCGCAAAACTATTTCCTTTGTCTGAGAGACTCAAGTGTTGGTAGACTGGATGCAAAATTTGAAGAGAAGAAAAAAGAAGATTGAAGAAAAGAAAACCAAAAACAAGGAAAGTGACTTTTTTATTTAAATTATTGATAAACTATTAATCATAAAATTTGTTGTGTTTTACATTAGTGTAATAGTTGTTTTAAATGGTTTTTTGCTGTTTTTCCTTTCTGGTCCCAACATTTCATTTGTTAAATTGATAATGGCCTTATCAAGTCATAGTAATTATGGAAATTTCGGAATGTGGCATAAATTTAAATTTAAACCCCGTAGACGTATGTAGGGAGACCAAGCTCGATACCGAGGGTGGGTTTAGGGAAATAAGGCGGCGCAGGAGGGACCTGATAAAAAAAATTTAGGATTTTACCACTCAGCTCCCAGGTCTTCATACTGAAAAGGAATTGCTCTTGTTTGAAGAAAGAGAGGTAAAGGCATTGGATTGGAGGTGCGGGGTTTTTTGAAAACTGTTGGAAGAAGCGGGAGAGCCTCTGAATTTAGGTGAAAGAGTAGGCGCCGGGTTTGAATCTCTGGTACGGCAATGTAAGGCCCGTGGTGATAAGATGTTTAAGTCTAAGGGGCGCACGTCTAAACACCCTACTATCCAATTAGGAAAAAGTTTTCGGTCAGCAGCAACTAGGCGCAGCAAACTGAGTTCATCTCTTAGTTCATCTCTCTGAGTTCATCTCTCTGAGTTCATCAAATTATTGACGATGAACTGGAGCTGGCACAGCTTCGAGCGGACGCCGAAGTGGAGGAGATGGAAAGGCAAGCTGCCAGGGCTAGGGACAAAGCAAAAAATTTTAAAGAAACAGGCACAAATTTAGGCCAAGCTACGTAAACAGCAGTCTTTGGCAAGCAACTATTCTGAGCAAAGTTCTAAACGGAGCTCACGCCACTCCAAAAGCAGCAAATTATCAACATTTTGTAAAGAGCTTAACCGACGGCTGGGCTTAGACTCTGGTGAAATAAAAAAAGAGGTACCATCTACCACGGTATTTGCACCGGGAATAACCGTTGGGGCCGCTACTGTGCAGACAGACATGCAGAAAATAAGCAACTGGGCTCTGGAGAGAACCACGAGAAATGTAGAAGCTTTTGGGGCCGCTGACATACCAGAGACATCGCGTTTTTCCAAGGCAGTAGATGAAGTACAAATGAGGTCAAAGGTCAGTGATAGAATGAGCCAAGAACGTTATCGAGACATTACTTGTCCCCCTGGGTATGAACATTTTATTCCTGCCTCCATTAAAAGTAAACAGAGACAACCAGAAGTAAAATAGGAAATGATTCAGGACCACGAGTCGCTTAGGTCTCGTAAGAATTTTATGGATGAAGCTGTTTTGATCGGATATGACGGAACCAATATGCCCTATGTCATGTTTTATAATCAAATAATAAATCTCCTGGCTAGGTGCCCTTACTCGAATAGGAAATTACCACTTTTAAGAGCAGCATGTTTACATACAGCTGCCCAAACCATTGCTGTTGTCATATCTGACACCCCCGGCTTTGATGATGACGAAAAAATTAACATGGCTTTAAATCGCTTGTCACAAAGGTTTGGAGTACACGGTGGATTTGTGAATGAGCCCGAAGTTCAAAAAATTAGAAATGGCCCTAAAATGAGCTCGACTTCGGCTGCTGCGTGGAAAACATTTAGAGATGAGTTGACTCAGTGTTTTGTGTACGCGCACTCATATAAAAAGCCTGAATTGTTAGAAGGACGTTCAGTTGTTGATCTTGCTCGTAGACTACCGACTTTGCTAAGCAAAGATTTTTGGATTATTTAAGCGATCGGTGTGGCAGTACGTGTGATCCTACGTTTGGTAATTTAATGGAGTTTGTTAAACGCGAGTAAGACAGTAAGTCATCGGACTTTAGCGTGCAGTTAATGACTGACGAAAAATCTGAGCGCGCTACAAAATATAGGGACAAGAGTAGTGTGTTTCCTGCTGTTAAGGTTAAAAAGACGTCGGCTCAAATTGAAAATAGTAATTGCAGGACTGGTGTTGGTAAGCTTAATAGAGGCTCGTTTCCAGTAAAAGGTGATGCGTGTCTGACAATAGAAATAATGACTCAGTTATTGTTCCTCCACAGTGTTTTGTTTGCCGTTTGCAAAATTCTGATAGTTGTCATAAAGTTGTAAATTGTCAAATATTTCGGAAAATGAGCCCCTCCGAGTGAAGGGTATTTTGTTTTTAAAGCACGTCGCTGTTTTAATTGTCTGGAAAAGCACGTTGTAAAGGACTGTGTGAAGAATTGCGATTGTCGTAAGTGTATGGGCAGTAATGTTGGTAAACATTTCTTTATGTTGCATCATTGTTTTGTTTCTACTGTCCCTAAGAGTCCGAATAGTAACGCAAGGTCCGCTAGAGATGGAAATATCAAAGGACATTCGGCTAACGAGAATTTTTTATTCCCTGGAGGAGTGTAAAAATTGGTTCAACTAAGGCGGCTTTAAATCAAATTGTAGCTGCTCGGGTCATAAACCCGCAGAATGGCAAGTCTAAGCTTGTTTATTGTTAGCAGGATGGTGGTTCTCAATTGACGTTTGTTTCGAATAAGTTGGTTCAGGAATTAAATTTAATACCTTATGATCAAGCGTCATTTCGTATTGTGACACTTAACGGTGAAACTTTGACACACAAATTTGGTTAAGTTTGATTTACAGTCCTTGTTTTCTAATGAAATATTTGAATTGGGTAATGTTGTAACTAACAGTGCGTGGCAAGATGATGTTAAAACTTTGCCGCACAGACAAGATCTGAACTCGTTCTCGCACTTTGAAGATGTAGAATTGTATGAATTACCAGATAATGACTGTTATGAGTTCCACTAGTATCTGCAGTTAGCTCTTTTATTTATACGGAGTTACACGATAGTTATACGACTGAATCTGTAAGTTATACTAATAATTTATCACGCGGTTAACCACACTTATCAAACCAGAGAGAAGAAGGCAGTAGAGCCGTGCGCTATGACGTCACATACTATAACAACCCCCTTTTAAGAAGCTTTTTAGCGAAAAGGTTGTCTAAGAAAAATATTAGTACGTTGTACGAGCCCGATTAATAAACATGCAACAAACTATATACAATACGGCACAAGCGCTATGAGTTTTACGCTACTTCATACAAAATCCCTTAAATGATCAGGAAAGCGTTTTTGTCTCACGCTTCGCCGCGAGGTTGGAGATGGTGGGAAGACTTCCTCTTCAAAATGGACGTGACGTTCGTCTGATGTCATCATTTCCTCTTTGGGGTCTCCCCTTCGGTGGGGAGAGGGCGAATAAAACGTCTATTGCGCCAACAGACTCGACCGCTCGGTAGTTTTATGTGGTAGTCGCGGTTTCTCCCGACGCCGATGATGAGTCCCGATCGCAACCATTTTTTTGTAATATGGTCTTGAATTCGAACATGTTGTCCGATTTTTAGTGGATTGAGGTGTTTTGCGCGTTTATTGTATTCGGTTTCTGCAGCCACTTGTAGATTTGATAAAGCTGCGTCCCACTTGTCGAATTTGTTTTGCCAATCTTCCTTGAAATATTTCAGTTTAGCTGGGACGATTGAACGTAGCGGGGCGCCGTATAAAATTTCGGCTGGTGATAACCCATGGGCCTTGGGTGTGTTAACCCATTCGATTAGGCCGCTGCTAAACTCATCGCAGTCGAGACTACCATGCTCAGCAGTTTTGGCAACAAGGTGCTTCATGGCTTTCACTGGTGCTTCTGCGTGTCCGTTTGACTGTGGGTAATGTGGAGTACTTATGGTGGAAGTTACTCCCCATTTCTTGAGAAACTGTTGAAACTTGCTTGATGTGAATTGCGGTCCTCCGTCAGTTCTGATTCGTACTGGTACCCCTGTGTCCACGAAAAATTTTCTTATAGTGCTGATTATCTGATGTGAACTAGGGTGATGAGAGAACTCGCTGAGCTTAATCCATCCCGACAGACGGTCTACATCAGGGGTCTTCAACCTTTTTTATGAAATCGCCCCTTTTCAAAAAATGTTGGTCCGAATCGCCCCCCATAAAAACGATTACTGTACTTTCATTTGAAAGTTTTCCCGAAATATATCTAAGAAGCTTTTAAAAGGAAAACACAAATAAAAGCAATGGCAATTTATTAAAATGCAACAGTTCATGAAACTAATGCGACCCTTGCGGCTGATGTTGCTCGGCAAGATTAGAAAAAGCTGGCATCAAGCTAGTCAGCTTCAGTCGAATTGAATCTCCCCCAGTCGCATTCATGTCGAGTCTATTGCGATATTTATTTCGCATGTAGAGCACTTCACTAAATCCTTGTTCAGCAATATATGTGGTTGGAAAGGCCAAAATAAAAAGCTCTACTTTCTCCCACAGTTGCGGAAATCGGTTTTTCCACTTAATCCAGAAGGCTGCCTATCCATGTGCCCTGAAGATTGCGCGCGCTTCTTCGTCACTTTGCAGGTCTATCAGCATTTCTTGCATGGTGGAATCGCAGTCATTGATGTTAGTGGCGAATGGTTCCACTAGCCACGGAAAAACTTCAAGGTCAAGCAGATCTTTAAAGCGAACCTTCATGTCTTCTATCACAGCTTTCAGGTGTTCAACGTAAACAAGCAAATGTTCGTCAGTGACACTATCAGACATTTTTGACAGACGAGAGAAGTGATCGAACTTTCTTCTGCTCAAACTTTGCTGGTAGAGCTCAAGTTTGTTGATTAGGCCACGTATTATAGTTTTGCTTTGAACCAAAGAAATCTTTTTACCTTGGAGTTTGTCCGTTGCTGTATTAATTTTTTCATAAAAATCAGCTAGATAACTGTTATCTTGATGGCAGGCAATTACATCTTTGGCAAGGTCAGAATCTTCACCAGGGAACTCCACCACGCTGTTTTTAAGTTTGCAATACCTTGCCAGAAATATGCCTTTCGACAGCCAACGAACTTCCGTATGGAGAAGGAGATGCTCAAACTCTTTATCGTTTACCTCGCATAGCTGTCGAAACAATCGGTCATTTTTAGCGTTGGCTTTTATCTTGTTAACTGCTTTGATAGCAACTCCCAAACATTCTTGCAGACGTGGAGAAAGACGCTTTGCTACCAAATGCTGACGGTGAAGCACACAGTGCACAGTAAATAGATTGGGTATTTTTTCTTTGAGTAATGAAGCAAACCCGCGATACCTGCCTACCATGGCTGGAGCTCCATCAGTAGCACATGCTATTATGTTGGTAAGGGGGATGGATTTGTTTCGCAAGTAGTCTGACAAAGTCTGAAATGTTGTTAGACCTTTAGTGTCTGTTTCCAAACACTTGCAAAATAGAAGCTCCTCCATAATATTTCCATCAGTTATCTAACGGACGTAAACCATTAATAAAGCGTTATTGTCTGATGTGGTAGTTTCGTCTAATTGTAAGCTGAAAGAAGTGTTTCGTAAGATTTCACAGAGTTGATCTTCAATATTCGTACCCATTTCGTTAATTCGTCGGGTTACTGTGGTATCACTCAGTGGAACAGCTCGTAGTACAGGTGTGGGATCTTTCTCCATTACAGTAGAAATAATTTCTTTCACAGCAGGTGCTACCAAACTTTCCCCAACGTTGAATGGTAAACCCTTTTTCGCAATCAAAAAAGCAATCTTGTACGAGGCTATAAGTCCTTTGACATTTGGGCAAGCATTTTTAGCATAGGCCTTGTTTATAGAACTTTGAGCTTCACGCTCTTTCAATGCTTGAAAAAATTCAATAGATTTGTCTGCTTTATCAGGATGAAGCCTGGTTAGGTGATCTTTCAGCCTTGACGGTTTCATTGCCTCATTTGTAAGAATTTTCTTGCACAAGAGACACATTGGAAGTTGAATATTGGATGGGCATGGCACAAAGCCAAACCTGATATAATCCACAAGATATGTACGACACTTTTTTTTGGCATTAGAAGCCATTACTCTTTCAATACGATTAGTTGATTACCATATAAAATTTACTCTTAAAAAGAAACTGAAAGTAGCCTGCGGCACATAAAATAATATAATGACAATCCTAAATTTTTAGAAATTACGATCATTTTCTTGAAAGCCTACTGTTAAAAATTCTGTCCTTCCCTGGACTACTGAAAAAGATTGTATGAAAGCAAGTGCTATAGATCGCTATCTCTCTCTGAAGACAGAAACGTCACATGCGATGAGCAGAAAAAACTGCTCATCGCATGTGACACGTTAATTTATTAATTAATAATTATTTTACTTATTTTACATATTCTGGATTACTTATCACGCGTTACCTCGTCGCTCCTAGCCACGACCAAAGTAAGACACCGGTTTCAATTCTGGCCTTTATAGCGATGAGTCACATGAGGTCCCATGATTTTTGGTCATGTGTGCCTCGTGCGGTCTTGTGACCATCGCGCGATCCCATGACAGTGACGTAGCCAAATTTATAGGACGAATTAAGATTTGTCGTAGCGATTTCCGAAAGGCCAATCAAATTGCCAGTTCACGTAACAGTTGGTGTTTAGCGATGTGTAAAGTCTATGACTTATGATCACTTATGAAAAAAGTCTTGCTTGACTGCGCAGTCAAATAAAAATTTTTGCATACTGGAAACTCGTGTCAACTACCATTTCATTCGTTGTTCGGTCATAACGTTTTTTTCACTTGCATAGGTGTACGTCATTGCATGTGTGTGCATGTGCAATTGTGCATACATGAGCATGAGGAGAACCCAAAACTGTTTGAAGAAGTGAAGAACAATAACAAAAGAAATAATGAAATCAGCGAGAACGTTTTCAACGTATCCATTTTTAGTTATCGTTTTATAACAATATTTGTAATTGTGAAATCGCCCCCAATTGTTTAAAATCGCCCCCCAATTTTTCAAATTGTTTAAATCGCCCCTAATCGCCCCCGTTGAAGAACCCTGGTCTACATAAACCAGGTAAGTCTTACCGGCATAATAAAATAAATCTGCAGATACGTCTTCAAAGGGTCTTGATGGGAGGGGATCGCGTTGTAATGGTTCCTGTTGCAAGCTTGGTTGGTGCTCTTGGCATTTCGTGCAGGCTTCAACGGTATTTTTGATGTCGCTATTGATTCCTGGCCAGTACACTATTTGACGCGCTCTTTGTTTTGTTCTTTCGATGCCTTGATGTGATGCATGTAGCTTTGCCAGTATTTCTTTTCTTTTCTGTACCGGCACCACAATGTGATGGCTGTTCAGGAGAATTAATCCATCTTCGAAAGTAAGCTGATCTTTCAGCTTTTTGAAAGGTTGAGCTAATGGATATTCGTTTCCTTTTGAAAAGTTGCTTTTAATAGCAGTGATTAATTGTTGTGCTGCTTCGTCCTGCTGAGTACTTTCTTTTAAGTCTTCCAGCATTGGATCGATAAATGTTTCTTTTGTGACTTCTGGGTCTTTTCCTCTCAGAATTGTAGAAACGTTTTTGCAGATCATTCTGGTTGTGTCTACGTTTATGATATCTTCTGGTTCTGGGTCGCGGCACGGTGCTCGTGACAACGCGTCGGGGATCATATGGTCTTTGCCTTTTCTCCAGGTGGTGTGGAATATAAAAGCGCTGAGTTTTTCTTTAAGTCTCTGAATCCTGGGATTATCCACCATATCGAGTGTCTGGGTATTCAGGATTGACTCTAATGGCTTGTGATCTACTATCAGCTCGAAATTGGGTAAGCCTTGCAGATATATTCGGCATTTACGAATAGCCCAAACAACAGCGAGCAATTCCAGTTCAACCATAGCGTAGTTGGCCTCAGTCTCAGTTATAAAACGTGATCCTGCTTGAACCAATTTCCACGTTTCTTGATGTTTTTGCAAAAGTGCAAAACCTAGACCTTTCAACCGAGATGCATCTGTTTGCAGCATCGTTTCCAGATTGGGGTCGAATGCAACCAAAATATGGGGGCTACAAAGAATGTCTTTTGTCTTTGTAAATGTTTCTTCATGCTGGGGTGACCAGAGAAAAGCATTTTTGGTTTGAGCAAGTCCCGAAGTGGGCCTGCTGCTTCACTGAGTAGGTGAGTAAATCCGCCCAGCTGGTTTGCCATACCCATAAAAGATCGTAATTCAGTTATGTTTGTTGGAGCAGGGAATTCAGAGATTGCTTCAATTTTTGTGGGGTCTGCTTTAATACCGTCGCTGCTCACTATATATCCGACATATCTCACAGCACTTTGTAGTAACTGCACTTTCTTCGGATTAAGAGTAATACCGTGTTCTCGACATCTGTTTAGTACAGCCACTACGGTATTCAAGTGCTCCTGTGCGGTTTCGCCTTGAATAAGAATGTCATCTACCACTTTTCGACTTTTTCAATGCCTTGCAGAGCTTCATTGCCTCTTGCGCAATATTCGTCTTGAGAAGAAGCTAGTCCCATCGGAGCTCGAAGGAATTTAAATCTTCCGAACGGCGTAATGAATGTGGTAAAGTCTTGACTTTCTTTTTCTAAAGGTACTTGCCAGTATCCTTTAGTGGCGTCTAATGTTGAGAAAAATTTAGACGAAGAAGAAATATTCGAAATAGCTTCGGCAGGTGATTTAGATGGATGATATGGACGGCGTACGTATTTGTTCAATTTCTGCAAATCAATACAGAGACGAATTATACCATTGGGTTTTTGTACAACGACCATAGGGTGCACCCAATCAGTTGCTTCTGTTACTGGTGCAATGACTCCGGCTTGTACAAGTTGGTCAAGCTCTGTCTTCACCATCTTTCTGAAAGCTAAAGGTATTTGGCGTGGAACAGGTAAAGCAAATGGAACAGCATCATCTTTCAAGGAAATTTTCATGGGTTTACTGTTCATTTCCCGTAATGTTGTGTCTTCAGAAAACACATCGCTGTACGATTTTATCAACTTGTTCTCAATTTTATTAATTTCTGCTTCAGTTGGGTTCTCTGATATAATGAATCTTGTGTTCTCTGCTTTTAATATGCTTGCTAATTTTCGAGGTGTTTTTGATGAATTTATCGGTTGAGGATACGTGTCAGGTAGAATGTTAACCTGTTGACATACGTACCAAGCAAGCAAAAAATCTTCTACCTTAGGACAGACGTAAATGGTTTCTTCCACGAATCGGCCGCAGTATTCGATGATGCATGGGAAAGTCCCTACGCATGTTACGGTCTGCCGGTTTACTGCACTAAGAGTGTCTTGATTTGGCGGAATTAGATTAGCAAGGTCTATTCCGAGCCGTTGAATAATGTTTACCCCAACAAGACTTACTTCAGCACCTGTGTCTGGTGTAGCTTCTGTGGAACCTAACGGGTTACGATGTTTAAGAGAAAAAAGATTAACAGTTATTTTGGGCGCCGTGGAGTTAGCAAAATTTGCATTAGCATTGCATCTACGCTTTATTTGTCCCGTTAACTTTTTCTTCGTTTCTTCGCGTCTGTTAAACCCGGGTTTGTTGTGAAAGCACACTGATGTAAAGTGACCTTTTGTGCAACATATTGAGCACTCTGTATTCTTTGCGGGACAGTGGGTTTGACCTTTTGGTGGGCAGGTCTTTTTACCGCATTTTGTACAGGGCGTTTTATTGCGCTCTTTAGATTTAGAGAAATTTCGACGAAATTTGCTTTGGTACGCTCTTCTCTCATTCAGCTCTCGGCTTATTCGCGCGTCGTCTAGTTTTGCTGACTCTTCCGATCTGCATAAATCAGTGACAGTCTGAAGATCAGGTAATGGGGATATGGCTAAGAGCTTTGTTCGAGTCTCTTTGTCATATATTCCCGACATGATTTTTGTAACTAAACGACGATTTAAACATTCATTGCACAAGTCTGCGTCTCTCGCCAAAGTTTTAATCGCGATTAAAAACGAATCAAAGTTTTCGCCAGCCGCTTGCTTTCTCTCTTCAAATGCGACGCAATCTAACGCTATATTTCTTTGACTCCGGATGTAATTTTTAATTTTGTCTAACACTTCGTCTGGTTTAAGTGTCGTATCATCCGGGATAAGAAGTACGTGTTCTACGGCTTCTCGCATGTCCATCGAAAAAAAACCGCGAAGCAATGCCAACTGACTGCTCAATGGCAGCTCTGTTGCAAGCGAGACCGTAGCATAATCGTTGTACGATTTACGCCATTTCGCAAATTCAGCTAACGAAATTCCCACCTGCAGTGTGGAAGGCTTTTGTGCGTCCGCTTTGGTTCGCCTTGCCTCGTTGTCAGAATTGTTGACGTCAATGGTTTGCTCACGTGATTCGCTTCTTTCGCTATTCGCGCTTTGAGGCAGCTGCTGTTGCGAAAATCGTTCGATTATTTGTTGCATTTGTCGCTGGCTTTCAGACTGTGCCTCTAAAAGAGTTTTTAACCAAGAAGGAGGTTCATCATTATTAATATTACTATTCGCGTTTTGATTAGATTGAGATAATTCGGCTATACGATTGTTTGCTGCTTCTAATTCTGCTTGCAGCTCTCGCTTGTTTTTTGCCATTTTGCTTTTATCTTCAATCTTTTACAAATCTCCGATCACGAACTTGCAGTATACTTTTATAATGGTTCGTAAGCTTATTTTCTTCAACAAATTTATAAGCTGACTGTCGACGACGCCATGTTATGAGTTCCACTAGTATCTGCAGTTAGCTCTTTTATTTATACGGAGTTACACGATAGTTATACGACTGAATCTGTAAGTTATACTAATAATTTATCACGCGGTTAACCAGACTTATCAAACCAGAGAGAAGAAGGCAGTAGAGCCGTGCGCTATGACGTCACATACTATAAATATGACACGGTAAATTTACTCATTGGAAATGATAATGCTTTCCTAGTGACTGTTTTAGAAGAGAGAGTAGGAGTGTCGCGCTGCGAGCCACATGCCGTATCAACGCCTTTAGGTTGGCTTGCTTGTGGTGGAAAATCTCCCTTGGAAAAACAAAATGTAAAAGTTTGCCGAGTGCAAACGTCTTCTAACTTAAGTAGTGAACTTTTGTTAAATCAGGAAATCGTATCTTGTGATGAAAGGATAAGTGAATTGGAGCAGGCTTTAAGAGGTGTTACGTTGCAGGACGCAAAAATAGAAAGTTCTCGGAGTGATAAAGAAGCTAGGAAATTCGTTGAGGCTCATGTGGTTGTTAAAGATTCGCGTTTTGAGATTCCAGTTCCTTTGAAGACAGGCGTTGTAGCGATACCCGATAATATGGCAGTAGCAAAAAATCGTTTAAAGAACCTTAAAAAGACTTTTTTTCGATCAATTTTTTTCTTATACCGAACAGAATAGTCTTTTTATCGATCAATTTTGTCTAGTGTAAATTAAAAATGTAAAAAAGTTTCAGTAATAAAACGAATAAAACAAAAGAAACCAATAATGAGTAAACGAACATGTTACGTCGTTCGCGTAAGATATTTGCGAAGTAGGGTACGGGTTTCGAGTCAACGCGCCTTTTGTATCGGCGCTGAATAATCAGCGCTACCTTTTAGTGCGTTCCCGCGCGGTTGTTGGGCATGGAAGTGATGCCACGTTGTATTGGTAAGCCTTTCGACTTGAGCTGGCTGTGACTTGGCATTTGCACAGAATCTTTTAGATTTTTTGGCTGTTTATTTGTCCGTTTGGACGTTGTCTACTTTGGTAGAGAATTTAGAAGTTTGGTACTTTCCTTTGCTCGTCCGCCCAACATCGTTGGTAAGTTCGTAGACAATGTGTCTACGTATTGAAACTAGCGCCGCAATTATTCTTTTGTTTTCAAATAAAATAAATCATAAAGTCAGGTGCTGGTTGTGGAGCGCGTTTGTGCGGAGCTGGAAGGACGAGGCAGTTTTGCGACTCCGTCACAGAACATATGAATAAAAAAAAGAAAAGAAAAACAGTGAATAAAGTTCAATATTGTATTTACAGTAATTTTCAATATTCTCTCTAGCTGTTTGAAGATCTCACCAAATAAGAAAGCATGTTTCTGTAATAGCCACTACAATCAAAGGGATGAATAAATGCAGTTTCAATCGCACGCTTCAATTGAAGGGCTTAGTTCTAAATGTACTTAAGTCACATAATGTCAGTTTTGAGAAAATGAGTTTTAAAGTTTTCAAAAACCATGGCAAATCAGAGTAATGATGGAAAAAGCCTAAATGGTTTTTTACTACATTGGTTATGGTATCTCTCCCTATTTCAACAACCTTTTAGAATTTTATTATGACGTCATAAGGAAGTAAAGCTTGTTTTGCAAATATGATGCGCCGTGCTCGCGATATTATTTTTTGGATAGGCATATCAAAAGAAATTAAACAAATTGCTGATAATTCTACAACATGTCAAAATCTTAAACCAAATAACCAAAAAGGATTTTAAAAACAACATAATAAAAGCTTATATCCATGGGAAAAATGCGGTGCCGATCTTTTCGAAGTAAATGGCAAAATGTATCTTATCGTTGTTGATTATTTTTCGAATTTTTGAAATTCATGTTTTGACCAAAATTACCACCAAACAAATCATACATTGCGTTAAAAAGCATTTTGCTCTTTATGGTATTCCTAAAGTTATTGTATCTGACTGTGGCTCGCAATTTATTTCTCACAATTTTAGTGCGTTATATAAAAAATGGCACATTACTCACATTACGTCATCACCAGGACACCAACAAGAAAACGGCAAGACTGAAGCTGTAGTATGGGCATCTATTAAAAACAACTACACGAACCATAAAGATCAATACCTAGCGTTTTTAGAGCTCCGAAACACACCTCGACAAGATATAAACGTCAGTCCGTTTTTTATTTGGCCGACAAACAAAATCGGTAATACCAAAGTTGATTAAATATTCTTCACCGCAAGTTATGAATTTGGAAAAGCGAAAAAAAGACAAGAATCAATCCGTAAATAGTATGACAAAACAGCAAAAAATCTGCCTCCTGTTAGCATTGGAGATAAAATGTATTTTCAACCGCTGGAAGGGAAAGAATGATCCAAAGATTGGTTCACATACGTACAAAATTCGAGCTGCAAACGGAAGAACGTACAAAATAAACCGAGTTCACATACGAAAAAATTTGGGACAGAAATTAAATAAAACTACATATGATGACCACACGTGCATGCCGTTCTTCACAAATGACAGCAATCTTGATGACCTCGCTACTGCAAACAATAATGCACCGTCTAATGAAGAGAACACATGCCAACGACCAACACGAACCCGTAGGCCACCAAGCAAATTAAGAGAATACGGTTGTTTATTGATTTTAATGTTTCTATAATCTCATAATTGTCCAAAACTCAACAAAAGGGGATGTTGATAAAGTAAATCTTTTATTTATACACTTGACTGATCAAGCGTGATACCGCGGATATAAATTGTTTTATTGTCTCGATGCATTGTGTAGTAGCTAGGTCAGTGGTTCTCGACCTTTTTTGGCTATTGGCACCCTGTAACCACCAAAAAAGTTTTGCGGCACCCGGTTGAACCTAAGAGCTTCCGATTCTAATAAAATCAATTTTAAGAGTAAAGTTTGCATCAAAACACTATATTGAAACAGTTTTGATTAATAACAGCTAAACAGAAAACTAAAAATGTCATAAAAATGATTTAATTTATTTTAAAAGTCAGTGCGAAATTTGTGCTTGAATTTTAGCGCAAATTCTCTCAATGTTGGGGCGCACATTCGATAATGCTACTCGCATTTCTTCCTCCACAACAAGTAGCCTTTCTCTTTTTCTTGTTTTTAGGTTTGTTAAAACGGAAAATGCGGTTTCGCATAGGTATGTAGTGGAAAATTGAAGTAAAATAACCATTAACCAATGCCTTTTCTCCAATGTTAGGGTATTCATTTTGAATTTTAATCCAAAATTTATCCAGAGGCATCTCCCTGTGCAACAGCTTAATGTTACCGTCGTTACGTATGTCAGTAAGTTCTTCTTCTTTCAGATTCAAAATACAATGGGTACCCAGGGGTAAAAATGGATTTCTTACCCATTTATAGTTTTCAGTGGACACTGTTGGAAAATATTTCTCAATTTTGTCTTGCAAAGACTTGAGATGTTTAATAACCGATGAAACCATTTCTTTGTTATTCGTTTTCGAAAAATGAAAAAACATGTCAGAGTTTCCTTCCTGTATTCATAATGACCACACTTTCAATTTTTCTTGTAGAGCTCTCATTTTGTCTGCTGAAGATAAGAGATTTTCATTCTTGCCTTGCGTATTGGAATTTGTCTTATTTAAGTGGTCAAAGATGTCTACCAAATATGCTAATTTGGACTTCCAGCTGTCATCGCAAAGCAAATTACAAAATTCTCCTTGTCTTTCAAGACTAAGAAAAGCTAACATCTCCTCTTTCAGCTCATATACTGGTGACAATGCTTTTCCACGTGAAAGCCATTTTGCCTCGGTGTGTAACAGATGATTTTCATAATTTGCTTCCATTTCTTTGCGAGCTTTGTAAATAATCGTGATTTAAGTGGTCTAGCTTTGATGTAGTTTACCATTTCTATAACTTCTTTCAACACTTGTGTTAAGTCCGAGTTCAATGTTTTTCCAATAAGCACTTCACGATGAAGAAAACAGTGGGTTGTTATGATTTCACTATTGGCTTTTTTTACAAGTAACACAAATCCTTTGATTGACCCAATCATAGATGGAGCTCCATCCGTACACAGTCCTACACATTCTTTCCATGTTAATTCATTTTCTTCCAAATACTTACTAAGAGTATCAAAAATATCTTGACCAGTCGTTCTTTCTTTAAGTTCTTCACAACAGAAAAATTGGTTAGATATCTTTCCATCACTGACAAACCGGATAAAAGCTATTAATTGAGCTTTTCCACTGATGTCAGTTGATTCGTCAACTTGCATCGTAAACATTTTGCTTTGCTTTACAGAAGAAATAACAGTATCTTGTATATCCGTTGACATGCCACAAATACGTCTGCGAATGGTATCATTTGACAAAGGAATCTGTCTTATTTTTTCCTCAGCTTCGGGCCCAAACATTGTTTTCACTATCGCACTGCAAGCAGGAAAAATTACTTTTTCTGCTTCCGTGTGAGGCTTTGAATTTTTAGCTATTATTTCTGCTGCCAAATAGTTGGCATGTTGACTTTTCGTAGAAACTTGAAAAGTTTTTGTAGATGTCACACTTTGTTGCTTTTGTTTTTCCAAAAGTCTTTTGAAATAGCTTGCCGGTTTGTCAGAAAGATTTCCATGTTTTTTTGAAAAGTGTCTACTCAATTTACTTGGCACCATAGCCTCATTTGACAATTTCGTATCACAGATAAGACATTTTGGTAGGGGTTGTTCTTCGTCGTTGCACTCAGTAAAGCCAAAATTCAAATAACTATTGCAATATAGCTGGTGTTTTTTCTTTTTTTCTAATGTACCGGTACCCTTACCTGTACTTTCTGTTTCAGCAAATGAAACTGAAACCTTACCAGTACTTTCACTTTCAGCAACTGCAAATGCGCTTTGATCAATGCTTAACTTTCTTTTCCTCGTGATAAATTTCTCCATTGTATTAATGCAAAAAAAAACCTTAAACACTGCGTTTTGTTTCTTTCTCTATCAAACTATTCATTTTCTTCACAGTCAGCAAATTAATCTTTCTTGAATGAACTTATCTGATACAAGCGGGAGTATGAATGAGATAGTATGAAACGTCATAATGAGGCTTCATTGTTGTTCAAAATTTGAAAAGAACAGTATGATTTTGAACAGTAACTGACTGAACTGAAAAGTTGGTATGGCGTCATCGTCAATGTAAAGCAATTATTCGAAGCCATCTCAAATTTTCACCTAAGCATGAACTTGAAGGTCACTTTTCTATCAAAATGAATTGAAGTTTATACCTTAAAATAACATCACAGCATTCAACCTTTTTCCTAGACAAATAAATTATGTGCAATAGCTCTCGGCACCCTAGCGAATCGCAAATGGCACCCCGGTTGAGAACCACTGAGCTAGGTATTGAATGTGCTGTAAATTTAAAGTATCTAATATAATCAAAAAAGTTCTTAAATGCTGTGTGCAATCTAAGAAATATTATAAGGCTTTGGAAAATTATTAACAAAGACCTTTTTTTTTTTCTTTTTTTTTTTAGAGAATACCATGATTTTGGGAAGAAAAGTAAGAAATCTGATATCAAGTGGAAACCTTACTTTTTTAGGAATCAACATGATTTTGCGACAAAAATTGGTCGATGTCTCAGAATCCCACACAATTTTTGTCCTACCCTACCCATAAAATATTGCATGTCCTACCCATTAACTACCCATAAAATACCCAATTGCATGACCAGCTTTGGCATACCAAATGCATGACCAGTCTCAGAGGTCACCGTATGCCGCTGCTGCTTTGTTTAACTAGTTTTTTGGTTTCAACATAGTTCAATCAACATAGCGTAGTTAAAACCAACTAACTTTTTGGTTTTAACAACGCAATTTATCGTCATAAAGAAAGACTATTTAGTTTAAGCTCTCAAATATTGCTTGAGTTTTTTTTTCTCACAAATACTGATTGTAACGTTATATCAAACTACATTTTGCAGAATATAAATATAACTAACTGGTCAAGAACTGCTTTAAAATGTATAAAATCTCTCACGAATTTATAGTTTTTGGTGATATACTTGTTTTTGCTGCAGCTTGGTTTTATTTAACATGAATTAGTTTACACCAAGATATTGTTTTCAATACCGGTAAAGTCGCTATAGATAGAGGGTTAAACTATTAAACTTTTTATGTTTTTAGCGCCTACCAATGTTAATTAAGCAGTCAAAAGGTACACTAACATTGATGCAATCACTAAGAAATAATAAAATTCTTCAAAAAAAAAAAAAAAACGTTTTTTCAGTCAAAAGGATTTAGTAATATTTCTTCGTGCTCCTTTATTAAATACATATTGTTGATAACAATACGTTTATTTACGCCGGAAAGACGTCCATTAACGACTACTTTTCAAGCGTACGAAGCAATATTTGTGTAGCGACAATTGGTACAAGATGGATTGTTGGAAGCAATAAATAAGAAATTTTTTAGATCTCCATTAATAAGCTGTGAATTTTCATATATATTTTCATATATTTTGATGCAATAACATTGATTTACAGTAAGTCTGTCTTACGACAACTTTTCAAAAGTGTGAAGCAGAATAGTGTAGCACCATACTGACGTCGAAACGACGTTGGTACAAGATTGGCTAATAGCAATACAATCAATCGAGTTTGTTTAGTGCAACGCAACAACTGAAAAAAACAGTTATCAAATAACGGTGCACAAGGACAATTGCAGCAACCAGTGATGGAGAAAATGCATTGAACCCAGAAGAGCCTCTCTGGCATGGTTGGGTCTAGATACGTGTCTGTTGTAGCAGCTCTGTTACTTTTCCATTTGTTTGGATTTCATGCAAGCGTCTTTAACACTTTCTAATGTACGAAACTTCCTTTCAAAACAACTGCAACATCCTCAAATATATTTTAAGACATTACCCGTTAGTACGACGATCAAGGTTGTGATGAAAGCTCGAAAGTAAGCAATTGATAGGTCTATTTGAAAATGTTTTGGTTTTGTTGGACTGTGTCCGCTTTTGATGCAAATTTTTTGAAATTATTTTATCATGCAAGGTAAGAGATTTATAAATGTGTTTAGGGCTTTATGGTGTTCTATGAATTACAAAAAAAGAGGCTTTAAACACTTCGATTTGTGTTCATGTTGGTTATTATTTAGTTGATAACGGAGTTTCTTACCAAGATGCTCAAGTCGAGTCCCAAGTCCCTCAAGATTTATTATTTTCGAGTTAAAGTTCATCGATATTCGAGTCCTTTTAAGTCCGAGCCCATATGTCGGCAGCGTGATCGAGTGGTTAGAACGCCGTAATTGTGATCGACATGGTCTTGGCATAAAACCTACTCGCACCATACTGTTGTGTCCTTAAAAAAAAACACTTTACCCTGCTTGGTGGTCTTAGGAAGCAATTCTAAATTTTAGTCAACTCTTAAAAAACTAAAAACAAAAATTTTTTAACCGGACTGCAATATCTTGGCATCTGCGGAATCAGGTCGGGTAATTGCTTGCCCCATGCATTAGCGCCTCCGTCACTTTCCTGCGAGTCAAGGAAATAAATATAGAGACGAAAAGAAATAAAAAATATGATTAATATTACTTCCACATTTTAGTTTTTTTCACTATTGTTAAATTTATTTAAAAACATGAGTATGTCTTTGACTGGGTAATTATGTGTATGATTGTCCTACAGACAGATCAAAATTTTTTTGACCAAGTGAACAAAGATAACCAAGATGAAATCATTTGCGCCTTCAATTAAGCCAGCCATTGAACTACTGTCACTGTAACCTTGGCTCTTCATATTACGCTAAGGCATGCCATCATCTGTTTAAGATGCTTAAGTATGGTTCTTGCAAGATTAGGCTACTTCCCGTCATCCTACGACGTTGTTTTTCATTTTAGAAATATAAAAAATACACCAAAAAAATTGTTATTCTGGATTGCGAAAAAGAAGTACCTATAGGAGAGTCTTCAATGCTTTCAGGTTCTCTAAGAGCACTGCTCTCTTCAAAAACAACGCCTTTTTTTATCGAAATCAAGACATAAATGTATCAACAACTTATTTCCTTGGTATTCAATAATAAAATATATTTTTACGTAGTTGCTTTTTTATGGTAGGGGTTCTCAACTTCTATAAATTCACGATGCACCGAAGTCTATGATTTAAACAAAGGACTCCGTTACCGGAGAAAGCTTTTAAACCAAAGGTTAAAAACGATTCTTACTTATAAACAAACTGTTTGATAAATTTATTTCGAAAGTCAATTGAAGCCCCACTTTCGACTACAAACTTTTTTAATTTTTAGAACAAATTTTATATTTGAAGGTCAAAACATTCTTTACGAAGTTTTCTTAACCCCTGGTCTATTCTACTATATTACGACGCCCATATACTGTACTTTTAAAACGACACATTAGTTGGGAACCTCTGTTCTAACCAAGAATCTTGAAATATTTGAAATTTCAATAGTTGAAACTGTATTTACATGCCAAATTTATGGGTAATAAAAAATACGGATGAGCTGTGGCCGGATTGGAACCAAAGTTTGACAAATAAATCAAACCCAATTCATGCTCGAATTTACAATATGGCGCATTTGCGTCTGTGACAATATAAACCAATCGCTTTGACGTGACCATGGTTCATGACTTCCGAGTGTTTAAAACTGAGATTTTTGCGCGCAATGTTAAAAACAACCTACTTTTGCCACGAAATAAAATATAGAAGAACAACATATTTCAAGGGAGTAAAAATATGGAATAAAATTCAAGTAGTATTTTGTATTTAAAATGTTTATGTAAGAGCAGCTCAAAAATTAAAGTTGCAACAAATTTTGAATACAAGACGATCATATCGAAAATAAACACAGTTCGTAACTGCGAATTCAAGTATAAAACTAAATTAAAAGACGGCATTAAAATATCTAAAGTATAGTTTGTAACAGGAAAAATTTCTATTTATTGCGCAATCGTGAATATACCAGACACGATTTCAAAAAAGCAGTGAACAAAGCAATTTAGTAAGTGAATTGTTATTAAATGAAACGCTTATTAGCAAGATACAAAAATCACTGCATAGTTGAGTTACTTGTTATCATGTAAAAAAATATAACAATACATCGGCAGATTACAGTTTGCTAGCGGCGCCTTCATCCATTATCCAATGCAAATTGCCGTTTAGCGGCTGAACTCTTGCGGCCGGCAACTTACTAGATTCATCAGCTACTGGAGTAAAGATGGCCTAAAAATTTTATTTATTTGATATTATTGTTTTGGGTGGCGAAGCCGAAGGTACGACATAACTTTGTTGGCAACGTGGCTGAGTAAGTAAGAGCCCCGTTTTAATATCGAGGTGACCAACACGGTCTTGGTTCAGCTCCAATACTCGTCGTCCTGTTCCGTCCATCGCAAAGCGCTTTACCTCACTTACTCTACTTGGTGGTCATAAGAAATTACATGTAGGTCTAAACTTTAACTATATCACTTAATAAACAAAAAATTCAAGTGGCAGCAATATCTCAGCATTTCCGAAAGCAGATAGAGGCAATTGCTTGACAATTACTCTAAATCTAACATATCTACTGTTGTCCTGCAGATAGGGAGGATAAACAGTTGATATTGCGATACGACTAAATCATGTTCAAAGAATACGAAACAATATCTACACTGAGTCTAACAATCTGTGCAAAACATCGTTATATTATTGCAAAAACTTCGATCATATTTTGTACCTTGATTGTGTCAGCCTTTCCGCTTCCAGCAGATATAAACGCAACGCAGCGTGCGTGGTTGAGAACAGGCAGGGTCATTGTCACACGATTGGGCGGCGGTTTGGGCGAGTCGCTGATAGGAGCAATCCACAATTTATCTTCCTAAAAAATATAAAAGAGTAACAACTGATTTTTTAGAACTCCCGGGTCACGGCCCAAAAATGGGTTGCAACCCGAAAATGGGTCGCCGTGAATTTTGTTGGGTAGCCGACGACTGTAATTGTGTGAAAATTAAATCACTACTTTTTAGGGACAAAAATTGAGAAATTCTAGAAAGATTTAAAGTGATGACCTTTTTTCAGAGATCACTACGTTTTTGGAACAAAAATAGAAATTTTTATGCTTGCAACAAAGTCTGTAAAAAAGGATGGATCGCCAAAGCTTGCTCTCTATTTTTGCTTCACATTTGGGTCACAACAAAAAAAAGGTTGAGAAGCACTGTCTTAGAATAAAAAATAAATTTTGGTTAAATTTTAGCAAAAACTGAAACCGGAATCAATAGCTAAGATTTTGAAAATGAGTACATCTGAACATTTGCCACAATGTAATCCTCATACATTTCTGTTACACTTCAAAAGAACAATGATGATAAAAATGTTCTTTGGCCAGTAGCATTAAAAATTAATTAAAAAAATGTAATTTAGTATTTATTAAAACATGTGTGTAACTTTTTCCTAAAAATGAAGACTTTTATAATTTATTAAATGTACTTACCTGTAGCAACTTATGGCCTGGAAACAATGAGCAAGTATGACCATCAGGTCCCATGCCTAGAATCAAAAGGTCAAATTCAGGCCAAGTACCAGAAAACACAGTCTTTAACTTTTTCTCATAGTCAGCAGCACATTCCTCAACAGAAAGGTTGGGATTTATAGGAAACCAAGAATCAGGAAAACCAACTTTATCTACTAATTTTTCCTGTAGCAAATAGTTGTAAATAGTTATAAACATAAAAATACAATTAAACATATTCACCAAAAAAACTGTTATTAAGCTGCTTTCCAAGCAAAGATTTTATTTATAAACAATTTTTTTAAAAGACAAAGACCGCATTAACATTCATGATCATTTTTAAAACAATTCATGTTAATTTACATTGAAAATATTAAAGTAGAGGCTTATTGTTATTCATGAAAAGATCATTGAATTAAATACACAAAAAACAGCACTGGTATAAACATAATACCTGCAATTGCCACCCAAGTTTCAAAAATTTGGGCAAAACCAGAATTTTTTGGGTAGTGATAAGGAAATATTTGGGCAGCAATACAAAGAATTTGGGTGAAATCAAAAATTTTAGGCAGTGACAAAAATTAGAAAAAGGTTGTTGTGCTAATTGCAGAAAAAAAGTTTATAAATTTAGATAAAGATCTTTTTTGTTTAAAGAACAATATGTTTTTGGGATGAAAATCGAGAAAACAGAGACAGATTCTAAGTGAAGACTTTTTTTTTGGTCTTCACCCTAAATTTCAGATAAATTTTCCTCTCATATTTATAAGTACTAGAAAATCAAGATTCGGAAAAATGTCACCAAATTTGGGCAAAACTCTTGTAGTAAAGCCTTGCAATAAGTTTTATGAAGCACTTTTGTTGTGAGCCATTGATGCTTTTCTGACAACCTAATCAATGCATGACTGTTGTTAAGTTTTAGTTCAAAGGTTTTCGCAGCTACATACAGACAATTGCTGAGTTTTGAGTTGTGATAAAAATAATAGTTTGTTGTTGAAGTTTAATTTAACATATGTGTTTATGTTGTGTTGTATTTAGATGCCTGTAATTTTTTAGTTAATTAAACACAAACAAATGTGAAATGTAAATATCATTACAACTCTATTGCCCCCCAAATTTTTATAGGCTGGTATGCTATGGGTGTAAAGGTTTTGTATAATAATATAAACAACAGAAATATATATTTTTCTGGTTTATAGAGTTGCAATAGTTGGTTTATTTAAAGCTTTTAAAAATTCTTAAGAATTAAGGTTTTGAGAAAGCAATACAAGATAGGTATTAAAGTAATTAAAATACTCATACTAAAATGTTTTCTTTTAATTCAATGCTCAAAATAAAGATTATACCCTGAAAATTCACTCACTTTGAATTGCCCAAAAGTACTGTCAGAATTTGAAAATGATGTAAGTCGTTCATCACAAAAGAAAATTCTCCATTTTTTCCATTCAACATTTAAATTTTCAGACAATTGAGATGCTAAAATATTTATAATACTTCCACCTGATACACCTAAAAAAGTGTTAAAATTAAACATAAATTAAAAAATATTACGCCTTTTTATATATATAAATGACCTAGATTTAACACATAAAATCAATCATGCCACTGCTGTTTTCTGGCACGTCAAAAAATTTTTTTAAATGTAAAAGTTTTTTTAAAATAATATGAAACATTAATTAAATGGGTCTCTTCAATGAGTGATTTTTTCTGGTGAAACTAACCTGGAATACCCCTGTGGTTACTATTGCATCATGAGAAATTCTTTTTCTCTTAATTCCTTTTTTATTGCCTCCTAGTGGTGTAGGGGGGATTCCAGGTTAGTTTCACTGACAAACAACAGTTATGGTCTTTTCCTGAAAAGACCCAATTAAACTATTACATAAGTGCTGGTTTGAAAGAAGGGGTCTCTTCAAGAAGTCACTGTAAACAATTTTTGTTCGTGAAACTAACCCAGATCCCCTGCAGTTACCATGTCTTTGTAAGAGATTCTTTTTCTCTTGGTTTCTTCTTTATTTCATCCTGGTGCTGAAAGGGGGATTCTGGGTTACTTTCACCAAAAAAATTGCTTATGGTAAATTCTTGAAGAGACTCAAAAAAAGTAGTATATTTTTTTCTCTAGCAATTAATGTCTATATTATTGTAGCAAAATAGTTTGTATGGCACAATAAGTCATTAACAAAGAATTGATAGTAAAAATGAGCAAAAATCTTGATACTTTTTAAATAAAACTACAACAAAAAATTATGATGGAATTTGAAAATATCATTTATAAATGCTTAGAATTACATATTTACACATCATAAGAGTATCTACAGTTTATACATACCTATAGTAAAAATTCCTCTTTCTTTAATTGCTTCTGTTGCTAAATCTGTCACAAATTTACCACAAAACTCTGCTAATGAAGAACTATCTTTCAGCACATGTTTTTTACATTTTTGTGCCATTGTTTATATAAAAATTATTGGTGTAAAATTAAATAAACTAAAACATGTAAATGCACAAAACATATAATTTGGTTTGACTATTTAAAGTTTGACAATATTACAAAAGATAGCAGCAATTTAAGCCAGTTTAGCTGATCAGGAGTTTTTCAAACAAATATCTCAACACTCAATTAAGTAGTATTTTCAATATTTTCAATTGTCTCATTCAATAAATTATTTTTTGTTAGCACATATTTTTTGATGGACAAATTTTCAGACAATCAGTCTAGTATTTGTAACATGTTAGCTGCTGCGCATTATTTCTATCATTTTACTCTATTATTCATAAATGAAATAAAAAAAACCTTTACATAAAAATAAAAAAATAACACAAGCAACTATGTAGCCTTTACCAATGGTCTTTTGCTTATTCGGGACATATTTATTATTAACAGTTAAATATTTGAAACTTGATTGCTACAATTTAGAATTAAAAATTTGCACTAAATAAACAGTAGGTAGTCTCTTTTTTAACTAGTGGCATTTGACAAAAACACAGTAAAATGTATATTAAAAAATTTATTTGTTTAGACAGTTGAGGAAGTTTCTATACTAAGATGAACCATGCTGAGACAGGATAACATAGGTATAAAGCAAAGGTGACAGTCACTCTTTTTGAAGCTTAAATTATCCATTTATTTGAGTAAAAATGTTGAATATTGATCAACACATTTGGGCTTCAATTTGCAGTGAGACTTATCGGTTTTTACTTTGATCGAGAAAAAGTTCTTAGTTTTTGATGTTAAGCGTTCTAATTTTTCTTTTATATATTAATTGCGCATTTGGTATAAAAGATTTCGGAAAAAGTTTTACAGACCGCAAAAATTTACTCCTTTACATCTACGCAGAAAATAAGCAATATAACAATCTTTTCGTCGCGCGGCTTGTAAATGCAGTTTATGCAGATGAGTGCACCGTGCAGTCACGTGACGACACGTTTGATATTATTCTAAAGGCAACTCGATGTCAAAACGCGGTTGTTGATAGTACATGCTGCGCGATGAGAACCTTTACATGAAATGACTTATTTTGTCATGACGTACTGCCAAATCAAGGTGTAGTCAAGATAGCCTCTGGTGAAGATCAGTCAGGTCAGAAAATTAGTTTTTCATTTTCAAGCGATTTTGAAATCTTTTTGCGCTTTTGCTGCGAAGCATATTATAAAGTTGAAATAAGCTTTGATTAAATACAAAAGAAACAAAATGAAAAAAGGAAAGTTATTGATAAAAAATGCGCATCAAGTTGTGAAAGTTTGCGGCAATTATGAAAAAATGTTGGTTGGAAAGGAAATGAGAGAGATCGATATTTTCAATTCAAAGAACAACAATAACCTAGGTGTTGTTGTAAACAGGTAATATTTGTTTGCTTTAGTTCATCCAAATTATTAATTTTATACCAAGTCACATACGTACATTAAATATTGAAACGAGTTCATGGTAACTTACAGATTGGTTGAAAATGTAGGTGTGCACAGGGGCGCGGGAAAAATTTTGGCGGGAGGGGTAAAACTAAAAAAAAAGCACTCTAAAAAAACGGAAATTTTTATGTATGAGTAAAAACTTTTACAGGCACCAGAAAATTTGGTAAAGACCAAGAAAAAGGTCTTGGCTTGAGTTTCCTGTTCAGTTTGTTAAGCCCATTTGTCAAGTAATACCAATACATCATTGAAAATTAAAAGTGAAATACGTATAAATTAATATACATGTAAATCACAACACTATTAGCAGAGTACTATTCAAAGTCAGTTAGTGATTGTGGATCTAGTAATCTAGTTACTTGACGAGAAGACAGCGAAAGACCTAATTCAGCTCCAGTGATGTCTTTAGTACGAAGCGAACAAAGCGGCCGTACCGCCCCCCCTAAGCAAATATTGTTTCATTTCTTCATAGTAGCACCATGACGGTGGCTCTCTGTCTGCACCTTATTTAGGAAAAAAGTAGGGATAATGTACTCGATTGAAAGTGATGACTTATTTTTTTAGAGATCACAATACTTATTTTTGGACGAAAACGTAGATTTTAGACATACCTGTAGATTCGAAGTAATACGTCTTTTTAGAGATCACTATGTTTTTGGGCCGAAAAAAAAGTTGATACAAAATGACCCCTTTTTTTCTTGCTCTAAGCCCCCTTTTAAAAGATCACTACTGGTCAGCTGCCATCCCATAAAGATAATGAATATTAAAAAGGTGTTGAATGAAGGTGAAAATCTTGGTTTCAAACCAAAAAACGAGCTTTACGTATTTTAAAATTCCGCCGCTGTGTTTATTTACTGGCCCGTGAAGATTTTTGCCAAGCTAAAACGGCCCTTTTGCTCAAAAAGACTATAAACACTTAAGTTAAAACCATTTTTTGGTTTTCTTCAAGTTTTCTGGTAAAAAATTTTTTCCTATTACATGCTTTGTTTGCGTTTGTTGAGTATGGGTTTTAAACAAAAATGTGAAAAAATTAGTGAAAATCCTCGGTGCTACTATAGCGTGCGGTCTACCACTGAATTATTCATCTCTAAATCACGCGGTAGACCTCTCATGCGGTAAACTCACCTACCGAGTGGCAGAGTGAGGTCTACCGCGTTCATATGTCACCTGCCAAGTGGGGAGTGAGGTCTACCGCGTGATTTAGAGATGAATAATTTAGTGGTAGACCGCACGCTATAGTAGCACCAAATCCTCTTTGTGCTTATACATTGTTGGATCTATTTTTGGTTGAGATAATTGTACACTATCAGCCTCACTGTTTCCCGCGTTTTAAAACTATTGTAAGACAGGGAGTAGTAGGCCTGCTGGGACCTCCACAGTAAAAACCTTGGTTGGCCCTATGGCAACCCGAACCGCACATGGCCCAATAGTAAATGCGGTCGTGGTAGCGGCAGCGTAATTGAATGGTTAGAGCTCTGCGATTGTGATCATCATGGTCTCGGTTCAAAACCGACTCGCGCCATTCTGTTGTGTCCTTGGAAAAGACACTTTACGGCACTTTACCCTGCTTGGCGGTCTTGGCAAGCAGTTCTGAATTCAGTCATATCTCTATAAAACTAAAAACTCAAAATAAAAAATTTTAACCCGACTGCAATATCTTGACATCTCCGGAAGCAGGTCGGGGCAATTGCTTGCCCTATACATTAGCGCCTCTGTCGCTTTCCTGCGATAGTCAAGAGTATAAATATTGAAATGAAAAAAAATTAAAAAAAGCACAATTTTACCAAAAATGCTGAGAGCGCAACATTAATGCTCATCATTTCAAATTGTAGTTTTCTATCACGACAGAATTAAAGTTCATTTTTATTATTATTTTCATATCATTATTAATTATTATGAAGTTTTACCCTCTGACTCGCAAGATAACGTCAGTGGCGTTAAGCTTATACAGCAGTCTAGCCATTACCCCACCTGCTTTCGAAAATGCCACAATATAGCTGCACAATTGAAAGTTTTTTTTCATTTGGTTGTTTAATATCTGGTTTTTTAGGCCCACGGTTTTAATTAGAGCAGGTAAGGCAAACATTTTAATAGAATAGGTCAAAAAATGAATGTTTATTTAAGAATAAATTTAAGTGGGTCTCATGTTATAGCTTATGGATGTTTTTAAAAGTACCGAGGGATTACCGCTATCCAATGCTTTTTTATTTTTATTTATTAATATGTTCAAAAAGTACTTCCAGATGACATTTTTTAGACAACTATGACGTGTAATGAAAAAGAGACTGCCGATATTTTGTAGCAATAAAAGCACAAGTGTCTCATTGAAATGTCAAAAATTTTGAAAAGACGAATGGGTCATTAAATTTCAAGGGGCAGGTTTGGTTGTCGGCCATCCCTGATTTTAGAACTTCTTTAACAAAAAGGTCCAGGTCTGATTAAAGGAAAGTAAATGAAGGAAAGTGATGTAAAATGCTTTTCTTAATAACACAACAGAATAGACGAGAGGAGGAATGAAACCTATAGGCCAAGTAGCGCATGTCGAAAGTGATCAATAAACGGAACTTCTACGTGCTATGTCACGCTGTCAGCGTTTAGGCTTTGAGGCTCGTGACCAATAACAAAGAATACTCCAGTCAACGTTCGTAATAGAAACAAGCCCTAATACTTTTAGATTTTGTTTTGCTTAGATACATTGGGGATCTGTAGCTCTTTGCGACCGGCGAAATCTTGGGGTGGCCAAATTTTAAAAATTAAAAAGTCTTATTTTTCAAAAAAACGAAAAAAAAAGAATCTGTACTTAAAATTGAAAGTCGGTGTAGGCCTAAATGTTTTTGTCTTCAAAAATCAATTAAAAGCCTTTTTTTTTTATTTTGTATTGAGCTCAACATTTCAATTTAGACATCATTTTCAGAGGAGACCAGAAGCTGGGTTATTGGTATCCCTAGCAAAATTTTGAAAAAAGGCTGTTAACCCTCCAGCCTCTCCGCTTTACATGCATCTGGCATCTTCTTAATACGATCTCGATGTAAGAACGGCCGATATTAAAAGTATCCCTAAGTGAGATCTTACGACTAATATCTCGGCGAAAAAATTACTTTGCTTATAAGCTTGACTAATTGTTACATTGAGTAGCTTACGAGTAGTGCGGCGCCACCACCCAGAAGATTGAGCAAGAACCTAGAAATTATATTTTATTTTATTTGGTAGCGTAACACTGAACACATACGAGGTCTGTTCAAAAAGTATCCGACTTTTTTGTATAAAGCACACAACACAATAAATTTTGCAAGTTTTATTCAATCTCCTTCAAAATATTCCCCTTGGTGGTTCACACACTTATCCCAGCGCTTCTGCCACTTCTCAAAACACTTCATAAACTCCTCCCCCGGAATGCTCTGAAGCTCCTCCGTCGCTTTTTTCATAATGTCTTCTCTTGACTGAAATCGCCTCCCTTTCAGAGTTGTTTTTAGCTTAGGGAACAGCCAGAAATCACACGGTGCTAAGTCGGGAGAGTAAGGAGCCTGTCTAATAAGTGGCATGCTGTTTTTGGCTAGAAAAGCTTGGACCACATGTGCAGAATGAGCGGGAGCATTGTCGTGGTGAAGCTGAAAATTCTTTGCTGCCCACATGTTTGGCCGCTTTCTTCGCACAGCATCACAAAGGCGACGTAGAATCTCCAGGTAGTACTCTTTGTTGATTGTTTGACCTTCTGGTGCGTATTCATGATGCACGATGCCACGGGAATCAAAAAAACAGGTCAGCATAACTTTCACATTGCTGCGGACTTGCCGAGCTTTTTTTGGGCGTGGTGATTCCGGATGCTTCCATTGTGATGATTGAAACTTGGTTTCTGGGTCATAACCATAAACCCAGGTCTCATCACCAGTGATGATTGTCTTGATAAATTCTGGGTCATGATTTGCAACATCCAGCATGTCCTCCGAAATTTCCTTCCGGAGTTCCTTCTGTTGCTCCGTCAGCAGCTTGGGGACAAATTTAGCCGACACTCTCCGCAGGTTCAAATCCTCAGTTAGGATTGAATGAACTGAGCCTGTGCTTATTCCCATTTCTGCAGCAATCTCTCGTACTGTTAAACGAGGATCCTCCAACACTTTTTCACGAACCTGATCCATCGCCTCCTCGTTTCGGCTTGTGGATGGCCTTCCTGAGCGAGGATCACTTTCCACTGATGCACGGCCATCTTTAAAGCGTTTAAACCATTGCTTTATCTGAGTTGGGCTTAAGGCCTCATTTTCAAAAGCTTGTTGAATCTTTCGAATTGTTTCAACTTGAGTATCACCAAGTTTTTGACAAAACTTGATGCAATACCTCTGTTCGATGCGTTCTGTCATTGAAATGAAATTTTCTGAAAATCAAAAAACCGATGAACACGTACTACACGCCTGCACTAAATGCTTTACACAGAGAGATACGAATGACGAATCGGCCTGAAACGCTTCACGATTACGCGTGAATGTGTGTGTGTGCAGCCACGCTTTGCACGGGCAGTTTGCTCATACCTTATTGGCGAGAGGGAAAAAGGTCGGATACTTTTTGAACAGACCTCGTATACCCTGAGTAGAGCACCACCAATTGGGCTGCGAGGTCTTTCGGTCGAACGTCTCCCTATAATACTGAATATTAAGTAGGAAGTTTATTAATTCAATGCCATTCGTTTGATGTGACTCGGAATCAAACTTAAATTTATCGCTTTAGAGTCAGGTGATTCATATTATTGTTATTTGCTAAGACAAAACTAATTTTGAGCTTCAAATTAAACTAAAGACAAAAAAGGTTTTTATTTTAAATTGAAACTAAAAAACGTGTCTTTCTCCCGTAAGTAAATTGAAGACTCAAAAAAGAAGTTCTCACTGTGCGTTTCGAAAAAAAGCACACAAATTTACGTGAAGATCACTTTCAAAGGGAGAAAACATTTCTGCTTTTGTCCCGGGCTTGCTTGATCTAATGTAAAAAGCTGATAGACCTAATGCTCCTGAGTACGAGTACAAGGAGCTAAAAAGTGTATCTAAGTGTACAAATACAAACAGCTTACTTTAATCGAAAGCTCCATAACTTCCGACATTTGAAAAAATTTGAAAAATGCCATTTAGCCTTAAAATTGAAATTCCAAATTTAATCCTAGGTTTTCAATTTTCTATTGCAAGGTCGATCGTGATTGCAAGTTCAGCATGATCCACACTCGACTACGTTGCCGAAAGTTACAAAGCGCCAAGTTACAATTTATTTGAATTGAGTTCAACTCTTGCTATTGCCAAGATGTTGTGAACTTGAGAAACGACTTTAGCTATTATATTTTTCTCTACTTGTTGCTAAACTCTTATCATCTAATTCGCAAGGTCGACCAAATTTTTATATAAAAAAATTACAATGTAATCTCATTAAAATATCTTACTATCTTCGAATTCGTTCAGAATAATCGCCGGACCATTTTAGAATAGGTGATGATTAAATTTCGCAGAAATTTTGATAATACATCTTCCTGATGTTAAAGTGGACAAACGGAAAAGTAAATTTTATAGATCGAGAAAACGTTTATTTGAATAAAAAATTAATTTTGTAGTAATGGTTTGATTGAAGAAATCGGATTCGACGATCAAATCAACAACAAATACATCGAATGTAACTTTGATCGCGTGATAGATGCTTCTGGATGTTGTGTTGTTCCGGGCTTGATCGATGCCCACACTCATCCGGTTTGGGCCGGAGATAGGGTCCACGAATTTGCCTTGAAACTCGCCGGAGCATCTTATATGGAAGTTCACAAAGTGAGATTTTTTCTTTTAAAGTGTTGCCAACTAAATAATTTATTACATTCAGCTTATCTTTGTTATCGGTTAAGTCTTTTCCTGAAAAGAATAAAAATGGCAGTCTGCATCAAAGCAGTTGTTGTCGCAAAAATGTCCACTACGAAAGTCAACTAGGAAGAGCTTAAAACCGACGGTAAAAATTTAAAGCGTGCTACAGGAAAATGTGAAAGAGTGCAAACAGGATCTAATCGATAGAGAAAACTAATTTAAGTACCCTCCTTTGTCAAAAGAAACACGTAAACTGAAGAACACGATTTATAAAAAAAACTATATTAGCCTATGTTCAGTGCAGTTTTATGATTAGCTATGTTGGCGCTAGGTCAATTCGTCTCCGGTTAATTCGTCCCTGATCAATTTGTCCCCAAGTTCTTAGCCCTAAACCATCTAAAACTGTTCTTAGATAGTTTTAATTGTTATTAGTCCATAACAGAAAAATAATTATTTGGGGACAAATTGCCCACGACGAATTGACTTGCAGACGAGTTGATCAGGAAAAAATTGACCGAAGACAAACTGGCAAGACGAGCTATGTCGTGTACGGTAAAGCAGTTTCATTGATAAGAACCAACAACAACATTGAAAATTTCAAAACAAGACATGTAAGATTTCAATGTTGTTGTTGCAAAATATATTGGCTTTTTTATTTTGAAGGCATGTGTCATAATATGTACTAAAGTTTCGAACATATTTGTTTCTCTGTTGTTACTTTGTTAATCGTGTATTTGTGTTTTCTGCCGTTAGCTTGTTAATCGTGCCACTTTAATTGTTAATTATGACTGCTTTGTTGGTCTCGCCCTTTTTAAGCATCTTTAGTTGCTTGGGATTTCTTAAAGAATAGTGACCACATTCATAACGTTATTTTGTAACCTTATTTATAACTATTGTGTTTCTTTTATACATTTATAGCGGCGTTTTCTTTAGTTAATTAAAAGCTATACTTTTATGCTTAATGTTAAATTACGACAGCATGTAAGATTTTTGTGAAAAATTATATATAAAAAAAAAAAAACAAGATAAAAGCGGAAAAACTAGAGAATTGCTTGGAAATAGTTGAGAGAAAAAACAAGTGATTGAAAATTAAAATATGGTCAATCCAATAAGCAACATACATTGTTAGAAAGTTTCATTAGTTGATTTACATCCATTTGGTTGAAGCAACAGTAATATATAAAGACCAAGAAAGAAAGGGTATCAACTCAGATAAAAATGATATAGAGATGACGAAGTTTGTTGAGAATAGTACGATGAACAAGTTTAAGTTGGAACCTGACCTATTAAAGATGGTTTAACTTGGCCATGATTGGGGAAATTAATTGTCATCACAAGAAAAGCTAAAATAACAACGAAGAAGCAAGTCTTGTTTTTTGATAAAAATTTACCTTTCCTCTTTCCAAACCTATGTATTTTCAACAAGTACAAAGCATTCTCAGAAGAGATCCCAATGAAACCAATCATATGTAATTTCAACGAGTTTAGAAACAGTAAAATAAGCAAAACCAAAATGCAATAAAAACGGTCATTTCTAAAAGGTTGAAATCTAAATTTCTGCTGTAGTTGTTTAATAAAAACTACAGTATAACTTTTAAGTAACTATTGATTCATCGAAAATTTCTAACAATCTTTAAAACTTTTGATCTCAAAATTATTTTATTTCTCCCACCCATGATTACGCGACATTCTCATCATGCGGCTCGAAAGTGTTCGGTTAAATTGTTATAATTATTATTGCTTTGTGTCATTATTAGTGCGCTTACAAATATATATATACGAGCATTTTTATATTTATTTTTTTAACATCTGTTTTTCGCTTTTTATCAAATTAGCTGTTTGTTCAAAGGTAAAGTATATTATTTTTAGCAAGTGGTGGATTTACAAAAGGGGGGGCGGTGCAAGAAAAATAGGGGGAGGAACTTTTCAGGTTTTTTGGCTCCCAAAATATACTGATTTTTAAAAAGGTTATCATTTTTAGTCAATCTCTAAATTCTCCATTTATCTTTAAAAAAAAAATTATAACTTTTTATCAATGTCCGAAATTGCCATATTTGTCCCAAAAGTATAGTGATTTTTAATAAAAAAAAAAGGTCATCACTTTCAATCGAGCACATTATCCCTGCTTTTGTCCTGACGTTAAGATGCAGACAGCGGAGGCCACTGTTATGGTGCTACTGAAGAAATAGAGCACTATTTTACTTAGGGGGGGCCACTTAATGTTTTTTAGAGGGGACCGGTGCGGCCGCTCCATTTGCACCGTACTAAGGGAATCACTACATTTAGCCGTTGTCTTTCGCAATTACAGTGATAATGTCAATTCGGAAACGTATTAACTTGATTGCAAATAAAATATGAATAAATGAATAAACTGTACAGAAAGCTTGACTTGCTTGACCAATTTTTTTATCGTCGTATGTTGCTGGTTCATGTTTTGCTATTTAAAAATCATATTTGTAGGCTGGAGGTGGAATTCATTTCACAGTTGAACACACAAGGAATGCCAGTGAAGAAAAATTATACGAGTTATTCAGACAAAGGTTATTAAGGTGAATAAAAAAGAATTTTAATTAGCCGATAAACAGAACAGACACAGTTTTGGTTTAGAATGATAAAATCTGGAACCACACTCGTTGAATGCAAGAGCGGATACGGATTAAATACAAAAGACGAATTAAAGATGCTACGAGTCATTGAGCGAGCGAAGACCGACAAAGATATCAAAATAGACATTTCGAGCACCTTCTGTGGAGCACATGCCGTCCCAAAGTACGCTTTATACTGAGTTTTTTTTGAGAGTAGCCTGATAGTGTTGTAAAAGTGCATGGAAATATTTTAATAATATTTGACTTAAAATTGAAAGAGTCATTTACGCTTTACAGACTGTCAAAACACTATCCCAAGCTACAAAAATAATGACCGCAAAATAAGAGAAGCACAAAAAATTACACATCATATTAATTGATGAAAAATCTTTTATTCAATTTTTTACTTTTTCAGCTATTTTTTTTGTAAATCTACAATCATCCATATTTTATATTTTAACGTGTTTTGATTCACAGAGGATCTTCTGCAGAAGAAGCTACGGATGACGTCATCAAAAATCAAATTCCCTCTTTAAAAAAAGAAATCGAGTCTGGGAATTTAACTATAGACAATATAGACGTGTTTTGCGAAAAAGGAGTCTTTGATGTAGAACAAACCAAACGGATCTTGAAAGAAGGATTGCGGATCGGATTACAAATAAATTTTCACGGAGACGAGCTTCACCCAATGAAAGGGGCCGAGGTAATCAACTTAATTATTCCTTAATTTTTTTGTGCATTGGTAATTGGTTGTTTTGATATAGCTCCCTTTTAACAAAGTGTTTCCTACCAATGCAAAACTTACGATTCCTACGATGCAACGACGCATTCAGTTTATGTTCGAGTTATCCTCTCCGCGATTCTCTGAAAGATTTGGTTTCTTACTGCTGTCGACAGGATAGCTCAGTGTGATAACACTCTGACTTGCGAGCAGAAGGACGCGAGTTCGATTTTTAGTATGGTTTCCGCTTTGCCATTAAGAAAAGCATTTTACGGCAAATTCTTCAATAGAGCTACACTGCTTACCTTTAAAGTAACTTTGTTTAAAACAGAAAGCAGCCCACTAGCCGATACGATCATACGTATTATTATTACTCAACTTAAATTATTCATTCAAAAAACAAAAAGTTAGAAATAAAGACTTACCGTTTAGAAATAAGAAACAAAGAAATACACGAAATAGTGCAATACAATAATACATACGGCACTTTCCCCTGCTTGGTGGTCTTGGCAAGCAGTTCTAAATTTCAGTCATATCTCTATTAAATTATAAGCGGACAGCAATATCCTGGCATCTCCGGAAGCAGGTCGGGGTAATTGCTTACCCTACGTATTAGCGCCTCCGTCGCTTTCCTGCGAGTCAGGAGAATAAATATAGAGATAAAAAAAAAAAAACATGTAAAACTTGTACATCAGTTAGGTTCGTCTCTTGGTGCAAAAGCTGTCAGTCATTTGGAGGAAATTTCTGATAACGGAATTGAAGCGCTCGCCCAATCGAGCACTGTCGCTGTGATATTGCCAACTACAGCTTACATTTTGCGGTAAAGTTACATTAAAAGCTTATATAGAAAATTACAAACGCGCAACAACTTTTTTCAGAACCTAGAATTTTTTTTAAATTTTAAAAATAAAAGCTCAAAAATACTTTTTTTGGGATTTGAAACATTTTGAAAGCATGATAAACTTTGAAATTGTTCTCAGTTATTTTTTTCGCTTATAAGTAAACCGCAACTTTGATCAAAAAACGACATTTGCCGTTTATATTTATGTGAACACTCACACACAAAAAAATTTTTTTTTTGGTTAAATTTTTCAAGATGTATTACAAACTAATTTATTGAGTGCGAAAATGATCTTGCGCTATAACTTTTTGCAAACTTCCAAACAAAATATAGGGTATTCAGGCACATAAACTACTCGCATTGATCTAACAAAATGTTTTCGTGATTTCTACGTAAGCGTTTTATCGGTTGAAAGTTCCATTACATTTTGATTTTAATTAATCTATGTACATGCTTGATGCAATAATCATCAAGCGTTCTTCAGGTGATTTTCTTTGACGACAATAAGACCTCCTCACTGACGAAATTTTGAACACCTGATATAACGCTGACGGATTGTTCTAGATTAAAACCTCCCCCGGTGAGAAAAATGATTGACGGTGGTGTCGCTGTCGCCCTGGGAAGTGATTTTAATCCAAACGCTCACTGCTTGAGTATGGTGAGTTGCGAAGTAATATCGTCTCAATTATTTTTTTTAATACCCTCTTCTTCTTCTTCTTCTCCTTTCGGCCTTTCCCATTAGTCAGGGGTGGCCACAGCGTATCATCATTCTCCACATCTTTCTGTCTTCAATATTTTTTTTTAATACCTTGAGTATTATTAAAATTCTCTCAAATGAGGATTCTGAAAACGAAATAAATATAGTTTGGAAATAATTGGTGATGTGCGGTGGCGTACGCAGAAATTTGTGAAGGGGGGGGGTTTTGGAGCCAAAAACACGATTGCTCTAAGTGGTCCTGGTAATGGGCAAAAACTTTCAAAATTAGGCCTACATTCAAAAATAAAGTGTTTTAGTTTTAAGAACATCTTGCAGTAGCATGAATTTCTTTTTATCAAACCGTAAAACTAACTATTGAAAAAGTATGTGCAGGTAATTCAATCATGACAAGAAATTTTCCAAATTAAAAGCAACTCGTGCAAATGACGAGAACAATAGATGGAAAATCAAAAGAACAAAAAAATAACCTAATTACTTAACAAATATTTTTTTTTTACCGGCTTAATTATATTCAAACGTCTGTTTTTTTCACTTAATCTTTTAATTACGTCACCAGGGCAAGGCGTGTGGCTCATAAATGTTTAGTAATGCAGGTCCATTCATTCGAGTGGTACCACTTGTGTTTCGTAAACACGTTTTTTGTCTGCGCAATGTAGAAAATGATTGTTTACTAGTGTATGTTGTCACTGGAAGAGTTAACAAAATGATCATCAATATAAATATGTTCGAAAAAGCATCAGAATTGCATTCCTTGATGCTGCTTAACGCATCAGTTAGTCTTTCTGCTGCGTTCAATCGAAAAAGTTTTTTATACCATAATATTAGTTCAGGCACTAGTTCTCCCGAGGATTTTGTTAAATCATTTTCGTAAAATTTTCCCAAAACTTGAATACTTTTAATTTGTTGAGGAATTGGTCCACTAGTTGGATCAGAGGAAATTAAACATTGAAATTCACCAATAATCGATTTGTGGGCTCGCAATTCTTGCTTCGAGAGTGACAATAAAGTTATCAAGAAATGGAATAAAAATTCCTACTCTAAAATATTTTTCATCTGTTGCATCGATTGGTCAGTCTTGAAGTAAGGCGTGGTGTTTTCAAAAGAAAATCTTCGGTTTCGCCCGTTTCTTGCGCAAAAATATAGATCTAGTGAAATTCATATTCGGCTTTTTCTCTAAGACAATTCAATTCATTTGCAATATTATATGCAATATTGACGGCCTCAAGAAGGTTTATCGACTTTTTTTGGTTAACTTCGCACAAAACAACACTGTATCCAAAAACGTTTTTTAAAACTAAGAGAGCAATGCAAAATTCACTTTGCCTAATTGTCGACAGCAACTGCAAAGCTCGTGATGAAGTTTCTCTGTCTGGCCATGCTGAAATTTCTGCCAAAGCTTCTACAACGGTAAATTGTAAATTTGAAAAAGTACTAACACTTTCGTGTCGATCGACCCATCTGGTGGCACCAATTTGAACAAGTTTTTAAGCTTTTGTTGTTGACGAAATCGTGTTGATGGACTTGCATAAAATGTTTTGACGTTTTGAAGCATTAAAAAAATTGTGAACTAAAGCTATTGTCCCCATGCAGTTTATTCCCATTCCCATGCTTAACTTTCAATATTTTACAAGTTTGAAAGTTTTCTTCACAGTGGCAGCTGTACATTAGCTAATACTGATGCAATTTAGGCGATAGCAAAAATTGATGCGCAAACAGCAATTAAGTTTAAAAAGTGCGGTAAACAATAGAAACTAATATCATATTATTGAAGCCTACTTATTACCATGTATATATGGCTAAACACCATTCTTCAAGGGGGGTTTTATCCCTGAAACCCCCTCCTTGCGTACGCCTATGGTGATGTGTTAAATAAACTTTCAGATAAATCTGTATAAATTTTGTTCGGTGATCAACGACTTATTGAACTATAAATTTCTCTAGCTTAGATTCAAAATAATTTGCTTTGAGCATTTCAGAATGGCAAACACACACAGTACATCCTCACCTATTTGCCGTTCACCGTTCACGGCCCCACATACTCGCGGATTTGGCTCTCACAGTTTTTTCATAATTTCGCCAACTTCGTGAATTTCTTAGACCCTTTTTTAGCAGAAAAAGTTTTTGGTGTGTTATACTGTATGGAATTACAGTATATTGTACCCCTATGTCATTTACGCCCTATAATGCCACCAATTGTGCATAAGGATACCGCATAGAGTAAGACTGTCTTTAAAATGTGTTTGGCAAGCATATTTTAGCGTATATAATATCAAACATACGAGTTTAAAAACCGCATTAATATAATTTGCGGAGTTTCGGGATTCGCGGAAGGGGAAGGAACGTAACGCCCGCGAATAGCTGAGGGGTTCCGTATTAGCATTATTTTTTGTATAAAATCTAAAACAAAAAATTGTTACTTTTTTAAATCTTTAAGCTAGATTCTCCTTTTTATTTTACTGTTACAGCAAAATTGCATCTGCTAATATGGTAGCAAAAAACATACTTTGCTGCAACATTCGCTTTAAAGAAATAAAGAAATAATTTTTTCTTTAAATTAGGGTGGGACAAACAGTAATTCCTGCAAAATACAAATAGAAATGGAATATTAAATAACGATCTAGAAATTGCTTAAAATAAAACAAAAATTATAAGACTCCTTACGATTCTATTAGCACAAAATGAAACCGAAAAGGTAAGACTGCAAAACTTTTGCAAACAAATAGTATGTAATTTACGTCTATTTAAAATCAACTTTGTTCGTAGCGAACATTTCCCACGACAAAAAAGACACATCATCGTACTTTTCATGTGATTCCCTCTATTATAATTCAAACCCACACCTTAGTTTTGATCCATTTAATAAAGCAACTTTTTATTCCTTGTCAGTATTTTTATGTCTAAAATCGAGATCATATTTTTTGTATAATGCTGAATTCTTTTCAGCCTGCAACAATGCACCTCGCGTGCGTCAACTTGCGGATGTCGATGAACGAAGCGCTTGCTGCAGCGACAATCAACGCTGCTGCGTCATTAGGCTTGTCTCAACTACATGGCAGCTTAGAAGTTGGAAAAAGAGCCAATATGGTTGTTGTCAATGCGGAAAGGTATTTAGTTTGTTACTGACGAGTTTTCAGTTTTCTATGTGTTATACTGCTAAGACCACGAGTGGGCACCTTTTGTCACCTGGCCTTGCCCTTTTCAATTACCGTAATTTTTGTGAAATATAATTTACAAGTAATATTTATGTAAAAACTTAGTCTGCACTTGATTTTACAAACGAAAAAGTCTTTCTTGCATTAGATTTTAAGTAAAGATATTTTTATAATATGATTTTCTCATCACAATTTATCCTCCTGATTCGCTGGAAGACGTCGGAGGCGTTATATCTACATGTAGAAAAACCGTCAAGCTTTCCAAAATGCCAAGATGTTGCTGTCTGATTGAATTTTTTATTTTGGTTTTTTAGTGTTTTTTTTGTGGAAAGATGACTGAATTTAAAGCTGCTTGCCAAGATCGCCAAACAGGCAAAGTACCATAAAATGTCTTTTCCAAGGACACCAACAGAAAGTGGCGAGTAGGTTTTGAACCGACCGTATCGATCAAGTTCGCCATCAATTACGCCGCTCTTAACCACTTGACCACGCAGCACTTTTTAGTCTTGATGTGATGTAAAACAAAAAGTCCTTTGAAAAACCTTATTATTTTTTAAAATTATGATTTTGTTTTAATCTTTATTAAGACCTATACTTCAACATATTTGAAATTGGCATAATTTCATTTTTCTGCTAAAAAAAATATTGCGTGGGCAATATAGTTTCTTAAACACCATTTAAAACGAAAAAATTAGTCAAATTAAATAGTTTTTAATTTTATAGTTAAGATGAATGAGGATTTAGAATTACTTAGAAGATATGCCGGGTAGTCGGTTCGATTCGCAGTGAGATAAGCATCACTCTCTAGCTCTAACAAGAGCAAAAGTCGAGTCTGGTGCTTCTCGTCTTTTAAATGGCTTATTTTCTAAGTTTTTAATTTATCAGCGTTTAATATACTTGGCATAAATTTCCGATATGTCCGTCTAATTCAAGATGGAGTTATATTTTGATAATTTTCAGATGGGAGCACCTAGTCTATCAATTTGCAGGTCATGATGACGTCATTAAAGCTGTCATCTGTGGTGGAGAGATTGCCTATGAAAAGCCGAATAACGATAGAGACTCCATCTGATTTTGCTTCAAGGCTGCGCTGTATTGTTAAATGTTGGTGTTTTTAATTATTTTAGTGCTTGCTTGTCTTTTTCGAAAATTTTGTCAGGCTTGTTTTGAAAAGCAATGAAAAATAACATTTGAAACAAAAGGAGATCTCCCTCAATGCTTAGTTGCTAAAACATTAATAAATTGATCGATTCTTCTATGGAAAAACTGAAAGACAACAAATTAGCTCTTAAAGAAAGTGCTAGACAGGTAGCTTACCTGAAGGGTGAGATTCTTGTAAAACGAACCGGGTATCTCACTTTGCAACAACTTCGTAGTAAAATAAGCACGGGCAATTCGATGATCTCCTTGTAGTTTTAAAATTTTTTGAGAAAGATTTGTATCAAGTAACAGAAATTGAAAGATTGCGTATTAATGTCAAAAACAAGTCAACCATATAGCCGCAAACATTGACCTGCCGACGAACGCACGACGCGGTGTCAACGGCTTCAAAATTTGGTATACCGGCATACAGTGGCGGCTCGCCCATAGGAGCTGCAACATCCCCAAATATCTATTCAGCAATTTTAAATATTATCAGCAACGCTTAAAAAATTAATATTTATTAAAAAGTTTTTTTCCATTAAATTTTGGTTTTGTTGGGTTTTTTAAAAAACTTTTTTTTTAATTTTAATTTGGCAATTTTTTGAGCTGTTTTGAATTCAGCTTAAAAATTTCATGCAAAGTGACGCAAAATAACGCATTTCATTGATTCTTTGTATGAAAGATTCAATGTACGTTTGAGCTGGATAAACGCAGCTCACTCGATCTAATCATAGGCGTAACCACCAGCGTACCGAGGGGGGAGGCCACTGTGCCATGCCCTCCCCTTAGACCCTAAAAATGAAAAACTGTAAAGCAAAACCAAGCAGTTTTAGCAAAAACAAAGCTGGCTTTTCGCGAGTATTAGGGGTTCGCCCTGGATTTCAAAGCATATGCAAACGCTTTTTTGGTTTTCCAGAAGCTTTCGATTGACCGGTACGAAAATACGTATTTTTAGGTGTAATTTTGCAAAATTTTTCCGGGGCATGCCCCCAGACTACCCTATAATGGTCGTGCCTTCGGCACTCCTCAAGTTGATTTGTGACTTCACACCATTGTGATGAAACTTTGGCCCCTCCCTCGGAAACTTTCTGCGTACGCCACTGGGCGTAACAAATACAACGCTTCGTTTTCTTTGGCATAAACCTTTTTAGTTAAAATGCTTAGTTGGTAACAAACTTTAATATCTTTGAAATTGGCAGATTCAGGGGCGGCAAAAGTGGAGGCCAATATTATGTGATATTTTTAACTAGTAGTCCATTCCAAAACTTTTGGTCTCTAAGCCACATGATGAATCGTTTAATCTAATCAATGTTTTATTACAAACAATTTTCAAGCTATTCATCCAATGTAAACGGGTCCTCATCCGGAAAACACGTTTTCTTTATCATCAGATCTGCTCAGACGGGCAGAAGGTGCTATCAGATTGTTTATCTTTTCTTAATATTTCTTTAAGCCTTTTTTCTACTATACATACATTTCCTACTTTTTGTTTTTCAGCACTTTGTCTATTTGCTTATTGATTTCAGTGATTCTCATATCGGTATTTCTTTCAGGCTGCTTTACGCGTCATTTATTCAATTACTATAAAAAAAAAGGCTACTTAGGGTAGTAATTGATAATACACCTGGCCAGTGGTGGATATTCCAATTTAGGGGCCCGAGGCAAGAATTTTCAAAAATTGATGTAGTCTGAGAAAAAAGAGGTCTGATCTGGGCTTGCATATTTTTCTCCCAAAATCAAAGTGTTCTCTCAAAAAAAAAGTCTTCACTTCAATTTCATCTCCAATTTCTCTATTTTTCTCCCAAAATCAAGGCGTTCTCCGAAAAAAAAAAAAAAAAAAAAAAGGTCTTCACTTCAAATCGTCCTCTGAGCAAACATCTGCAGCGAATCCAAAACTGCGCAGTTAACAATGCAACACTCGAGGGGGGGCCCCCAAAAAAGGGGGGGCCTGAGGCGACTGCCTCATTCGCCTCACCCAATATCCACCACTGCACCTGGCACTTACTTTTTGTTATTGCATTGATGAAGGGTAAGCAACTAAGTCGGCTACCCAAGCTATGTACTATGTACCAAGTACTATGTAAAAGATAATTTGCTTAAAATTTAAATAGCCAACGAAAAACCTTGTCCGACACTCGTCACATAAACGCCGGAATTAAGGAAAGAAAAAATTTTTTTCTTTCATTCAGACGTTTATATCTCCTGACAAGCGTCGGACGAAAAGAGTTTTTTGTTAGCTATTTTCAAATTCTGTACCACAAACCACTTGTTAAAAATTCAAATGTAAACTTTTTATGAGTCGCATGCAATGTGGTACGCGGCAAGGTTTTCTTAAAAGTTCACTGCACGATCGCGTAATCTGCGCGGTTAACATCATTACACAATTTCTGCATAAAAAATACAATTTCATGTTTTTGTCGCTTACGCCCCTTCTCCGTCGAACGCGTCATATAAAATATCACAAACTGCTGACAAAAAGGCTTAACTTATCCGTTTTTTGTGTAAATCAAAAGTGGTTTAGATGAAGAAAATGCTGAGGGTAGTAACAAATAATGCCAATGGCTTCTTTTACTTGAAGCAGCAAAGGTTCTATTTCAAACCGTGATGAGCGGACCGGGTAACCACGAATCGCAGAGCTGAAGCTCTTCAGGAGTTAGCGATATGCAAACGTAGCAAAGTAAAACCGAGGTGTGAAGCAGCCGAACAAAGTTAAATCTTGAAGTTCACGCATCGCTTGTCCGACGTAAGCAGAAAGACGAGTTCGTTCAACGTAATTTGCAACAAAAAATGATAGAGCTAGTTTCTCCGACTTCGCCAGATGTTTCAAAAGTAGAACGTCATCAAATGCTTGGTCGGTTGATGAGTAGAGCAAATCACGATTGTGTTAACGAACCCAAATCGTAAACTTTAATGACCTTGTTGCAAGCCACCGCACACACAGGAAGAGTGGAATGCCAGCTTGCTCCGGAACCCGCTAGAGCCATGTCTTGGAACAGCAGCTGCGAAGAAAAAAGAGGTTTAATGAGGAGCCTTAAGTGTTTTATCCTCTTTTTAGTTAGTTTTGAACAAAAATTGATTATGTACATCTAAAAAGTAATTCTTAAATAAAGTTATAATTTAGTAAAACTGAATTTAGCCAAACATATTAGTTAGTTATCCAACACGTACTAATTGCTTGCACGTTTTTGTTGTTTTTGATTCTCTTTGATCAAGTTGAAATGTACTAATATTTGAATGAATTACATAATAGTCGAATAGAAAAAAAAGCTAACTGCTACCGTGAAAAATGAGCTCATTTGTTAAACCTTGGGCAAACTTTGTTGTTCTTGAACGAGCCACCAGCACAGTTACATAATTTGAACAAACGAATTTTTACAAACAAGTAGAAAATTCTGCGAGCCCATCTTCCCAAGAACGACTACGCACGCAAATGCAGTAAACATTATTTTTCCTTTACGGCTGTTTAAAAAATAATACGGCAGCAACCTCTCTGTGTCCGAGGTGATGAATATTGGTGGTGTGCTTAGGTCGTCCCTGGGTAAGGAAAACATCCTCGTTGTGATGCGACCACCGAAACAACGTGCAGCCTCCTGAATGGGCTTGTCGGTTCTCCTCAGGTAATCTGAAATTAGCGAAGGGATTATGAAAACTTGACAGTTTGGCAGCACATTCACAACTATCTGAAAAACTAATATGTGATCAATAAAACAAACAAAACAAATTTAGATTCAATTTTTTATGTAAGTATACAGCCAAATTTACTTTATTGTATTTAATATGTATATTTTTTTCGCAAAATTTTACTCTATTTCATCATAAATTATCCATATTTCAATATTCTAATTTATGTTTAATTCATTCAGTTGTAATTAGACATGGGGTATTGTAATCGACTACGCTTTTTTATGTAATCATAATCGATTGCTTTGAGAAAAATTTAGATGTAATCGATTACATTGAGCTAGCATTCAAGCACGAAAACCCATTTGTGACGTCACATGCTGTCACCTTTATTCAGATAACCCAGTGGTTCTCAACATCTTTGGCCCATGGACCATTTTTTTAGAGAAAAATACCGGATGGACACTTTGCTATGCTGACACTTCATGAACACTATTAGTTGAAACTGTATTGCACATAGGACAGTGAACTCAAAGGCACGTTCAATCTTTACCCTTAATAAAATAATAACCAATAAACTAATTAAGCAATCACTCTTAATTTGCACATTCAACCTAACAACTTGTTTAATTTTAACAACTAAAAGATTAGTGAGGAAACATACTTTTAATTTCAAATTTTATTTTGACAAAAGATGCACATATAGCACAATGTATTTTGCAGAATCAATAGCGCTTATAACTAACTTGGCTTTAGTGTTTCTGGCACAAAAAAAGTTTATGCATGTAGTTGGGAAACGAGGACCCCACGCCACCAGTCCGTAAAATAATTGAGGATGAACAAGTTCCTCTGCTGTTGATGTCCAATTTGCTTCTTTTTTAGCTGAATGCATCCAGTACAGCTGAAAACGCAGATTCCAGTAGGGAAGACAATAATAGTTGCTTCTAATTGTTGAAAAACATTTGGGTGTAAATCTCCTTTATAAAATGTACGAAAATACCCCCTCCTTGTTAACTCTTGCTCTTAGTTTCACATCCTTTTTTAAATCCAACAGCGTTTCAGACATCTTGTAAATTTCATCTCCTGGCTCATAATTTTCCAGGTCTTCAAGCCAGAGTGGATAATCCATCTCCAAAAGATACTAAAGTTTTCTCCAAAGTCTGGGTGAAGACCTTTAAGATGAGCAATGCATGCAGTAACACATTCTAAATGTTGGATCCATTTTATTGAAATTTTCAAATGTCAACAGCTCTTTTTCTCAAAATGATTTTTCCCAATGTTTGAGTTTTTCGATGTAACCTTTTATTTACTGAGCGCTAGTAACCAAATCTGAATTTTTTACCTTGCAGCTCGAAGTTCAACATATTCACTGTTTTAAAGATATGACTAAGCTTGTATATTTTTGAATTTATCTTAGTATTGTCAAGTTTTTCCAGAATTTTTCGAGCTTTACCAGCTTGTTTTCTGTATCTACAACGAACCATTTGAGACTTGAATTAAACTTGACGAAGTTGATCACTTGTTTCCAAAAAATCACAAGTTTTTCAAGGCTGAGACTTTTGACAACCATCTCACCTCTGGGTGAAGCAGCAGTGTTTGTAAGTTTTCAGTTTCACTAAATTGCACAAACTCACCCTACCATTCATTGAGTTTGTTTTAACAAAGTTAACTGCATGTATGACAGCATTCTGTGCCAAGTACAAGGCCAAGCATAGGGTCGAGCTGAAAACATCTAAGAAATTAGCTATTCAGACACCAATCAAACACTAAAGAAAAAATACTGCTGCGGTCTATGGCTAGCTACATAATTTACTTACATGCACTTTCAACATAATTTAATATTGTAAGGTTTATAATTTTCAGGAAGGTTTTATCAAGAATTTACGAAACTCCCAGTGGACCACCGGTGGTGGACCAGGTTGAGAACCACTGGGATAAACGATTTCAAAACTTCTGTTTATGAATGCAAAAAACATTTTAAATGCTAATTATGATACTGATTAACAAAAAGATTATTCTACCAATGCGTTTCAGAATTTCTGTTGTAGCAATCAAAAAACACATAATCATAATTACTTTTAAACTTTGCGTAATCGTAATAGCAGAAAGGGTCAGTAATGGTAATCGTATCAACTACATTTGTCATGTAATCACCCCACCACTAATTGTAATGAGTTAAAATTTTGAAATGTCCTTTCATAAATTATGTTTCTACGTGTATTGGTATTGCTTTTTATTTGGAATAAATTTGGTTTGCTTGAGACTCAAAAGCATTTTTTTTCCAACTACTCAAAGGTCGATCACAGTAATTGTATTTTTCAAAAAACTTTTAGTAAAACTACTAATTGGGAAAAATTAAATCAGTTCAAGAAAAAAACATCAGAAGAATACCACTCAGATGTACAAATTTTTACAGTAAAATTTATTCAGATATATATATTCAAATAAAATCTTCTATTTGAAAAAGTACTAGATGTTGAATAAACGAAAGCTTATACAATTGAGTGGTATTCATCTTATGTTTTTTTCTAGGTATGATTATTTTAAAACAATTTTTTTCAACATACGTATCCTCCAAAAGACGGCGACCAGAATTTGACGCCCTTTCTTTGATTATTATTTATTCAAGCTAGAAATCTATTCTAAGAAAGGAACGGGGAAAGCTATCTGCTGAAAAAAATGGTTTGCATCTATTTCTTAGGGTTCTAAATAAACTTATTATTACAGATTTGCAGTAGTAGTTTAGTGTGATGAAGCTTAATCGTGTACTTGACGGAAAAAGTTAGTTAGCGAAGAAAAAAAATTGATTCTATTTAAATTTAGAAACAAAAGTGTTTTGGTTATTTTCGGTCTGTCTCAAGTTTTTGACACTATTCCAAGCAATCAATGCCACGATATAAATTAGCCACAAGTTAGACTAGAATTATAATTATATTATGACGACACAAATCTTGGTAACGCATCATCATTATCTTGATCCCATTTAATACAACCCCAGAAATTACTACGAATATCGAAACAATACAAAATTTAAGGTATGCCGCAAAGCTGACGTTACAGAACGAGTAAAAAACTGTTTAGTCAATAGCGCATTGAAAAAAGCACAGTATGATTTGCCTAATTATTGTAGTCGTTTCTAGGCCTAGGGCATAAAAAGAGAAATTGACTAAGTACATAAACAGGTCAAAATTATAAGACAGAGTAGTAGTTGTTTTTCAGATTTGGTAAAGTCGGAGTCGTTATTGTTTTTTGGCGACTCTGCTTTAGGCTAAGTTAGGCCTAAATACAGGCTGATGTTGTGGAGTAAGACGTTTTAAGGTGGAGTTGGAATCGTTTTTTCAGATACTTTGGAGTCGGAGTCCAAATCGTAAAATTTTCAAGAAATGAAGTCGCAAATAATTAATCCAATCAAAATTACTAATAAAAGCAAACAGCTTTTCGTGCTTTGAACACTTGAAATCAACTGAGCCAGCGTTTCAACCTAATCAAACCAAGGCGATGTTTCAACTTGACAATTTATGACAAACTTGTACAAAATTTTTTCAATTTATATTTTACATTTTTTACATGTATATTTTACGTGAAAACAAAGACAGGCCCATTCATTCCAATCTAAAAATACATCACTGGGTTGAGTAAATTATTCAAAACGGGCGCCGAAATCTCGCAATCCTTACAAGTTTGTACTGTACCCGATTTCGTTATTAACAGTTTTGGATTATTAGATAGAAATATGCTTAAAAAATATCTTAAGCCTAAACAAGTATAAAAACAAAAAGCTCACATATTGCCAATATTCCAAAGGACCCATTCACCTCCCACTGCTGCTCCAACACGTAGTGAATTGGTAGGCGACCAATGGCAAGAAACAAGAGTTCCGCTATCAGCTTCAAGACAGAGTATGGGTTGAAAATTGTTACCGTTCTCAATATCTTCCATGTCGTAGAAGCGAATGCGGCCCGATTGCTCGGCAACCATCAGTTTACCTATGCAAATAAGCCTCTGCTTTTGTTTTCAAATTTTAAGTTTTTATCATTTTTACCATTTATTTTGTAATAAATCCATGGTTGTACAAAACTTTAAAATAATAATGGTATTGATGGAACCATTAACTCTTCCAATTTTGGTAGTCTTTTAAAAGATTGTTTTCTTTAGAATTCTTTCGGCCAACTCTTTTCAGAAGAAATAGTTGGCAATGACCAACTGCATAACGTGGTTTATATAGGGTTGGAAAACATTGAAAGTAACACCGTCTCTGATTGGTCGGAGAAAGAGAGCACGTGATTGGTTGCTCGAACACATGTGTCGCAAGCAAAAAAGCTTCAGTCCATAAACGAACTCTTTCTGGCAACAAAAAGAGAGTTCAAGAGACTCTATGAAGGTAGCTTCAAACATTGTCAGATAAAAAGATGATCGTCTTATAAAGATGGCCCTATATAAACTACGTTTTCTTGCAGTTGGTATTGCCAACAATATCTTTGACGAGAGCTGGCCGAAAGAATTCTAAAAAAAAAACAGTCTTAAAAGACTACCAAAATTGAAAGAGTTAATCGTTTCATTGATACCATTGGTCATTTATTTTTTCTTACTTTAAAGGAACTTTGCTAGAATTTAGAACGTAATTGCTCCAATTATATTTAATGACAGGGTGTATGCAAGTTATTTATGGTATTTTCAGTGTTTCTAAAACTTAATGCTCACCTGGTTCAAACACATTCCAACAAACATTGATGCCGGCATGAAGCAGCTTGATACTGTTCAACAAATCGCCATTCTCAGAATTCCAAATAAGGCAAGTGTGATCATCACTAACTGATGCTGCTTTTTTGCCATTTACTGGTTCAAACGCAATTGAATTCACTGACTTTTTATGATGATTCAGATTCTAAATGTACAAAAACATGAAAAATTGTACACAAGCAAAAAGTTTGTATTTTGAAGAAAATAATTAAAATATTACCATAGTTTAAATATCACCATCTAACATAAAAAGCAAAACAAATTATTGGCTGTGAATGTTTCATCACAAACTATTGATACGATAAATTAAAAAATTAATGTTTTAACAGAAAAAAAGCTTTAGTTTTAACACAATACAAAAATTATGCCTTACAATAACTTTTGTATCATCCTTGAAATCTGTTGTAATTACGCAAGCATCAGAGTTATGCATTCCAATAGCAAATTTTGCATATCTTGGCAAATATTTCATGTTTGTGGAAGGTGACCATGACAAGCATGTTACACCTAAACAAAAAACTGTTTTTCTACATTTGTATCGTAGTTGCAAATGAAATAAATTTATTTTTATAAAAGTGCAACACAAATCAGTGGTCACCAATCTTCGAACTTGTAATTTGGACCACTAAATGTATAATTTGGCAAACTACTAAATACAAATTTAGAAAAAAAGCTACTCTGAATCAGGGCTGTGGAGTTGGAGGTTTTAGGAATAAGTCAGAAAAGGAATATTTTATTTGACTCCAACCCCTGATGTCCAATTTAATTATATATTAGTGATGTCAACCATGCAGTGCAGTAACCTTATTAGAAGAATTTTCCTGCGTGCAACTCATAAAAAGTTTACATTTAAATTTTAGGCAAGTCGCATTTTAAGATAGCTTTAAAAAGCAGTTCATTTCTTAAAGACTTTTTATCTGACAATCATCGAAAGGAATCATCAGAATCAGGGCCGGGGTGTTGGCAAAAAAATATACTGACACTGGTGTCAACATTTTTTGCTTTGTCAGCACTGACACCAGCATTTTGTAGAAGTTTAATATGCCATTTCATCCTTGCCACAAAACTCATAAGGCTACTTTACCATTTAACTAGGTATACAGGCTAAATAAAAGGCTATAGCTTATAAATATTGATTTATCTAAAAAAGAATATTAATTAATCAACAATCGTATATCAGAATTTTGAAGAATATTTAAGGGGAAAATTTTGCCAACACCAACACTACTTAAAAGTGCCAACACCTGCAGACACCAACACCCTAGCCCTGGTCAGAATAAACCAAGAGCAATTCAATTGTGGTTATTTAGAAAATGAGAGGGTGTTTGATCAGACAAGAAAGCAACCAATCAAGAAGAGAAAACGAGAGCATGTCTGATTGGTCAAGAAAAATGAGCAATCAGAAGCAAAAGAAAAGAGCATGAGTGAGTGATTTTTAGACTGTAAAGAAATTCCTTGTGTTGACATAGATTAGGTTGAAAAGATTTGATAAAAGTAGCTTCAAGAGCAGAGAGGTGGAAAGTACATCCTTGAGCAAGAATAGAGAATTTGGCATAACTATATTGGCTTGAAGAAAGAGGGTTTTCCGAAAGATGCTGTCCAATAGCAGATTCATGGGTGATAATTTAAGAGATGCTGTTTGTCCTGCAGGCATGGGAAAGATCAAAGTGGTTTTGAGAAGAATGATGGCTCCTGATTGGCCTGGAAATGTGTTGCTTAATGTGCTCTTGCAATCTTTGGGACATACGTTCTATGTACCAACTTGTTGTTGTCATCGTCATTTGGAAGAGCATCCACTCCAAGTCAGACACAAACAGGACTGGAGCCAAGGCCATGTACCAACTGCACAGTGGCACATGAATTGATAAGTGACATTGTTGTGGTGATGGACAAATAATATATTCTTCTTGGATGTGCAGACAAAATTTGATCTATCTTGATTGCTAATGGCTACCCAAACTATATTATTACATCCACATTTATCAAGAAGATCTGACAATTCAACCAGTCCTCTCAACATGGACCTCAAAAAAGGGTAAAGTTCTGTTTTTTAAAAATTTTATAAATATTTGGAGCAATTGTTTACTTGCAAAATTACAGTCTCATTCACTGTTTGCTGCTGCAGCAACCTTACAGGTTTTGGAGATACCCTAAAATTTAAAAGCCAATGAAATCAAACAGTAAGTAATGAACAAGATTCCCAAAGTTGGAGCAGTGTGCAAACAAAGTCGCAATGTTAAACATAGGTTGATATCAATTTATGTTGGTTAAAATCATAAACTGTTATTCCAACAACCCCATAAATTAAATGGGACCTCATTCATTATTTGCCATTCAAACTTTATAAAATTTTAAATTTTGTTAAATTCCCAAGCTTGCAAAGTTAGTCTTCAAACAGTAATGAGATTAGACTTTTGCAAGTAAATAAATGGTCTGAATTAAAATACAGAACTTTCACTCTTCATACCAGTGACAAGCAAATTGGGGTCTGCCATTCTTAGAATTAACACTTTAATCAGCCATTTTTTGTTTTTTATGTTTTATTTTAAACCATTTTTTTTTATTTTCTTTTATTATAGAATTATATATATATATATATCTTTAACATTGAGCACTTTAGAAGTACTGATTTTCATACAGTGTTATATATATCATTATTAATAAAAGCACTAAAATGGCTTAAAAATTAACAATTAAAATCCACGACAGCCTGTTTCATCCTAAGAATCGTCAGGTGGAAACTTATTCAAATAGAATGAATTGAATAAGTTTCAGGTGGAAACTTACTCAAATGAATTTGAATAACTTCTATTTGAATAAGTTTCCACCTGATGATTCTTAGGATGAAACAGGCTGTCGTGGATTTTAATTGTTAATTTTTAATCTATTTTAGTGCTTTTATTAATAAATACTGCTCTAACTATTTGGTTATTGAGCTCTGTACTGGCAAAGTAAAGCAAACAGATATATATATATATATATCTTTATATATAATAATAAAAGTGGCAAGACTGTTAGTAAAAAGCTCAATGAAAACTCAGAGCATTAAATTAAATTACAAAAGCCACAAAAGAGATTTTATTAAAACCTCAACAGTCTGTTTCGCCTTTTCGGCTCATCAGGAGGTGATTCTTATTCAAATAAAATCTGAATTGAATTTGAATAAGAATCACCTTCTGATGAGCTGAAAAGGCGAAACAGACTGTTGTTGAGGTTTTAATAAAATCTCTTTTGTGGCTTTTGTAATTTAATTTATCTTTATATATATATATATATATTAATTATCTAACCGCTCTGACTCGACATCATTAAGCACTTTCCTGATGAGCACCGACCAAAAAATTTTGAAAAATTTTTATATGTATATATATATATATATATATATATACATATAACTTGCCATCCATTGATTTTTAGCTTTTATTTTTACAATTATGATATAAAAAAAGGTTTCTTGGTGTAGACACAAATATACACATAAAAAAAATTTTACATTTCACTCATTCTATTTTGTTTTTTTACATTTATTGTATTACTAAACATGAATGAAAATAGAAAATGTATTGTGGTTTCAACTTTTAATCATTCCACTAATAAGAATTTAACAAAAAAACTATAGTTAATGACAATGCTGCCAGACATAAGATTGGATGTGTAAAAGCATCTAAAGTACAAAATTGCATGACATCAGTGAAAGATGTGTCAAGTTGTTTATGGCTGGTTTTTGATACTTGACTTCTAGATGTGTTAACATATCCAAGTCCAAAAAAAGCACCTTTGGCAAGAATATGTACAAACACCTCTGCTGGTTAAAAGATTAAGCTTTTTAGAAATCAACCATGGGTTCTATCCTTTTATAATTTTTAAATGCAATACAGTAGATAATAATAGCAAATTTATTAAATTGCTATAATTTTTAAAAATATAAATTTGTAAGTAACTTTTTGGTTTTCGTTAATTATTTGCAGAGTCTAGTTAATAACCTTTTAAATTTTGGGAGTCCCCAAAGCCTGCAAGATTAGCAACAGTAAACAGCAAACAAGACTAAACTTTTTTCTTTAATAAAAGTATTGATACAAAAAAATTAATAAAATGCAAACGAACCAACTGCATTGTATGGATTAGAGATAGTGGCATATGACAAAAGACAAAGTTTAAAGTGGAAAATCCTTAAATGTTTAAGTTCCCTTTGGTTAATCATAAGAGTATAAAAAAAATCGAGATTATTAGAAGAACAGCCAGGTTGGACAGTTGAGATACAAAGTTAAAGAAAACACTTTTTAAATATCGACTATTTCTACAAAAACTTAACATGATTCCCTGCTTTAATTACTTACCTTTAAAATCAAAGGTTATAAGCTTTTCAGATTTTCGCACAACTTCATAATCATCTAAAGCAATTGACGATTTTGAATTTATTTGAAATGTAATTAAGCATACACTAAAACTCTCGTTGCTTCCATAAGCCAAAAGATCACATGCATTTTCAAATGGGCAGAATTCCACAAAACTTAGAAATGGATCAGCTTGGATTGTGCTGCACTTATTTATATAATTATAAGTCATTATAACATCAAATACAAAAGTCTAAAGATGAAGCATTATAATAAACTTCGGAGGTTTAAAAATTTGTTTAAAGTAAACTACTGGTAAGTGTTTAATTTTACCGGCGAAAAAGAAAACGAAAGACTAAAAATTAACTAAAGTTGCCAAATATCTTTTAAATATTCAATTGCGGGAAATTTGTTGCTAGCCAGCAAAGACAAAACTATACATCTATTACAGGGGTTCCCAAACTAGGGTACATTTAGGCTTCTCAAGGGGTACATCATTATGTGAAAGAATGTCCTTATTTAAGTTAAATTCCGTGTCCGGAAGAAATAATAGACTCAAATATCTAGAATTTTCGAATCCGGTCGATGGTAATTACATCAAACAGGACAATTAAGAGGGAAGACTTTTTTTTACAGATCAACGTGATTTTGGGTTTGAATGGGAAAAATTTGTGGCTGTTTAAAAGAGAAGACTTTTCTTTTTTTTAGAGATCACCTTGATTTTCGGTATAAATTGGGAAAATTTGCATCTGATTTAAAGTGAAGACCATTTTTTTTTCAGAGATCACCTTGATTTTGGGCATGAATTGGGGGAAATTAGTGGCTGATTCTAACTGAAAAAGTTTTTTTTAGAGAAACGTCACAAAATTTTGGGAGTACATGCAAACCTGCTACAGTGTCCAAAGGCTACCGATAAACTAAAAATTTGGGAAACCCTGATCTATTATTAAAAAAAAGCAGTGGCGACGAGGTCCACACAAAAATTTATCAAAACGGGGTTTTATACTTGAGAATTTAGCTAAAAACTATTACTTAAGAGTAAACTAAAAAGTTAATTTTTGCCTTCAGCAGTCAATTAAAAACAAGGTAGTGGTTTTTAGTGGTCTTGTATTTCTTGTATTTTTGCTTGGTCGAACTATAGACTTTTTCTTAATAGACTAAATACTCGCTCAAAAAGAAAAAAGTGAAGATAATAGAAGAAACAAAACTATTTTACTTGCTCTTGCCAATCAAGCACTCTTTGTCCAATGGCAGAGATATAGAATTTTTATTGTGTAAATCAGCTGAAGATTTTATGAAGATTTTATGCTTATGCCGTTTAAACAAAATTGTACAGTTGAAATGAGCCATAAAAGCAGGGAGTCGAACCGAACCCAAACCGTATTTTTTTTGTTTTTGGAGAACGCTATGATTTTGCGACGAAAATAGGAATTTTGAAGACCGATTCCAAGTGAAGACCTTTTTTTTTTTTGGAGAACGCTATATTTAAAGAATACTACAATATTTTCTTAATTATCTTAATATTTTCTTAATGGTGCCGCGAACCCGAATTGGAACTTTATAAACCGGTTTTGAGGTAATTTTTACAGGAGCGAACCTAAACCGGAGCGTTTCAATTGATCTGAACCCTAACCGGAACTGAACCGAAATTTGAAACAGCTGTATAACCTGAACCGAACCTGAACCGGTAAAATCAAACGGTTCGACTCCGTGCATAAAAGCACTCTTCGTTTCAAATGAACTTGTGAAACCAATTTTAACATTTATTCCAGGGCTACATCTGAGGCCTTTGCGGGCCGCGTGTTGGACAGCCTTGCTCTAAAGTCATCTTGTGATATCAAATATGGATAGTTGTTCAGTAATTTGTTAACTTTTAAAAAGGCAAATAAAGGTGGAATGGGGAGATTTGCTCTTTGCATATTATTAATCCAAAGGTATAAGTTATCTTCTATCTCTGAAAACCTCCCAATAGATGCTAAAAATTTTTTTATGTCTTCAGACATCACCGCAGAGTGCTTGCAAATAACTTCTCGCTTTTTTCAAACTTTTCTAATAGCAGTCTCACTCATTTCTTACTGTCGTGGAATGCTTTGTTAACCTGAGGAGGTTAGCTACTCAGCTTAGAGCAGTGTTCCCAAATCTTTTTGAGCGCGACCCAAATTTTTGTTTAATGAACCTAAACAAATGTTTATTTGTTGACTGAAAATATCGAGTTTGAAAATGCACCTACTCTATGTCAGATGGATTGGTATGTTGTTAACGGCAATTGCAATTATCAGTTCTTGTTTCAACACTAACCCAAGTTGCGCTGTTGTACCCTTGGATAAGTTAATTTGCGATAATTTACGTTGCTTGGTGGATTTGAACAAGCAACAATCTCAAGATAAAAACATAACACGGAAACCAGACTAGTCACTACGCAAAGTGCAACAGCAGTTGCTTTTCGGGAAATGAGGATGAATTAATGAGCTCAATCGCTGTATGTTGGGCTCAATGTTTGAAAGGACAACTCGAAGTTCTCAATCAATTTCTTTCAAGCATGATTGTTTGTCATTTTTGATCAACACCTACGTCGAAAAACTTTGTTCACTTGAATACGTGGTGCAGAACTGGAGAAAAATTTCGAGAGCTTTTTTCGAAAATAGCAATCCAAAATTTATCGAGTGGAATATCACGGAATTTCAATCGCAGTGTTCTGTCATTTCGTAGTTCAACAAAGTTTTCTTTCACAGGCAATGATAATTTTTGCGTTAATATTTCAGCATCAGCGGAAAAAGGACTTCGGACCCAATCATATTGTTCCGAGTTAATTGTAAAAAAGTAATGGTCGTACTTTTGATGTAACAAAGCTAAATATGCTCTTGAGAGAAACCTAACACCAAATCTTTGTTAACAACACTGATTTGGTTGCTTCTGGGAAACATTTCCAGTGATCCCCGTATTAATTCATTTTTCCAGAGTACTATTTTTTCCTTAAATTCTTTCAGCTTGTCAGAACATATCAAAATGTTTTCATTTTTTCTTTGCATTTTAAAATTGAATTCATTCAAGTGTTCAAATATGCCGGCCAGGTAGGTCTATGCAAGTTTTGCAATCGAACGGTTATCTTCAAGAAGTGCATACAGGTCATGGTTGTTCTGACTTAACAAGAACTGACTTATTTCATGCCTTAGTTTGAAGAGTCTCGCGAGCATTTTTCCACGTAAAACCCAACACACAGAAGTGTAAAATAGCAGTGACTGATGTTGTGATCCCATTTCTTCGCAAAGCAAAGAAAAATACGAGAATTCAAGGCTCTTGCTTTCATAAAGTTCACAATACAAATACAGTCGTTCATCATTTCTGACAATTCCATTGGTAAAACTTTTATCAGAAGGGCTTCCCGGTGTATGCAGCAATGGGTAATTTTAATTGCTGGATTTTGACGTTTTACCGATGCAGCAAAAACTATTCCTTTACCCACCATAGCTGAAGCTCCATCTGTACAGTGTACAAACGTTGAGGCAGTTATTCCAATTGATACCATGGGCTGTAAAAAATTTTCTGGCCAATAGTTCCCTTTGGAAGTCTTTGCAAAACAAATATTGTTCTCTTATGGAATCGCCGTGGACGAAACGCACAACACCTAATAGCCGTGCTTTTTTAGTAATATCCATGGTTGGTTTCGTCAATTTGAAGAGAAAAATATCTAGATGTTTTCAATTTATTAATTAAAGTTTCAAGAATAGTACTGGACATATCATCAATTCGCCTTTTAATAGTCTCTGCTGATAATAACACTTTTTTGATCTCTTCAATTTCCTTTTGTCCGAGCATCAATCTAACAATTTCTAGGCAGGCTGGTTTTAACAGCTTCTCTCCAATGGTATGCGGTTTTTTCTGTTTGTGCAATCAATTTGGCAACGCGATAGCTAGCTGCTAATTCTTTTTATGAGACTGTAAATGACGATTTCATAAGGTGCTTCTGCTTTTTGTTTTGACTTAACATTCGCTGAAAGAATTCCTTATCCTTGTTAGCATAACTGGCATGTTTTGTTTTTAAATGGCTGAATGAGTTTAATTGGAACCATTGCATGATTTGCAAGCTGTTCTCCAGACTACACATTGTGGTTTGGGAGCCTCTTCGTTATCATACCAAGTAAACCCATACCAAATATCAGTGGCGTGCGGTCAGGGCATGCAGGTCATGCGTTGCATGACCAAATTTTTAGAAATTGCATGACGAACTTTTGCGCGATGACTTAGATATTGTTGAATTTAACGAGAAATATTACTTGTTTGAAATGAAATCTGAGGCCGATCCGAGACAAAGGCTTTTTTTTTCTTTTAGGGATCACGGCATTTTTAGGACAAAAAGTGCATTACTTGGAACGATTTCAAGTGACGACCTTTTTTTTTAGAGATCATTGCATTTTTGGGACTAAAAGTGCATTACTTGGCAGGGATTTCAAGCGATGACCTTTTTTTTAAAGATTACTGCATTTTTAGGAGTAAAAGTGCATTACTTGGCAGCGATTTCAAATGATGACCTTTTTTTTTTAGAGATCACTTTGAATCTAGGAGATAGACCTTGATCTTGAACACCATGATATTGGGACTAAAAATTAGAATCTCGCACAGAATTTTTTTCCTACCAGTAAAATATTGCATGTCTTACTCATTGACTACCCATAAAATACCCGATTGCATGACCCGATTTTGGCATGCCAATTGCATGACCAGTTTCAGAGACCACCGCACGCCACTGCTAAATATATTTTGCATTGTACTTTCTTTTTACAGGTTTCTGTATATTTGCAACACCGCTTGCGCTAGGTATGCTATCTGTTTCTGGTTCTGTTGCTATCCCCAAAAACTTATCCATTGCTTGTTTATTTTAGTTTTTAACAAATTCTTATGCACTGCAAAGCAATCAATTTACTTTATTACCAAAAATACTACACGGTAGATCGAAAATCCACGGAAACAAACTTATTTAACCCTTCAAGAACGGCGCTTCTAAATGCTAACTATTTCATCAGCAGGCTTAAAAAAAGAGATAATTCTCTCAAATTTAGCCTAATTGTTTGAATCACGTGGTCGCAAATTTGTTTAAAAAGAATGCGCTCTGTTTCCTTTTATTACCAGTGGTGGTGTAATCAGTGCTGAGCTTTGCCGATAACCTAATTAATTATATTGCTTGTAATTAAATAATATTGGCAAAGCTTGTTGAAACGCTTCTCATGAAAAATGAAATAAAAAATGATAAAAAATTTAAAAAATGGAATAAAAATGAAAATTTTATTTAAATCAGGGGTGTGTAATCTTTTTAATGGCGGGCCAAACACGAATAAGCACAATGTTCTGCGGGCCGCATTTTTAAATAGGATAATATTTTACCGACTATTGATATTGCCAGCGATAAAAATAAAACTGCAATAATATCAAAAACAGTAATAGCCCACCAGTATTATTCAAAAAAATAATCGTTTAGTTAAAAAACAAAAAGACGTAACTATATAATCAGAGCATAGCAATACGATTTAATCTTTGTAAAAACAATTCAATGAGAAATATGCGGCTGGCTTTTTTTCTAAACCAATCTATTCAAATTTACTTTAATTGAGGTGCTGGCAACTCTAAGTCCATTTTCCAAGTGTTCGTCTGTCATTACTGATGGATAAGGAGATTTCATAAAAGCCATTTTAGAAAAAAATTATTCACACAAATAAGTAGAGCCAAAAAGTGCCATTTCAGAAGCCATAAATTTTTTTTTAATTTGGGAACTTATCTTGGTCAAGATATTTCCGGTAAAAATCACTACGATTCATTTCCACATACTTGGCCTTCAGGTCAGTCCTCTCCTGAAGATCAGTCAATTCCATTTGGACATCAGTGGGGGCTTTGTCAATGTCTGTGTGAAATGGTGAAGAAAATATTTCAAATAAATATTTATGGGATTTGAAATCTTTGAAGCGACCCGAAAATTCATTAAATTTGCAGATCAATTTTTCAAATTGATCTGCAAATTTGGTCTTCTTCTCTGGGCGCATTCTCATTTCTTTTAAAGTCGGAAAGTGAGAGAGATTCGCATTGTGTATGTGTGCGTGGCAAAGTCTCAACTTGTTCATAAAGCCTTTTATGGGCCCGTACATCTCACTCGCATATACTGGGCTTTTCGTTGCAGCCTTGTATGGAATTCATTCATGCGAGTAGTAATTTCGACCAAGAAAGCTAGATCACACAACCAACTTTCGTCTTCCATTTCAGCCATTGGTCTCCCTTTATTTTTTAAAAATAATGCGACTTCTTTTTGCAGTTTGTAAAATTGTTGCAACATACTACCCTTGCTTAGTCAACGCACCTCGGAAAAGTAAGCTAGATCTTGATGTTCGGTGTCGAGATCATCCAGAAACCTCTGGAACTGCCGGTGGTTAAGTCCTCGAGATCGAATAAAATTTACTGCCTTAATGACCGGACCCATGACATGTTTGAATTTCAAGGATTTTGCGCGTAGATTTTGTCGATGAATGATACAATGAAAAATTGCTATATTGTCACTGATATTTTTCTCTTTCAAAGCAGATTTCAAGAGACCTACAAATCCAATGCCAGTTCCAGACATGGCTCGAGCACTATCAATTACAATTCCGCATAAAGTGGATAGGTCCAAACCAAACTTATCAAAAGCATTGAGAACTTCAGAAAAGATATTAGCACCAGCTGTAGTATCCTTCATACACTGTAGTGACAGAAGTTCTTCGGTTTCGTACAACTCCTTGTCCACTCCTTTTATAAATATAGGCAACTGTGCCGTGTCCTTCATCGGTGCTTTCATCGATTGCAAAGCTCCATGATACAAAGTTTTTCACTTTGTCTTTAAGAGTGTCACAAATATCACCAACAAGTTTATCAATGCGCCTTGCTATAATCCAACGCGATAAACTTATTTTCTCGAACTCCTATACCACTTTAGGACACATTTCTTCTGCGACAAGGCACTTTTTCACAAAATCACCTTCAGAATACGGGTTCATAGTTTGAGCTATTCTCTATGCAATTAAGAAACTGCATCGAACTGTTTTTTTTATTATCAGTATGCACTTTTTGAAACATGAAACGCTGGCTCTTCAATTGTTCCTTCAATTCCTTAACTTTCAGCTTTCCGTCACGTCCTTTTAGCTTTCCATAAACATCGTCAGCATGTTTTGAGTCATAATGTTGTTTAATATTGTAGTCTTTAATAACATTTACAGTTTGATTGCAAATCAAACACAAGGGTCTATTGCAGTGCTTTTCAACCTTTTTGTTATCGCGAAACCCCTGAAGCACTTTCACGTTTGTCAGGAACCCCAATTAACAAAAAGTTAAAAAAACAAGAGTTACATGTAACAAAAAGCAAATGTTTTATTATTAGACACTTCAACAAACAAGCAGTTATTTCAGAAGTTAAAAAGCAAGAAATTTAATGACTAGGTTGTATCTTGAATTTCTTTTACAATCTTCGTAAATCGTGGCTGATCATTGCTCTGTGCATTCCTCATACACATATCTACACTCTTCAAACAACTTCTGTGTTTGTTCTTAATAGTGGTTAAAACAGAAAATGCTGTTTCACACAAATAGGTATTGGGAAATTGACACAGAAATTTCAGTGCTTCCTTTGCACAGAAAAATCCAAAAATATTCCTTTCCATTTTTTTAAAAGTTTTCCTATAAATTGATATCATTACAGATGTCCAGAAGTTCTTCTTGTTCTGACAAAGTGAAAATAAAAGGATTACTACCCACTTCAGCAAACGGAAAGCCTCAGATTCTTCTTCAGGAAAATACCGATTAAAATTTTTCTTTAATAGCTTCAAATGTTCCAACACCAATTCTTTTATTTCAGCTGTATCCTCAACTTCGGAGTCCTTGCTCAGAAATTCATTCAAAAATTGAAAAGGAGAAAAATCATTTTTTGACACTTTATTTTCCCAGCAGTCAATTTGTCTTTTAAAGGCATGAATTTTTCCAACTTGGGAAAATATATTTAAACTTTTCCCTTGAAGACTGATGTCGAGTATGGACAACACATTGAATACTGAAGCCGGATATGCCAATTTGGAGACCCATTCCTGGTCAAGAAAATTCGTTGCATATTCATGATTTTTCTCTGCAAGAAAAACTGATATTTCCCGTCTTAATTTGAACACACGAGTCAAAAATTTGCCACGAGAGAGCCAGCGCACCTCTGTATGTAGCAGAACAGTGACATTCTCAGAATCCATTTCTTCACACAGTGTTTAAAAAACTCTAGCAGATTTGCCTTTACCACCACATTTTATGTATTTCACAGTTTTCGCAACAATATCCAAAACACCTTCTAGTTCGGTTTTTCTCTGCTTATCAGAACTAAGCGGTTTCACAGCCAGTTTACGATGAATAATGCAATGTTTTAATATTTTAATATACAGTTTGTAGCAACTGCCTTGACACGAGCACCAACTCCCGAAAAGCGTCCAGTCATCACAGCTGTTCCATCTATAGTTAGAGAACAACATTTTTCCCATGGTGTTTGCTTTTCAGTCATAAATTCGTTGTGTTTACTGAACACTTGTTCAGCACTTGTGTTCACTTCCAAGTCTAGGCAGCACAAATATTCATCAACAATATTATATAAATCAGTATCAGGAATTCTTATAAACACAAGCAGTTGTGCTCTTCTCCCAATATCAGTTGATTTATCCAGCTGCAGTCCATGACGAGGAACTTTTCCGATTTTACACAAAAGTTGTTCCAACAAATCTTCAACCATATGAAATCCCCTTCTGCTTACAGTGGTATCGGAAAGAAATATGTTTTGAAACTTGCGTTCAGTTTTTTTGTCTAGGAGCTGCTCTGTCATAAATTTGCAACGCTGGTTTAATAACTTCCTCACCCAAAGTAAACGGTTTCTTTGTTTTAAGAATATGATGCGACAGTCGATATGAAATCAACAACAAATCTTAATCAGTTTCAACTGCTCCTAAGAACAAATCTTTCTGCTTGCATACGCTGCTTTTCATATGTTTAAAGAATGAGATAGTCTTTGTCCCGACCGTACGCAGCATGATTGGCTTCCAAGTACTTCTGTAACTTAGCTGGAACCAGGGCAGAATTAGAAAGTCTCTTACAGCAAATCAGACATTCGGGCTGAGAAGCTACATTCGGAATTTGGTCATCCGGCAAAAAGAACCGGTATTTTAAATATGTTTCATCCCATTTTCTAACTTTGGCAGTTTCATTACATTTGGTCCGCTTTGGAAGGAGGTGCCTCTTGCTCAATACTGTCCAGACCTTTGCTGTTATTACTATTTCGCTTCACATAAGAAAATATGCTACTTTGCTTCATCTGACCTGGCTAATAGTAAAAAGTTGGTTTTCCCACTGCTTTTACTTTATTTCCATAAAGGCTGTACAGCTGCAGCTCTACTGTAGTCTGTTATTCTGTTCTCTATTCATTGTCTACTTAACTACTGTAAACGGCAGCATCACGCATAGCTGTGGTGCAACAATAACATTTATTCGTTTTGAATAACGTTCTTGTTAACCTCATAACAATGAACATCAAGTTGCGCCGTTACGCAACAACTATCAATATTTTCGGCTATAAACTGCATTCAACCTCTTATTTAACTAACTGGCATACTTGAAGTTTGAATGCGGCATGGTGATGATGATCTAAAGAAACAATTTAATAATAACGCATCAACGTATTGAAACAAGAAATCATTTTTCTTACAAAACAAGGAACCCTAGCGGAACCCTTAAAACTCACGGAACCCCATTAAATGTTTTGCGGAACCCCTGTTGAAGAGCACTGGTCTACTGTCAGCATTTTTGATGAAAAAATATTCAGAAGCCCATTTTTCATTAAATTTTCACATCTCTTTCTCTACTTTCCTTTTTCTTGTCTCTTTCGAATTTGCGGAACTTGCCATTGCGGAGTGATGAATTAACTGAAACCAAGGTTTAAATTTGCTAAGCTGTTGTATATAGGTTGATTAGAATTAGACAAAATCAACAGATATGCTGAAACCAAAATCACGAAGTTGAAAAAATTAGCCACCACTTGATTCGCTAGCACAACTATCAATCACAAATTAGCTACGCGCTAATTCCTCAAGCCACAAACAAATGAATCTTAACTAAAGATTAGCGAATCTTCAAAAGGACAAATCTCTCCGATTAACTAATAATTTTCTTCGTCGTATTTATACAAATTCACTAGATTCTGTAATTTTTTCCTTGAGGCGAGAAGAACAAAAATAGAGCAAAATTAACCAATTACAATACGTGGAACGTTCTAGCAAAAATAGTAAAAGATTCCCGGAATAGTGTTTGTCTATAATGTCACAAGCACACCATATTTATCTAAAAAACTTGTTTCTTTATTATCTTTGCTGCGCAGCGAGCAGCATTCAATTAAAATATATTCTTGCAAAGCGGTTAACTTTTAAATTATTTAACTTTATCGATTTTTACTCATAAAATTATAAGCGCTATATTCATTGCAATAACTTAAAGATATCTTAAATATTATTCAATTTATTGAATTATCAAATCAAAACCGCTGTATTTATAACATTAACTTATAAAAATAGTTATGATTGTTTCTACGGACGAGGGGAATGACTCGTCTAAACCTGCGCAGTCAGGTATTTGAAAATTTAAATTGTTTTCGATCAACAAATGATTTAATAGCGTTTAAATGTGTGATACAAAACAATTTCGGCTACACAATTTTTAACCACGAAACTATTTGAAATCAGAAAGCAATTTATCTAGAATTAACAAATGATCTAGACCAGCGGTTCCCAAACTTTTTTTTCACGGCGCCCTTTGAAGACTTAACAATACTCGCGGCGCCTTAATGAAAAAAGGTATTCAGTTCCATTACTTCTTTGAACAACCTTTTTTTCTCTGAAAATCAGGGTGTTCTCTAAAAAAAAAAAGAAAAGGTCTTCACTTCGATTTTATATCTGATTTCCTTATTTTTCTCTGAAAATCAGGGTGTTCTCTAAAAAAAAAAAAAGGTCTTCACTTCGATTTCATCTCTGATTTCCCTATTTCCCTCCAAAATCAGGCTGTTTAAAAAAGGTCCTCAATCGGAATCGTTCTCTGAAGGGAAGTTGCTGCTAACAACCTTCACACTGCAATTATTGTGAGAAAAACAGTAAGTACAACAACTTTCGCATACTTTCGCGGCGCACAGTTTGTGAACCGCTGATCTAGACCTTATTCAAATAGAATGAAAAATAAATACAAAAGGATTAATAGAAAAACATCACTAACGCAAATAAACTTATTACAAAACATACCTAACCCTACTCTAGCTAAATCAGCGTATAAACAAACACTAACCTAACCCTAAACTAGCTAAGCTAAATTGACCAAATTGAATGGATGAAAAAACCCAGATACAACGCATTTTTACGGCGCTATAAACTGTGTTTTAAGTTAAACGAAGGAAAATTCTAAATTAAGAAATGCTATGGAAAAGTTACTTAAACAAAGCTTTTTAAGAACAAAATTCGCGCCGCGAGAGAACGAATAGAGAGAAAACAAATTACAATGATTATGCGCCGCGAGAGATCGAACAGAAAAAAACAAACTACAATAATTATTAAGTAAGTTGAAGAATTAGCGACGCGAGTTCAAATCCAACAAAAAACGGTAAGTTAAACAATAAATAACAAATTTAAAACATATAATAATCTTTTTGCCAAGCGGGAGGTTTTATTGTTCGCCTTCTTGACGGGACCTCACAGCTTGGCGCATCATCCGTCGCAACAATGATATTCATTCTAATCCAAGCCAAAACGCTTTATTTGTAACATTGATTTTATCAAGCACCTCAAAAAAATGTGTGAAACGTTCGCGGGTCGCACTCTGTTCAAAATCCGCAGTTTGCACACCCCTGATTTATAATTTTCAATTTTTTTTCAGTTCAGTTTAGTGGTTAAAAATACAATTATTCTGCGGCAAAACTGGGATCGTCTCACCGCGGCACGCCGGTTGCGGAGACACAGCTAGACAACCAGTTGTAGTCAGTGACGTGCTGTGAAGCTCGTAGTTGGTGAGGTACTATTTTTTTAAAAGAAATGTTAGTATTAATGTTTTACGGTCTTACAATTGGCTATTATCGTCAGTAGTCATTGAGACATACATTCACAATGTTCTTTATTTCATTTTATTAATTTTTTAATTGTCAAAATACAAGAGCTAGCCTTTATGGAGGGAACATGTTTCCGACCTATAGTGTATGCATTTCCAAAGAATGACCTGATCTGGGAAAAAAATTAGAATGTGATCGAGTGCTTGGTATTATTTTACACACTGCACATTGCTTTTCTGGTTTGAGTTTTAAGTTTAGAAATTCAAATGAGGAAAACCTAAAGTATTTTACATGTATTTTGAATACATGGTACTGAGCCTATTGAAAAAAATGTGCTGTAAGAATTTGTTTATTGGTTGTTCACAGAAGACTTGCGGACACAACTAATCTTTTGTTGTTGCCACTTATTTTAATGAATGGAGTTTTGCCGCGCAAAGTAGCAAAAAAATGCCATTTTGCTTCATTTCTAAAATCTGTTAAATGATGACAGACATTTTTTAAGTTTTGTATTATGCGGCAACACTATTGCTAAAATAAATAATTTTTTCATAGAGCCAAGTGTTTTGATTGTGGGGATTATCTTAGAAATAAATATGTAAACTGTTGTAGCAGGTCGCTACAGGTAATCTCAAATAGGTACCAAACTTTTAGATGTCAAGATAACTATCTCTTGTAGTTTTCTACCAAAGGGTAAATGATTGCTTGAGTAGTATCCCAATGGAAGCCCTGCATAGCAACTTCAATTATAAATAAATAGTTTGCAGCAAAACAGGGTTCTTTGGTGAATTTTTAAAAGCAATGACCATTTGATTATATGACATTTTGGTATAATTAAAGTTTACGTACATAAATTATTTAAGCTGAAAAACGGTATGACCATGAGCGATTTTTGTTAGTCAAACTAACCTGGATTTCCCTGTGGCTACTATCGTTTCTTGAAAATAATAAACATTAAACTAGTGTTTTTTAATTGCTGGGTTGCCGTTAAATTTGAGGGTCTCTTTAAGAAGAGACTGTAACTGTTGTTCGTTGGTGAAACTAACCTGGAACCTCCTCCCTACAGCACTAGGAGGCAATAACGAAGAAACCAAGAGAAAAAGAATCTCTCAAGAAACGATAGTAGCCACAGGGGAATCCAGGTTAGTTTGACTAACAAAAATCGCTCACGGTCATACCGTTTTTCAGCTTAAATAATTTATGTACGTAAACTTTAATTATACCGACATTTCTTAAATCTGTTTTCAGTTGTTTGATTGTGATCTCTTTACTGAAGCAAAAAATTTATCCATATTTTTTATCTGTTTGGTCAATCATGTTCTATCAATGTGAGTCTATTATCTGTACATTATGGTATTATTAAGGTCATACTCATTGCTGGAAATATCAATTAAATAACTTTTCAAAGACTTAGCTGAGATTTATTACAAAGATTCATCATGCATTTTTTGCTAGAAACTAAACAAACTATTTGCTCTAAATTACATTTATATATTAGCTTATTAGGGACAAAAAATTGCATTAATTTTACATTGTAATGGTACATGCATACACAAGCATTGTGGGTTTTCTTACTATTGACTGTTATACATTGTTTTGATTGCAACTTGAAAAAATTTTGAAAAACTGATGTTAAAATTGGATTTAAATTTGCTAGCAAGAGATGCTTTCATTGCTTCTTTGGTCAAAATGCAGTTTTTTTCCTAAGCATAATCTGAAGTTTTTATTTGACGTATAAAATTTTGCTTTTGTATCAATTATTCTTTCAACTGTTTTACCTTAAATTTTAATCGTTCATGTAATATTTTTTTTAAGCTTTAAAGACTGTTGTATCATTCATTCTTTTATTTTACAATTATTAAATTTCTTTTATTTTTTTAATGTTCCAACTTTCAGAATTTAAGTTTTTATTGCACAATTAGAAAAATTTCCCAATCAATTTTTAAAGTAAAAAATCTAGGCACATTCTTAGCTAATGACAATAATTAAACTTTCACTCTGTAGTTTCTTGGATGTAGTTTTGACTTGCATACATACTTTGTTCAATTACAATTTTTGTCTCTTAAAGGTAACCAATTAGGCAAATCATATTGTGTTTTCTAAAGATTTATTTTTGCAAATCATATTTGTGCTTTCTTTCAGAAAATCATGCTGTGCTATGGACAAAAATTGTTCTTTGATGTTGGCTTTACAGTATGTCTCAAATCTTGTATTGTTCCAATATTCCTAATAATCTTTGAAGATTCTACCAAATGGGATTAAAATAACAATTGATGCATTATCAAAATCTATGACATTATAATGAAGCTATAAGTTTTATTCTTATCTTTAATTGATTAATATCATGTCAATGGTTGCTTGGAATAATGTTCAAAATAAAGAAGTACAGACTGTAAATAATCAAATAGAAATATAAGTTTAAATTAAACCAATTTTTTTGGTTGAAAAGATTTGATAAATATAGCTTCAAGAGCAGAGAGGTGGAAAGAAGTATATGTCCTTGGGCAAGGATAGAGAATTTGGTGTCACTGTATTGGCTGGCACAGGGAGGGTGTACCTTTGTGTCAATAGAGATTGAGTTCAACCCAATCTCTGTCGACACAAAAAATTTCTTTAGAGTTTGAAACTCATTCATTAACACTCTTTTACTTTCACTTCTTATTGGTTGTCTTTCTTGGCCATTCAAATGCACTCTTGTTTTTTTTCCTTTTTTCTATTCTTGATTGGCTGCTTTTTTTAACCAATCAGACTCATTCTCCTTGCCTATATAACCACAATTGGATTGCTCTAAGTTCATTCTGACAATTCCTCCTGATGAGTATCAGATGAAAAATCTTCAAGGAATGAACATGCTTTTCAAAGCTATCTTAAAGTTTTGTACTGCTAATTGACTCTTTATGCAAATGATTTTTTAGATTTTCTATTACACTTTGAAATTCTAGTTTAGAATCTAAACCTATTTACAAAATTGTATTATCTTCAAAGGAATGAATTGTTAAAATAAACTTTCCTTTTAAAATTTGTAAGTTTGTTTATGTACAAAATAAACAGTACTGGTTTTAGATGCAAATTTGTATAATGCAAATCAAGGACCTATTATTACCATAAACACTATTTATAACTACAAAAAATGTATGATTTGTTAAATATGAAATATAACCAGTCCTTGCTTAACAACAGAGTATTGTTCTGAAGACCTTGTTGTTATGCAATTTTGTTGCTAAACAAAGACTCATTAAGAGACATACATCTATGAGTATATACAGGGTGTTGCAAAAAAAAGTATACCCAATTTTGAATTACTACATCTCAAAAACTATTAAAGTTACAAAAATTTTGAAAATTGTATATTGTTTATCAACCAATTTGGCATCTATATGGAAAATTTGGAGAGGATAAATGAAAGGGTACTTTTTTGCAATATTTTTGGTGACGGATATGAAAAGAATGCTTGCACAAGCTAGTTTAAGTGCAAATTTTACAGTATTAAAAATATTTTTAAAATTTATTTTCAACTGTTTATTAGTTATAAAACATTGCTAGAATTTCAAAAAAAGAAAAAATTATTGCAAATAGTAAACTAATATTTATTTCCCTTCAACATGTCCATCGTTTCTTTCAACACACAATTGCATTCTCTTTCTGATTCCTGTCATCACTTGTCTTATGAGAGGATCATTTTCTTGAAGCAAATTGATTTTGTTGACAATTCTTTGCTTCAGATCATCAATGTTTTTTGGTGGGGAATTATAAACTTTACTTTTTGGATGTCCCCACAGGAAATAATCTCAGGGTGTCAAGTTGGGAGATCTTGGTGACCACTCAATAGGACGATTCAAAGAGATAATAGAATGAGCATTTCTTAATTACTATTAACGGTCAGTGCAAGCATACTTTTTGTATCTGTCACCAAAAATATTGCAAAAAAAGTACCGTCAACCGGGGTGACTTTGATCACCCGTATACCTTCAGTGATTCCGTACTGCCACTTCCTTGCTCATTAACCACTGAAAAGAAATTGGTTGTTACACTTGAAGTCTGCACATTTCATAACTACTTCGCTTTTTTCATTAAACGTCTCGTCCTTAGAGCAAAGCGCCACCTAATGACTGATCAAAGTCACCCCGTGTTCGGGGTGACATTGATCAGACACTTAAACCTTTTGTTTGATCAAGGAAACCTCGCTGAGGGTTGACTTTGATCACAAAGCGATTTTTTAAAAAAATTGTAAGGGGTGAAAATTTTATGTTTAAGCTTAATGTAAACAGAAATATCACCTGTAAGTTATATCGAAGGCTGGTGCGATTTAGTGGATGGCGTTTGGCTTTAAACCACAAGCTTAATTTGTTGACTGCTTCATTTGGTTAATTTTTTAACTTATATCTTGGTTTATATTTGTATATGTAGAAAATGGTGATGACAATGAAAAGTGAATCAGAGCTGATGGTGATCACGGCAATGCATGGATTAAAACCGGCGTCTAACAGTATGCGATATGAAAGCCAAAAATTGGCCAAACAAAAAAGTTCCACCAAAAAACATTCAGAGATGAAAATATGTATAGCAAGCAAATCTTACCTTATGCAAAATAAAAAAAAATTCTAACTTTAAGACTACAACTTAAGTCTGTAAAGCCTCAAAAACAAAGTTCAAACTGGGATGATCGGTGATCAATCAGCTTCTTATTCAAAATAGATCACAATTCACAAATTAACAACAATTACAATAGCAGGGGTAATAATAATAATGATAATAATGGTGATGATGATGATTACCGAATAAAAACTTATCCCAGTGAAATCAAATCTTCAAATTACAACAAATCGTACCTAACAGCACATTAACAGTCTAAACTGAGTTGTAGCCAAACGACTAACCAAACCCAACCAAATCGACAAGTCTCATTACCAGTCAACCTTATTAGAGAAAGAATTATTTTCACGAGGTAAATATTCACATTGGTTGAAACAATCAATTGATGGATCCGGAACATACCAACCCCGAAAAGCTAATTTAGTCTTTTCTAAAAGTGGAGGACTCTGTACACAGCCTCAAAGATTAAATTACACATGTGATGACGCTACAATAGGTACGAATTAATTAACACAAGATTATGAAATATCGTGCTTGCAAATTTCAACGAACTCAATGAAATAGAATCACGAATATTACACACACACATACAAAAGAAGAAACATTATACGTACAACACAAATTAGCCTTATCACCGAGAGCGAGTGATATTATTGATTTAAATCAATCATCAATGTGTCCCTCTAAAAGATATAGTTTTCTTATGTCTCTAACAAGCACAGCATCGGCAGTGCGCACGCGTACTTGACGCACCAAACCGTTCCGATCAGGATAACATTCCTCAACGATGGCCTTTGGCCACTTGCCACGTTTAACGTTATCATCACCGACCAAAACTAAATCACCAGGTTCAAGATTTGGCAAAGTTCCAAACCATTTCTTTCGAGGCTGAAGCAAAGGTAAATATTCCGCTAGCCAACGTTTCCAAAGGATGTCAGCTAGTGCTTGGGTTTTTCGCCAAGATTTCCGGTACTGATCCCCTTTCATAAAAACATCTGGCGGAAGGCTACTGTCCAATGTGCCGGTGAGAACCATATTGGGTGTCAACGCGGTAAGGTCACGAGGATCGGTAGAGACATCGACTAAAGGACGATCATTTAATATTCGCTCTACTTCAGCGACCAACGTTAATAGGTCAAATTCGTTCAATAAACTTTCACCCACTATTCTCCGCATTAGTGTGCGTATACTCTTAATTATATGCTCCCACACTCCTCCTGAATGCGAACAAGCTGGCACGTTGTATTCCCAATTAATTTGCTCTTGTAACAACCAATTTTGTATTTGGTGGTCATTCCAGGAGGCAATACCCGAATTAAGTTCCCTTTCAGCACCCTTAAAATTAGTAGCATTATCACTAAACATTGTTGATGGTTTTGTACGACGAGAGACAAATCTTCTAAATGCTTGTATAAAGGCACTTGCCTCAAGAGACTCAGCTACTTCAAGATGAACGGCTTGTGAAGCCATACAAGTGAAGACGACAATGTATCGTTTGACAATATTCCTTCCGATGCACACATTCAATGGACCCATCAAATCCACTCCTGTCGCCGTAAACGGTGGCCTCCCAGCAATCACACGTGACTCAGGGAGATCGGCCATTTGTTGACAGCCAGCTTTAGCAGTCCACAAACGACATTTAAAACATTTTAGCAGAACCTTTTGCACAGCTGCTCGACTGTGTACAATCCAGAAACGTTCATGCAAGCAGTTGAGAACATGAGACATGCCGCTATGGCCAGCATTTTCATGATACATTCTTATTAGCATTTCTGTTACAAAGTGGTTCGGTGGTAATATAATTGGGTGTTTCTTTTCCAAGGGAGCATCAGAATTTTGTATTCTTCCCTCCATTCTCAAGACTCCATTATATATAAAGGGACTTAGTCCTTTCAACTGACGAAATTTGAAAAGAGTACGAGCTAATGATTCAGAAACCAGTCTACTTGACGATCGATGGTCTATTACATTCGGCAGTTTAGCCATGATGTCAGGAAACGCCTCCAACTGCACTAGTCGAGCAATGTTTAGAGTGGCATCATTCAATTCTTGTACAGTAAGACGACCACATAAGGGAGGATCATGATCCCTTATGAATTTCCATTTTATGTACTTAATAAATCGTAGCCACCACGCAGTAGCACGCTGAAGTTTTTGGTACAATGAAAAACGTGACATCTGCCGATGCAAGTAATCAACACAATTCAACCTTAGAGAACAGCAAATCTTTGTCTTCTTTGTTTCTTCGTCATCCGATGGATCGCACCACTCTGGTTGTTGAGGCCAGTCATCCTCAGCATTATGAAGGAATGAGGGCCCATTCAACCATAAGTCTACAGTCTCATATTTACTTGGCATTACACCCCTTGAACCAATGTCCGCGGGATTAAGAGCTGAGGGTACATAGCGCCATTGATTAGGCAAACTAAGTGAGTGAATCACTCGCAATCGGTTGGCAACGAAAGTTTTAAATCGCTTATTAGTATTATTTATATAACGCAATGCAATAGTGGCATCTGTCCACATCACTACTTTACTAAATTCAAAATCCAGCTCATTACATACAAAGGCACACAACTTAACTGCAAGAGTGGCAGCCGTAAGTTCTAAGCGGGGTATGCTGACTGCTTTGAGAGGAGCAACGCGAGATTTACCCATGCAAAAAACGCACGCAATTACATCATTTGCATAACGAGAACGAATATAACAGACAGCAGAATAACCAGTAGTACTGGCATCACAAAAAACATGTAATTCAACACGCTCTAATATTTTATTGGCGAGCTTAAAGCAGCGGCACAACGATACGCCCTCTAAGTATGCCAAAGACTGTAACCATTGGTCCCAGACAGCACGCTGCTGTTCGCCCAACGGAGCATCCCAAGAGGATTCGGTTTTGCACGCTTCCTGCAAAAGCCTACGAGCTGGCAATAAAAAAGGTTGTATAATACCCACCACATCAAATATTTGACTTACCATGGACAAAAGCCCTCTACGAGTAAACGGCCTAGAGGTCACCTTTACACGAGTCTTAAGTTGATCGGATTTTGTGCACCAATAAAGCCCAAGTGCTTTTTGTGTGTTTGGGCCAAACTCTACCACGCTTGATGCACGGTCAGCTTCTGAAATACAGCTTAAAACGCGGGAATTATTGTAAGAAAATTTAGACAAATGAAATCCACCACTACTCAGCAGCGATCTCAATTGTGAAATTAAAGATATGCAACCATCAACACTACTACAAGACTTAAGCATGTCATCAACATAGAAATTTTTAAAAACAGTTTGTATTACCTCATGGTCGGCGTCAGTAACATTGTCGACAGCTGTCTTATGAAGTGCAAACGATGTACAACTTGGCGAACACGTCAAGCCAAAGGGCAACACGTTCATTTGGTAATCCAGTGGAGTCTGGGTCATATCATGATTAGGAAACCACAAAAACCGTAACACCAATCTGTCCTGTTCTTCTACAAATACCTGATGAAACATATTTCTAATATCGGCAGCAACAGCTACCTCTTCCTGCCTAAATCTCAGCAAGACACCAGTTAAATTATTACATAAATCTGGACCCTGTAAAAGCACATCGTTAATAGAAGTGTTATTAAATTTAGCACTACAGTCGAAAACTATGCGAAACTTCTCACCTGTGCAATGGTGTGGTAAGTACCAAATTAAACTTTCTGTAGACGATCTTTGATTGGTGACTAGACTAGCATGACCTTCATCTATATACGAATTAATTTTTGTACAATATTTTTCATATAAATCGGGTGATCTTTCCAACCGTCGCTTAAGCCCAGCTAAACGCTTTAAGGCTAACTCTTGGTTATTTTCCAAACCTGGATTTTTAAGCTTCCAGGGCAATTGAACCTGATAATGCTTATCACACTTCGTAACGCCTGATTTCATAATGTTCAACGCCCTCTTATCTTCCAGTGACATTTCAGGCCTTTGATATACATCAAGATCATGAAAATCTTGTTCCAGAAAATTGAGTATATCATCACAAAGGCCATCATCTTCCCTTCCATCAGGTAAAACAGACACTTTAGCACAAATGTTGTCACTAGACTCATTTTCAAATGCATTGTATTCTGAACCAAATATTGTCCAGCCAAGTGCTGTATGTAATCCATAAGGTTGTCCATACTCACCACAACGCTGCTCACTTATCTTAAAGACTTCATGAGCATTAGCACCTAATAGAAGCTCTACATTAGCAGGTACCAAAGTTGGAAACTCTAAATCTTCTAAGTGAGGATACCTAAGTACTACATCATTACTTGGAATATTTTCTTCCATGTTTGGAAGTTTATCCATTACCCTGCATTCAGTGATTTTGAACACATGTGGCTCATTAATTCCACAAATAAAAAATTCACTAGTTCTTGATGAACAAGAAGAAATAGACCCAATTCCACTTAATTTTACCTGATCATTCATCTGATTTAAACCAAGACGATTAACTAAACTAGAACTACTAATGCATGTAGTAGAGCCACTGTCCAAAAGAGCATAAGTTGTTACTGCATTATTGGGATCATTTTTCCAGACCTTAATGGGCAAAATATTCATAAATCGTTTATTAGCTGCAGGTATAGCAGCTCTAGTATTAGAAAGTGACACCACCACATTCTCTGCAGCTTCAACATTTTTCTTTGATTCAATCGACTGGGTCAATTTAGGAGATGATATGCTAGTGTGCAGCAAAGTATTGTGATGTTGACCACAAACCTGACAACTTCTTTTAAACTCACAATCAACAACTCGATGACCTATTCTTAAGCAATTAAAACATAAAGACTTCTCTTTTACCAATTTTCGTCGTTCTTCAACAGAATTTTCACTAAACTTAAAGCAGTTCCACAAGGAATGTGAACCTTTACACAAAAAGCATAGACGACTAGTCTTAAAGGCATCACCATAAGTTTTAGAAGTTCCATTTGAGACTAACATGGTTTTAATATTTGATCTAGGGAAAGGTGGTTTACCTTTTGAACCAGACGTTTTACCATTATTTTTGTAAAATTGAAAGGTTTGTTGTGCCCATTCTGTTTGGGCATATTTGGCAGCATCATTTACAATAGAAAGCAGGTCACAAAAGGTGGCATGAGAGCCACATTTATTAAAACTTAACTCAGCAAATCGCTCCTGTAGGCGAATAGGTAATCTATATAATACACCCTTAAGAACCTCAGAACCATTAAGTTCAGAAAGTAATCCCTGACTTTCGAATAAACATTTACAGTTCATTTTGATTGTTAATTCATTTAATCTTTTAACATCACTAATACAAATTGTTGGACCATGTAAAATTTCTTCTTTAACCCTTTTTAATAATAACATAGAATCACCATACCTCTGATCCAGAAGCTCCCAAGCTTTATAATAGCCTTCCTGCTTATTATAATAGCTGTTACAGCCCTTTATAACTTCAGCTGCTTCACCAACTAAATACAGTTTCAAGTACAAAAGTCGATGATGGGCATCCAGGCATACAGGTTCTACAAACGATTTAAATTCTTGCACAAAGGCAGGGTACTCTGCAATATCTCCACTAAACTTAGAAATTTGTATATGGGGTAAAGATAAATGGCTTGCAGATGGCCAATCAAGTTATGGAGCAGAGTTAGTTGCACTAAAATATGGATGAAAGTTGGGTTGAAATGGTGGTTTTAAAGTATGTGGATTACAATTAGACCTAGTTGAATGAGCTTTAGGCTCCCTATAACCTATACTATTCCTAGAAGAATTAGCTTCAGCTTGGCTAACATCCTGAGTAAAAGAACCAGTTTGGTCTAGTACATTATAAGCCTCAGAACTAGAATCCAATGACTCACCTATAGAGTTATCACATGAACCTTCCCTACTACTTCTACATTTATTTTTAATTACATTAATCAAAGTTTGCTCTCTACCATGGGAAGCAGTCAATTCCTGCTGTAGCTTATCCACTAGAGCCAAGACATCTGCATCAACATGGGGAACTTTATCAACAGTAGTGCTATCAGCACTAGCTCCTAAATTATAATGAGACATACCTTAACTCAAAATAGAAATAAACAATCTTATCAAAATAGACTTATTCAAATAGAATAACTGTAAACACCAAACACAAATGGATAGCTATTCGGTAATGAATATAGCAAGCAAATCTTACCTTATGCAAAATAAAAAAAAATTCTAACTTTAAGACTACAACTTAAGTCTGTAAAGCCTCAAAAACAAAGTTCAAACTGGGATGATCGGTGATCAATCAGCTTCTTATTCAAAATAGATCACAATTCACAAATTAACAACAATTACAATAGCAGGGGTAATAATAATAATGATAATAATGGTGATGATGATGATTATTGAATAAAAACTTATCCCAGTGAAATCAAATCTTCAAATTACAACAAATTGTACCTAATGGCACATTAACAGTCTAAACTGAGTTGTAGCCAAACGACTAACCAAACCCAACCAAATCGACAAGTCTCATTACCAGTCAACCTTATTAGAGAAAGAATTATTTTCACGAGGTAAATATTCACATTGGTTGAAACAATCAATTGATGGATCCGGAACAATATGGAAAAGCAGAAAAGCTCTACTGAATTGCATTCTTGTTATGGAAATTTCAGCAATTTTTATTTGCAACGTTTGAAAATTTTTAATCAGCAAAATGGTGAATAAATAAAAAGCTACTTCCTAAGCTGTAGACTCCGGTTCGATTCTAGAGTAAAACCAAAAGCAAAAAATGATATTGGTATTTACAGCTTTTTTGCTTGGTGTTCAGAGTTCAATAAGGGATGGTGTACCAAACTCTAACGCTTTTGTATTCTGAAAAACTTCAAACAAAAAGAACAAAGCACGACATGAAATTAAGAGCAAAAACAACCCACAAAATTTGACAAATTAAGCAAAAAACAAATGTGTGTAATGCACAGAAATAGCATAAAAACGAACACAGCTTACCAACACAAGCAACTCATGTACGAAATTGCAAAAACAAAATGACAGGAAACAGGGAAAAAACGGCCAACACTGAACAAAACCTTACGTACAACAAACCAAAAAACAGCCAACACTTTGGAGTAAAACCGTATTTAAGTACAGAAAACCACGATATGCAAACTTAGCTGCAAATAATTTACAAAAAAAGTACTGTAACCAAAACCTGTGGTGCAAACACTAAAAGCTGGAATCAAAGTTTAAAGTAACACGGTATTGGCAATAAAAACAAAAATAGCACAATTATTTTTCCTCACAATTTTCACAAACAAAGTTCATTGCTTCAATATCTAAATCATAATACTGATTTTCCGAATACTGAACTCTGGAGCACTGAAGATGATACTGCTTTCCACAATTATCACATACTATCCATCGATCATCTCCTTCTTCCCATATTTCAGCACATTCAAAACAAATCCATTGATCATCAGCACCTCTAGAAGAAGCGAGAGCGTTGAAGGAGGAACTAGAACTGGGTTGGTTGAGCTCATGTACTGGTGTTGAAGTTGCAGAGCTGTTGTTGCTAATATCCGCAAGAGTGATCGGTGTGCCAGGTACAATCTTCTTCCCTCGTCTGTTAGGATTGCGTCGTGGTGTTGCTACACTGCAGTGCGAACGCAACAAAGCCATCACTGAATCGTTTAACACATTGTTAACCTCAGCATTGCCTCCTGGATCTCTGCTTGTTCCTGGTATTCTTTTTAGCACTTGTGTTCGGTCGAAAGGGAAAAGACCTGTTGCATGAAAACCAGCAATGATGTTTCTTGGTGGCAAGTTGTCACACAAACGTTTTAGCATTGAAGGGAAATTACTTTTTGGAATCGATCCTTTTGCGCGAGTTTCGTTCCTCCAATCATTGAGCATCTTTCTCCAAACACGCTTAGCAGGCCCAAATACTGCCACGTCTAGCAGTTGGCAAAGGTGTGTTGAGTTAGGAGGCATAGTTATAAATCTGATATTATGTTTTCTGGCTTCTTCAATCACCAAAGCGGAAAAATGAGATGGCAAATTGTCTCCAATTACCATCTTCACTCCTGGTCTACTACCGACGTTTAAAAGAAATACAGAGCAGAACCAGATTTGAAAAGTTCTCCAATCGTACCAACCGCTGTCTGTCACATCATAGACAGCCCCATCTGGACCTCCCTCAGTCCACGATGAATAGAGATTTCGTGCCTTGTACACAACCATGGGGGGAAGGTATTCTCCAGTGGCACTCCCACAGAACATTACACTAATTGATTGTTTTGAGTGCTCTGTTTTTCTTTCAACTCATCGCAATCCTTGACGCACAATTACTTTTTTGACACCCGGGTTGTCTGTAACATTAGTTTCGTCGTAGTTGAACAAATTATGCGGTTCTACATCTTCCATAGCGGTTTCTAGGTTGTCAAAATAATCTGAAATTAATTGAGCACTTACTTCTGCTCTGCTGCTTTTGACATTGTCACTAATTCTTTGTGTAAGATTGTGCCACTCAACAAAGTTGTACAGCCAATCTGCACCTGGTAAATTTTGCCTAAAACATGAATCGGTAATACCAATAATAATAATAATAACACGTCTGTCCAAATATGATTTAACAAGCTGACGTATATCAAAACCGGAAAGCGGCACTTTCCATTCAGTCAAAACGTCTATAGTCTTGACGATTTGACCTTCACATTCATTAGAAAGACGTTTTTGTCCACCAGCTATTTTGGTATGACATTTTTTTATCTTGTTTTGAAGCGTCCCGAACGGAATCTTGTATTGCTGCGATGCCTTTCTGATTGACAACGAACCACGTTGCACTTCTCTAAGAGCTGCAAAAATTGTTTCCTCTGTGTAGGTGGTTTTGTAATTTCTTGAGCCAACTTTTCTTTTGTATTTTCTCACCATTGCGCAGTATGTTTTTAACCCAAATGCAGCTACCAGTAATAAACAAATTTAGCAAAATTTTGTTTTTACACCAAAAACCTAAAATAAAAAAAACATTAAATTAATACAACCGGAAACATGTTGCAGTTACCTACTTGGAGCACAAAAAACATTGCTAATATTTTGTTTAACTCGTTCACTGACTAATCTAGTTTAGAAAAATACTAACTTACTAATACCTAAGCAAAAATAGAAATACATTAGACAGATACAATCACACTACAGTACCTTTGGATAGCACTGCTTTTTAAAAAGAACGGAAAATGCATGACTGAGTTAGAGCGCCCGCAAGTGAGGAAAGACCACTATTTTTTTCAAAATGTGACAGAAGCAACGGAGAGCTACTAATTAATGATTTTTGATAGGTTTTGACCTTATTCTATAGGTGATCAAAGTCACCCCGCAGTGAACAAAGTCACCCCGCTGATCAAAGTCACCCTGGTTGACGGTACTCTTTTATTTATCCTCTCGAAATTTCCCATATAGATGCTGAAACAGTTGATAGACAATATGCAATTTTCAAAATTTTTGTAACTTTAATAGTTTTGAGACATAGTAATTTGAAATTGGGTATACTTTTTTTGTGACACCTTGTATAATTTTATTTCTGTACATTGTACATTTACATAAATAAAATTAGTTATATTTTATTCATGGTAGCAAAAAATTAAAAACACAAACTTATTATTTTTTTGTTAACCCAAAGTGACAAAAGATACAGAACAAATCAATACAGTACATGTATGCTCAATATGTAATAACATTTGTAATAAAGTATTAAAAACTAGAAAAAAAGCATACAGAATTTATAATTCAAATATATCACTTTCTGGAATTTCATCTGAAACATCAGGGTCGTCGACCTCTTTTTCACACTCATCAGAGGATCCAGGTGTTGAGGTAGATGGGTGTGAGGCTGGCGTGATAGGGGTAGTTGAATTTTCGCTGAAAAAACTTAAAATAGACTTTGTTTTGTTTGTTTCTTTTTCTCATTGTAGATCTCCTGATAACATCAAAGTGCTTCCTTTATGTTTCACTCAAATTTTCTGAAGCATTCTATGTTAGCTTCCATGGTTTTTATTTCTAACACACCTTTATTTATCTTTAAAAAAAACTTCCAAAGCCCTTTGCAGTAAACTTTTTGTCCTTCATTAGTTTCTTCACTTTGATTTTCTAACTTCTTTAATTTTCACTGTTCTCTTAAATTTACCATTTATCTTCATTATTCAACTCCCCATCAACATAATCAACTAATTCTTGTCTGTCATCAGGCTCCACTTCTAATTGCAACACCTTTGCAAGCTCAACAATTTTTTTATTTATTACTTTCACGTTTTTGGCTATATCAAACTTTTCAAAATTGTTAACAAATCTTTTAAGGCATTTTTTTCAAATACCTTGCTTACACTTAAATGTCACTTGCTTCCAAGCTTCTTTGTTATTCTTTATGCAATGCAAGATGTTGTAATCTTTTCAGAAATGCCAAAGATCCATTATGTTGTTCTATATACATCCTTTGAAGGGGTATCCACTCCAGGTCAGACACAAACAGGACTGGAGCCGAGGGTTTATCCTTTTACTACCCCAGGCTGCTGTATTGCCTGGATCAGATGCTGGCAGTGATGTTATTAAGCCAGCATTGGGTTTTGTCATCCAAAACTGTCAAACCTTGTGCTCAACACCAGAATTGCCCAACATCAGTCTGCAGGTTGTTGAGCTTAACCCAAGCTGCTCAGGGTAAGCCCATCCCAACAGGCCTGGCACTGGTCCCAGGCACAAAAGCATGGAGCCTGGAAATATTTTCACAGTACTCCGTTTTCCATTTTGTGATTTGTCCATTCAGAAGCATGGATGCCAAGTCTGGCAAGGTTGTCCAAAAGATTCCATGCAGCTGGCACAAATGGGAGTCTGGATCTTAGTCTCACTTGGTGATTATCTGAGGACCCACTTAAAAGACCATGCAAAATATGATCAGGGTCCAGAGATCCACTGTGAGCCAAGGAGAGTGTCACTCCCAGTCGGTGAAGCTCAGCTGGCTGGATGCCTGAGAATATAGGTAGGTTGTCTGTTGGAGTGGGACGCAGGCATCCAGTGACTATGTGCAAGGCATCGTTCAAGACACTGTCAATGAGGCAAGTGTGAGCACTGCAACACCAGACTGGCATGCAGTACTCAGCTGTTGAGAAAGACTAGAGACAAGGTAGCTATGTGTAATGTTTTAGCACCAGCACCCCATCTTGAGCCCACGAGTTGCCTCAGCAGTGTGACCCGTGAGGATAGTTTTTGTGGGATGCCACTAGATGGTGATGAAAAATGAGTGATCTGTCCAGTTTTACTCCAAGATAAGTAGGGGTTGGAGAGAACGGTAAAAGTCTATCATTATTATAGATTTTTAGCTCACGTTTGGCCTCTCAGTTATTTAAGTGAAAGGCTGCTGTCACCGTCTTAGTGTGACAGAGCTTCAACCTCTAAGTCTGGAGATATGCTGAAAGTGTAGACATGTCTTGGCTTAAAGTCCCCTCTGAGTTCTTCCAGTTTCCAGAAGAGTGCAACAATACTAAATCATCAGCATAAACAAACTTTCTGATTACTGATTAACCTTAATTTTTAGCCAATCAGGATCAGTCTTAAAACTTTTGAAATACTACGTTCAGTTCTGCAATTCATTCTAGCGAAACCTCTTGAAGAGAGCTAGATAAAAACGGTAGAGTTTTCAAAACAGCCTTTTTTAAGGCTACTTATTTAACAAAAGAGCTTTAAATGAAGCATTTGCTGTTAAAAGCTATTTTAAAGTTTTGTACCAATAAAAAACTTTTTAAATACTTCCGTCAATGATACAACAAAGAACAATTGGAAGAACTGAACAATGTGGTCAAAATTCGAGGTAAAATTCGAACTGTAAAACTTTCTATTGAATTTTTGAAAACTTGTCAAGCTCAACATGTAGTTCCTTTTTTTTTGCCAAAAATTCTTACACTGACAAACGTGGTTTTATTTATTAAATACTTTTAATTATTATGATAACTGTTACTAACCTTAATTTTTAGCCAATCAGGATCAGTCTTAAAACTTTTGAAATACTACATTCAGTTCTGCAATTCATTCTAGTGAAACCTCCTGAAGAGAGCTGGATGAAAACGGTAGAGTTTTCAAAACAGCCTTTTTTAAGGCTACTTATTCAACAAAAGAGCTTTAGATGAAGCATTTGCTGTTAAAAGCTATTTTAAAGATGGTTTTCTTACCTACAGGGTCCGCCACCCAAGTGTAGACTGTTAAAAATTCATTTATTTCAAAAAGTTAAAGGAAAAATGAAACAAACTTTTAAGAATATGAAAGAAAAATCTTTAATCTTTAAAATGAACTCCTATTTACTCGATATATCCTCCTTTTGCGCAGATTACGCGACGGAGACGTTCAGAAACTTGTGCACAAGTGGCATGCACAGTCTCAAAGTCAATTTCGTCCCATGATTCGGTCAGCTTTTGCTTCAAGACCTCCACACTTGAATGGGAAACTTTGCATGCCTTCTGTTCCAATATGGACCATATGCCGAAATCCATCGGATTAAGGTCCGGTGAAGAAGGAGGCCAAATATCCTTTGGCCAGAAAGCCTTAAAATGCTCCTTGCACCACTCCTGAACCATTTTGGCAGTGTGGGCAGTCGCTCCGTCTTGCTGGAGCGTCAAACCGTCGTCTAATGACAAGGAATTCATCCAGGGAACAACTTTGTCCTTCAACATGTTAAGATAAACATGTTGGTTTATCTTAATGCCATCTTCGACGAAAATTAACGGAGTCTTCATGCCACTCGACGTCACACCTGCCCACACCATCACCGATGATGGCTTCTGCCTCCTGAAGGCAGTTCTGAGTTCAACAGGGATGGACTCTTTGGTTTTCCCCCAAACGCGGTCATTCTGTGGGTTGTGTACCGCTTGGACCGTGAACAGCTTTTCGTCGGTCCAGAGAACTGTCGGCTGCGTGTTGTCCTTAAGTTTTTTCAACAGCAGCTTTGCTCTTTCGACCCTCTTCTTCTTGGTGGCGTCTGAAAGAAGTTGTCTCTTAGTGACTTTATAAGGCTTGGTGTGTAGATCATGTTTGAGAAGCCGGCGCATGGTTGTGAGACTCACCTGGGCCTCCTGAGCCAGTTTGGTGGTGCTTCTTGCTGGATTTCTTCTCAGTTTTTCTCTGATATTCTTGACGAGCTTTTGCGTCCTTACTGGCCTTTTTGGGGTGCTCCTCACTCTGGGTTGTGCACTCCCTGTCTCTTTGAGTCTTTTTATTGCTTTGAAAACTCCAGAGCGGGATACAGATCCCTTCAATATCTTGATAATCTCTGGGGCAGTTTTACCGTCGCGAAACAGTTTCTCGATAGCACGATTCATGACGATTTTTAATTAAACTATGAACCAAACTTACAATATTTATACACTAGATGCTTAATACTTTATCTGGAAGAAAAATCTAGGCATTAGGAGATTTATACACATAATAAAAAAAACAATAAAATAGTAGTCTACACTTGGATGGTGGACCCTGTATAAATAAGAATAGAAAAATTGTTACAAATTAAGCTTGCAACAATATTACTGTTAGTACTGGTAAGCATATTTCATACCTTTTTGATCTATGGTTCAGTTTAGAGGCATGTCAAAACACATGGCTGTTTCATCCATATTCCCAATCTGGTTCATTTTAAACTGGTATGCTTTTTGCAGTTGAAGCACAAATCTGTGAAATCACAGGATTTTTTTTTAAGATCATGTGGCAACTTCTGCAAGATTTTGATCTTTAGTGATAAAGCAAGACCATGTCTTGTCATGAATTTTTGTGCCCAACCAGTTGATGCTTTAAATGATGGATTAATGGGCAGCTTTAAAGCCTTTCATTGAATATGCAGCATCATTACAATATAACTGCTTTTTTTTGTTCTGTAATCCACTTAAACAATTTTTTTCCAAAGCAGGGCCCAAGGGTTGCTTTTTTGTTTTTAGGCATGACAAGCAAACTTTCTTTGGCCTTACACCAATCTCAAACAAGTTTTTCTGTGTTAGTAAATTCATGCTCTGCAGCTCTGTTTCTATTCTCTTCAGCTAAATCTACAACCTTCAAACAATTTAAAACAGCATCATAACAGGAGCGCTTTCTTTTTGAAGCCATAATGCCAACCAAAGATTTGCAACTAAAATGCCATGTGTCTGTGATTAACATTGTGCCTGGTAGTTTGCCTTTGCGTTTTTCTTGTGATTGTCATTGCATGTACATACATCCACACACATGAAGGTGCAAAGCACCATTTACATAAATGCACACAGTAGCAGCATACATGTGTATGCATGCACACATATGAAGGTGCAAAACACAGTCTAGACAGCATGTGCACAATAGCAGCCTACTGTATGTTTTGTAAATGCATAATGTGATGCAGCATATGTGATAATTTAAAGATATGAAGAGCATAAAAGTATTTCCAAAAATTTTTTTGGGCATAAGTTGCACCTTGTGTATGAGTCACACCTGATTTTTTGGGTGAATTTTTAGTACAAAAAAATGCAACTTATACTCAAACAAATACGGTATATTTTATATACCTTTTGTAATTTATTTTAGCTATTGCATGAAATAATGAATATTTAAAAAAAAAAATAAACATTTTTTGTGTTACAGACTTTTTTTCTTTGTTTTTCATGTTAATTTGTAATCAAAATAAAGTAATTTTTTGAATACTATGTGCATGTTTTATTAATCTTATAAATAACTTTTTGTAAATGATTTATTTGCACTTATAAGTAAATAATTAATGTAAAATGTACCAACGTTATGTTTCATTGAAATGCAAATACTAGTGTACAATGAGTTTAAATGTATTAATTGTCTCACCCCTATTGCCAGCTACTGGAAATTTTTCAACAGTACTTCGATTGCAATGCCATTTTTCAAAAAGTAATTTTAATGTTTCACTTATGTCTTGTCATGACTTATTAAAACAAAAGTTAAAATGCAATGTTCAAGCTTTGAATGATAGTTTAAGTTGTAAAAATGCTAATTGTGTTTTATTATTGCATGCACTTAAAAGCGGTGCATGTGTATTGTGCTCTTGTCCTAATAACTGTAAGGTGTCTGTTAAATATGCAGTAATATTTGGTGGAACTGATCTTAATGAAGATGTCAAAGATAAAAAAAAATTGGAAGTTATGAAAAACTGTGTTGAAAAATCAGAATTTTGTGTTGTTTTTAGTAATTCTATGCATGTGATTGCTAAAAAAAATTTTCCTTCGATTTCATTATACCAACACCCTCAAGCTCTTGATTATTCACTTTATGATCATTATCAAAATGATGATAAAATTAATTATAACTTTTTTCACAATGATTTACCCATTTTTGTATTTGTGCTACCATGCAGTATCCGTCCTGTAAAGGATCCCTTATATATTGTAGATGAAATAATTAAGTTGAAAAATATTTTAAAAAAAGATGTTCGTTTGCTAATTTTGGGTCCTGTTACTGACTACCACTATGGAAAGATCTTTTTTTCAAAACTGTGTCAAGTTGTTGGTCAATACCAAAAATTGCCAGAAAATGAATTTCTTAAAACTCCATTTCCCATTCCCAGTTTACCATGTTCCTCAAACAGCTTCAATGGTTTGAAGAGTTGGTTAAAAAATCCTTATGGAAGTATGATTCAGTATATACCTGCTTTGTCTCAAATGGATTATTTTTATTTTTTGGAACATCGTCAGTTCTTTGCTGTTTTGAATACATCAGTTAGTGAAGGAATGTCATCAGCAATATTAGAAGCAATGATAGTAGGTGTGCCTGTTGTTGCAAGAGATATTTTAGGAAATAAATCAATTATCATTGATAAAAAAACAGGATTATTATTTTCTTCTCCTGATGAATTTGTGCAGAAAGCAGCTATTTTAATCAATGATTGTTACTATTTTTCCCAAATTGTCAATGAAGCAAGAGTATATGTTATCAAAAACCACAGTCCATACAATGAAAGTAGTTTTTATTCAGAATTGCTTAATAAATATTTTCTTTAATGAAAATTGTTCATGCCAAATGTTGCATTACTATCAGCATTGTTATAGATTTTTCTAATAGTTTTGTCTTTTTTTGAGTGTTATTACAGTTATTTCTTACAAATGTGTTGTTTTTTATTACTTGAAGTTTAAAGAACTAACTATTATTAAACAAGAGTTTTTTGGTTTGGTAGTATGTGAATGAAATATAAAAGTTGCACAACAGCAAAAAATTAAAGCAAACTAAACCATAGTTTTGTTTATTTTGATATATGTTAGCAGCCATTACAGTTGATCAAATTAAAATAGTTAAAAAAACTTAGTTGTTAAGCATCAGTTAGTCATTATTCAATAGTCATATTTTTTCAAAACAAATGCTTTCAGCTTTTAAATTAATAATCTTATTTGCCTAGTTCAGAGCAGCTTTTACTTAAATATGTGCCTAAAATCAGTCCCAAGTAATATTTTGGGGTTAGATGAAGTTTTGTAGTTGTATTAAATGGTAAAATTTAAATAAACATTTGGTGGTACAGAATTTGAAGATTGCTTGAAGTAAAAGATTTTTCTTCCCAAAGCTTTTCATCTGACACTCTTCAGGGGAAATCGTCAGAATGAAGTAGAATTGAAACCGAACTAATTTATAAAGGAAGAAAGTAGAGTTCTCATTGGCTGAAAGAGTCAACCAATGAGAGAAAGGTTAAGAAATTTTGAGAGAGTATACGAATTCTTTTTGCTTACATAGAAAAGGATTGAGAGATTTAATGAAAGTCGCTTCAAGAGCAGAAAGGTGAAAGGAAGAGCGACCTCGAGCGAGAATAGAAAATTTTTCGTTGCTGTAATGGAGGGCACATTGGGCGTTGTCAACATCGTTTTGGTCAACATCTTCTTGACAACGCCCAATGTGCCCTCCATTACAGCAACGAAAAATTTTCTATTCTCGCTCGAGGTCGCTCTTCCTTTCACCTTTCTGCTCTTGAAGCGACTTTCATTAAATCTCTCAATCCTTTTCTGTGTAAGCAAAAAGAATTCGTATACTCTCTCAAAATTTCTTAACTTTTCTCTCATTGGTTGACTCTTTCAGCCAATGAGAACTCTACTTTCTTCCTTTATAAATTAGTTCGGTTTCAATTCTACTTCATTCTGACGATTTCCCCTGAAGAGTGTCAGATGAAAAGCTTTGGTAAAATTTAATGTAAATCACTGGGTAATTTTTTAAAAATTGTTATTTTTTTCTATTTTTTATCAATGGTTAAATCTAGTACTGAAGCCAAAGCTTGGAAACTCAAACTCAAATTTCAAAAAATAGGTTTATGTAGTTCTTCATCTTAATGCTGTGGTACAATTTTTTATGATATGTACAGTATCTGTGCTCAGTAAACAAGTTTTTGAGCTGACATTTTTGATAATTTGCATAAGTTTGTTATTTTATTATTCCATAAATTTTTATTCAACTTATAAATTATTTCGTTGTTCTATGAAATAATAATTGTATATAAATAAAAAATTCTATCCATATCTTATTATGGATCACTTATAATTTAAAATGCTTTCAAAATATTTTTAATCATGTATTGTTAGATTATGCTGTCTAAATATATATTCAGTCTGGGCAAGTGCATCCCCTAAATTATAAAATTGAAGTTTGGTTATACACTACACCAGTTTCACATGATAAATATAGTTACCTGTCACAACACTGATTGCATAGGATCTTGTCCATAATATGATAGATCATGGAGGTGGAAGTCAATCAAGCTTTTATTTTTTTCTACTATTTTTTTATTGGTAAGGGTCCACTTTGGTGGGGTAAGTACACTACTCACCCTGCATTTTTTTATGCTGAAAAAATAAGAAAGTGGGGGTAAATGCACACAAATATAAGCATGGTATATATAAAAAAATTAACTCACTTCAACAATATCACTATCCATGTAAATGTAGCAATTTTGTGAAAAGTTGCTGTGATGATACATTAGAAAATACAAAGTAATTATGCAGTTTATTTTAGCTGAGAATACAGATAATGTATCTACAAATGTGGACACAGTATATAAACACATGCAAATTGTCTGATATCTGGTAGGAAATCATGTATGCAACCTATATACATCAACTACCACTGCATGACATGCTTGTTTTGCAGTTAGATACTATAGTTTGACAAATCAATGCCAAAAGAGAAAATTTCTCTTCTATTTACAGAAGGTACCGGTAACTGCATTGCAACAATGTCTGCATCTATCTTGGAAAGGTTCTTTCTTTTGAGGCCACACAAATGTTTCTTTTATTAGATTCAAACACTACATGAATTTTACAGAATATTCATCACCATCAATCACAAGTAAAACCTGACCAATGAAATGCTGAACTGTGCGTTTTGTAGCAAATTTTGCAAGTATAAAATTGCTTATGGTTGTAAGCTTTTCAATACTTTCATTGCTTAGTGGCAGATCTGCATCAGCACTCATAAAATCTAAGTCAGATTTCATGGGCACTTTTTCATTTGATCCAGCTGATGATGAGAATGATGGTGATGTGAACGCTTTTGCACTTTGTGTTTTTGCACCTGTCTCTTGGGATCTTTCTGTGTTGCATCCTCTACATTTTTGTGTGTGAGCACTTCTGCATCACTAGTGATTTTGCAACAATTGGTTGGTACAGTATTAGACTTCTGGCTATGAACTGTATCCAAAAGAAGTTGTTCAAATGAGCAGTTGCCCAATGAAGTTGAAGTAATAGTGGTTTCTTCATCATGGGTGGAGGTGCATGCAGTTAGAGGTGTCAAAGTATTTGCATTGTCTATTTTTGCTGGGTGTACTTGCAGTTTCTAGTGCTGTGGTACTGGTTGTATTAGTAGATGATGAATTTTCACTTGCATTGGCATCTTCTGAGCATTGTTTTAATTGTCTATAGTCTTCTTGTTGAATATCTCTGGTAAAATAGCAAATCAATGCACCTTCATGCTGCTTTCAATTGTGCTGTCATGTATTCCAATGCTTTTAAATCCATGGATAATGTTTTCACTACTAAAATTAGTCCAAACACAACCAAGAAGCCAGGCAAACTGCCCTTTCCCAGGGTGCTTTTCCACGTTCTGCCTTTGCCAGGCAACAAGTTTTTGGTCTCACTTGCTTTTCATTCCATGGAAGCATGCTACATCAAGTGGTTGAAGAATGCGAGAAGTATCTGCACGCATCTTGAGTATAGTGATTAAATGCTTTTGTGCAGCTGTTATAAGTTTGGAAGTAACATGGGAGCTGTGGCCATCCAAGATGAGCAATACAGGATGTGCCAATATTAGGAATGAAAGATTTATGAACCAGTCCTCAAAACAGTTTGGCTGTCATCCACCCATTTTTGGATGCTGAATAAACTGCATGTGTCTTTGGTATTTGATCAAGTGTTGTTTTGATCAACTGTTGGGTCACGATGAAGCTCATGCAATTCTTAATAAATTTTGGATTGCTTATCTAGCTGAAATTAATTATATAAGTTTAGTTAATGACTTTTTGCTGACCTGCAAAAAACATGAAGCACTGCCATTAATAAACAATCAGTAGCCATAAACTTTATGGTAAATATCAGGAAAACCATAGCAACTACATTTTGGTTAAACATGAACAACAGTTAAAATCTACTCAAAAAACCACTAATTTTACATAAAATTAGAAGTTATATTTTCACAATTAAAACAAATATCTCATTAATTTTGCTGGTTGAACCATGAGTAAGAAGCTAAAGTTAAGGCATAGAATTACCTTTCCCAAAGTTTCGATTTTTCCTTTCACCTATGTGCAAATGCTGAGCATGGATTTGGTAAAAGTTATTTGGTGGCAAGTTTGTTGGTTCTGGCTGTTCCTCAGATTGTGATGAAGAATCAGACATTATTATTGAATTTTGTTTGATACAAAAGTTGATATAAAAATCTAAAATTGATTGTAGCTGCATTGCCTGTTTGGAGTAATTTTTGTTTTAGTGTTAAACATTTAAACAATGATTTTTTGAGGCAATTAATAATTATATCTTTTATTGTTTTTTTTAACATTCCCATTTATGTGAGTTTTTAGGTTGCTATTTAAAAAGTTGTTTTTGTCTACAACTAAGATATTTTTAAATCCTTTCATTAGGTTTGTAACTCAAATAACTGATGAAGGCTCTTCAGCTTTTTAACTCAATAAAATCAAACTTTTTTCAGGGCTTTGTAACATGACAAAACTTTAATGAGATTAATCTTTTTAAAAGTTTTATTAGTCAAAATTTTTTAGAATTTTACCTCTTCAAATTTTACATTAAAATCTTATTTTTTTGCTTATGCTAATTTTTCAACAGCTATAATGTAAATAATTGAGGAAAAGAGGTAATTTTTAAAATCTATTTGTAAATAATAGCAAGCAAAATCCAACATTTTATTGGTTTTTTGTGGTTCATGGCCAGTCATCTGTCTTTGGTATTCAAGAATTCCACAAGTTTTTACCTTTGAAAATCACAAACAGATATAATTTTTCACCTGCAGCATTAATACAAGCTGACACCGATGTGTTCTCTTGTTCTGTTGCAGCAATAAGCTGACTTGATTTTTCACCTTGAGATGCTACCACCGTTGGGTTGGATCATGACAAAAGCTGGTTTTGTCACAATTCCATATCTGCCTAGGTTTATTTTGAATACCAAGGTCTTGGACGGTTTTTTCCAGGAGATCATAAAACCTGCAGACCAGGGGTGTCAAACTTGCGAATTTCTGGGGGCCACAATGCATGTTAGAAATGTTGCTGAGGGCCGCATGCAATTTTTGATCTATTTTTACAGCATATTTTTAGTTAAGTGTAGTTTGTGACATATACTGCAATGCAAATTACAACATAATTTATGAGTTGGATGAGTTGTTGTTATTTTTTTGTGAGGTTGAGGTGTTGTTATCACATGACTGTGCTTGTTTAAAAAAAATGTATTACTTTTAAATAAAAATTTTACAAAATATGACAATTATTGATGGATGCTCGAGGGCCACATTGGAGGGCTCCAAAAGCTGCGAGTTTGACATCTGTGCTGTAAACAACCCAGGGGCTGGTTTGTTTCTTCCTAACATTTTTTAGTGGCTACAGTTTCAAAATTGACAAGTTGTGGTGTTTCTTAAAATTTAGCCACCAGTCTTGTCTTGGTCTTCCACCAGTGAAAGGAGTCAGAATTTTATTTCTGGTTACTTAGCTTTACACAACATCCATAACTTCATTGTGACTTAGGCCAAAACCATTTTTACTCATGGTTTTAATCAAATTTGCCAATTCAACTTCTTCCATCTTGGATAAATCAAATCAAATATGTATTTATTTGGTTGCAAGCAATTTAATTATATCAAATATACTGTAAAACAATATACACAAAGATTACTTACAACAAGGAGACAGCAAAAAAACCATGCAGCTATAAAGTCAATTGCCACGTTAATTGTTGTATATTATAACATCAGGTAAGTAAGTTTACTTGTTTTTGATGCATTTATACAATAAATAAACACAATGAAACCAAAATGTCAGTAGTAACAATAGAAAGCACACAAGAAATAAAAAAAAATATCGGTAACAAAACAATTTTGAAAATTATTGTAGTTATTGTACTAAGTTGAAGATGAGTTTAGTACATATTCTTTGTACTTTTTTTTGAATAAATTTAGGGGAAGTTTTTTCATTTCATTTGGTATTTAAAGCCATATGTTTGGTCCTTTAATTTGCATTTGTTTTTTTCCTAGTTCTGTTTGGGTTCTATTTATGAAACAGTTTTTTTGTGACAATAATCATAATCGTGTTTCATATTTACATAATTTTGAAGTTTGCTTATAGTTGCCAAATGGTGTTAAATTCTGATTTGACTAGACTCTGTGCATGTATTTTTTAACTTTAAGTTTATAAATGTAGGTATATTCATTAAATTTCGATTTTTGAAAAGCGACTGTGTGTAAGCATTATACAAGGTGACCCAAAAAAAAACGGGCCCCAACTCTAATTAGGCCCCGTTTCTTAGTGTTTTGTCCGAATGAAATGAAACTTTGGTCATAACTAGTTTATTATATTCAAAACATCACATCAAAACACTAGGGTCTTTGGCCTTTTTTTCTCTGTTCTACAGCATGTGTTCTAGATGGCCTCCATTTAGCTCCGTGCATTTCTTGAGGCGCAGCACGAAGTTGTCCATGATGTTCTTACAGACTGAATTGGTAATAGCTCTCATCTCCTCCCTGATGGCTTCCTTGAGGGACCATGGAAAACCTCAACGCTGCCAGTGAGATCTGTCCAAGCCACTCAGGACGTCCCAAGAAGCGAACAGCCGAACTGGTCGAAAGTGTGAGAGAGTCTCTCCAGCAGAGTCCAAAACGCTCTGTGCGTAAGCAAAGTCAGTCCCTCGGTATGTCTCGTGAGACTTGCAGGAGAGTGCTGGTGAACGATATCAGGGCTTACCCATACAGAATACAGATGCTGTAGACCCTTACAGCCTCAGACAAGAAGCAGAGGAGTGCTATGGCAGTCAAGATGCTCGAGAAGGTCAAGGAGACACCAAGTTTTCTTAACCTCCTTTGGACCTCAGATGAAGTCCACTTCCATCTTGACGGAAAGGCAAACTCCAAGACAAATGTCTTCTGGGGGTCCTCTAGACCCAATGAAGTAGCCACCAAGTCCCTGCACTCTCCTAAGTGCACGGTGTGGGCTGCAATCTCGGCCAGAGGCATCATCAGACCAATCTTCATTGAAGAATCTGGCACAGCAGTGACAGTCACCAAGGAGTGGTATGTGGAGGTCCTCAAAACCTTCAAGAGTGAGCTCCAGACCCTCTACCCGTTGCTCATGAGCAAGTTCTGGTTCCAGCAAGACGGAGCAAGTTCTCACACCTCAAACCTGTCCCGAGATTGACTGAAAGAGAACTTCGGAGGACGAATGATCAGTCTCAAGTCTGATTTTGAGTGGGCACCCCATAGCCCGGACCTAAGCCCCCCAGATTTTTTTCTTTGGGGCTATCTTAAGGACAGAGTCTACACAGGGAAACCCAGAACCATCACAGAACTCAAGGAAGCCATCAGGGAGGAGATGAGAGCCATTACCAATTCAGTCTGTAAGAACATCATGGACAACTTCGTGCTGCACCTCAAGAAATGCACGGAGCTAAATGGAGGCCATCTAGAACAGGGGTGGCGAACCTTTTTTTACAAACGTGCCAAAATATCATAAGTGACGTAAAGCAAGTTTATACCGTGCCAGTAACATTGAAAAAAACTAATTAAAAAGGTAAACTATGCAAATTATAGTTTATATTAATTACCATAAATCACAATATGTTAATGAGATTTTTGTTGCTGTAATTTAGATGATAAGCGTTTTATATCTGGTTCATACTCTGTCACTTTAAGTAATGCACATGCAGATGAAGACTCATCAATCAAGCTACTTCTCAAATTGTTTTTGATCAAGTTCATTTGCAAAAACAATGACTCACAACAATATGTAGATGAAAAAATTGATAAAATAGCAATTGCTAATTTTTTTAGACAAATGAAAGTATTGGGAATGGTATCCCATGTTTTCAATACTTTTTCTTCTGGATTGCATGTTAATACACCAACTGCTCTATCGTTCTCTATTAATTCTAAGTCTCTTCTCAGATCGATAAACTTTTGTTTCCATATAGAACTAGATTGGAAATCAATTAATTGCATTTCTATATCTTCCAAATCTAGCCACTTCAAGCTTTCCAAATTTAGTGTTTCTAGTGATGTTGAGTCTGGATGCAAAATAAATTGCGTTGTTTCAGCAAATTGCCTGAATTGTGTAAAGCTAGAATCAAATTCCTTGATTAAATCTTGAATAACTTCACAAAACATTCTTAATAGTTGATTTATTCCTTGTTCAAGATGGTCATTAGATTCAAGTTGTAAAAAATATTTCTTTGTGTTTTAAAAACACTTGAAAGTTTTTGAATCAACATCCCGATAGAAAACTCGTAGTTTTGCTTCAAATGCTTTGATTAAATCAAACATGATAATAATGGTTTTATTACGACCTTGCAAGCCTGTGTTCAATTTGTTTACATGTAAGCATAAATCAGTAAAAAACATTAATTTTAAAATCCATTGGCTATCAAACAACTCTAAACTTTTCAATAATTTTTTCGGTAGTTAAAAAAATTATAATTTCATCCAAGCATTCAACAAATCGTTCCAGAACTTTTCTCCGACTTAACCATCGCACATTATTGTACATCAGCAAACCAACATGCATAGAATCCATATTGCCAAGCAGTTTTTTAAATTTTCGTTTGCTTAATGGATGAGCAGCCATTAAGTTAATTAGTTTTGTTACTACATCTATAATATTCTGGAGTGATTTAAAACCAGTTTTTGCACATAATACTCTCTGGTGTATAATGCAGTGAAAGCTCAAAATGGAATGTCCAACATGCTGAGTAAATAAATTGATAAATCCATTGGTTTTTCCGGTCATACTGCCAGCACCATCTGTTGATACAGATACTATTTTAGAAAGATCAAGTTTTTTTTCAGTCAGTTGTTTCACAACAGCGTTGCATATGTCTATCCCTCTTGTTGTTGTTTCTAATGACGCTAAGCTGATCAACTCTTCTCTAATTGTATTATTAACCAAATAAGGCCAAAAATTGCTAAACGTGCTGAACCTGTTAAGTCAGTACTTTCATCAAGACAGATAGATAAAAAATTACAAGAACTTAAGTCTTTATTTTGCTGATGAGAAACAATGTCAGCCATATCCAAAATTCTAGCTTTTACTGTATTTCTAGATAACGGTATTTCTTTTATTCTCTGAATAATTTTTTGTTTTTCTTTAAAGTTTTCAAATAAAACCGATGGACATTCAAGCCATGCTTGTTTGATAAATTGTCCTTCACTGAATGGTTTTACGTGTTTGGCAATTTCTTTTGACACAATATAGCTCGCTTCAGTAACATTTGAAGAGCCACCTATAAATTTCATTAGATTTGATGATTGCATTTTCTTCTTACAAACTTTAGAAATAATTTCTCTTTGTTCTTCTTTCATTTTCAAATAAAGATCTTTATGGTTCATTTCGAAATGACGTTTAACTGAAGATGTTCTACTTCTTCTTCTTCTTCTTCTTCTCCTTTCGGCTTTTCCCTTTAGTCAGGGGTGGCCACAGCGTATCATCATTCTCCACATCTTTCTATCTTCAACATCCGTCTCCTTCACACCAACTTCCTTCATATCTTCCTTTACTGCATCTAAAAATCTTCTCTTTGGTCTCCCTCTTCTCCTCTTTCCCAGTAACTCCATTTCCATCATTTTTCTTCCTACATACTCTTGGTCTCTCCTCATGACATGTCCATACCACCTCAGCCTGCCCTCCCTCATCTTCATTCCTAACTGTTCAACCTTAACGGTACTCCTGATGTGTAACTGAAGATGTTCTACAAACAACTTTATTACAACACAAGACACATACTGCTTTATCATCACTGCTAATCATGCCATACTCTTCAGTCCACCAGCTTTGAAACCCTCTACTGCTGGATGATGATAATTTTAGCTTTTTATTTTCTCTTAACATATCTCAGGTAAAAAAAAAAGAATAATTAATTAAAAAAAAGAAAAATTCAAATTTATGATCTAGCAAAACTTGAAATTTAATTTATTTCTGAAAAAAAAAAAAAATATTACACGTGTAAAAGTAAATTACTGTACTTGGTTTCTTCAAACTCTGTTAGTAAAATTTACCAACTGTTGTAAATTTCTGTTTCAAAAAGAAACTAACTAAAAAGAGAACGATGATATTAAATTACACATTCTCATGTTTTACAATGGTGACATCACAAAGCAAATAAATGATAAATGAAAGAGCTTTGATCTATTCTGAGAAATCATTTTAGTCTAACTTGAGTTTGTAACTCTGCTAGATGATGATTGAACTAATGCGCGATAAGAAGTTTCAGATAAACTTATCATAAAAGTGCCGTGCCAGCAAAAATCAGCCGGCGTGCCATAGGTTCACCACCCCTGATCTAGAACACATGCTGTAAAATGGAGAAAAAAAGGCCAAAGACCCTAGTGTTTTGATGTGATGATTTAAATATAATAAACTAGTTATGACCAAAATTTCATTTCATTCGGACAAAACACTAAGAAACGGGGCCCAATTAGAGTTGGGGCCCGTTTTTTTGGGTCACCCTGTATTTGCAAAAAGTTATTGAGCAAACTAATCTTTTTTGCAGTTTTATTAATGAATCCAATGTTTTTGCTGATGATCCTACCCAACTTGTAATGCAGTATTGTATGTGAGGGTATATTAAACTATAATACATAATTAATAAAGTGTTATTATTAACAAAATAATGTATGTTGTTTATAACCCAAGATTCCCTTGATAATTTTGAACATGAATTTTCAATATGATTTTTCCATTTTAGTGTATCATCAGTTAAGATACTCAAATATTTTATACAATTGTTTCTATTAATAGTTATTCCATTTATTTTGACATTAAAGTTCTTGATTTTCTTTTTGGTAACTAACATAAAATTTTGTTTTACTGTAGTTTATAGTTAATTTATTGGTTTTCATCCAGTTATCAATTTTTAGTAGTTGTGAATTGACTTCATTTTGTAATAATTCTGGATTTGTACCAGAAAGAGTTAAATTTGTGTCATCAGCAAAAAGGTTTCTTTTAAAAGAAGATGCAAATGGTAAATCATTTATGTAGGTGATAAATAATAGTGGGTCTAGAGTAGAGCCTTGAAGAATTCCACAAGTTACATTCTTTAGTGATGATTGTGTATTATTACAGTATATTGTTTGCAATTACTTAAATAACTTTTAAATAGTTGTAGAGGTAATCCTCAAATTTCTTATTTTTCTAATTTTTCTATTAAAAATTCATGACTAATTATCATTTTGCTGTCAAGATTATTTATAAATTCTTCACATATACTTATCATGGCATCAGCAATTGATTATCCATGCTGAAAACCATATTGTGTTGTTGATAAGAGATTATATTTGTTGAGGAAATTATTTAATCTATTGTGCAAGCATTTTACAAATAGTTTAGAAATAGTCGGTAGAAGTGAAATGGGCCTATAGTTGTTACAAGATTCAACTAAACCATTTTTATATATAGGTATAATTTCAGCAATTTTTAGAATGTCAGGGTAGGTAGCTTGGCAAATACATTGATTAAATAGGTTTGTAAGTATAGGTGAAATTACGCATGAGGCCATTTTTATAAATTTTGTAGGAATTTCATGATTGCTAGTGTTGTTATTTGGATCAAGTTGGGATATGTGGTTTACCACTTCTTCATTTGTGATAGGTTCAAGAAACATTGTATTTGGGTTGTTTTTAATAAGGGAGGTAGGCTTTAATGGTTCATTTTGAAAACCTGCAGGTATGTAAAAAGCCATTTTACTGCCAATGTTAGTAAAAAAATTATTGAAAGCATTTGCAATAAACATATTATCATAAGAGGTTTCATTGTTATCATTTATAACTTTTATAAGATTGTTTGATTTGTTAAGTTTTTATTATTTTATTACTTGATTGATGGTTTTCCATAATTTGCTTGTATTGTTTTTACAGCTATTGAATAGAGAAGAAGTAATTCTTTTTTGATTGCTCTTTGATATGATTTAGTTTGTTTCTATATGTTTTGTACACAGTTTCTGATGCTGTAGTCTTCATCTTAATTTTTTTATTATATAATTTATTTTTTTGTTTAATTGATATCAAGATTCCTTTGGTTATCCAAAGTTTTTGTTTTCTTTCTTAACAGGTAATATTTTTTAATGGGGCATGCATTTGCAAAGTTGTTTCAAATGTTTGTATAAATTCATTCATAGATAACTTGATTGAAGTTTGTTCAATATTGGGCAATTTGGCCATATTTTCTTCAAGATCTATTAAAAATTGTTTACTTTCAAATTTTTCATTATCTCTTACTAATATTTTAGTCTTTCTATTAAGTGGTTTGTTTATACTAATTGAGACAAATATGGGTAAATGATCACTAATATCCAAAATTAGTATATACCATTTATTACTTTGTGAATAATCATTTGTGTACTGGACTTTTCCACTTATACGTATGTATCACGTACATTAACTGGAAAATGGCAAAATTTCAAAATAAGTTTAGTCTGGGTTAATGTACCATGGTACATTAACTGGAAACGCACATTAAGTGCCTATTTTATACACTTTCATTGACAACAAAATTCAAAAAGCTTTTCTATTATACAGTCAAACTTCGATACTATGCCACCTTGCTACTATACCACTTCTGATCGTCACCAACTAAATTCAATAGAAAATATATTTACTATGCCACCCCTTACCCTTGCTACTATGCCACATGAGGTACAGTATTGCTGTATTAACGAAACAATAAACGCTACGAACGAAACGATTAAAAGGCTGTGAAACGGCAAAAGTATATGTATGTGCATCTAGTTATCTACTGTAGCTCAGCACAAAACTCTGAGGAATCATCAGCTGGCGCATGTTCTTTCTGCAGATTTCATGCACCTCATCGTCTAGCCAATTGCATGCTTGCATCACACTGGGCTTCCCGCTTCTCTGCTGCATGAACTTCCGGACAGTGCTCCATGCCTGCTGGGCTTCCTCAAACGAAACGATTTCGTCCTCAACATTTATCTCATTATCTTCGCTTTCAATTGGCTCCTCGCTGCGCAACATCTCTGCAATCTCATCCAGTGTGAAAGACCCACCAGTCTTGAGGCGCTCATCAGCTTCAAGAAAGTCAGACAGCTCGATCTCCTCGTTCTCTTGCATCTTTTCCTCGGCAGGCAGCGTTTCCCAGATCTTGAGTAGATCAACATCATCAGACTCAGATTGGATTTCCTCTTCGATAAACTTGGCCTTCACAAAGCAGTTTCTGATCGTCAACTCGCTGACCTGCTCCCAAGCACGGCAAACGATATGCAGAGCGTTGAGCAATGTGAACTCGAACTCCTTTCCCTCGTCCATGGCCTCGAGTCGGCAACGCAGCAGGATCTTCTTGTAGTGTCACTTGAGGTTCTCTATGATTCCCTGATCCATTGGTTGAGAATTTGCTGTCGTGTTGGGTGGGAAGAAGACCAGTTGAATGTTTTCCAGCTGGATCTCTGGATGGCCAGAGAAGTTATCAAGACAGAGCAGCACTCTGCGTCCCTGCTGGCCAAGTCGTCTGTCCCACTCACGCAACACCTCTTCGAAAAGCTTTGCCGTCATCCATGCTTTCAAGTTTGCCTTGTACTTAACGGGAATCTCCTTGTTCTTGAAGGCACGGGGTTTTTTGGAACTGCCGATCGCCAGAAGAGGGAACTTCTCACTGCTGCTCATATTTGCCCCCACCAGAAGAGTGATCCTTTGCTTGCTTTTCTTTCCTCCAGTGCACCGTTCTCCCCTGAAACTCATGGTCTTGTTCGGAAGCAAACGCCAGAAGAGTCCAGTCTCGTCCAGGTTGAATATGTCGTCTGCAGAGAACTGCCCGAGTAAGGGCTGGAGAACCTGTTGTTGCCACTCAAGAAGGGATTGCGAATCCACCGCTCCAGCTTCGCCCTGCACTGTTTTGAACATGATGCCGTGGCGCTTCTTCAAATTGTCCAGCCAACCGTTGCTCGCCATGAAGTTTGGAATGTGCATCAGTTCGGCCAGTTTTAAAGCTTTCTCCTTTATCAGATTGCCGCAGACAGGCAGATTCTGTCCTCTTGCTTGCTTTAGCCACATGAGCACCCCGTCATCAAGCTTTGAGTGGTGAGACGGCTTCAGCTTCATGCGTTTCGATGGAACTCCAGCTTTGATAGCCACCTCGATTGCATCCTTCTTGCTGATGATTCCCTTCACTGTGGTTCTGTTAACTTCGATGCCCCATTTCTTGCTCATTTCCCTGGCCAGCTTGGACTGATTCGGCTCCTTTTTCGCGGCATCAATGATCTCCGTCTTCTGCTTCAACGTAAAGTCGGTTCGCTTGCGCTTTTGAATTGACATTGTGGGCTAATTTCTGAATCTAAAACAAACTTTAGAATTCGAAACTACTGCACTGTACTTTATACTGTACTGTAACATGTAAATTATAATCGTACAACACAACGTGGCATTACAGTACATTGTCACGTCACAAGGTTGTTTTTACAAACCCTTGCTACTATGCCACCCTCGCTACTATGCCACTTTCTCTCGGTCCCAAAGGGTGGCATAGTATCAAAGTTTGACTGTAACATCATGTTTATTGATGAAAACAATTAATGCTCAAAAGTTTTATTCATCACTGTTGTCATGGTCATCAGCATCCAAACCCTCCATGATGTCACTTGCACCATTCTGAATAAAATCCAGTTCATCTTCATCAGACTCGTGAGATTCCACTTCTATAATATTTTCAGCACTGGCTTCTTTGGTATTTAGCACCATTCCTGCATTTTCAGGAGCCACCAAAAGCTGCTTTAGACACTCGTTCAGTTCATTCTCAGGGACTTTTTCTCCCTCTACTGCAATACCACACACTCAAAAGCTCTTTCTGATACTCTCCAGCAAAAGACTGTGCACAGCCTTCAACACCATGTCCACCACCACTTGGTATGATGGTTGCCGATGATATCCTTTTGCAGTCATTTCTTTATGATTGTTTATAAGCCAGTCAAACCAACGACAAAGAGCAGCCTTAAAAGAACTATTGAGTGAAATGTCCAATGGCTGCAGGACACTGGTCATTTTTGGAGGAATCACCAGTACTTTTGTAGCACAATGGGAGTGGAGAGACTTGGAAACCTCCTCTTTAATATGCGATCCGCAGCTGTCCATATAGAATATCGATGGTGTACGAGCTAAAAAAGATCGACACTGAGTGGAGCAGCTTCGAATCCATTTCAGCATCAGACATGTGTTCATGGAGCTGCCCATGCTTACTTTAACCTCGACGTCAGCTGGCAGATTCAGTTTTGAAACATTTTTAAGTCTTATGAATACAAACAGAATCTTTACCATTTGTCCATCTGCACAGCAACACAAAAGTTACTGTGAAGCGCAATTTTCTATGGCCTGTATCAATGGCATCAACATTTTTGTTACCCTTGAAATGAAGTGTCTGATCTAAAGCCATGTCGAAATAACATGCCATTTCGTCCATATTGTAGGTTTGCATCAGGTTATATCCAACCGTGCTCTGAGCAGAACTAACAAGAAAATCACAACTTGATGCTTTTCCATTGCAGTACGTCCATCCTGCTGCCCTTGATGTGTAATTCAGCGATTTCCAATATGGTGACGATGACAGAAATTAAAAATCCACTTGTTAAAGCCAAAAAAGTTGACAATTTGAAATTCTTGTACAATTTCTTGTACCTTCTCTTGCAGCCAAGTGTTGTTGACTTAGTGCTTGTGCTCTCTTTCATCTTGGAACCAGACAAACAAATGCTTTTCAACTTCCTCAAATTTGGCTTGTGGGCCAGAGCTGCTAATCCTCTTACGTTTTTGTTTTTTACTTATGGAGATATTGCTGTCTTCATTTTTTGCCCAGTACTTTATTTGCTTTCTCTGAAAACCTGTCTCCTTCTCTAGTTGGTACAAATATTCACCGCTTTTGTAGTGCTTCACTATTTCCAACTTTATTTCTACTGGAATATCTTTGCGTTTTGATCGATCAAGCAACATTTTGAAAAAAAGTTAAAAGTTTTGTGGAATACAAGTTTGCTCTAAAATTTATCATGTCAGAATGCTGGAATAATGGCCCCTTAAAACACCTCATACGCATGTTTTTATCACAAACATTACATGTGCTAATCATGCAGAGACCAAAATTGTTTTGTTACAATGGCTTTTGTGACAAAAACCTATTAATAGACATTCAAACAAAACAAAACTTTGGTGCCTATTAATGTACCATGGTACATTAACTGGCATCTGTTTTCAGTTAATATACCCATGGTACATTAAGTGGAAAACTCTGGTATACTGTATATACTTGCATGTAAGCCGAACCTTCAAAACTTGCATATTTTATTGGACTTGATTATGATTTAGTTTGAGTTAGAGTTACAATTAATGTTAAAATTGAGTTTTAGTTTGTTGGAATTAACTTTATTTAGTGCAGTCTCAATTTTTATGGCTGTATGTATGACTGAATGGTAATATCAGTGATATTGCATCATTTCAGAAGTGGCATCATGTAATTTCATTTATGTGAGATTGAATTTATGCATGTATAAGCCGACCCCCTAATTTGATAATTTTTGAAAAAATTTTTAAAGTCAGCTTATATACAAGTATGTACAGTATATGGTCAATTAGTGTTGAGCTTTGCAAAGTAATTCAGGTTGGCTTTGTTACAAGTGTTGAACTACCCAAACTTTCAAGTGATTCAAAATAATTTTTTAGGTTTGTATTTGCATCTCTTCAACCAATCTATGTTTATATCACCACAAATATAATACACTATGAGGCCAAAATAAAAGTCATGTGTCTCATAATTTATTAATAGTCAATTGGACCACCCTTAGCTTTGATGACAGCTTTTATTCGACTAAGCATTGAATTTACACTATTTTTCAACCTGCAAAGATCAATTTTTGGCCATAATTGAAGTAATTTCTCCTCCAAATCAGGTGAAGTTCTAGGAAGTGTGAGAGGAAGCTATGAGACTCATTCTCATTTTACGAACAATATTTTCGCATTTATCGCAGCAATATCAAGTATATTTCCCCAAACAGCAAGAGGCCATTGTCTGGATGTAGACCACGTTGTATAGAGCTGGGTCATTTGGTCAAAGCAGTCGACCCCAACCTTATTTTGGTTGTAGAACAGTATAATGCCTGGCTTTCGTTTTGGAGATCCAGTATCCACATCTGGCATGGAATGCATTGTTGACAATAGACATATGGATTTCTTGAGTTTTGCTTGATAGTTGACGAACAAAGCATTGCTTTTATCGTGCCACATAAAGCGACTATGATAGAGATTGCTTGGCATTGGTTGTGTCATCTGTGGTGACAACTCATGACGATTTTTTCTTATTGTACCAACAATCGAGATCTTGTTACGTGCAAGTTTTTCGGCTGCTGATAATGACGTAAAAAAGTTATTACAGGTTATATTGTAACCTTTTTCTTTTACTTTTTCTGTGAGCTTTACCAGTACGGATTCAGCCAAAGGAGTTCCTCCTCGTTCTTGTCGTTCTTGAGCACCTAAATATGGTACAATGTTTGCAACATACTTTGTTTCAACGTCTGTCAATACCCAAAATTTAATTCCGTACTTATCAGGTTTGTTTGGCATGAATGTGATAAAGGGGCAGCGAGACTTCACAGGCATTAGTTGTTCATCAATAGTTAGAGAAAAGTTGCAATTGTATTTTGTTTGACACATGGACGAAAACGTTTCAAATACTTCACGTATTGGTGCGAATTTATCTGCATCAGGACCAGACCTTTTCCTGTTGGGCTTGTCGTCAAATCTCAGATACTTCAGAATATTTAGAAATCTGTCTTGTGGCATAGTTTTTCAAAAAATGGGAATTCCATACTCCTTGTTGTACAAAAATGATACTGGATGATTTTTTCCGTAAAGACCTCTTGCATACTGGAGAGCAATAAAAGCCTCTAAATCACTTAGTCTTAGGGAAAAGTTCGTGTCTCCTCTTCACTGAGCTTCTTCAGTAGTGTATTTGACAATTGAGCGAAGAATACTTTCAGGTATGAAGTGCTTCCAAGTGTCATATGGAGTAGTAATGGATTGCAAAACTTGTCTAGGTATGCCACTTGCATCCATAAATACATTGTGAGCAGGCGTTCTTCCAGCAACTAAAGTTGCACTACTTTTCCACACCATCTTATCCCTTCCCAACAGAGTTGAATCACCAGCAGTTGTTGTTCCTGTGTGAGTATTGGCAGAATCAGAATCACTAGATTTGCTGCTTTCAGAACTGTCTGAACAACTGCCAAGCATGCGCCTGCCATTTCCTGGTCTAGCAGCAACAAGAATTGGTTGAAAATCTTCATCATCTTCCTGCTCTTCTTCATCTGATAAGTAGGGCGATTTTTTTGTAACCTAAAAAACTTGAAAATGTAACTTTATTTTTGTAAAAAAGTAACCAAAAAGTAACTTTATTAAACGAATAAAAGTAAAACGAAAATAGTTGCAGTCAAACATGAAAAAACGTGAAGAAGGCCCAGTTCTACCTCGTGCTTAAGTTATAGTGAACACACATGTAGTGTTTTACATTTTGTGGTAGAAAGTTTCTGTCCTTTGCAAGTAATTTGTTAAGCATAGAAAAACTTCTCTCCACAGAAGCAGTTGTTGGCTGGCACTTCTGGAGCATGCCATACACGGCTGGAGCAATTTCCTCACGATTCATCTCAATAATGTCCATCAAATCATTTTTTTTCAACCTTTTTGTGATGTAGGATGCGATGTCACAACTGTCGTCACCAAAATCAAGATTAGTCAAATCACCGTGGGCTGCTTGGATGGTATATTTAGTTTCTTCCGTTTTTAACACTAAGTCAGCTAAACAATTATACTCCATTTTGATCTTCATTAAGTCCCTAGGTAGGCCGTCGACAATGACACTGGCCTTCGCTCTTTCAACTAGAAGGCCGGCCCCTTCAAATCCACACACGATATTCTTTACAGCAGGAAGGTTTTCAGCATAGTAAAATGCTGCTTGCAGCCAGCTTGCCCATCTTGTGATAACAGGCTGTGATGGCTTTCCAATAGAGGCAAACATAGCCTGTCGAGTTTTATTTTTAATTGTCGCTGCTTTTACACAAGCAATGAGATTGTCTACAGCAGGGAACTTCGCTTTAACTTGCAGTGCGCAATTGTGAAGAAGATGAGCTACACATGTAACGTGGAAAAGTTGGGAGTACAAGGATTTTAAAGTATGCCCTGCAGCTTCCATATATCTGGCTGCATCAGACAGAAGTAAACAAAAATCATTTCTGGCAACATTTAAAAATTGCAACGAATCGTCTATTTCTTGGCAAATGCTCTGTGCAGTTGGAGGTCCTGGAAGAACTTTGCATGCTATCAAATAGGTTTGTTCTGGCTTGTCCAGTAGACCAACAAGAATGTTTAGATATTTAGTTCCAGAGATGTCACTTTCATCTGCAACCAAAAATATTTTCTGTCCATTTACCAAATTCTTCACTCTGTTCATTTCCATTTCACCCATTTCTTCGACTTTTTTTCGACATGATGACTCTGATGGTAAAGTCTTGCCAAGATCTTTAAAAAGCTCCTTTAATTCTTTATTCTGTAACTTTTTTAGTGGTATGTCAGCAGACAAAAACGCTCTGGTGACCCTTTCAGTGAAGTTCTTGGAAGATATTTGCAAAAAGGACTGAGGTGATGGTGAAGTTGTCGATGGGGATGACAGCCCTTTTTGATGCTTTGCAGTTTGTCTGTGCTGGCCGACTAAGAATTGCTTGTCACACTGAACTACACAACTACATATATTGCAATATAGCTGTGGGGCTGGTGTTTTTTCAAATTCCTTGGGAAACCTTGCAATTATACTGTTAATTTTTGAAAGCAATGATGAAGTTTTTCCCTTAGGCATATTCCGAAAATAGTGAATAATTTCTGAAAAACAAAACAGAATATACCATAGTTGACCGCAATGGCCATAGACTTAGTCTATTTATCCTATTCTGTGACAGACTGACAGCTAACCATACAACATCTGTCTTAGTTAATGTCGTATTCGTTAATGATTATGACTATGAGCATGTTCACAAATGAACAAGTATGATGTCACAAAACATTTAAGCATTACTGGAAGATGCAAAAAGGCACCTTAGTGTTTATAGATTGTAAATTTATCTTTCTTGCATCAATCCAAGACAAAAAACTAGAAAAATTATGCAAAAAATCACAAAAACCAAAATGTAACCTAACAATTAAAAAGTAACCTAAAAGACAAAAAAGTAACTTTTTGTAACCTTATAACTTTTTAAATACTGACCCTATAGCTGTGAAATTTTGGTTCCACGCTTTTTACGTTAATTGGAGCTAGCAAAAAAAAAGTAACTTTTGTAACCAAAAATCGCCCTACTGATAAGTCATCATCAGTGTGCCAATCCATAATAATATTGGCAGCTTGTGCTGAATTGTGCTGTTGAAAAGCCATGAGGTTTTATATTTTGCCTTTTCAATAGTCAGAAAATACGGTAATATGTCACTGTTGCCTAATAAAATACAACCAAAATATAAACTAAGCTAAGAGATTTACTGTAAAAAATACAACATTTATTACCAAAGACTAAAAGAGGTATACTGCAGTACAATTTTTATTACCTATGCAATAAATTGAGTTTTTTTAGGTTGAGACCACTTTATCGAAAAGCTGTTCTATATTTATATTCTTTGCACATTATCGTTTTGATCAAACTTTTGAAAACTCATTCTGCCCTCTCCAAGCCATGTATTTGCACTTTTTGAAACTGCAACTTTACACTTGATGAGGAGCTGAAATAATTGCTTCTCACGCCGATGAACAATAAAAACCAGACACAAACGTGTATTGGAAGAGCTTATAGCATCACGCAAAGCTGAAATGGCTACAGTGTCAAAAATGACACCTCTGTAAACAATGGGGTGTTAAATTTAACTGACCTAAAGTACTCATTAAAAATCAAGATTCAGAAACAAAATGCTACTCATACTTTATAATAATAAAGTTTAGGAAAAGTCAAAAAGAATTAGTCTTTTAGAAAGTATACAACTAAAAATACGAAACATTAAAAAAGCGTTGGTGTCAAAAACGACATCGCCGTAATTCTAGTGTTAAGAAGCACTGTTCTAAAATTGTTTGAGGGTTTGACCTGCAAAGCAGTCTTACCTGAACAATTTTTTTTTACTTTTGTCAATAAAATTTGAAATAGGAGTTTTTGATGCTTATCAAAGGTTAATAATATAACAGTAATGCAAGCATTATGATGAAGTAATAACTTTCATTTTCATTATAGGCAAGCTTACTCAATAACTTGTTTTTGCATTAGGTTTACCTGTATTATTATTTTAACCCTCTGAGCACTAAATTTTTTTTACAGAAAATAATTTTTTACAACCTATTTTTAAACAATTCTGTAAGCTTAACCTTTTATTGTATACCCAAACAATGTACGAGGGTAAATCAAAAATTATCCGGACTTTTATTTTTATGGATTATTTTAAAAACACTAAACACGAAAACGATTTATCATTTTTCTACATAATCTCCACCCATTTCGATGCACTTGTTCCAGCGGTCTACAAGCTTATAAATGCCATCTGAGAAGAAAGTTTTTGGCTGGTCACACAACCATTGATGCACCGCTTTTTGCACTGATTCATCAGAAGAAAATTTACGACCCTGTAATGCATCTTTGAGTGGGGCAAAAAGATGATAGTCGGAAGGAGCAAGATCTGGACTGTATGCAGGATGCTCCAGCACTTCAAAACCTAGTTTGTTAATGGTTTCAATGGTTGCTTTGGCAACATGTGGGCGTGCATTGTCATGCTGCAGCAAAACCTTCTTTGACAGTAATCCTCGGTGTTTGGTGCGAATTGCAGGCTTCAGGCGGTTGGCTAGCAAATCACAATAACTTGCACTGTTGATTGTACTCCCTTTTTCCAGAAAATCCTCCAAAATAGGCCCTTTTGAATCCCAAAAAATGGTTAGCATAACCTTTCCTGCAGAAAGTTGACTCTTGAATTTTTTCTTCTGCATGTTTTACACTGGTCCGGCCTGTTTTAAACTTCTCAATCCACTCATATACCGTTGTTTTCGATAGTGCATTGTCTCCATATTGTGCTAAGAGTCTTTGATGAATTTTTGTCCCCGATGAACCTTCTGACCACAAAAATCGGACCACAGCACGTTGTTCTTCTCTGGTGCATTGTGCAAGTGGAGCGTCCATTTTTATCAACAGAAAATAACACGTGTTAAAACTGAACGAACAATTAGATTAGCAGATCGTGATCACGTGACACAGTAGACAACACGTGCAAAAAAAATTTTGAAAAAGCTAAAGCAAGAGTGCGCTATAGAGCAATTCCGGATAATTTTTGATTTACCCTCGTATATAACATTTGTAGCACATAAGTAGGACTATCAAAAAACGTTATAAAATTTGACAAATTTACCCCCCACAATGGTGGTTATCTTGAATTTATAATGAGGATGACCATCCGCACATAAAAAATTGCAACTTTGTCATACACATATTAGTCAAATGGCTAATTTTATTGTATATATTATTGCTATTGTTTCATACATTACAAATAAAATCAGTTCTACAAAAAGAAATGAAGAATTATATTTTTGTGGGCCATTTTAGGCTCATATCTACAAATGTAAAAAATACCGAATTCCAGATTTCAAGAAATTGGTAAGAAAAAAAATCCCACTTTACCCATCTTCAAAACTGTTTGTCAGCAATGTCCAAACAAGTGTCTATAAGAACAGATGACAGCATCTGTAATTCTTTAGGGTGTGAAATCGTTCAAAACATGGTACAACATGCATTGGAAGATCACATTGGCGACACTTCTGTTGAGTCTGTTTTCTACCACCCTTCACACTCCGATCACTACACACAATGCAATCTGGCCTCCCTTCTTCAATGGCTGTTGGAAAATGTCTCTCAGTAAGTTTTTGAAACCTGTCTTCTATCGTGGTTCGTCCAGGCCTAGGGTCAACAGGCCGATTGTACCCCTCTAACAATGAAATGCATATTTCCTGAATGAACTTTTTCAGGGGAACCGGTTTATCATTTTTGAGGCAGTAAAGGATGTGAGCATTTACTGTAGCAACGCTCAGTAAACAACTGACTATTCTGGGGTACCACTTGGTTGACCTATAAGGGAATAGATAGGTTTTCATTCTTTGATCCATTTTGTCCACACCTCCCATGAATTGATTGTATCTGTCCACGCAGTATGATTTCTTTACATCCTGAAATTCATTTTCGCTTTCCTTTTGTTTCATAACACAATTGTTTCCATAAATATTTGTAAGCATGCTCACCCTCTTGACATCATGCCAAGCAAGAGCTAGGAGTTTCCCATTTCTCATAAACACAGGGTCATCACCTTTGCAGAGTGGAAGATTTTTTTTGTTCAGAGTCCGAGGCATACCACGATGTTTTACATTCACTGTTCCACACACACCAGTTTCATTCTGTCCAAGTTCATTTGCAAGTGGCACCCCAGAATAATAACAATCAATATATACTGCATGACCTTGTCCAAAATAAGGCCTCATCATTTGCCTAAATATCCTGTGAGTTATCAGAGTGTTTTCATCTTCATCATCATCATCTTCCAACTGTCCTGGGTTTCCTTTTCCTGTGCTCAAAAGCCAGTCTACCACATATGCTGAATTTGATTGTCAGAGTACATATGCCTTGTACCCCCATTTGTCTGGTTTGTTTTTATTGTAATGTTTCATTATATTCCTACCTTTAAATGCTATTGTCATCTCATCAAGAGCCAACTCCTTTCCTGGATAGAACAACTGGGCAAACTTTGGCACAAGAAGATCAATCAAGGAGTGAATTTTGAATAATCGATTGTGTCCATCCTGACACCTAGGTACATGATCATCATTGTTTGCCAATGAAGGAAGGACAGAATCACTTCAAACCTATCCCTTGGCATGACTTTTCCATAACCTGGAGTTGCAGTAATCCACCATTTGGCCCAGTAATCCTCAATTTCTGACTTTTCACACAATCCCATTGAGAATGTCAAGGAAAGAAGGCTTTCATTTCAGCAATTGTGACAGGCTCCAGTTTTGGAAACGAGACTTCAGTTTCAGGGGATTGGCTAAATTAGGGCCATGAGAATCTAAATATTGCTAAGCATACCTATTTGTTTCAGTGACAGCAAGATTCCAAAATTCATTGGTCAAAAATAATGATATAAAGTCAACAGGGGGCTTGTTTTCATATCCATCAGGGCCAGTGTATCCAGAAACTGCAGTAAAATTTTTTATCCGTGGCACATAGTTTTCTTCTCCATCAATTTTCTGCCAGCCTGCATCCCCACTTACAACATGATCAAGAACAGGTTGTCTGCTTCTTTCATGACCTCTTTGTCCCCTAGACCTTTGTCTAGCTCAGTGGTTCTTAACCTTTTGTTAGTCACGGACCCCTAAAACATTCTAATGAAAGCTTTGGACCCCTTTAGAAGAAACACATCGCAATTGTCAAAATTAGCTTTTAATCAACTTAGTAGTATAGTCCAGAAATTTGCAGACCAAACAGAAGCAAATTAATAATTCAACGAATAATAATGAATAATAAATCAATTACCATGTCAATTAAGTTATACAACAATTACAAACCATAAAGAATCAAAAAATGCAGTGCAGTAACCAATAAGTAGAACGCACTCAGGCAGTTTGCTTTGAGATGAACCATAAAGAAAAGCACTAGTAAACTAAGTTTAACGCAAATAACTTTTTAAATCAATGCAAAGGTTGCTCCTGCTTATCTTCAACAAGAACACGAAATTGTGGGACGGTTTTTGCCAGGGCCACACGCATGTTATCCTTAGCATCCAACCGATTTCGCTGTTTCGTTTTGATAGCAAGAAGAGCAGAAAACCCTGCCTCACAGAGGTAGGTAGTAGCAAAAGGAATAAGAGCAACCATGGCTCTCTTCACCAGGCGAGGATACGCTTGTGCCAAGGAACACCAGAATTCTGCAAGGTTCTTTGAATTGAATTCGCTCCTTAGCATTTGCATTGTCCTCAACTCAATGAGGTCATCTTTGGCAAGATCGTCATCACCAATAGAATTTAGATCTGCAAGAAATGGGTTGCGAATCCACAATTCAAAATTCGGATCATGTGAGCAATAACTTTCAAAAGATTGCTGCAATCTGTCTAAATTTTCGCACATATTTCCACGTAGAGAGGAAAGCAGGCCTTCAGTATTATCGATTCGGCTTTGAGAGATCACTTCCTCCAGCATTGGGAAGTTGGCAAAGTTGTCTGTCTCAAGTCTTCTTTTCCACAAAGGAAGCTTTGCTTGAAAAGCCTGCAGTCTTTCTGTAACGTCCATAATCGTTACATCTGGTCCTTGAAATGACAGATTTACTTCATTCAAGTGACCGAAAATATCTGCCAAGTAAGCTAAGCCATAAATAAACTCCTTTCTGTCAAATTGCACTGATAGAGGATTTTGTTTTTCTCGTAAGAAGAATGAAACTTCCTTTCTCAGTTCCATCAAACGCTTCAAAACTTGACCTCTCGAAAGCCAGCGAACTTCAGTGTGGTACAAAAGTACTTCATGTTGTGCACCCATTTCTTGGCAAAGTCTTTTGAATATACGATTGTTTAAAGCTCGAGCTCTGACAAAGTTGACGATCTTTACAGAAACAGACAAAATTTCTTTTAAAGCTGGTGATAGAGTTTTTGATGCCAATGCATGTCGATGTAGAAAGCAATGAGTCACAATGATGTGAGGAGCTTCTTTCTTTACCAACGAAGCAAATCCTGAGGTTTTCCCAAGCATTGCAGGCGCTCCGTCGGTACACAAACTACCAATATTTCTCTTCCAATTGAAATCTTGTTTGGCAAAGAAATTGTTCACCATCTCTAATACGTCTGCAGCCTTTGTAGTTTCTGAGAGAGGCTCGCAAAATAGGAATTCTTCTTTAATTGTATCAGGTGCATATAACGAACATATACAAGAAGCTGGGCACACTGAGAGACATCTGTGCTTTCATCCAGTTGCATGCTAAATGGAAATGGTGATGCTTTAAGTTCCTCCATTACTTGTTTCAGAATATTATTAGAAATGTCAATAATTCTGGAGCTGATGGTATCGTTTGACAAGGAAACGGCTTCAAGTTTCTTTCTTTGTTCTGTGCCACATACCAGCTCAGTCATTTCCAGAGCACACGGTTTTATCAATGTCTCTCCGATAGTGTGAGCTTTCTTTTCCTTGGCAATGCGGTAAGCGACCTTATAAGATGCTTCAAGGCAAGGTTTCTGCGTCTTGATGAATCCGAACTTCGGCAAAGTCCCCGATTTCTCAAATCGAGCCTTCTTAGAACGAAAAGAATCAACACTATCCAGTGCGTTTTTAGGATGAATAGATATGAGGTGCTCTTTCAGTTTCGCTGGCTTCAAACTTGCATTGGCAAGGACTTTACCACATAGAAAACATTGCGGCCTTTGGCTGCCATCACTATCAGTAACAAAGGTAAAACCAAAAGCTACATAATTTTCACTGTACTTTCTCTTCTTCGACATTTTTTTAAATTGGTAAAATTTTTAATTTATTTATCCTTCCAGGTTATAAACCTTTGTAGTAGAAAACACATAAGCAAATTGACAGCTTTCTATAATACTCACTGCAGCATACACGTGCACGGTTTTTTGTTCAATCTATTTATTCTATTACGACATAGACGTTGTGTATGATTACATAGGCCTATTTATCACAAATGCGATGTTGCTTTTTTAGGTTCTGATCGGTATATTCTTATTTGGATTTGCGGACCCCTTAAAGCACCATCATGGACCCCTTAGGGGTTCATGGACCCCAGGTTAAGAACCCCTGGTCTAGCTCGAGTCCCCCTCCCCCTACCACAACCACGCCTGACAAAGTTGTCGACAATGTCCCTACTTCACTGTACATTTTGCAAAGGTGGCTGTACATGCCCATATCATCATCACTGTCACTAAATTCAGGCTCAGAATACTCTGGTTCACTCCCTGAATCGCTATCAGCAGCTACCATTTTGAAGGCTTGGTCAAGAGTATAATAATTCTTAGCTATTTCCAATCAGTAACTTTAACCGCAGATATTAGCAATAACTTCAATAGCAACGTATAGAACACAATAGCTCATTGGAAAGCTGGTTTCCTAACGAACGAAATGATATCTAACTTGGGGTATTCCTGCTTTTGATACTGAAGCAGTATTAATTGATATTTGGAGGGTAGCCTTGTTGCAAAATTGTGACAGCCGCGCTCAAAGGGTTAATCATTATTTTTAAGTTAATTGGAAATCCTAGTGTTTTATTTGAAGCTTTTGATTCCAGTCTATAACCAAATAATTTAGTTACATAGCATTCTATTGGAGTCAAAAGCATCAACTCATCTATTGACATTCAAAAACTTTTAAAAAATTTGTACTAATAGCTTTATATTGATTTAGCTTTTAGTTAATAGATCATGGAAAAGTTTTTTTATGTTTTCTTGGTTTGGGTATGAAAATTTTTGGAAAATTAACTTCTCATCACTTGGTTTTTTGATTTTCCCCAGATCCTAAATTCTTTTCTAATATCACTCTATAAAAAATAGAATGCATATTATCATTATTATTACATGTGGTTGACTTTTTCTGCCTAACTATACTGTCAATTTGCTAGAAAAGTGCTTGTAAAACAAAATTTCCTATAAAAGTACCTAAGTCCAATTTACAAAACAAGCTTTAATTCCTTATGATGTCATAATAAAATTCTTAAAAAGTTGTTGAAATTGGGAGAGATACATAACCAATGTAATAAAAAGCCCTTTAGGTTTTTTCCATCATTACTCTGATTTGCCAGGGTTTTTGAAAACTTTGAACCTCATTTTCTCAAAACTGACATTATGTGACTTAGGTACATTTAGAACTAAGCCCTTCAATTGGTGTTTTCATTGGGCAAAACACAAATTCCATGAAATTCTAAATTGTCTTGTTTACCATACTGCTCGAGCTCATCTCTCAATTTGGACTCTTTTTCAAGGTCTTTTTGCAATTCCATTACTTTGTTTTCCAAAAGTTTTACTTCAGTATCAAGATCTGTAGACTTTAATTCATCAACCATTTGTTTTATATTTTCAAATTCATTGTTTATAAATGTTTGGCTTTTTTTAAGTTTATCAATTGCTATTTCTTGTGCTTTCAATCTTTTAAAAACTTTTTCCATAGTTAAATTAAATTTCTGTTCTTGTTTTTCCATTGATAGTTTTATGTAATCGTTTATGTTGTGTTCCACCTCCTTCATTTGATTAATCATTTCTTTTGTGAGAGGCATATTTGAATTTATCAACAAATTATACACAAATTATTTTACCAACAAATTATATATAGTAAACAAACTTATTTTTTCCTTATTTAAATAGAATGTTGATTTCCCACCACCTCCCACAATAGAAGACTTGCTACCTCTTCTCCCCTTCAGATGGTCTCTAAATATTAAACAAGAAATATCGTATATAATTGAGCACTGCTTGGCTGTCAGCTTACCACTTCTAATCTTCTCTAGTGCCTCATTGATTGTCTCTGTGACTTCCTCTGGTAGTTTCTTACCATTTTTACACCTTAAACAAGCATGCAATGGAATGTAGAAATGTAGAAATTATGATTAACTGGCCTACAATTTCTACATACTGATATCTGCAATAAATATTCCCTAAAAGCAGTTGTTGATGATGAAAAAGACTTCCTAAGTTTAAGAGGGTAAGTGTACCACCCCTATTCACCTAGTGGTGCACTTTTTATGAGAAAAATGCACCACCCCTTCCTAGCTTTAGAACAACCCTCACTAAATAAAAGCATACTTTTTCAAGATACTTTATAGCCTAAGAGACTCTCTTAATCTGTTGTATCTAGGAACAAATCACAATGTTATATACAGTTATTGAAAGCTAGTGGTGTAAATTTCAGATTTTTAGTAAAAATTGAAGACTTACTTTGTTGGATACTATGTGTAGTTACTTGCAAAGGTAAACATACTTTTAGTCACTATTCTGCAATGCATTGTGGGTAACAAATTTGCATATTTTCCTGCAACCTGATTGGTTACTGAGTTACATGCCTGTAATGCACTTAACCTCGCTCATGCACTTGCCCCAACTGACTATAATTTTTCTTGCAAACCCTAATAGATTTCATTTCATGTATTTTTTTAACAATTAATAAATGATATCTTCAAATTTTAGAGCATAAAATAAAATAATTTTTAAATCATTTTATCTTATCAGAATGAAAGAATTTGATTTGATTGTGTAGGGAGGGCCACTGTTTAATTACCAAGACAAACATTTTGAAGTAGCCAAGATATTTTGGCAATTTCATTTGAACCTTGAGTTTACAACACTGTAAATAAGTTGCATTATTATCAAATCAAATACTGTATTTCTCAACATTTTCTTATAAGTGTTGGATCTACAGGTTTGAAAATGATTTTATTTTATTCAAAATAAATATCAAAAAGAAGTTGGAATTAAAACCAAATTGTAAAATTCTTGTATGTTTTTGTTTTGGCAAATTATTGTTTTATTGCACATATTGTTTTTTTTTTTTGATAATGTTTATTGATAATTTGTAGCACTATATGGTTGAAGAGATTACAATTTTTGCTTTTTGACATTTATAACCACCAATTTATGTTTAATATTTGTTGAAATAATGAACTGATTTACACTTTTAGTTGATGTATATTGTTTTGTGTACTGTAAATAATTTATTTTATTATTGATTACATTTGTTGACATTTTAAGTATTTTTTTTGCGTATCACAACCCATCAATTTTTAAAATCAATGTTTTTCAGTAAAACAGCTAACAATTGTGATTATATTTGATTGGATAGTTCATGCAAAATTTTGTTGTTGCCAGTTACAAGCACTTTAGACTTTACACTGTTTCTCCTATACTTGGTAATGACTAAAATTTCTGTTTTTTTTTTTTTTTTTTCAGTTTAACTTAATATTCACAATTTTTGTTTTTATTGTTTGTTAAAAAGTTATAAAAATGTCTATAACAAGCCCAGTGAGTTATATTCCATTGCAAGTGGTAAGGCGTTTTATTCAAGATTGTATTACTGCAGCTGGTGGTTCAGTTTCTCATGCTTCTGATATGGCAGACTTATTGGTAACTGCAGATCATCGTGGTCATTTCAGTCATGGGTTGAATAGACTTGGTGAGTAAACAAGGTTTGACCAGAGGAACTACTGAAATTTTTTTATAACTTTTTATTAATTAAATACAACAAAAGCATCTTTGTACCTTATGTTTTGTGCTAATTTTATGAATTAAGCTAGTAGTTTTTAATGAGAAGAACAAAAAATTGTGCCCTAAAGTTGACATTTGGTTTTTATTAAAGGCACAAACTTTTGTGAGCTACTGTGCACTTTGTCAGGTGTAATAATGGATTATAGTGTATAAGAATATATATATAGAATTAGCTCCCATTGCATCAGATGAAATGTGCAGTAGCCCACAAAAGCTTGTGCCTTTAATAAAAACCAAGTCAACTTTTGTGCACAATTTTTTGTTCTCATTTGATTTCAACAGTTGACATGGCTTTCCCAATTTTTATTTCTTCCAATTTCGATTACAGAAAGTAGTAAGATATATTTCAGTTTCAAGTTCATAGAAAGCATTATGTAAAGGCATGTCTTTTAGCATGCATCTAATCAGTCTATTTTAATGAATATTTGCATTCTACTGTATAAAAGCTTAATTAATATGTCAGAATGAAGATTTGTGCTTTGAGAGTTTGAAGACAACTTGCATGTTTTTTAAATTATTTGACTTGTTGCAAAGATTATCATAATAAAATTTTTAAAAATTTACCAAAATTGTTTTTTTAAAGATTAAGTTGGTGAGATTAGGACATTATGTAGATGCATTTGGTATCATCAGCTTTTGTTATTTAGGTGACATAAAATACAAGGCAAAATCAGACAGTAGTACGCTCGTAAATTAATTTGAATAAGTTTTTAATGGTACAGAATCATAAAATTACACAAAAATTGGTTTGAGTTTTGAGAAAGGCAGCTTTTATAATATTTTTGACCAACTCTTTAGGTTAACAGTGCACTAGGGTATTTTTAGGAGGTTGCAAGAGTTTGGCAAATGAGAATACAGAATTTGGAACTCTTTTTTATTACTTACTCCAGCCAAAGATATATATTAAAAAGGAAAGGGAGGTCATGTTAAATTTTAAGAAGAAATAGGGGCCTGCCTCTCTAAAAGTAATATTTTATATGGAGTTAATAAGTTTAAACCAAACCATTTCTTGACATTCAGTTTTTTCATTTGGAAATTAACAACAATAAGTATAGAAGCAAACAGTTTTTTCTATAAACTCCTAAAAAACAACTGAGCTAACATATCACTATAACTATTTATCACAAACTTGTCCAAACATTTTTCTTTAATTTTTTAAATTTGTTAAATACCATATTTATTCGAGTATAAGTCACATTTTTTTGTACCCAATATTCACCCCAAAAATCAGGTGTGACTTATGCACGAATAAATTTTCTTTAAAATATTTCCGAACTCGTGTGCATTCTGTACTGTGTTATCTATCTACACTTTGCACGTGCAAGTGTGTGCTTGCACATATGATGTCAATCGAAGAAAAAGGCAAGCGTCAACCATGATTGCAGGAAAAAGACACGAAAAAACCACACTTTGCGCATGCACATGTGTGCTTGTGCATATGATGTCAATTGAAAAAAAACAAGTGTCAACCATAATCGCACAAAAAATGCAAAGGTCAACCACAGGTTATGTTGTTTATTAGTATTACTATAGATGCGTCCTGCATTTGCTTCTTTAATCTCAGGTTCATTTGGCGTTTTTGTTTATTGTTTATTTTATACTTGATTTTGTTTAATAAAAGTTGTAAAAAATTTTTGTACAAATTTATCAGGTGAAATATAGGGGTGCGACTTATACTTGAATAAATATGATACTATTCCTCTAATAACAAGGTTCCCAAAGTGATCCATATAGAGCCCCAGGGCTGCACAAGAGAAGCTTAAGGGCTTTGCAAACCCAGTACAAACAAGAAGCCTGAGAGATTTTACGAACAGAAATTTATTGCTTAATTAAAATCTACTGCAAACTTTGCTGTTTGTACTCTCTGAGAAAAGCAAGATCTCTTGTCTATTTTGTATGTACGTGCTTCTATGAATATTTGATTTGATTTGTGATGTCATAGTAACCTGGTTACAGATATGCTTTGTATGTTTTTTACATACTTTTATAATGTGGTTAGGTTGCCAGTAGTTTTGTTAGTTTTAATTAGTTTTTCTGTATAGTTATTTCTTTATTCAGCAAATAGGCAGGTAAACTGATCATGATTAATATTGAAATTAATTTTTCCTTAATTTAATGGTTGATTGGCTAATTTAGATTAAAATTTTATTAAATACTTTAAAAAGAAAGAAAAACTTCTCCCAATCTAGCCCATTTTGTTCAACTGAAAAATGCAGCCATTTGCATGTAAACCAGCACATGTTTTTTATGAAGTATAAGATACTTAGGATTTTATTGTTAAGTAAGGAGTAGTTTAGAGTTTTAGACTACTTAAGCAGCAACTTTTAATACTATGTGAAATACAAACAATAAATTTTTTGGGATTCACTGTGAATGTTCAAAATCTTTAAGGCTCTAAAGCATTAGTTTTGGAAACACTGCTTTAATATATGGATCATTCCATTATAATTCAACCAAATTTTGAAAATTTTGTAACACAAAATTATCTTTTTGCCTGTCCTTTCTATATGTTGTTAACCTCTTTAAATGAAAACAAATAAAAAATTTTTTGAAAATTGGTTGACTACCTTTCGAGATACAGCTGTTTGAAGTTTTTACTCATTAGGTGGTGCATCAATTGCCTTTTTTTTAATATTTTGATTTTTGGGTTATCGGTAAGCTAGAAACTTGGTTCAAATGTTGATTCCACCATTTTCAACTATGTAGAATTCGAAAATAATAGTGTTTTTCTTCTATTACTTATAAATAAAAAGTTATGAGCTAATTAAAAAATAATATTGTTGCAAAATAGAGCCTGAAAAACCTCTTTGTGGGAATCATGATATGAAAAAAATAAAAAACTTATAAAGAAATATGTTTTTTGTCTTTTTCAAATAATTTGCAAAACAAAAAGCACATTTTTATAAAGCATAATTTATATTTATTTTGCTTTAGCAAGCCACTTTTTAAGTCAATAATTGTTAATTAATATTTAAATGCTTGATATTGAGTTGTGCTTTAAAAGTTTTTGATATTATCTGCAATTTAGGAGATTATAAAAGCTTCATGACATAATAAATTATGTGTAATAATGCTAATAAATAAAGTTTTTAAGGGTACTATTATTTTAGTTAGTTTTGTGTGAAAAACATTTGATTGTCATAGCAAAGTTTAGAAGTAATGTTGTAAAACTTATGGATTGAGAAAAATAGGTGTAAAGTTGTGATCACCTCTTTCACAAACTGATATTGATTAAAGATCAAAAGTTGGTATGTCAAAATCTTATGAGAAAATAAGAGTTTAGATCATTGAGTACTATTTGTAAAAATTTTCAAGTCATTGTATGGTCAATGGATGGTCAACAATAGAGGGTCTGAAGGAAAGGTTTCTAAAATGGAGAAGTGCATTGGAGAGCAAGGAACTGAAGGTGAATCTTGAAAAGACAAAGGTGATGGTGTGTGGGTCAGAGGGTGAAGTAATACAAAGTAGAATAGACCCATGTGGCACAAGGGTGAAAGTCAACTCAGTATTATGCACAAACTGTGACCAATGGATTCATGGAAGGTGTTCTAAGTTGAAGAAAGTAACTCCAAGTGTGGCAAGATTTTTTATTTGTAGCAAATGTGAGAAAGCAACAAATGCTGCAGGAGAAGAGCAACAGGAGGTAATGTGTGATGAATTGGAAACTGTGAAGGGCTTTTGCTATCTTGGCACTAGGTTGAATGCCAGTTGAGTATGTGAAGCTGCAGTGAGTGCAAGAACAAGAGTGTGATGGAAGAAATTGTTTTTTAAAGTTTCTAACTCAATTGACTTTTGGCTTAAAATTTAGTTTTTTTTTGGCACAGATTTTTACTTTAAATAAGAATCAGGATTAAAAAGACATGACATGTCTTTAGCAATATCTAAAGTTATGTAATGTAAACCTTTTTGTTCGTCATTGTGAATACTATGAGTTTTGTAATAATTTTTACAATGACTGGAAAATTTTTACAAATAGTACTCAATGATCTAAACTCTTATTTTCTCATAAGATTTTGACATACCAACTTTTGATCTTTAATCAATATCAGTTTGTGAAAGAGGTGATCACAACTTTACACCTATTTTTCTCAATCCATAAGTTTTACAACATTACTTCTAAACTTTGCTATGACAATCAAATGTTTTTCACACAAAACTAACTAAAATAATAGTACCCTTAAAAACTTTATTTATTAGCATTATTACACATAATTTATTATGTCATGAAGCTTTTATAATCTCCTAAATTGCAGATAATATCAAAAACTTTTAAAGCACAACTCAATATCAAGCATTTAAATATTAATTAACAATTATTGACTTAAAAAGTGGCTTGCTAAAGCAAAATAAATATAAATTATGCTTTATAAAAATGTGCTTTTTGTTTTGCAAATTATTTGAAAAAGACAAAAAACATATTTCTTTATAAGTTTTTTATTTTTTTCATATCATGATTCCCACAGAGGTTTTTCAGGCTCTATTTTGCAAGCAATATTATTTTTTAATTAGCTCATAACTTTTTATTTATAAGTAATAGAAGAAAAACACTACTATTTTCGAATTCTACATAGTTGAAAATGGTGGAATCAACATTTGAACCAAGTTTCTAGCTTACCGATAATCCAAAAATCAAAATATTAAAAAAAAAAGGCAATTGATGCACCACCTAATGAGCAAAAACTTCAAACAGCTGTATCTCAAAAAGTAGTCAACCAATTTTCAAAAAATTTTTTATTTGTTTTCATTTTAAGAGTTTAACAACATATTTGGGTTACAAAATTTTCAAAATTTGGTTGAATTATAATGGAATGACCCATACATAATTTGAAAGAAATGAAAGATCGACTCATCTATTCCTTTCTAAAAATATATCAAGGGCACCAAAATAGTTTTCTTTGATTTAAAAAATTTTTTTATTGTATTTATTTTATTTTTAAGTTGATTAAATTGTATAGGTAGAATCACAAGTCTTTTCTGCTAAGATTTCTTTTACTATTAAGAAAAAGGTTCCCATTTTAATTGCAATAGTGTTTTTTCAGAACTATGTTTTACTTTCATAAACAAATTTTTTTCTAAATTTTATTTCCTGTTAAGTTTAGTGATAACTGCTGGAATATAATGTCATATTCACAAAGACTGAAATTATTACTGATTTGTAATTTAGAATATTTTTTTTATCATGAATAAATTAAATTGGCCTAATTTGTTCAAATGTAAGTTATAATATTATTTCATTTTGTTTTGTTTTTGTGTATATTAAATGTGAAGTTTTGAACCAAATTTTAGTCATAAAAAATAATTAAAATTTTTTGAAATATTTTTAGAAATGTATGTCAAAGACTTAAAAAGTGGGATTACAAATGCTGAAGGTGAGCCACAAGTTGAAAAAGAAACTGCTGCAACTGCATTGGTAAATGGGAATAACTTGCTTGGTCCAGCAGTTGGAAAGTTTTGCATGAAGATAGCAATTAAGGTTTTTATTGATTTATTTTAAATTACTTCAAAGTAAGGATGTTTTTAGCTAAATATCAATTGATTTGAATTTCTTCAATAGCTTAATTGCAAATATTCAAATGTTTGAAATGAAAAAGCACTTTTTGTTAAAAATAATGTCAACCAACTCAGCATGTTTTAAAAATGAATGCTACCCTTTACTGCAAAGGTTTGCTATGGCAGTGCCAAGCATGCCTGTTAAGTGATGGAACTTTTGCAAGGCCAAATGGAGTCACTACATTGCTTTGACAAATAAATTTGCAAAGACTTTGTTGCCGCCTGATTCACTTGATGTGGATGCAGCTTACCAGGATGCAGCTTACCAGGATGCAGCTTACCAGGACTTCTGTAACACCATTAAGAAAGCAGCCAAAAAGACTATCCCATGCGGGTATCGAAATAACTATATTTCATGTTGGGATGCAGAGTGTGAATCCCTCTATAAAACCTTTCTGCAGTCTCCTCAGGGAGACAACTCAAGTTTGGCTGCTACAGCTCTGCTTGCCAAGCTTGACAGAAAGCAGAAGGATAGATGGTCCAAGGCAGTTCAGAGCATTGACTTCTCACACTCTAGTTGAAAAGCATGGAGTATTTTGAACGATCTTACTGGTAATTCACAATACTCTCCTCGTCACTGTCCCATTTCAGTTGATGCTATTGCATCTCAGCTGGTTAGAAATGGGAAATACGAAGCTGTTGATTGCAAGTCATCTCAACTTGTCTCTCAAGAAGTGTCTGACCTTTGGAGGGCCACAACACCAGATGCAGTAAATATCTCTGACAATTTTTCATAGAGAGAATTTACTGCTGCCCTCCAACATTTAAAACCAGGTAAAGCTCTGGGACCTGATTCCATCTGCTCAGAGCTTATACTCCATGCTGGAGCTGCTTTGAAGTCCTGGTTATGTGACTTCATTTCTTCCTGTTTGCGCCAACTCAAAATTCCCAAGATCTAGAGAAGAGCACTTGTGGTTGCGATTCCAAAACCAGCAAAGCCCGTGGGGAACCCAAAAAATTATCAACCAATATCTCTGCTCTGTGTCCCCTACAAGATCCTCGAGAGGCTTATCTATGCCTGCATTAAACCATTAATTGATCCACTGCTCCCTAAAGAGCAGGCTGGGTTCCAACACGGGAAGTCAACTGTAGATTAAGTTGTTCTGCTAACCCAGAACATCAAGGATTCTTTTGAGGCTATAAAGAAGGCCGGTGCCATATTTGTCGATCTGACAGCTGCTTATGACACTGTCTGGCACCGTGGCCTTACCTGCAAGCTGTTGAGACTACTTCCAGATAGGCACATGGTCAGAATGATTATGGAGCTTGTCTGAAATCGAAGTTTCACCCTTATCACCAGTGACAGCAAGCAAAGCAGGCTACACCGTCTTAAAAACGGTGTTCCTCAAGATTGGTCTTGGCTCCCCTCCTATTTAACATCTATACATACAATCTTCCTTCCATGATTTCCAGAAAGTTTGCTTATGCTGATGATCTAGCATTGTTGCACTCTTCTGGAAATTGGAAGGACTTGGAGGCGACTTTAAGCCAAGACATGTCTACACTTTCAGCATATCTCCAGACTTGGAGGTTGAAGCTCAGTCACACTAAGACGGTGTATTGTGAAAATGCTTCCAGGCTTCGTGCTATTGTGCCTGGGACCAGTGCCAGGCCTGTTGGGATGGGCTTACCCCAGGCAGCTTGGGTTAAGCTCAACTGCCTGTGGACTGGTGTTGGGCGATTCCATTCATCTATGCACAAATGGGGTCTCGCTCCTTCACCAAATTGCAAATGTGGTGCCTCTGAGCAAACTGCAGACCATGTTCTAACAACATGCCCTATACATCAGGCACCATATGGAGCACGAGGTCTGATGGTTTTGGATGATGAAACTCAATGCTGGCTTAATAACATCACTGCCAGCATCTGATTCAGGCAGTGCAGCAGTCTGGGGTAGTAAAAGGATAAACTCTCGGCCCCAGTTCTGTTTGTGTCTGACCTGGAGTGGATACCCTTCAAACGACAATGATGACGACTGCAAAGGTGCTGAGTATGAAGTGTGAATGTATGAAATCCACAATGTCATAATAGACACATATTTATATAGAAACAAGCTTTAGAATTTGTGAGCTTACAATTGGTTATAAATATACAGGGTGAGCCAAAAGTAGGTGAACAGCAAATGATAACATTTACAGGGTGGCCCAGCAAAAAGTGGACAAATAAAAGTTAAGTTTTTTCACTCCTATGAAGGCCAATAAAAACGATTCATATATCAAATGAAAGAGTAATTTATTGTATTTAATAACATCCAAGAGTTATTCAATATATCCTCCTTTCTGTTTGATGACTCAGTGGAGATGAGGAATCATCTGATCACATGTGGCATACACAGTTTCAGTGTCAATTTCTGCCCAAGATTTGGTCAGTTTTTGCTTCAGGACCTCCACATTTGAGTGGGATACAGAACAGGACTTCTGCTTCAAGATGGACCATATACCAAAGTCCATTGGATTTAAATTGGGAGAAGATGGAGGCCATAGTTCCTTGGACCAAAATGACTTAAAATTGTCTTTGCACTAGTCTTGGACCAATCTGGCTGTGTGAGAGGTTGCTCCATCCTGCTGAAGTGTAATTCCTTTATTTCCAGTGACTTTCTTCACCTAAGGAAAAACTTCATCCTTTAACATCTTCAGATAAGCATGTTGGTTAATTCAGATAAGCAAGTCCTGTGCTGTATTTCACTCAAGTGTGGAGGTCCTGAAGCAAAAACTGACCAAATCTTGGGAAGAAATTGACACTGAAACTGTGCATGTCACATGTGATCAGATGATTTCTTGTCTCTGCCAAGTTATCAAAAAGAAAGGAGGATATATTGAATAATTTTTGGATTTTATTAAATACAATAAATTACTCTTTCATTTGATATATGAGTTGTTTTTATTGGCCTTCATATAACTAAAAAACTTAACCTTTATTTGTCCACACTTCACTGGACCACCTTGTATATAGAGATTACATATACATACAACTATATGTACTAACACAATTATTGCATTGACAATTAAATTTTATTGCCAACAATAATTTAAAAGCTTTTTATTTTATGAATGCAGGTGCTCAAACTGTTTTCCATCATGATTTACACAGCTTTGAAGTTTGCCTCTTAAGCTTCAACAAACATTTTTGCAAACGTCTGTTTGGGTATTAATTTCTTGAAATGCATCTCTTGGGAAATTTTTCAAACCACCGACACTTCTTGGTTTTTGACTATAAATTTTGTCCTTGAGACTCATCCAAAAAAATTGTAATAATATAGCACCAATAACATAGTTATAATGAACACAATTGTAATAATATCACTGATACATAAACCTATTTCACATACTCTCCATCTACTTTTGTATCACCTTGTATATATATAAGTTTTTTTAATTTTTTCTATTTTTGCACATTTGTCTAAAGTATTTATATTATTTTAACAAAAAAATTTATGAGCCCCAACAGTTTGTCTTACTTATTAGGCTTCACTAAGGACATTAAAATCTGGAAAAAAAAGAAAAAGCTCAGTTTAAACAATGCAATTAAAAATCAGCCAAATAATGTAAAACAATAAAAAAACATGGAAACCAATAGCAAATCTATGATGAAATTGGTGTATCTGATTTAAATAGCTTTTATGTGTGGATTTTATATATTGATTTGTGATTTTTCTTTTTAACACAATTGTTTTTAATATCACAGAAAGCAAAAGAAAGTGGTGTCGGTTGGGTTGCAGCAAAGCAGTCAAATCACTATGGCATAGCTGGCTATTATGGAATCATGGCATCAAATGAAGGCTTAATTGTTAGTTAATTTTTTTCATTAGATAGATCTTGTTTTTGTTTATTATATTACAGCTAACATTGGGATTTTGTGAAATTGTTAGATTGGCAGTCTAATAAGTAGTGTATAGCATTATTTAACTGATTTATGAAGTATGACAAAAAGCAATGGTACTATATGCTTTTGATTTAATCCTAATTGCAAAGCCACTTGTTAACCATGCAACCCAACTTCTTTGCGCTATTGTGTTGCAATGTTTTACAGTTAAGCATATAGCATTTTTGGTTCAGGCTTTTTTGTCACTTACTGTTTACTTGAAGAAATTGCATTAATTAACATTATTTTTGTTTCTTTTTTTGTCACTTTATACATTGTTTTGCTTTAAATCATACTTTATTGTGTTTTTCTGGTTTTAAAAAAATTACTTTATTACCTTGTACTGATTTGAAGTCCTAGCATGCAATTTAAATTACAGTCTAATCACTTCCTAAAAATTAAAAACTAATATTTTTATATTTAAAAGCATATCTGGGTCCTTGCTTGTCAAACCATAAGATTTTCGCTATTGTAATGCATGATAATCAATTTAAAGTTGATAATTAATGTCATGTAATGTTTAGATGCTTGTGATAAAATTGCTTAGTGACACCATCTTCCCAAACATCATTTTACTTTTAGTAAAAATATCATTTAGCTACTTATGTATGCAGTCATGACAAATATTTTTTACAATTAATTGGGGCTGTTTTTTTACATTTCATATTTGTGTGACAACCAGTGGTGGTTATTCCAATTTAGGGGCCCGAGGCAAGAATTTTTAAAAATTGATGTTGTCTGAGAAAAAAAAGAGCTTTGATCTTGGCTTGCATATTTTTCTCTGAAACTCAGGGTGTCCTCTAAAAAAAAAGGTCTTCACTCAGAATTGTTCTTTACACTCTGAAAAAACATCTGCAGTGGATTGAAACTGTATGTGCTATTTTCAAGGAGGGTTTCTAAAATCAAGGGGGGGCCTGAGGCGACTGCCTCATTTGCCTCACCCAATATCCACCACTGGTAACAATCAAAAAACCAAGCTATTGTGTTTAGTCACCACTCAATTGTGCATACAAGCAAATACTGTATTAATTTTTTGGTTTTTGAATAACAATCAAAAGTTAAGTTCCAAATTCTGTGTGCATCAAATTTTCATTTGCCTAGTTTTGCAACCAAAGTCTTGTGAGCCCTACAGGATTGTATGCAAGTTTTTATAGAGGTGTAGAAGAGAACTTTAAGTAAAGACATTTTTTTCTTATTAAATCATTTTTTATGAATAGTTAATATAACAAGATGATGTAGGGTTGGTTAGTATCTTAATAAAAATAAGTTTCTTAACTTTTTTTTTAACTTTTAACTTGAATGTCAATCAATCAATCAATCAATCAGTCAAGGTTTTATTTTTTTGTCTGTTACACAGCAGATAATCATATTAAAATGCACACGTGTGTTCGAAAAAAAAGGAATCAGCGACAAAACAATATACGTTGAAACATATGCCAATTCAAGGTTACAAGGGTAATTATTTAAAAATGCATAATTGCTGACCCTGTCCTTAATGTCCTTAACTTTTAATTGAATTTATTGATAGGAAGATATTTTAATTACACAAATAAGTTTTTTATGAAAATTTTTTTGTTTTTTAGTTTCAGAAATTTTACAAAAATTTAAAATATTTGACATATTTCAGTAAATTTGCATTCAACACATTTAAGGTTAGGGTTTTTTTATTGCAAAGGTAAAGTCCTGACTTGCATAAGTGTCTTTTGTTATAAGAGACATGTCTCTTCACCAAAAGAGAATGTGCATGTGTCATCTACTCTATATATTTTTTGTCCTCAATTTATACAGATTGTTTTTGCCATGGTTCTCATCATTAACTCTTTTAAGAAAACAGTGAAACATTGCACAAAAGAGCTGTTTTTTAATGTTTTCTAGCAATGCAAAAACTTAAAAAAGGCAAAAATATTATTTGTAAAAAGTTAATAAACTCCAGTTCAGTAAATAAATGATAACTTAAAAAATCCATGCCTAACTTTTAAGATTTTTTGTAATTAAGCAATAGTGAATGAGTTTTGCAGTGCTTAAAAATGTTTGTATATGTCTTTGTGCAGAAAAGTTCTCAGATCTGTGCAAAGTTAAGTATGTTAATTTCTTAAAGAAACAATGTTTTTACTTTTACGTTTAGGAGTTTTTTTTAGTGTTTAAATATCATTATTTCTACAGAGATTTTTTTAAAAGTTAGTATTTATAAAAATTGCTTGAATAGAAAAGTTTCTCTTATTAAAAAAAGTCATTCAACCCAAACTTTTAGCTCAAAGTTTCAAACTGCCACTAATGCATAAAATTTTTTTTTTGAGAAAGAGAAGATATTGTGGATGAAGTCTTTGAGAGATACGACAAACTTTGGTTTCTTATAGAAATATAATTTTTTTAGAATTTTTAACCTTTAGCTTGTCCTTAAATCGGTAGCATTTCTAATATGCGTGGTTCAGTTTATAAGTACATTTTGGTTACAAGTTTTGAAATTGAAAAAATCTTGACTCTGCTATCTGCATTTGACTGCATTGTCTATTTTTGTGTTTTTGACTTGCTCTCTTTTACAAGTGTCATTTTTTAACTCAATTTGCTGCTTGTAGCAAACAGATAAAGCTTATAAAGGATGCTTTAACATCCTAAATAAAAATTTTAGAGTATTATCTTGCATTTTTGTTTACTGCACTTACCTATAGTATGTGAAAGGTTGTTTATAAGTAGTGTGGTTATTGTTAGGGAATGTCAATGACAAACACTTCACCTCTGGTTATGGCAACTCGATCTAAATCATGCTCCCTGGGAACTAACCCCTTGTCGTTTTCTGCACCTGGCAAATCTGATGACAGCTTTGTCTTAGATATGGCCACTACTACTGTTGCTCTTGGTAAAATAGAGTTGCAAAAAAGGTGAGCAAAGTTTAAAAAAGTTAACTAAAAGTTAAGGGTGTATAAAAAACCTACTGCTTTCTAGATTTATCGTATATAAAAAAGCATTATCATCAACCATAAATGATTTTACTATTTAAAATCAAGCCCAAGGTTACTGCATAAATTATATTTTTTTAAACCTAGCATTTTTGAATTGAAAAAGTTTTTTTTTATTAGCAAATAAAGGTACAGCAACCACACACAATTGATGTTGTGCATTTATTCATTTAGCTCCTGTTTTTTATTTTGCAATAACTTTGCCAATAACAGTTTGAAAAATGTAATAACTTCATTGTAAATGAAACTGAATGAATTACAAAATTACAAGAAAGATATAAATTGTTTTTTTCTTAACTTAAATGTAAAAACAAGTGTTCTTAATACGTTGGCTGTCACATGTGGTGGAATGTATCACCGATACACGTGGCAGCCAACATGTTAAAAATCAATTTTTTAATTTCCTTTACAAATTATAATAACTGTATTTTGTTCTGCTGATTATTAATAGTTGATTAATTAGTTATGTAGGCTATGATTTTGTAATCATCATGAAAACAAAAAGGTAGTCATTGTTTTCTCATTTTGGCTTTCTTATTGGTACTGCTAATAATGTTTTTATTGGTGTTTATATTTTTACCTTGTTTACTCTTAATTTTATCCTTTTGCTCCCGTATATTACTAAAGTATTTAATTTTTTTTTTATCAGTTATCCTTTTGCATCTGAACTTTTTATAGCAATTTTTTTAGCCTGTGCCAATTTTAATATTTTCTGCAGCATAACTAAATTTAATACAAAATTAAATCCATTTAAAATATATTGTTTCTGATGCATAACATCTTTAAATTTTTGAAAATCCACCACAGTATCTCTGCTGGAAATGGCCATCAAATAGTTACTTTGTCAAATAATACTTACCTAGAGATTTTTTTTAAAACAAATATGATTGTGGTTTTAAAACTTTTAAGTTTAGTATAGTTTTTCTCACAAAATATATGTAGAATTTAATTGACAGATCTCAAATATCCTGTTCCTTTATAAGAGCCAGTTCAAAAAAGCTGGTGCCACAAAAGAGCTAGCTATAAAAGAGCTAGTACCAAAAAAAGTTTAGGGTTAGGGTCAAATAAGGTTTAGGGCAATGTTTCTCAACCTTTTTGTCCCTTTGGCATGCTTAGGAATCTTTTTGAAATTCGTGACACACTTAAACCAGAGTGCAGATCTTTTTTTGGCCTAAAAAGTAGTGTTCTCTAAAAAAAAAGTTCTTCACTTTGAATGTGTCTTGGATTTATTGATTTTTGTCCCTACAAAAATGTTCTCTAAAAAAAACCTTCATTTTGAATCTGTCTTGGATTTCTTGTTTTTCATCCCTAAAAAGTAGTGTCCACTAAGAAAGGTTATGGAGCAATGGACTAATGTTTTTTAAAAAGTTTTGCAGCACACTTAAAAATCTCTGTGGCATACCATTGTGCTTTGTCATACAGGTTGAAAACCAATTTATCAGGAAACATAGGTAATTCTGTTATGTGTATTTCTTTGCATTGCCCATAACTACATACTGTTTACAATATCAGCAAATAATATTTTTTGAAAAGTTACTCATGTTTATCTTCTGCTATATTGAGTTTTTTCATATTTACCAAAATTAAAAATTTTCAAGTGGACCACTTCATGGCTGGCTGTTAATCTGAAGCACAAATTTGATCAGTTTGTTTTTGATTTTGACTATGAGTTCATAAGAATTGTATGGGCAATTGTAACAAAGTTGTTAAGATTTGAAAAAACAACTGAATGTTTTGGTTCACCTTGGCAAAATAGAATGTTGGCCTTTCTTACTCAAATATGAAACAAAATGCAATCAAAACAGGTGCAGTATTTGTGATCTTCTCCTTTTGGTCTTTCCCTTCAGTCAGGGGTGGCCACAACATATCATCATCCTCCAAACCTTTCTGTCTTCAACATCCGTCTCCTTTGCACCAACTTCCCTCTTTTTTTATTACATCTACAAATCTTTTTAATCTTCCTCTTCTCTTTCCTGGTAACTCCATTTCCATCATCTTTCTTCCTACATACTCTTGGTCTCTCTTCATGACATGTCCATACCACCTCAGCTTGTGCTCCCTCATCTTCATTCCTAATCGTTCTATCTTAACGGTACTCCTAATGTACTCGTTTCTAATCTTGTCTTTTCTTGTCACTCCCATAGCAAACCTCAACATTTTCATCTCTGCAACTTCCATCTCTTCTACAAGTTTCTTTGTGACTACCACCATCTCAAGTCCATACACCATTGCTGATCTTACCACTGAACTGTACACTTTTCCTTTTACTCTAGCTGGTAACCTCTTGTCACAGATTACTCCTGATACTTTTCTCCATCCATTCCATCCTGCCTGTACTCTCTTCTTTACCTCCCTCTCACAACCACCACTTTCTTGCACCGTTGATCCCAAATACTTAAATTCATTTACTCTTGGCACTTTTGTATCATCCATCTTCACTGTTTTGTCGTCATTTCCTCCATTTATGCACAGATATTCAGTCGTTGACCTACTGACTTTCATCTCTCTTCTTTCCAATGCATACCTCCAGGATTCTAGTGTCTGCTCCACTTCTTCCCTGGTCTTTTCACAAATCACAATATCATCAGCAAACAGCATTGTCCACAGTAGTTCTCTCCTTACTTCATTCGTTAGCCTGTCCATTATCACTGCAAAAAGGAATGGACTTAACGCTGATCCCTGGTGTAGTCCAACCTTAACCTTGAAACTTTCTGTAGTTCCTACTGCACACCTCACCACTGTTTCACTTTTGTCATACATATTCTATACAAGTTGTACGTACTTTTCCACTATTCCTGATTTTCTCATACAGTACCACAGCTCTTCCTGCGGAACCCTGTCCTAAACTTTCTCTAGGTCCACAAATACACAATGTAGCTGTCTTTGACCTTTCCTTACTTTTCCATCAACATTCTTAAAGCAAACATGGCATTGGTGGTTCTCTTTCCTGGCATAAATCCATATTGCTGTTTGCTGATCTTTTTGCTCCACTTTATCCCTTAACCTGACTTCAATAATTCTTTCCCATATCTTTGAAAAATCAATAATTAAATCCATAATTAAATAATTATTAAATTAAATTAAATTTAATTAAATAATCAATAGTTAAATCAATAATTAAAGAATAATAAATCATTAAAAAATCCCAAATCAAAACTCAGGTGCAGTATTTGTGATATTGATTATTATTCATTGTTCAATCTTGGAAACTAATGAAGACAAAAATTTTTTAAATCACATGAGTTTTGATTAAGAATTAAATGTTTGAGGATTAAATTCTGTGCATGCCACATTTTTGTTTGCTGAGTTTTCAGCATCATATTCCTGCTAACTTGAAATAATATACTGAAACAGAAACATTGCAGTTGTAAAAGAAATGTAAATAATTAATTTTTTTTTGAAAATTTTTTTTTACATTATTTGAGCAAATTAGCATATGCTTTTAATATTTTTTGTCTAAAAATCCCTTACTGAATTATTTATATTATTCATTAAGTAGCTATCAACTGCTAGTAAATTTTTCTTAAGAGTAATAATAATAATTGAACACAAATAATCAAGGACTTCATTTTCATAATTAAAAAAAGTTTTGATTTCTTTACTTACCAATGATATTTTTACTTTAAACTTAAAGATTTAATATGAGATATATGCTTTATAATGTCCAGTATTAGTCGTTTATAAAGTAAACATATGATTTGCAAAGGGGTTATCATTCACCAATACCACTCCAGCAATATTTTCTCCAAGAAGCTGCACCCAACTACTAGGTACAAACCCAATTAGCTGTGCTGCACCTGGCACTGATGGAGATTCATTTATTTTGGATATGGCTACAAGCACCGTTGCATTTGGAAAAGTTGAAATAGCAGCTAGGTGCAAAACCATGCTTTTTTATTTTCAAACTTTTTAGTCACACCTGTTTCCACTCAAACTTAAAAGTAATAAAGAAATAGATTGTTTATCCAATTATTTGGAAGCCACAAACTGTTATTAAACTTAATATTATTTATAATTTTTATTCAGTATTTAATATAAGTTAAAAAAACATTTACAAAATAACAATGAAAAACTCAGTAGTAATTTGCTCTTGATTTTTTGCTGTAGTTAAAGTTTAATGACTTCTATTTTATTTTAGAAAAGGTGAAAAAATTCCTAATGGCTGGGGTGCCGACAAAGATGGAAATGAAACTAATAATCCATCTGAAGTTATATCTGGAGGTGGTCTTTTACCATTAGGTGGTAGTGAAATTTCCGGTGGATATAAAGGTAAAGCAATTGTCATGTACAACTTTTCCAGCATTTCTTGTTATTTATAAAATATTACTTTGAAGAACAGTGATATCTTTTAAATATTTTAAGCATTAGTCATCTTTATGGTTTTAATATAGCGTTTCCCAAACTTTTATTTATTATATTATTTATTAATATAAACGTTACTGAATATATTTTAATTTGAATTGAAGATCCCATTTTTTTGCCTTTAACTCAACTTATATCAGTCTAGGTCAGGGGTGGGCAAACTATGACCTGCCACGTCCTTCTGTTCCGCCTGTGAAAGCTTCAAGCAAATAACTTTACTTTCTTCACTTTCAATCATGGTAATCTCCAGAACGAAAATTTGGGATCACTAGGGTTTTGAAACGAAAATGGAGATTTTGGGCACAAAAATCAAGGAATCCAAAACAGATTCAAAGTGAAGACTTTTTTTAGAGATCACTATAGTGCGGCCCACAAACGAATTCAACTTCTGAATGAAACCCTCAAGCTAAAAAGTTTTGCCCACCCCTGGTCTACGTCATCACCACCAGCTATTTTCAAACAATTTTTGGTTGTAAAAAATTTATAAAAAACTCTAAATAACTATCAACGTTGATAATTCATAAATGTCAGCATTTTGCCATCATTGTAATGTGTATAAAAAGTACTTAATTTGTTTTGCTGGTTCACTTGTCAAATAATATTGGTTTACTTAAGTAAATTTTTTTAAATTGAGTTAATAAAAATTTAACTTAACAATAACTTTGACGCTGTTTTGTTGGTTTTAACAGGCTACGGTTTGGCAATGATGGTAGAAATTTTGTGCGGAATTTTAGCGGGTGCTACATATGGACCAAACGTTCGAAGATGGGGCTCTACTGATAGAATAGCAGATTTGGTATGCATGTTTTCCTTCGCTTTTTCAATAAAAATGTGCTTCAGCAAACATGCAAAGATTTTTTATTGAAAAAGCAAAGGAAATCCTTTGCATGTTTTCCTTTGCTTTTTCAATAAAAATCTTTGCATGTTTGCTGACGCTGAATGCATAAGTTTGCCGAATTTTTTTATAATTTTAATTTTTTTGTGGAGCAATTTATAAAACTTAGTGTTGTTTATATATATTAAAGATTTAATACGGTAAATTTGAAAATTAACTTAAAAGCGTTAAGAAATCATTTATTTGACAATGAAAGAACGTTGGACGAGGTTTGCATTTACATTTATAGAAATGACCAGTCGCCAATTTTTTAATGCTCAGTCATTCAAACACACCGCATGGCTTTTATAAACCTGACTATTAAATACTTAAACGCGTTTTTTTGTCAAAGATAATAACATGCGAATAAGATCTTCAACATGCATTTAAACAAATAACTTTATACATCAGCAATTATAATTTTGATGTAAATATTTTTATAACAAACACATATAAAGGGATGCACTTTGTTCAATTATATGATGATAATTCTTTATTTTACCAAAATTAAAAATGGAAAACATTTCTCAAAACCATATAGAATTATAAATCAAGGATTAAACTGAAAAATGCGACACAAGGGCTGAGTGAAGTAAAAAGTCTCTTGGAAAAGCACAAGATTGGTGGAATTCTGCAAAAACATGTAAAACTTATATTACTGTTTCAGAACTTATTAAGAGAAGGAGAGAGAAAAGTTCAGAAATTGGCGCTAAGGAGTTGTAATGTCAAAAGATTCAGAATGCCTAGTAGAAATAGTTGAAACAAAATATTCAAACCATTTTATAGCTGTTCGAAAAATTAGTAAAATAAGTAAGAAATAAGTTTTTGTATGTAAAAATTGATGGGGTAAAATTTTTCCCTTTATTTTATCCTATAAAACTCATTTAAAAATTAACGTTAGTTTAACTTTGTTAATGTAACAGAACATTAAAAAATGTTGGACTATATTGATGTAGCGGCCCCTAATAATAAAATAATGTGATTAACTGTACACTGATTAACTATACTAAAATCAACTCCCAAGTGATTAACTGCTTCGTGATTAAAAAACTAGTTAACTGTTGCGTAATCAAAATGTCTTTAAAAAACTTTTCTAAGGTTGTTAAAAGCTCGTCGACCACCCGCATTTAAATAAAAAGAATAAAATCTGATCGATCACGTGAGTATGCGGCCGCCTTACTTTTGTTGTTTAACATTTCTGCGCTCGTAGTTCAATAAACAGACAATGGTGCGCCTTGTGAAAGCCAGGTGTAAATCAATATCATTTCATCGAAGGGAAAAATTCCAGTTGAAAGCTTTTGATCGATGTTTTTTAATCTTTCATTTTGACTTTTTGTCATATTCGACGAAGTTTGAGACACCGTCAAAGTAAATAACGTCACAGATCTGGTTCACGAGAATTTGCCGTCCAGGATTGGCGCGTCCTAAGTTCGGCGACGTAGAAAATTTTGTTATTTTTTAAACCAGGGATATAATGTTTATTCTTTTTATTTTACGAAAGGTTTTTTGAACTGTTTATTTTAATAATGATTATTGCCATTGATATAAGACGCTCTTTTTTATCCGCTTTTTCCCGTACTTATATATGGAATTTTTTTCATTTAGCTAGCGATTAAAAATTTAGTTTTGAAAAGTTTTCAGCATCAACCACAGATAGACCTCATAAATAGAAGGGCTAGTATCTTCCTTGCTCGGTATCTAAAACTTGGTTTCATCATATTTAGTCAAATATGTACAAAATCTTAGATGGTTCTTAGAATGTTTTGAATTAACAGGAATTCATTTTTCATGATTTTAATGTTTCACAATGCCATCTAAAAGTCTTGAAAGGTTAAATCAGGTAAAAATAGCAAGAAATCACGCAAAATATTGCCTATTTACACAAACACACATTTAATGCATTTTGTCAACAGCATTATTTTTAACCCATCACAGTGAAAACACAAATTTTTAGTAAAACCACCGACAACATGGCCGAGTCCTTTGAAGCGCCGTATTTATTTAACTAAGCAATTAAAGTTTTTTGTTTTGCAAATCGGTCCCCTGTTCTTTTCTAAAAGTATATCCCTGACTTGTCAAAGAAAGGGCGCCGAATTTTATCGACCCTTAACAAGTCGCGATCGGGCCGCAGTCGTTCGACCGCAAGTTTGGCGATCTCTCTTGACGTCAGGTGTCTGGAAAACAGCAAACAGCAATTTATTTGGTTAAAGCAATACTACGAAATCATTTTTTTTAAAAAAGAAACTACGTTTTGATGAAAATGTAATAAATTTCCTATCAAATCGCTAGGGTAGTGGTTTTCAACAGGTAGGCCATGGCGTTTAGTGGGCCACAGAGCATAGATTTACCATACGTCCCGATTTTTAGGGCTTTGTCCCGGCTGATATGCCATAAGTCCAAGACAGCTCGAAGTGAGGACCTCTTTTTTCTTAGAAAGCACTACTTTTTAGGGATGAAAATTATGAAATCCAAATCTGATTTAAAGTGAAGACTTTTTTTAGAGATCATTATGTTTTGGTGACGAAAATTAAATTCTGTTTACCCAAGTAGATTGTTGAGTTACCTTGGGTTAAAAAGTGAAGCACGGTATGAAAAAGGTTGAAAATCACAGCCCTAGGGTTTTGTACGGTGGCGCTACTTGAAATTTTAAGTTATAATTTAAAAAAAAATTTTTATTGTTTCGCAGGGCCAGTGCTTTATCGCTGTTGACCCCTCCGCCTTCTGTCCCGGCTTCAGCGACAGACTGCAAGATTTGATGGACGTCCACCGTAACTTGAACCCGTCTGACCCGGAAAAGCCAATTGTTGTCGCGGGCGATCCAGAAAGAGCGCACATGAAGAAGTGCGATGATCTGGGGGGAATACCCTATCCGCAAAACGTCGTTTCGTACATGGTGAGTCACTGTACAATTCGCTGTCGTTGGTATTTCAACCGGTTAACAGCATTTTCTTTTGTGAGTAGGTGCGGATCCAACAGGCATGTGCAATTACGTAAAACACAGCGCTACTTTTTATAACGGAAAAATTTGATTGCTTTCATGAAAGCGATCACACGCGTTAAACAGTCGCACCAAAGACGCCGGCAACTCTTGTTTTGTACGGTCCCTTAGTTTTTATTACAAGTATGGTTAAGGCTTGCTGCCGGTTTTTTTATGTAATGTTAATCCTGCTTAACTCAGACAAGTTTTACGCTCTTGGTTAAAATTCGCAAACAATAAATTTATATTTTTAGCTTGGGATTTTTTTTTTTAGAACGACGTTGGTCGAAAATTAAATGTAGAAGTTATGAAGGATATACAACCACAAAACTTGCAAAACTAAAAATATTATTTTGCAAACTGTCACATTTATTTGTAATTGATCAAAATTTGTTGCGATTCTTTTTGATTTTTTCATGCCATGACATACCCCAGATTTGTATTTGTATGCAATTATTGTTGCCTTGTCTAGCAAAAAGGTGTTGCGACTAATTTTAATGCATAAGTTTATAAAAATCAAGTTTGCGAATATTCGTTTTAAGAATCAAACTTCTAAGATTGATTTTGCGCTTTGCGATCGCCGTTTATCTCGTTTTCTCGTCTACTGCAAAAAACATCAGTTATGTATTCTTTGCATCGGGGCTTCCTAACTTTTCTATATGCAATCCTTTTGAGCTCATAAGATTTTTCGCGACCCTTCTCGTTTGACAGTAAAAAATAAAGTATCCTTAAAATGAACACATAGCAGTAGTGCTCTTGGAAAAATCAAGTAAATTTTGTAAATCTAATTTTGACTTTAGATTGCTTGAAAACCTGAAACATTAAACATGCAAATAGCCAGGGCAACTCTTAGGCATTCGAATCCGAAGTACTATTTACAAAATCATGTACGAAAAATATTTTAACACCTCAAGTAGTGTGAACATACTGTATATAATACGACAAGTCATCAACATTTCTTTATTGACATCGACACAACATCAAAAAAGAAGTATTTATTCAGTGTTATAGGTGTAAGTGGTTTTTTTGCACAACAAACTCAACCTTGGATTAATGTTTGTTAATGCAGCTTCAATGCCGCATAGACTACCACGGTTCTGTTTCGACGAATGCCTCTTTGAAAAGGCAGAGTCGCACAAATATGACAAAGTGCAATTGTTGCTAAGTCTACTAATATTCAAAATTCTCTTTTACCGTTGAGCCGAAAAATGTGAAGTTTTTTTCTTCAAATGTTTATTGGGCGAACTGAAATAAAAAGATAATTTCATCAAGTTTTTTGAGAGTAGTGTGTTTTTTAATGTATTCAATTAAACAACACTTCTGAAAAATTTTTATAAACTTAACAAACCGCTTGTTACAATAAACTTAATCATATCAAATTTCATGTTGTTGTTTGGCAACAAATCTTTACGTAGTGACGTCTTTCAAATAAATTAATTTCAAGTTTTTGCTGCAAATGATCGATTTTTTATATAAACGCTTACACGATAATAATGTCTTCCATTTTTCTTCATCTTTACTTGTACAATCGCTTTCCATCGTTTAAAATTTATTCATTTAACTTTTTTAGTATAATTTAACTTTTTCAACTATTTAGTATACGCACTTTCCGTTAAATATCAAAGCCGTTCAAGAATCAAACATTATGGGTTGTACGTATAAACCAACGGCGGCCAAATCGTGGCTCGCCTTACCCTTCGTTTGCGGCTCATCTTAACCATGAAAATTGCTGCTTGCATAGGCTTAGCATACGTCCCGAAGGAAATACTTTTTATTTTTATAGATAACTACTTTTTTTTTAAGGAAAATTGAGAAAGCAGGGGCAAAGTGAAGACTTTTTTCTTTTTTTGAGATCACTACGTTTTTGTGACGAAAATCAGATTCATTTTAATTTTTACATAATTATAATTTTTGCGGCTGGCGATCATTATTAGTTTATTGAATACGGCTCATGCTTGAAAAACTTTGGCCACCCCTGGTATGAACGAAATGCGAAGGCCCTTCTATTTTTCGTTGAAGTCGCTAAACAACAAAATAAAACAAAAATAACCATCTGCATAACAATAAGACGTACATTCATTCGTGTCTGTCGAACAATCACGTGTTCAGATTTAATAGCCTAATTGATTGTTGTGTTAGTCTTTGGTTCTAAAATTTGTTTACTAGAGTTTTTGCCTTTGTGTATTGAAAGTCAAAAAAATTGCAATTGTATTGTATGTTTCCGACACGTTACGAAAAGTTGCTGTTTTTTGGACGACCCCCAGTTTGGGAAGGCCTGCTTTATTCTGTATTGATGAAATAAATGGCCTATTGAAAAATCGAACTCGTGTCAAATTAAGATTAATTTATATTTTTTTTGTTTTTGAATGTAATTTACATGATTACCTATATCTAAGAAAACCGTTCATTGCAATCCAATAGTGCTTTATTTTATACGAGCTTTTGTGATTTCATATTTTTTATGTTGGTTAGAGTAAGTCAGAATACCATTTAGCTAAAATATTATTAGATAACCCGATAAAGAAGTTAATGATAACTAAAAAAAATAGTATTTACACAAAATCTGCTGATATTTCATGTTTTTGGCGGTTATGAGTGGTAAAAAATTTTTTGCAACTTTACAGTACGTGTGTTTTGACGCCAGGATAAAGAATGTTTTCCCGATTAAAATTTTTACTATTTAAATAATCTGAGTCTTAATCGTCAAAAGGGTCTTTAAGCCCTCCAAATTGTGAACTCCTGTCTCGCTTGTACGTTGTGCGGACGAAGGATCCATTGGAAAATAGTTAACTCTGGGTTTTGTCTAGATTTCTTTGTTTTCGCCATCCATAGTAGATGTAGATGTCTTCCATTCATTGTATGTACTTTATTTTATCTTGCTTCATGAAAAGTTTGAGAGCCACTGGCATAATGTTTAAAATTCCAAACTTCACTACGACCCGCACACATTATTCTTGCCGGTCGCAAATTTGAGACTTCAATCGTACACAAGCGATTGTTTTGTTCTCGGAGGAACCATCTTTTAATTGTTCAATAAAGCCGATTTAGGTTTCGCATCTGGATGGGCTTGCAAGCGTTTCTTTTTTTTTTTGGAAACCATTGCTTTGATTTTGTTTTGGTACTTTGTTGCAGTTGAAAAGGTAATGAGTGTCATGTGTTTCTATGTATGTTAGTGTCAAGCCTTGTTGCGTGTTCGGGTTTATTGCGTATACGTAACTTAGCAGGTGTGGTGGTTTGTTTGGTTTTGACCTGTGCCAGTTTTGTATTACGTAATTACAATTTTTTTGTCGAAATGTACTGAATATTGAATAACCGTGAAATATTAAGTTGTATGCCTTCTGAGGATGTTAAACCCTTGCAAAAATACAAATTGGTTTGATAATAAGAACCGAAGTGTTTTGTTTGAAATAAATATTCAAAGTTTACTCAAGTTAGAATTGCTGCTTTTAAAGAGCTTTGCTTGGCATCTCCATGACTACATATTAGACTCTTGTGCTAAATAGCAATCATTAGCTTTTTGTTGGAAAAATTAAACTTCAAACTAAAATTAATAACACAGAGTTACTCCTAAATAAAATAAAGAAATAGAAACGTAACAAATTATAATTGAAAAAAGCAAATAAGTGGTTACTAGTAAACCAAAAAAAATTACTAAGCGAAGAAGATTGGCTGCAAAATCACCAATGTTACTGTACAAAAGTTATTGATTGCATTCCTTTATATTCCTTTGATGCGAGATCTAAATTTAGTCGCAAAACGCGCAGAAAGTATGCAAACGAAACAATTTTATTAGGATTCTCTTCAACGTGTTGTACATAAGCTTGACAAATCTTATTTACACTAAACCAATAATTCAAAAAAAAGCAATTTTTGCTCCTGTGACTGCCGGGCCAAACCAATTTCGAAAAAAGTGGCAATATGTTTTTTGCAAGTTTTCGGTTTTTTAGTCCATTTGTTTTTTAAAAAATACATAGAAATTATTAGTACAATAGCTTGAAACAAAGTTAGTTAAGTGGTGGTTACGTGCCTGCATATATCGATCGACTCATGCAGGTATCTACCCCTTGGTTCCAGCTTCGACTGGTAGGTCAACGATCAACAAAAAATTAACCGGTGTCGGCCTATGTCTGCATTAAGAACATCACTACAATGCTGCATTCAGTTTAACTTTAAGGAAATAAATCATAAATAATCTATTAACTGTATCTTTTTCAAGAGTAAGAAAGAATTCTATTATTTGCAACGTTTGTTCTCCCTAATCTACAAGAAGAGTTTGCACTTTTGAAGAAACATTTCCGGTTTTGAATTGAACTTTTTAATAGAATAAAATTTCCTCAAAATAAATAAGACCAGCTAACTAACCTGGCGATAACATTTTCCTCCAGAACTTCTTTAAAAAAACCTTAAAAACGCAAAAAATTTTTCGCAGGTGAATTTATTTTTGAATAAAAAGCCAGATAGCTTAATTCATGAACCACTGATTTTAAGGCTTACTGGCTTAATAGTAATTTCACGCGCTTGAAATAATTATGCATCATGACTTCAAACACTCTTACATTGACAGAAATACAATACATCATGCAATCCAAAAACAATTGGTGTTAAGTCAACTTGAATACAAAACCAAGTCGACCATAAGTTTAACTGCGATCGTGTCCGCTAATATAATTTGCTTGTTCTTTACGATCAGTTCTTTTTTTTGATTGGTTTGCAGTTTGCTCACCTGGTTTTGATCGTAAACTGGATAGTCGCGGTATTGTTGTTTGTAATTGTGATATTGTTGTAAGTTTTCATCATTGCGATGCCATTTGTAATAATCAGAACGATTGGATAATGATGACGAGTTAACATGTGGCTGACGTTGATTGAAATATTGCTCGTCAATGTAATTTCTTAGGCGTCGGTTTTGATTTGTCAGAGCTCGTACTGAACGTTTAAGATTTCTCGAGTCGTGTTCGAGTACTTGACAAGTGTCTTTGAGATACATTATGTGTTGATGTTTCTGTGCAAGTAGCTTCGTTCGTTGATAAAAGAGTTTGTTCGCTTCACGGATATTGTCGTCGAGTTTTTGTTTTTGTTGTACGAGTTTTGAAATAGTGTTTTTCTGTTCGGAATTGGTTTGTTTTAAATAATCGATTTTTTCGTGTAAGCGCCTGATTTGCCAATATACATCGGACGAGATTTTTCGATTGACATAATAGTCCGTGATGGTTGCTTTGTTTTGATCGTCGTCATCGTCATCGTGTACGTTAATGGAAGTGTTCATGGTTTGAGTGAAAGAATCGATTACGGTAGCAGCTTCTGGTTTATTGAGTCGAAGATTTTTTAGTTGTTCGCGTAGTTGAAGGTTTTCGTTATGAAGTTGATTGTTGCGTTGCGAATAACATGAAATGATCGAGTCTTTTCGTCTCAGCTCAAGTTGGTAAAAGTTGATCTCGTTTATTTGTTGATCCTGGTTTTGATCGTAAACTGGATAGTCGCGATATTGTCATTTGTAATTGTGATATTGTTGTAAGTTTTCATCATTGCGATGCCATTTGTAATAATCAGAACGATTGGATAATGACGACGAGTTAACATGTGGCTGATGTTGATTGAAATATTGCTCGGTTATGTAATCTCTCAGGCGTCGGTTTTGATTTGTCAGAGCTCGTACTGAACGTTTAAGATTCTTCGAGTCGTGTTCGAGTACTTGACAAGTGTCTTTGAGATACATTATGTGTTGATGTTTCTGTGCAAGCAGCTCCGTTCGGTGATAAAAGAGTTTGTTCGCTTCAGTGATATTGTCGTCGAGTTTTTGTTGTACGAGTTGTGAAATTATATTTTTCTGTTCGGCATTGGTTTGTTTTAGGTAATCGATTTTTTCGTGTAAGCGCCTGATTTGCCAATATACATCGGACGAGATTTTTCGATTGACATAGTAGTCCGTGCTGGTTGCTTTGTTTTGATCGTCGTCGTCGTCATGCGTAGTTGAAGATTTTCGTTATGAAGTTGATTGTTGCGTTGCGAATAACGTAAAATGATCGAGTCTTTTCATCTCAACTCAAGTTGGTAAAAGTTGATCTCGTTTTTTGGAAAATTTGAGGTAATCCCTTTCGACGAAAAATATTAATTGCTTTTCCTTGAATCTTCAATATCTGTCGAAACAAGCGTAAATGTCTGAACAGAAACATGTCAGAAAATAAAAAGTTACTATTTTAAAAATAGGAATGTTTTGTAAAATTTGGAACGCTTAACTAATTTCAAAATATAAAGTAAAGCTATAATAATATATTTCGGAACATAGTTTATTGAGGACGTTTCGGAATTGTAACTCATTCTATCATCAACTGCGTTAAACCAATTTATTAATTGTATATATGAATATTTAAATTTGGATAATTTAGAACCTAATAGAATAAAATACGAGATTTTGTCAAAATATATGTATTATATAAAACGGAGTTATCTGCGTGTAGCTTTGAAATTAAATTGATGCAACAGCAATTTGGGCGTAAACAAAATAAAGTCGTTTAAGAAAATTGATACAAAATAATAAAACACCGAGTTTAAACATTTACTGCACAGTACTATTGTAAAAAAAAATAAAATAAAGAATCATTATGCGTTAAATAAATACAGTGAAATAGATTGTTTGTTGATATTCAACGATGGATTAATTTTTAAATGTATAAGCGATTCTTTTATCAAACGCTTTCGCCAATGATTTGAAAAACCTAAAATTGCACGATTATTAAAGTCGAATTTATGGATTGGATTGTCAACTTAGTGTTTTGCTACATCAGTTCCTTGTCTGAGTAGCGAATTAATGTTGTGGTTGTTGAGTCTGGTGATCAGATTTCTGGTGGTTTGTCCAATGTACGAATTTTCGCAATCACATTTTAATTGATAGATGACGTTGAATCGCTGCAGATGAGGTTGTTTTTGTCTTTATACGGAAATAATTTTTTCAATTTGCAGGTTGTAATAAACATAGTTTTATGTTTGTGTTGAATTTTTGAAAAAAGGAATTTATTTCTTTAGAAAGTTGATTAGAAATTTCTTGAAGTGTATCGTGATTCACATGCAGTCTTACCCACGGTTTTTCAGGTATCATTCAAGGATAGTTGCTTATTTTTGATGATTTATTTTGGAATTCCGCACAAGTAGTGCACTTTTGACATTGTTCTTTAATGTCAAGGTCATTACCAGGCTAATAGACTGCAGTGCGAGCTAATTGCTTTTTTTTCTCGATGCCAAAATGATCAATATGTTACTAGTTTAACACGGAATCTCCAGGCTTGTCCATGAAACATTTTTCTGTTCCATTCCATCCCATGGGATTCCCATTACAATATTAATATGAAATATAGCTTAATTAAAAAGTATTAAATTTATGAAAGTCACAAAAATATACAGGAAATAGACCAGTGGTTCTCAACCTTTTTGTGCTTGAGGCACACTAAAGAATCAAAAATTCATCCGCGGCACACTTTCACATTACAAAATTTAAAACTCAAACATACTCCAAACATAAATGAAATGAGATTGAAATGAAATACTGAATTGAAATGAATACATAAATGAAATGAAAATACTCCAAACATACATGTTTAATGGGACGGTTGTGCTTGCTTTTTCGAGCAAATCAATTCGAATCGAGGCTCTAATGACGTAAGACATACTCTCATTTCATCGTCAATAGCAAGAAGGCGTTGTCTTTTTTTACTTTTGATTTCAATGAGTGCGGAAAATCCAAATTCGCAAAGCCAAGATGATGCAAATGGAAGAAGAATTTTGATTGCTTTTATCCTTAGCAAAGGATATGTTTTTACGATGGACAACCAAAAGTCATGTAGGTTTTCTTCGGAAAAACTGGACCGATAAAAATAATTGTTTTGTAGCTCAATAAGCTGCTCCTCTTCTTCGGTAGATAGATTCGTTGTGTCGTTATTTTTTCCAAATGGATTGATTACCCACCCGTAATCTTTAACACTGAATTCTGGAAAGTAGTTTCGGAGTGAAAACTGGAGATCTGACAAAGTGTTTAAAATTTCCGGAATTATTCTTTTTTTTAAAGAAGACTTGTTGACTGTAGGAAAAGCATCTACATTTTCCTCAGATACTTTTCTCTTCCATAAAGACAGTTTTTCGTCAAAAGAAATCAATGTTGATGTAGCTGTTATTGTATTTTCGGATGGCCCTTGTAAGCTTGAATTCAAAACATTCACTTTTTCAAATAAATCTGCTATAAATTGCACTCGTAACCACCACAGTTCGTCATGTACAGAAAACCCGAAGTCTTTTTTCTGAGCGTCCAGGAAAGAACAAATTTCAGCCTTTAGTTGGCATACACGTTTCAGTACCTTTCCTCTCGAGAGCCATCGGACCTCTGTGTGAAACAGCAAGCATTTAAATTTTGAATCCATTTCTTGACAAAGTTGCGTAAAAAGTCGGCTTTGGAGGGGACGAGTTTTTATGAAATTTACGACTTCAATAACTTGCTTCATTACTGAATGTAAATTTGTTGGCAATGTTTTAAAGACGAGAGCTTCTCTATGTATCATACAATGCACTACAAACACGTTTGGATTTTGGTGGCGAACATAAGCAACAAATCCCCTGTTTTTCCCTTGCATGGATGGGCAGCCATCAGTGCAAATGCTAACACAGTTTTTCCACTGTAAGTTCAACAACAAAATGTTTTCGTCGACCAGTGTAAATATGTCTTCCCCTCTAGCAGTGGTTTTTAACTCTTTGCAAAATAGGCATTGGTTTACAAACGACCCGTTTTTTACGAATCTAATAAAAGCTAAAAGGTGCGCTTTTCCTGTACTATCAGTAGATTCATCAACTTGCAGTGCCCAAAGTTGAGATAACTCGTCATCTTGTCCTTGCACATCAAAATGCTCACGAATTTGATCATTTATATCCGAAGATAGGTCTTCAATTCTTCTCGAAATTGTGTCATTTGATAATGGAACTTTGCTTACCGTATCTGCAGCATCACTTCCAAGCATAGTTTCTACAATAATGGATACTGATGGTGCAATAACAGATTCGGCGTCAGTGTGAGCTTTTTTGCGTTTAGCCAACAAATGAGCCACTTTGTAGCTGGCAACTAACCCCTTTTCTGGCAACTTCATGTACTTGTTAAATCGTTTGGCTTCTATATCTTTTTGTAACAAGAGATTCTCAAAGTATGCTTTTGGTTTATCTTTTAAAGATTCGTGATTGGTTTCTAAGTGTCTGCTTAGTTTGCTAGGAACGAGGGCCTCATTTGACAAGGAAAGATTGCAAATAATACACAAAGGAAGTTGGTGATCGTAGGATCCAGAAGCAACAAAACCGTACTTTATGTAGTCTTCTTTATATTTACGCTTGACTCCTTTTTTTGCAGGTACTTTCTGTTGCAATGCACCACTTTTGTTACTGGTACTGCTTATTTTTAAATACTTTTTCATGGTTTGACTACTAAACTAATGACTAAATTTTGTCACTAAAACTAAGTCCATGCATTATTTAAACTTGAATTAATCTGTTGGACCTATCCACGTCGTTTGCATCAAATGGAGAGTCAGCCGTGATAATTTTTTTTTAAGACGTAACCACTGATTTTTAATGTTAATTATAAGTTATAATAAGAAAGTCGTTAATGGATTCAATTTAATTAGTTTTCTATTCCCTGACCATTTTACCCGCACCCTAATTCCAATTCCATCCTCTCTGTTTTCAACTAAATTTCAATCACGGCCGACTCTCCATTTGACCCCCTCGCTTTACCTTATTACTGTAGCCTTGCTAACTTACCACCATAAAAACAATGTGCTATGACGACCTGCTTTACTACAGCAAGCTCCTGGTATAACACATTATTTGGAATGGCCGTGATAACTGAGAACGCCATACTATCATGTATTTGTAGAATTTCCGAACGTGGTAAAAACCGCGCAGTGCATGAATTTTTAAAAATATTATCTCACTAAAAATAGCAGAGCCAAAGTTATTTTAAATATATTTAATACGGATACTATTTGAATAACAGTGGCATAGAATTATAATTTATTCTAAACGTCTACTTTAATAAATATGATCAAATACCGTAACCTTGGCTCTGCTATTTTTATTAAGATTAGATTTTTTTCTTAATGCAGTTGTAGCTTATAAAACAACTGCTTTTATCTCTGAGAAACCGCTCTCATCAGGCATAGCTTTAGTTTGCCTACTTAGGCTTTAAGCAGCTCTCGAGACTATTTCATGGCTCACTGTATTGTATTTTGACTTTTAAAAAGTTATCTTGTTTTTCTATATTAAAAAAGATTTCGTGTTCTATATCCACATGACTCTGCTAGAATGAGATAATTTTCATGATTTCGGAAACTTAGCTGAGCTAGATCTGCGACCAAGATTATCAGACTCTCTTCTTTCACCCTTTTTTTTTGTCACACAAGTCACGCTGTTGCATCCTTCGATAAGCTGCTTCACGATTAGGCTTGTACTGGCTACGCTCGAAGGTTTCAAACGAACAGCAATTTAAAGAATTAAGAATCGAAAATGCAATTGTGAACAAGAAATAATGGTAACTTTTAATCTTAACGACGCTGGATTACGTTCAGAGCTTCTCTACCTTTAACTCATCACACTTCCTTGTTTTATTTGATGTGACTTGAGTGCTGAATTATCGGAAACTGAAAATAGATGAAAGATGTTTTACGACGTAACAATTGTATTGTTTAATAATAAAGAAATAAGCAAACGAGTTGCACAAGGAAAAACAACTAATTTTTTGTTATTGAGCCAAGAAATAGAATAATTCAATTTGGTTTTGCGGAAAAATAAGCGATCAAAGACAAAAATATACGCGGCACACTAAAAAATTCCTCGCGGCACACAGGTTGAGAATCACTGAAATAGACTATGACATCACTGCTGCGAATGTGCATCAAGTTAAAACCGCGCCGCTTTTTCATAAATTACCAACAACAGGTAAAGACATAATGTTAACTTTGGTGACGCACCAAAACGTAACCTTACATAAAAAAAGGCTATCTTTATTTATTTATTTATCCGGTTTCTCACCACAAAAGCTCTGACGTAATCAAGTTGCTATGACATAGCTACTGTCTCATGGGAAATATATATGTGTGCTGTCCCATCCCATTTCCCATTGGAATCCCATTCCCATGGACAAGCCTGGGAATCTCTAAGTGTTGGTGGAATTACTACTCTAGCCCCATAGAGTAAACATATTCTACTGTCAAGTCAGAAACTTTGCAACTTTAAAATTAACTTGTTCTGACCAGCCTTTCAGAGTATATCTGACTGTTAATATTAAGTCCTTTGCTGTTTCTTTCGGGTCAGTTTGTTTAAGCTGTGAGCTCAATATTTTGACCATGCTGGTTATATTAGCGTTATCTGCTTGTTCTTCCGTGTCAAACTGCTCGTCGGGTCCCATGGGTACTAGACTGCTCAAGCTCAAGCGTTGTAATGATGAAAAGTTTTACTGTGCTCAATCGTATAGTTGTATTGCCCCAGCATTAATTCAATAGTGCCTAGAATTATTTGTTCTCTCATGGAAAATTCGCCACTTTTTTATTTACAGAGTATTTTAGTAGTGGAGAACACAATTTTAGTGGTTTTATTAAAAAATTTTTTGTTTATCTATTTAAAAAAAGGTTGCAACATATGTTGCTATTAGGCACTAGCGGTGTCAAAACCTCGAAAATAACTCACATTGTATAGAACAAAATAATTTTACTTATAACGCAGTTTTAGACAATTTGAATCAACAAATGGCAAAACCAATAATAATTTACCATCATCAAAATTAGTTTTTATAATATTTTTTGAGTATTGCATGTGAAGTTATGCATCACATTTGCATTTTATTGAGCATCTACCACCACACTCTCGCCATGGCAAATAACAAGAGGGCAATGTTATGGGCCAATGATTAACTTTATCAAAACGAAAAGTCGTTGCAGTACTAGGATTATAACTTGTTTCCTTTTTGCTGGGCATAAATAATTGTCTGTCCCACTATTTTTTGCAACAAATCTGAGGAAAACAGCTTAAAAAAAGTGTTCAAAGGAGTGTAAATTTCTGAATCAAGGAGACCACCGATGCTTGGGCCTTAAATCTAGAGTGGTTCAAAAAGAACTTGTGACGTTTCAATACTAGTATTGATGGGTGCATGACTACAACATATCACAAGCACGTGACCTAACATTAACCAGTAAGTATTTAGCAACAAAACAAAAGATCAAAAAATGGACCTTATTAAGAGCATAAGCTCCAAATAAGCCCACTAATTTTTGAAAGCTTTTGCAGTTAAAACATAGTCAAATATGCCAAATTTACCAAATATAACACAACAACCAGCAGCAATTTACAATTCTTCTTCTTTCGGCTTCTCCCTACTCGGGGTCGCCACAGCGCTATAGTAATCTCCATTTCACTCGGTCTACTTCGTCTCCTTCCCTAGCTCCAACCTTTTCCATGTCTTCTCTCACCAAATCCATCCACCTTCTCCTTGGCCTTCCTCTTTTCCTTCTGCCTGGCACTGCCATCTTCATCATCCTTTTCCCCACGTAGTCTTCTTTTTTATGAAGTTAACATGTGACATTAAACAGCAGCAATTTACAATAAGGATTAAAAACCTGTTTGTATAAATGCAATATTGTATCGGTATGCAAAATTGCAAAACTATCACTTTGGAAAACACATTTAATTTTTTTTAAATTGTCATATTGTTCAGTTCTTCTAGTCAACATAAGTAAAGTGTTAATCGCAGTTCATGCAAATAAAATTGTCTTCGTCATCGGACTCAAGTCCGACATATTCCTCATGATACCACACTCCACAAACTGAGCACTGACGCATGCTCAGTTCTGATTGATTGTTACATACAGTACAAAACCAAGAGCATCCCTGGGTTGTATGGTCATACGTTGGTTTTTGCTTGATACTGGCTTGCCAGTAATCTTTTTGGGACAATTACTTTTCCCAGAAGCTCCTTTATGTGAGGAAGCTTTCTAAGTACCTTTGAAGAGATTTGATTATTGATATATTATTACTATATTATTGATCCCTAAAGTGGGTTCCAATCAAATTTTTATGAGGTTCCATAAGCTTCAGGTGATTATATATGCATTCGAGCAGAAAAAAATTGTTATGCAATCATTAATTGACGTAGTGGTACTTTTGTATGATAATAGTTAATCTCCAGTATGTTATGATATCGATGATGTATTTGTCATGCTTGAGTGAGTAGCATGCTTACGCTCGTGTAGCCAGCAGAATTCTTTGTTTTGGGGCAAAAAAATCTCCCACATTTCACTTTTTTCAAAAAATAGACAAGAAAAGCCTTACTGAATTTTTATTACATATTTACAACGCTATATGATTGCCATTTTATGTAAACTATTTTTTTAATAACGTCCTCAAGATGGCGCCCTGGAGCTGCGGTACACTGTTGTAAGCGTTTCCTGAAGTTTTCCATTTCCCTCTGACTCATTTCTTTGGAATTTCATTTATTGTTTTGCAAATGGCAATTGGAAATGGTTTCTAAAATTTTTTAAGGTTGCAGTTACTGATTCTCCGTAAGTGAGAAAATTTTCCACAATAAATGCACGGAGTTTACTTGTCCAAGCATATCTAGACATCAAAAATTTTCAAAAAAATTTTAATAATTCGCTAGTTATTCAAAAAAAATTTTAATAAATCACTCGTTATTCGAATTTCTCACTCTAGAAAACAAAATGGTAGTTCATAAACAACATAAATTTACTTAAACTAGGTGACTAACTACAGCAGGATTGCCATAGTAAGACTTTAAAATGTGGGAGATTTTTTTGCCCCACCCTATACATTGCAGTTATGCGCTAAGTATTACTGGATGTAATCTCTAATTAAAGTACTGATTTAAAATCATGCAGCAATAAAATTTTTTATATTTGGTTTTGCTGATAAAGTGAAGGTAATTTTTGAGCGTCTCATTGAATAAAGACGACATACGTGTTCTTAAACTGTTAGTGAATAATTCTATTGTGTTTTATTACGCTCTCTATACAAAATCTCAATAAAAAAAATTAAGTAAAAACGTGTTAATCTACTTGGCGTGTTACAAGTTCCTTTTCAACTTTAAAACCCTCGCAGTGTTCCACAGGTAAAAGTTTGGGAAACGGCGGTCAATAAATTTAAGAAGTTTAAGCTTTCTAAGAACTACACTACTTTTTTTTCAAACTTGTAACAAAACGCTGCCGACATAATTTCTTTTCATATAAAGCGCAACGCAACTTGCGATTTTTAAATCATGTAAAGCGCATCATACACGAAATTCATGTAGAGCGCAATATAGACTATTGAGCGCTATATTAAGCGCGGCGCAACGTGATTTTTAAATCAATTAAAAACATTGTATTTTTTCAAATCATAAGTTTAAGCACAGCCCAATCGATTATCCAAGCGCCTACATTTTAAAAGAATTAAAGTAGATTGCGCTATTGCAAAACAGGACTGTATTAAGCACAATGCAACAAAGCGCAATTAATTTGTTTAATCTTTCATGTGCTCTCTGCTTTCCAGTTATATTAGCTCTACGTTAAGCTTTAGGCAGTTTTGACTTAATAACTGTAAAAAGAATTTAAAACAGAAATCTTGCAACTAAACAACAATTTATATTACTGTTGGTCAGTAGCGGATATTGGGTGAGGCGAATGAGGCAGTCGCCTCAGGGCCCCCCCTCGAAAACAGCACATACAGTTTTGGATTCGCTGCAGATGTTTGTTCAGAGGACGATTCTGAGTGAAGACTTTTTTTTTTTAGAGAACACCTTGATTTTGGGAGAAAAATATGCAAGCCCAGATCAGACCTCTTTTTTTTCTCAGACAACATCAATTTTTGAAAATTCTTGCCTCGGGCCCCTAAATTGGAATATCCACCACTGCTGTTGGTTTATAGAAAATAAAATTAAAATCTATTTACTTCACTCACCTCGGCTGTAAAAATGATAATGAATTTGATTTATTTTTGATTAATGATTGTCTTAGTTCAGAAATCGTCACAATGAAGTCATATGACGAAATAAATCATACTTCACCTTTGAGCATGACCATAGCTTGAGCATCAAGTCTTTTCCTTATAATTAGAGTCATTTTCATTATGTAAAAATAAAATTTTATTTTGTAAAATTGTAAGGCAAAGTGGGGCGTGTTGTCACAGTTTTAGGATTTTTAACATTGTGCTTTTACTGGTTGATATAGCAATGATTTTGCCACGGTGTTTTATTCTTGCCTATGTACCCTTTGTAACGGCAGCAAAATAATTTCTCAATTCCAAACACCTTTTGACAAAAACAAAGTTAAAAAAAATATTTTTTTTGTGACAACTCGCCCCATGCCGGGGCGAGTTGTCACAGAGGAAGGGGCGTGTTGTCACATAATATTTTCTGCTTTTTAAGAAACTTAATGAAGGAAAACTGCAATTTTTTAAACGAAATATTATTGAAAACATTAAATGAACCAATCAAAAACAAGCCATAAATTAAATATTCTCGCTGTGAAACAAATTATGTGTATAACAAGCATTTTTGCAAAAATGTTAACCTTTATTCAACGTTATAATGTTGAAGACAAATGTATAAATTTCTTTTTCTTTTTTTTATCCATCTCCATCATTTGGCCAATATAAAATTTTTCTGTCGATTTGGTAGTAAATCGGACCAGGATATAATCATCTACCTTTACATCACTTATTTGCAATTGTTCGGAAAATGAAGACATCTCGGAGTTGTCAGATTGCTCGGCACTGACAACTGTGACAACTCGCCCCAACCCATCCATTTTGATAAAATTGCAAATGGCAACTGGTAGAAGCAGGCTATTAGTGCCTAGACTTTCAGCTAAACTCTTAATATACTAAGCTATAAAATTGACATTATACTTCTGTCCACGCTGCTTTTATCTAGACAAAACTCAATTTTCAAACGTTAGCAAAATATACATCACGTGCAAATTTTATGATGATTTTTCAGTTTAGCACTGAAGCTGCGTAATTTTTTTTCAAAGAGAAACCTAAAATGAAGATGGTGGGAAAAGATGTTACTACAACAAAAATAGTCTCCAAACAGTTAGTTAAAGTAGGAAAAAACTTGCTGTGACAACACGCCCCATGTGACAACTCGCCCCACTTTGCCTTACTATGTATTGTCGAGTTTGGCCTGTTATAGAAATTTTTATCCACAAATTTTCATTAAATATTTAAGCAACGGCAATTTACACGGTTTAGAAAAGTATAATTGAGTTTGTTTTTTTAACACCTGAGATAAAAAATCTTTTCTCATTTCGTATATTTTTGATCCATGATAGAAAACACAACGAAAAAATGTTTTCGCTTAAAAATTAATGCGTCTGAAAACTTTAACATGCATTCAGAAAAATAATTTTTTGCATAAGCAATAAGATTTTGACGTAAATGTTTTTTAACATACACGCATAACCAGACATATACGTCTGGTTATGCGTGTATGTCAACTCGTAGTTTCAATTATGTCAGGGATCTCCAAACATTTCGAGCAGGGGCCGTATGTAGATTTTTTTGGACCTCCTGGGGCCAAAGCCAAAAACACAATTTACGAAAAATAGTTAATTAATAACTGTAAACAAAGTGAAGATCTTTTTTGTCCTTAAATCATCGTGATCTCTAAAAAAAGTCTTCACTTGAATTGCGTAAAATCATCGTGATCTCTAAAAAAAAAAGGTTTTCACCTAAATTTGGTAACTACTTTTTGCAGTTGATTACTGTCACTGCCCTAAAACTCCTGACTTTGCCCCCCGGCAGGTACGGCTATGGGCATTTTCGACATGGTTTTATCCAACTGTGGTTCAAAGTGAGTCCCCTATATGTTTTTTACAAACAGCTCCGCGGGCCGTACTTTGGAGACCCCTGTTTTAGTGTTTTAGACAGAATGCGGCGGGCCGGATAAAATCACCTCGCGGGCCGTAGTTTCTTGACCACTGAATTATGTGGATAATACTTTATTTATACGGAACTTTAAAGTGTCAAGCTTTTCTCAAAGCCATATATTAAAAAATCTTAAACTGAAAATTGTGCTCCCCTAAATGTGGGTGTGAAAAATCTCCATGTGAAGGGCAAAGTTGGTGGAATATTGTAAAAGATTTTATGTAAAATTTGTATTTCTGATTCAGAACTTATAAAGAAGAGGGCGAAAAGTTATTAAGAGTGACGCCAAAGGGTCGTAACCCTATGGTTTCGTAATTACCTGGTATAAATTGTACAAACAAAATATTTAACTATTTGTAGCCGCTCAAAAAATTGCAAAAATAAGCAACAATGCGTTTTTGTTTATAAAATTCGATCAGTTAAAAATTTGAATTTATTTTGATTTTTAATCTCTTTAAAAAGACTCCTCAGCAATCAAATCTAGCGTTGTGTTAGTTTCAAAATAAAGTCTTTAAAAAATTTTAAATTTAGGGAACCTTATTGACAACAAACATAGGTTGCACTTTTGACAACACAAGATGGAGAACGAGCGCTAGTAAGTAGCCTATGCAAAAGTTTTTGATTTTCAGAAAACGTTGAAATCATGTTTTCCTATGAATATTTCATATATGAATATAATTTAAAGATAAACTTGGCAAACATCATAGAAAAAAACGTGTAATTTGTTTTTGATTATTATTATTAATGAAAAATATACAGGGTGAGCCAAAAGTATGTAGACAGAGTGTGGAATAGGCCCAAATAGTTTGAGCACCTGCGTTGATAAAATTAAAAGCTTTTTAATTATTATTCACAATAAAATTTAATTTTGAATGTAATACAGTAGAATTTGCCTAAGTCACCACTTCAAGGGGAACATAAAAAGTGGTAACTTAGACAAATAGCAGTTTAAATATGCATAGACCTACACAAGCTTAAGATGCCTTTGTTTCTGCAAAAGCTGAACGTTTGAAAAATAAAGAACACAAACAAAAAGCATATTTTGGATTTATTTCACATATTTCAATAAGCTGATAGCTTTTGTAATTGTCATAGCGATGGTGCTTCACATGACAGTAAGATGGCTGACTCAACTAAACTAAAGCTAATGAAAACAATCTAAAATGATGAAATAAAGAAGTTATAAAGAAAATACAATGTATCTAAAAAAAAAATCACAATGTAACCAATCAAATGTAATTTCAACGAGTTAAATAGGAACAGTAAAAAAAAAGCAACTAAAACAAATTAACAAAGAGGACGATTATTATGTGACAGGCCTGTTTCGATCTTATGGACCTCATCAGGCATAAATTATTGTAGCCTCTAAGACAGTGGTCTCCAAAGTTTTCGGGCAGGGCGCCGTATGTAAATGTTTTCGGGCCTCCTCGCGCCAAAGCCAAAGACTTTCTGTAATTGTTCTACCAATCAAGATGTTTTCTAAAAAAAGGTTTTCACTTAATTTCGTCGCAAAATCATAGTGATCTCTCAAAAAAAAGGTCTTCACTTCGATTCGACCTCTGATTTCACTGTTATTCTCCCAAAATCTTGCTGTGTTCTGTAAAAACATAAAAGGATAAAAAACTGAAACTGGGCTATTCCCGACATAATTCTATCCAACTGTGGCTCAAAGTGATTGTATATGTTTTTTAAAAAGAGCTCTGCGGGCCGAATAAAAAGTCTTAGCGGACCGAATTTGGCCCGCCGACCATAGTTTGGAGTCTAAAACACTAAATTTTAGTGACAAAAACACTATTGCCAACATGCAATTGGCCAGATAAAATCACCTCGCGGGCCGCAGTTTGGTGAACACTGCTCTAAGGCGAAGGGTAGCACGAAAAGTTAAGATGAGAATTCCATGAAGTGACTCTTTCGGAAACAGCAATTCTAATTAATAATCTGCAATTACGAGCTTAAATATGAACTGTGAACATCGAAAAAGCACCAATCGGAAAGAGAGTTGAAAAATTGAATTTCGGACTTCATCGAACTATTGGGAATAAATTCGATGAAGTCCTAGAATTGGGAATAGACTTCATCGAAAAGAACCTTGAAGCAGCATTGAAAAGTTTTAATGAAATTTGAATTTCGGACTTCGTCGAATTAAATGGAATAAGTTACATCGAAAAAATTTAATGCAGGCAATATCGAAAAGCACATCGAAAAAAAAACAATCAGAAAAGAACTGATAAAAAATAAATTTCGGACTAGTGTTTTCTTCATAATAGCACTATACAGGTGGCATCCTTAAAGTAATGACTTTTTTTCTTGCACCGGACCCCCTTTTCGTAAGGCCATCACTGGTCATAGTTGCACATCAATGGTTCTTATTCATAAGACTTGTACGAGAAAACTTATATTATAATTGTATCTTAATGAATTATCAAAAATTTATGTAAATTTAGGGTTTTAGAGTTTTTCTTAGTCTCTTCTTTTGCAAATTAGAAAAACGGAGCCACAAAAATCTATAGCCTATTAACATTGCGGTATCTATAACATGGATATTTTAAAATTTAAATAATTTAAGTTCTAATCTTAAGTGTTATTATCCAACTTTGTATAAGTTTAGCGTCTTGCAGGCTCTTAGTAATATAAGAGCCAGTGAAAATTTTTCCAATTTAAAAAAGTAATCAGCCTACACTACTTGAGTCTTAATGACGTACTTCCAAATAAAATAGTTAAAGTAATCTATTTTAAAAAGAAAATTAACATGCTTTAATTTAATAGCAAAAGACTTTAATTACTTTTTATATCGCACTTTTTATATCAAATGCTAGAGCTTTCTTGTTTATATTAAAATTATTTAAGAAATCCTTAGGGGAAGACGGGGCAAAACGGTTATAGTTATTTTAAATTGGCGTAACGGCTCCGGTACTGGACTTAAATAAACAAAAAAAGATTTTATAATTGCTCTGACAATATACTATCTCATGAATATAATTTAAAACCCGTGACAACAGCATAAAAATCTTATTTTATAAAAATATATATTTTACTTCCATGTCCGTTTCGCGCCGGTGCGGCCTCTCTGTTCGCACCCATCTAAAGCCATCACTAGTGATGGCTCTTCATAAGGTTGTATAAAGTTGTGTACAAAGCAAACAAATGTATTTTGCTTCATTGTTTTTATTTGCTTTATTCATTGCTGAAGGTTTTTTTAACGTAGTCTTATTTTACTCTTTTCAATGCTGTTCCAGCCAGAGTGATAGATTTTTTAAACCAAGAACCAGTTATATGGGTGGCCTGTTTCGCTTTACGCTTTTTATGTGTTAACTTTGTAGTAGGAAGACGGGATATGAAAAAATTTTTCATCTTTATTAGTGTGTTTAGAAACACTACAGCTAGCCGGTTCATTACACTCATTTACAGTAAAATTTAATTCTGTGTTTGAAGTGCTTGTCGCAGCTACATTTGAAGATAAATAAAAGGTTTAAAGATATAGGCAATTTAAGTCTAAATCAGATACACAATTTATCAGCTTTCTGCATCAGAAACTGTGATAACTTTCATTTGGTACAATTTTAGTGACTTGGGGCAAAACGGTCATACCTATGATCACCGACGATAGATTTTAAGTTGATAACTTTAACTAAAATAAGAAAACAGAAGATAAAAAAAATAATGGAAACTTTAAAATTAAAAGAAATAGAGCAGATGTCTGTTTTGCCCCGCCTTCCCCTACTGTTTACTCCTAAATTAGAGTAAAACAATCAATTTCCGGTGAATGCAAATTTATTACAAGTCATTACGTTGATTGAGATAAAACTTTAAAGTTGTTTTTTTGCAGTATGGTGATTTCAACTGGCTATACCGTACACTCAAGTGTATAACAAATGAAAATTAAGCTATACAACTAAGAACAGATATACAAGGGGTATACAGTGGGATTGCCAAACCCGTGAAGTCGTTTGGTGCAACCAACAAAGAAAATTTTTATGTTGAGTTTTTGGTCCAGTAGATCTTACTCGTTTTAATTGGAAAAAACCTAAACATTAGATTAAAGACCTCGTTTTGTTTGTTTTTTTCATTTTCTTGGTCTTCGACTGAATTGCCGATTCCAATTCCGATGAGTAAACGATTGCATAAAACTGACATTTTTTTGTGGTGATACAAAGTGAATATTTAAAAAGATTGATTAAAAAAGTCATATAAAATTATTAAGTCATGACCAAAAAAAAGTCTTCACTTTAATTTTTGATTACAATAAAACATTGTTATTAGTGAGGTTATACAAAGTTGGTGAAAAATTGTAAAAAAGTGTATTTTAAAATTGAAAAGCAATGGCCTATATAATATCATTTGTCGTTTAAATAAGCCGTTAGGTCATGTTTATAGTTATCCCTTCAGTAAACTAAACATACTAAAAACACTTTCAGAAACGCCGATTTTGTAACTAAAATTTTATTCAAAATTATAACACAACAACAATAAAAATAACAAAAAGTTTATTAGAAACATATTATGCTAAAACAACAATTAAGTTGAAAGTCAACTTTCGATAAGTGGTTTAGTTTGTTGGTTTGCCGTTTGTTGATCCTGGTTTTGATTGTAAACTGGATAGTCGCGATATTGTCATTTGTAATTGTGATATTGTTGTAAGTTTTCATCATTGCGATGCCATTTGTAATAATTAGAACGATTGGATAATGATGACGAGTTAACATGTGGCTGATGTTGATTGAAATATTGCTCGTCAATGTAATCTCTCAGACGTCGGTTTTGATTTGTCAGAGCTCGTACTGAACGTTTAAGATTCTTCGAGTCGTGTTCGAGTACTTGACAAGTGTCTTTGAGATACATTATGTGTCGATGTTTCTGTGCAAGCAGTTCCGTTCGTTGATGAAAGAGTTTGTTCGCTTCACGGATATTGTCGTCGAGTTATTGTTTTTGTTGTACGAGTTTTGAAATAGTGTTTTTTTGTTCAGAACTGGTTTGTTTTAAATAATCGATTTTTTCGTGTAAGCGCCTGATTTGCCAATATACATCGGACGAGATTTTTCGATTGACATAGTAGTCTGTGATGGTTGCTTTGTTTTGATCGTCGTCGTTGTCATCATCGTCATCGTGTACGTTAATGGATGTGTTCGTGGTTTGAGTAAAGGAATCGATTACGGTAGCAGCTGCTGGTTTATTGAGTCGAAGATTTTTTAGTTGTTCGCGTAGTTGAAGGTTTTCGTTATGAAGTTGATTGTTGCGTTGCGAATAACATGAAATGATCGAGTCTTTTCGTCTCAGCTCAAGTTGGTAAATGTTGATCTCGTTTATTGGAGACTTTTCGTTTACGAGTTTCGATTTGCATAAAACCTGAAAAGATAAAGAAATTTACAATTGTTTGCATTACAGTTGCATCGTTACATAAGTTATATACGTTTGACATTGACAGCGACTAACTTTTAAAACAGTTAGTTTTCACGTTAAATAAAAATATCGTCATAAAAGTGATTCCACGTGATGTAAACTATACAAAACTGTTGCATAAAATCCCGATGGAAAAAGGTTCTGGCGGATGGACTAATAAAAATGACAATTAGGATTCTTTGCGTTATCGATATAGTTCGGCAAATAAGATAATTGCTTGTTATATTTGGTTATTTTGTTTTGTATTTTGAAACAATTTGAAGACAAAAAATTTAATAAATCATTTCAAATCAGTGACTATCGGCTGTTCCAAGAAAAATTTGGATAAAACCACACATAATGCCCCATCTCAAATCGGAAAGCAAAATGAATTAATTACAAATGTTTTTGTTTAAATAAGTTAAAGTCAAAACAGAAAACATTTGTATCATGTTTATTGTCACGCTGAGTGAATTCGATGTAATGTTTCTTGAATTATCTCTGTTGGTCGAATCATTAAACTTATTCATTTGTGTTTGTAATTGACCAGAGTAAACTAATCTCGATTCAGTTTCTATGCTTGTCGTACACTTAAAGCATTTTAAATTTTTCGGCCATCTTCAAACTTCAATCACTTTTAAAAACTATTAAAACAAATAGTTTTAACTGGAGAAATATGACGCTTTAACTGTCGACGTGCGATTCTAATAGATGATAATCGATATAATGATGATGTCAAAGATCGTTGCATTAAGATTCCGAACAAACGTGCATTTTATTCGATATAAGTTATTTATTGTTTGGCTATGATTTTGTATCGTTTCGATACAAAACTGGTTTAGATTTACCTTGTCGATCATCTCATCAATTCTCAGTTGTTGTTCGGAATTAGAATTAGTGAAGTTGATTTCGGTGTTCGGATTTTGTGAAGTGATTGAAAGTTGAACTAAAAAAGTTAATAAACAAGTTTAGTTATGTGAGTGAACTGCTTTACATTGATAACAAAGCAAACATAAAAACAATTTAATCGCAACAGTTTATACGTTTATATCGCAACAATTTTCAATTTCATACCTTGATTAGCAGCTGCTGCAACTCGTTCGTTTGGTCTCGAATCGAAAGTAAGTTTCGTTTTTTGTTGCATTTTAATTTTGTGCATGAAACTCAGCACTGAATACAAAGTGGTCGACGTCATCGTCATGAAACGTTTTCCAAATGTTTTCTTCAAAACAAAACTTTGATGTAAATTATGACAAACAAAAAACTAGGTCTATGAAAAATCTTTGCTGTAACTTTGCATAAAGTTTATGTCATAAACCGTGTTTCCAAAATTACAATCTTATCATTCGATTCTAACTTAATTAAGTGTTTTAAATAAATTTTATAAAATCGCCAAGTCGCGGATTTAATTGAAAGTTTGCAATGGCATTGTGTTTACTGGTGTGTAAGCTAAATGTTCTTATCTTGACACCACAAACACATTGTATACCAGATCATTGATTTTAACACTTAGTTTTTTAACCAAATTATTTCAGTTTAGGTCCACATTATGAAAGAGTAAAACATATCTATATAATTATATCATTCAAGAGATGAATGAAATTTCAAAGGATTGTTTCAGTGATAGGACGATAAGATAATTATCACTTTGTTATCTAAGAAATGTTAAACAACATAATCAAGGTCCGCGTAACTTTAAACGAGACCTCTCAGTAGAAACTGGAATTGGGAGTCCAGAAATCTAAGTGAAGCGAAATAAAGTCTTCACAGTCTTAATTCAGATTTTAAATAAACGAAGACTTATTTTTTTAAATTTCACTTATTTTTCTGGTTCTATTCCAATTTTTCGGTGCATAGCTTTACTATGAAATCAGATAAAACGAAAATAAGCTTTATTTGTTGAAAATGTACACTCAAGCTGAGAAAATCATTTATGATTGGGAAGTGTTTGGAAAGGCTCTGCACACAATCATGATTGAAAAGTGAGTGACTTATGTTGTGCCGTTAGGAATACACAACGCGACTAATTTTCCAATAAGATCACAATGCTTACTTACAGTGACGACTTGACTTGAATCAGTAACCATCATACAGACCAACACAGCCATACCGAGTAATAAAGTTAGTTTCTTTAAATTTTTGATTTACTTTATTGTGTGCTAACATATTTTTATTTTATTAGATTAATAAATTGAAATAACATTTAAATCAAATTCACAGTTTTGTCTCATCAATTGTCTTAAAATTTAAAACAAAAATCACGCAACTAAACAATGATTTATGGTTAGTTTATTTAATAAACTAGAGAAAATTTATTTACTCCACTTACCTCGGTTGCAAAAATTCCAATGATTTTAATTTCTATTTGATTGTCGATTGTTTTACAATTGAATTGTCACAATGAAGTCATATGACAGCATAAAGCATACTTGCTTGAACATGCAATACAGCATGATAAATTCAATTGCTTGTCGTTTACGTACAAAATATTTGACCATTGATCATGGCCAGATAATGGTGCCAGCTTTTCAAGCTTTTATCACTTTCAGATGAAAACCAAATTGTGTTTTTTGTTCGAAAAGCAAGAAAAAAAATAATTAAAAAAAAAGAGTCTTTGCTTTGCTTCATTCTTTCAAAATACATAATTTAAACGTGAACCTTTAAGAAAAGTTCATTTTTCAGTAAGTTAACCCAGCCATCGGTGGCACATTTCTGTGTCTCTTGATGCCGGTCCCAAGCCCGGATAAATGGGGAGGGTTGCGGCAGGAAGGGCATCCGGCGTAAAACTTTTTGCCAGATTTATACAAATGCGTAATCATTATAAATCCATACCGGATCGGTCGCGGCCCGGGTTACCAACGACCGTCTCAGGTATCGCACAGCAGGGCACCTGCGGAAATTATGCTACTGCTAAACAAAGTGAAAATAAGAGCAGAAAGAGAGGAGGAAGGCGAGTAAAGAAGCAGCGAGAAGAATGGAAAGGAAGATGCTCACTCATAATGGTGGGTACTTTAAATATTGGAACGATGACTGGAAGGGGAAGAGAGCTGGCAGATATGATGGAGCGAAGGAATGTAGACATATTGTGCCTACAAGAAACTAAGTGGAAAGGTAGTAAAGCAAGGAACATTGGAGGTGGATGTAAAATATTTTACAACGGAGCTGATGGAAGAAAAAATGGGATAGGGATAGTGCTGAGGGAGGAGCTGGCTGAAAGTGTCCTGGAGGTGAAGGGGGTGTCGGACAGACTGATGGCCATGAAGCTGGAGGTAAATGGGTCCATCCTAAATATAGTAAGTGCATATGCTCCACAGGTTAACTACAGCATGGAGGAGAAAAATGATTTTTGGGAAGACCTGGATGGATTGATAGAAAGTATATCAAAAGAAGAGAGGATAGTTCTTGGTGCAGACCTTAATGGACATGTGGGCGAAGGAAACATTGGGGATGAGGAAATAATTGGGAGGTACGGTGCTGGAACAAGAAATAAGAAGGATCAATGGTTGTGGATTTTGGGAAAAGGATGGATTTGGCAATTGTCAATACTTATTTCAAGAAGAAAGATGAACACAGGGTGACGTATAAGAGCGGAGGAAAAAGTACCCAAGTAGATTATGTGATGTGCAGAAGGAGGAACCTGAAGGAAATGTGCGATTGTAAGGTAATGTTGAATGAGTGTGTCGCAAAGCAGCATCGTATAGTGGTATGCAAAATGGCTCTTATGGTGAAAAAAAAAAAAGCAGAGAAAGTAAAGCCAAAGATACGATGGTGGAAACTGAAAGAAACAAGCTATCAAGAAGTGTTTAGACAAGAGGTGACCAGGATTTTGGGAGGCAAGGATGGGTTACCTGATAAGTGGGACAAAACGGCAGAAATGCTAAGAAAAACAGCTGAAACTGTACTGGGAGTGATATTTGGGAAACGAAAAGGAAACAGGAAGACATGGTGGTGGAATGAGGAAGTTCAAAAAAGCATAAAAGAAAAGAAAGAGGCAAAGAAAGCATGGGACAAAACAAGAAATGAAAATACTAAAAAGGTGTACAAAGAAAAGAAGAGTAAGGCAAAGAAGGCAGTTGCAATGGCAAAGGGACGTGTGTATGATGATTTGTATGCTAGATTGGAAACAAAAGAAGGTGAAAAAGAGTTGTACAGATTGGCTAGGCAGAGAGACAGAGCAGGGAAAGATGTACAGCACGTGAGGGTTATAAAGGATGAAAACGGTAATGTTATGGTAAATTCAGAAGCAGTGTTAAAAAGATGGAAGGAGTAGTTTGAGAAACTGATGAATGAGGAAAATAACAGAGAACCTAGGACAAAGGAAGCAGAAGTGGTTAATGAAGAGGTAAATTGTGTCAGTAGAGAAGTAAAGAACGCACTAAGAAGGATGAAAAAAGGTAAAGCGGTTGGACCAGATGAGTTGCCAGTAGAAGTTTGGAAGTGCATGGGAGAGATGGGGATTGAGTTTTTGACCAGACTGTTCAACAGACTATTAATGGGTGAACGGATGCCAGAAGAATGGAGAAGGATTGTGCTTATCCCAATCTATAAAAACAAAGGAGACGCACAGTGCTGTGGAAACTACAGAGGAATAAAGCTAATGAGCCACACAATGAAAGTATGGGAAAGAATTATTGAAGTCAGGTTAAGAGATAGAGTGGAGATCAGCAAACAGCAATATGGATTTATGCCAGGAAAGGGAACCACCGATGCCATGTTTTCTTTAAGAATGTTAATGGAAAAATACAGGGAAGGTCAAAAAGAGCTACATTGTGTATTCGTGGACCTAGAGAAAGCTTACGACAGGGTTCCATGGGAAGAGCTGTGGTACTGCATGAGAAAATCCGGAATAGTGGAAAAGTATGTGCGACTAGTACAGGATATGTATGAGGGAAGCTACAGTAGGAACTACAGAAAGTTTCAAGGTCAAAGTTGGACTGCACCAGGGATCAGCGTTAAGTCCATTCCTGTTTGCAATGATAATGGACAGGCTAACGGATGAAGTAAGGAGAGAACCACCGTGGACGATGCTGTTTGCTGATGATATTGTAATTTGTGAAAAGACCAGGGAAGAAGTGGAGCGGAGATTAGAATCCTGGAAGTATGCATTGGAAAGAAGAGAGATGAAAGTCAGTAGGTCAAAGACCGAATATCTGTGCATAAATGGAGGAAATGACGACGAAACTGTGAAGATGATACAAAAGTGCCAAGAGTAAATGAATTTAAGTATTTGGGATCAACGGTGCAAGAAAGTGGTGGTTGTGAGAGGGAGGTAAAGAAGAGAGTACAGGCAGGATGGAATGGATGGAGAAAAGTATCAGGAGTAATCTGCGACAAGAGGTTACCAGCTAGTGTAAAAGGAAAAGTGTACAGTTCAGTGGTAAGACCAGCAATGGTGTATGGACTTGAGACAGTAGCAGTCACAAAGAAACAAGTGGAAGAGATGGAAGTCGCAGAGATGAAAATGTTGAGGTTTACTATGGGAGTGACGAGAAAAGACAAGATTAGAAACGAGCACATCAGGAGTACTGTTAAGGTAGAACGGTTAGGAATGAAGATGAGGGAGGGCAGGCTGAGGTGGTATGGACATGTCATGAAGAGAGACCAAGAGTATGTAGGAAGAAAGATGATGGAAATGGAGTTACCAGGAAAGAGGAGAAGAGGGAGACCAAAGAGAAGATTTTTAGATGTGTTAAAAGAAGATATGGGGGAAGTTGGTGTGAAGGAGATGGACATTGAAGACAGAAAGATGTGGAGAATGATGATACGCTGTGGCCACCCCTGACTAATGGGAAAGGCCGAAAGGAGAAGAAAGAAAGAAAGATTTTTCAGTAAGTTCATTTTCAGGGTAAGGTGGCGTCAGCTTTTCATATCACTCTCGGTCAATACTTTATATTTTGCAGTAATTTGTTTTTTTTCGAAAAAAAAATACAAACTTTTTGACGTACTTGCACATAAAATAATGACGTACTTAATGACTTACATACACATAAAATAATCAGAGTAATTTATTTGATTTAGAAAGTGAACATGCTATTAGTTGATAGCAAAAGGCTTTAAAATCTTTTAATTTCAATTATTATAGCTCACTTCTTTGTATCAGTGATGTAGTCAAGACCTCAAACGTCGAGACTGAGAGCAAGACTCAATAATTGTTCTGAGACAAAAACGGATTTCGTGACCGGCAAATTTTGAGACCAAGACATTCGAGATCGAGATTAAAAATTTTACAAATATATAGTCCATTTTATTTATTACCAAAAACAATAAAGTAAAAAAAATCATTTAAACAAGCATCTCTGATATGTTGGAAAGCGCTTTGCATCTGTGTGATTGCATCATTTAAGAATTCACTTTTAAAAAATCCTTAATTAACGGTAGAGCAGAAGAAAGCCGAAACACACAAGTCATGCCGATTAACAATGTTAAAAAAAGCAAGACGTTCATTGAACATTTTATGTTTCAAGACTCAAAAATGCTGAAGGCACGGTCATCACGGTAATAGGTTAAAAGTTCATTTAAATATTTGATTATCTCGGCTATCTGTTTTGGTGTGTTGCAATTGTTGGATTTATTGGCTATGTTTGGCTTACATAGAATAGAATTTGTCTAAATATTCAGTTTAAAAAGATTAAAAATAACGATGAATTATGCAAATTGAAAACTATTTCACGACTCGCTGATTTTTGTTTCGATATTATCTCCGTTTATTTTCCATATACTTTTGGCTAGATTATTCGGAGTAGTTTTTAGGATTTTAGGACACTCACTCTCCGGGCACTTTTCCCTGGGTATATGACAAAAATAATAAAACAATATTAGGGGCATTTGACCAAGGAGTAAATAACGGAAGGTATGTGACCCGGAAGTAAGTGGGCCTGGTACCGTTTTTAAGATGTTGTCTTTTTGTATCTTATCATATTGACACATTTTTAGTTTAACTTTAAAACAAATTAGTATTCTGTTTTAAACAATTAAATTCACAGAGTGACCTATGCGGAAATTTGTTATGGGGTGGGGAGCGGATGAGAGCCAAAAACACGATCACCAATTCGTGATGACTTTACAAAAGATAGGCATGGTGCAACAGAAAATAGTGAGCCACTTTTAAAGACTCACTTAAGATATAATAAAATTATCTATTAATTTTAATATGATTATTTTAACCTTATTTTTATCTTCCTGAATTCCTGACTCACAGGAAATTGTCGGAGCCGCTATATATCAAGCAACTGTCAAGCTATTACATTGACCGGCTTCTGGAGAAGGCAAGATTTTGCTGTCCGGTTGAAATGTTTCATTTTGTTTTTCAGTTTATATTTAGAGATATGATCAAAATTTAGGACAGTTTGCTAAAACCACCAAACAGGGAAAAGTCTCGTATAGTGGTTTCCAAGTACATAATAGAATGGCGTGAGAGGGCTTTGAACGGCGATGGTGTTGATCACGTTGGTTATCAATCACGAGGCTCTTAACCACTCAACCACGCTGCCGATAAATCTAAAATAAAAGTGAAGACCTTTTTGCTCTTCACTTATTTCAAGATTTAGGTTTCTTATAATTCTCGAGACCAAAACTGAGACCACCAACACAAGTTTGAGATCGAGACGAAACCGAGACCACAAAAAATCGCTTGCGACACCAAGACCGGTCTCGAAATCTTGATCACTGGTTTATATTAAAATTGTTAAAAAGTCCTTATTGTGTACTCCTAAATTAAAGTAAAACAAGCAATTTTTTTGAATATCAATTTATTACAACAAACTATTACATTGATTAAGATAAAGCTTTGAGCTTGTTGTTTGTAATAAGATGATTTCGACTAGCGATGAAAATCGTCTAATTCAGTACTATTCAACTGGCTATACTGTACAATCAAGTTTTCTTAGTTGTATACCGTAGTTTCAAAAATTAAAAACTACAGTATACAACTAAGAAAAGGTGTACGAAGGATATACAGTAGGACTGCCAAACCCTCGAAATCGTTTCATGCAACCAGAAAAAATAATTTTAAGCTAAGTTTTCGGTCCAGTAGATTTTACTCGTTTTAATTAGAAAAAACCCGAAGTATTAGAGAAAAGACCTTGTTCTGTTTGTTTTTATCATTTTCTTGGTCTTCTACTGAAGTACCGATTCAAACTGCAGTAAGCTAATCACTGATAAGAAGCGATGTAAAACCTCAAGTGAAGAACTGTATTTTATGGTATTTAACTAATTCAAATAAAAAAATTTAAAACATTGATAAAAACAGTCATACAAAATTGTTAAGTCAAGACCAGAAAAAAGTTTTAGAGGAGACCGGGGTTAGTTAGAACAAAATTTAGAAAAATTAAAATTGTAGGGTTTGAAATTGATGAGAAAGATTTTAAGCTAGTCTGGCATAATGACCATTATGTTGCACAATATATCACAAAAGATTGACCAAAAATTGTAAGAGGTTTATTTACAAATTACATTCAAATAAACGTACGTTACTTGTTCCAACTAATCCCTTATGCGGGGCTTGTTGAAACACGGCATGGGGTTAGTTGAAACACAAATCATTTGTCCGTATGCAGAGTATAAAAATCTGTTCTTATGGTATAAGTCAACCTATTGAGGGTTGTAACTTGATAAATCAACAGGAAAGTCAAACTTCTGCCGACAACGTTTGGTTTCCCCTTTTTTCAATGAAACTGGCAGTTTAAAGACAATGTCTTCTAAATTGTGGGTGAATTCTGATGCATCATTAGTGTCTTCTGGAAAAATAAAGGTGGGACGTTCATTCACCAATGCAGAGCGATAGGATCGCTTTAAAAATCTGAAAGTTACATCACCATCTTCAAAAACATTAATCACTTGTCCGACATAATATCGTACACTTTTTTTTGAACACAATCGGACCAGGGCAAATTCTTCTTCTTTGATTTCGCTAGGTTTGGTGACCTTGGACAATTCTTCGTTCTCGGTTGTGCTATTATCCGAACAATTCTCCTCTTCTGATAAAAGTAGTGATCATGCTTCTTCAGAGCCGGACTCAATCGACGCAGTTATTATGCGTTTATAGATTTTTTGGGTGGTTTTCTTTTTTTCAGCGTTTGTTATAATTTGATTTTTTTCAGGAGTGTCAGTTAGAATTCTAGTTTTCCCTCTATTTGTACAGCTCTTCCTTTTTCTCGGAGCTGCTTTGGTGAATGGTCGAATGTTTTCAGGAGTCACATTTAAAAGAGATTGATTTGTAGATGATGAAGGTCTTTCCGAAACTTGAGGCTGCTCGTTAAATAATTGTTGGTGTTTTGATTGGGTAAGATTTTCAGTACCTGCACTAGGAACAAATAAAAAAAAAAAAAAGAGGGAGACCAAAGAGAAGATTTTTAGATGCAGTAAAGGAAGATATGCGGGAAGATGGTGTGAAGGAGACGGATGTTGAAGACAGAAAGATGTGGAGAATGATGATACGCTGTGGCCACCCCTGACTAAACGGAAAGGCCGAAAGGAGAAGAAGAAGAAGAAGAAGAAGAAGAAGAAGCACTAGGAACAAACCTATCAGTAACATCTGATGGCAAGAATTCTAAATCACTAAAGATGTCACGGTCAAAAGGAAAAATTCCAGCCACCTTAAAGCCTGATTGTATATTAACAGGTGTGAATGCTCTGGGAAAAGCCCTTCCAACCATATCAGGAATGTCATAAATAGTCATTGTTTTTCCTCTATTTTCTTTCATCCAACAATCGCAAGTGTTATAGTAATTAACGCTTGAAAAGCCCATAAACTCCCCTATCAAGTGGCTGCAGTTTATGGGAGCAATGGGGTGGAAATGAAAGCAAGACGATACCATGCTCTTTAGCATAGTCAATAGTTTCCAGAGTGACGTGGCTGTGGTGGTTGTCCAATAGCAACAGCACTTTATCTTTATTGCTCGGTCTAACATGTGACATAAAATGTTTCATCCAGGAAAAAAGTTTTCCGAAGTCATCCAGCCACTCGGATGAGCTCTTACAATGGAACCAGTTGGAGCACCCTTGACAAAATGTTCTTTACAGTGTACTCTGGGAAATATAAGCATAGGTGGAATCATGTTTCCAGTTGCACTAACAGCACAACAAAGTGTGACAAGTTGACCTCTCTCTGCCGAAACAACAGCACCGACTTGCTTAACACCGGTTGCAGCAATAATTTTTCTAGGTTTCTGTACTGTGGTGCAGCCAGTCTCATCAACGTTCCAAATCTTGTCTGGTGTAAATCCATCCCTTTGCAAAACCGATTCATATTTGTCATAAAAAGCATTAACATTATGTCTGTTGAAACTAGTAGCACGACTAAGTGAAGTGCTTTCTGGCGTCCTCAACGTTAAGTTGGGATGGCGTTTCATAAAACCAGAGAGCCAATTGCTTCCAGCCTTTTTTGCTGCAACCCATGAGTTTGGAATTTTGAAGCCAAGTTTAGCAGCATATTCATATGCTAAATATTTGACTTCATTGGTGGAAAGTCCATAATATAAAGCGGATGCTTTAAGCAAATATTCCACAAGAAGAAGTTCTTGGCTAATATTAAATACTGACCGATTATTGAAATATCCATATTTTCTCAACGATACTTCTGTTATATCATCACCTTTCACGATAGCGGCTTCTTTGCGATAATTCAAACAGTATCTTCGCAAAGTCACATGTGGAATATCATGTTTATTTGCCACTGTACGGCAAAACTTTTTATCAATCAGCACCTCTGTCATGGCTTTTTGCATAACATTTTTTGTTGTCAATCCCCGTTGAGTTTTACGTTTGTACTGACGCATACTTTCAGCTAAGAAATACACCTATTACTTACTAAATGTAATAACTACAATTAACTGGCATTAACAAAAAAAAATAAAGATATGAATGCTAAATAGCAATAATTGAACTGATATGAAAAATAACATCTTAAAGCAATTGTTAAGTATAAGTTATTCTTAGAAGTGTTACGTAAAACATGTTCCAACTAACCCCCTGTGCAAAGTTTCAACTAACCCCAGTAGTGTCAGAGAAATACAATTTTACTTTTCAAATAATCATAACTAAGAAATTTAACTAGCTCTGTTTTTTATTGTAGCATTATATCTACTGTCAACATATGGTAAATAACTTTAGCGTATCTTTTTCAAACATATTTCGACATTAAATTATCTACGACAATCTAATTTTACTTCAAACTGTAAAATTTAAAAAATCTTACACCTTACTTACATTTTTGCTTCAAGCCATTTGAAATTAGCATGGCCGATGTAAATCAATATTATACATCACTAGGTGGCAGTAAATATTTTAGAAAATGTTGAGGGAGCAAAAAAACAGCAATGTTTCAACTAACCCCGTGGTCCAACTAGCCCCGGTCTCCCCTACTTTAATTTTCGATTACAATAAAACATTGTTATTATTGAGGTATACAGACATAAAGAAAAGACAAGATTAAAAACGAGCACATCAGGAGTACTGTTAAGGTAGAACGGTTAGGAATGAAGATAAGGGAGAGCAGGTTGAGGTGGTATGGACATGTTATGAGGAGAGACCAAGAGTATGTAGGAAGAAAGATGATGGAAATGGAGTTACCAGGAAAGAGGAAAAGAGGGAGACCAAAGAGAAAATTTTTAGATGTGTTAAAAGAAAATATGGAGGAAGTTGGTGCGAAGGAGATTATTTTATGGAAATTTAAAACATTGATAAAAACAGTCATACAAAATTGTTAAGTCAAGACCAAAAAAAAGTCTTCACTTTAATTTTCGATTACAATAAAACATTGTTATTATTGAGGTATACAAAGTTGGTGAAAAATTGTAAAAAAGTGTATTTTAAAATTGAAAAGCAATGGCCTATATAATATCATTTGTCGTTTAAATAAGCCGTTAGATCATGTTTGTAATTATGTCCTCAATAAACTAAACATACTAAAAACACTTTCAGAAACGCCGATTTTGTAACTAAAATTTTATTCAAAATTATAACACAACAACAATAAAAATAACAAAAAGTTTATTAGAAACATATTATGCAAAAACAACAATTTAGTTGAAAGTCAACTTTCGATACTAAGTGGTTTAGTTTGTTGGTTTGCGGTTTGTTGATCCTGGTTTTGATTGTAAACTGGATAGTCGCGATATTGTCGTTTGTAATTGTGATACTGTTGTAAGTTTTCATCATTGCGATACCATTTGTAATAATTAGAACGATTGGATAATGATGACGAGTTAACATGTGGCTGATGTTGATTGAAATATTGCTCGTCAATGTAATCTCTCAGGCGTCGGTTTTGATTTGTCAGAGCTCGTACTGAACGTTTAAGATTCTTCGAGTCGTGTTCGAGTACTTGACAAGTGTCTTTGAGATACATTATGTGTTGATGTTTTTGTGCAAGTAGCTTCGTTCGTTGATGAAAGAGTTTGTTCGCTTCACGGATATTGTCGTCGAGTTTTTGTTTTTGTTGTACGAGTTTTGAAATAGTGTTTTTCTGTTCGGAATTGGTTTGTTTTAAATAATCGATTTTTTCGTGTAAGCGCCTGATTTGCCAATACATGTATAAATCGGACGAGATTTTTCGATTGACATAGTAGTCTGTGATGGTTGCTTTGTTTTGATCGTCGTCGTCGTCATCGTCATCGTGTACGTTAATGGATGTGTTCGTGGTTTGAGTGAAAGAATCGATTACGGTAGCAGCTGCTGGTTTATTGAGTCGAAGATTTTTTAGTTGTTCGCGTAGTTGAAGGTTTTCGTTATGAAGTTGATTGTTGCGTTGCGAATAACGTGAAATGATCGAGTCTTTTCGTCTCAGCTCAAGTTGGTAAATGTTGATCTCGTTTATTGGAGACTTTTCGTTTACAAGTTTCGATTTGCATAAAACCTGAAAAGATAAAGAAATTTACAATTGTTTGCATTACAGTTGCATCGTTACATAAGTTATATACGTTTGACATTGACAGCGACTAACTTTTAAAACAGTTAGTTTTCACGTTAAATAGAAATATCGTCATAAAAGCGATTCCACGTGATGTAAAACTATACAAAACTGTTGCATAAAATCCCGATGGAAAAAGGTTCTGGCGGATGGACTCATAAAAATGACAATTAGGATTCTTTGCGTTATCGATATACTTTGGCAAATAAGATAATTGCTTATTATATTTGATTATTTTTTTTTGTATTTTGAAACAATTTGAAGACAAAAAATTTAATGAATCATTTCAAATCAGTGACTATCGGCTGTTCCAAGAAAAACTTGGATAAGACCACATAATGCCCAGTCTCAAATCGGAAAGCGAAATGAATTGATTTCCAATGTGCTTGTTAAAATAAGTTAAAGTCAAAACAGAAATCATTCGTATCATGTTTATTGTCACGCTGAGTGAATTCGATGTAATGTTTCTTGAATTATCTCTGTTGGTCGAATCATTAAACTTATTCATTTGTGTTTGTAATTGACAAGAGTAAACTAATCTCGATTCAGTTTCTATGCTTGTCGTACACTTAAAGCATTTTAAATTTTTCGGTCATTTTCAAACTTCAATCACTTTTAAAAACTATTAAAACAAATAGTTTTAACTGGAGAAATATGACGCTTTAACTGTCGACGTGTGATTCTAGAAGTTGATAATTGATATAATGATGATGTCAAAGATCGTTGCATTAAGATTCCGAACAGACGTGCATTTTAGTCGATATAAGTTATTTATTGTTTGGCTATGATTTTGTATCGTTTCGATACAAAACTGGTTTAGATTTACCTTGTCGATCATCTCATCAATTCTCAGTTGTTGTTCGGAATTAGAATTAGTGAAATTGATTTCGGTGTTCGGATTTTGTGAAGTGATTGAAAGTTGAACTAAAAAAGTTAATAAACAAGTTTAGTTATGTGAGTGAACTGCTTTACATTGATAACAAAGCAAACATAAAAACAATTTAATCGCAACAGTTTATACGTTTATATCGCAACAATTTTCAATTTCATACCTTGATTAGCAGCTGCTGCAACTCGTTCGTTTGGTCTCGAATCGAAAGTAAGTTTCGTTTTTTGTTGCATTTTGATTTTGTGCATGAAACTCAGCACTGAATACAAAGTGGTCGACGTCATCGTCATGAAACGTTTTCCAAATGTTTTCTTCAAAACAAAACTTTGATGTAAATTATGACAAACAAAAAACTAGGTCTGTGAAAAATCTTTGCTGTAACTTTGCATAAAGTTTATGTCATAAACCGTGTTTCCAAAATTACAATCTTATCATTCGATTCTAACTTAATCAAGTGTTTTAAATAAATTTTATAAAATCGCCAAGTCGCGGATTTAATTGAAAGTTTGCAATGGCATTGTGTTTACTGGTGTGTAAACTAAATGTTCTTATCTTGACACCACAAACACATTGTATACCAGACATTGATTTTAATACTCAGTTTTTTAACCAAATTGTTTCAGTTCAGGTCCACATTATGAAAGAGTAAAACATATCTATATAATTATATCATTCAAGAGATGAATGAAATTTCAAAGGATTGTTTCAGTGATAGGACGATAAGATAATTATCACTTTGTTATCTAAGAAATGTTAAACAACATAATCAAGGTCCGCGTAACTTTAAACGAGACCTCTAAGTAAAAACCGGATTTGGGAGTCCAGAAATCTAAGTGAAGCGAAATAAAGTCTTCACAGTCTTAATTCAGATTTTAAATAAACGAAGACTTATTTTTTTAAATTTCACTTATTTTTCTGGTTCCATTCCAATTTTTCGGTGCATAGCTTTACTATGAAATCAGATAAAACGAAAATAAGCTTTATTTGTTGAAAATGTACACTCAAGCTGAGAAATACATTCATGATTGGAAAGTGATTGGAAAGGCTCTGCACACAATCATGATTGAAAAGTGAGTGATTTATGTTGTGCCGTTAGGAATACACAACGCGACTAATTTTCCAATAGGATCACAATGCTTACTTACAGTGACGACTTGACTTGAAACAGAAACCATCATACAGACCAACACAGCCATACCGAGTAATAAAGTTAGTTTCTTTAAATTTTTGATTTACTTTATGGTGTGCTAACATATTTTTATTTTTTTAGATTAATAAATTGAAATAACATTTAACAATGTTAAAAAAAGCAAGACGTTCATTAAACATTTTATGTTTCAAGATTCAAAAATGCTGAAGGCACGGTCATCACGGTAATAGGTTAAAAGTTCATTTAAATATTTGATTATCTCGGCTATCTGTTTTGGTGTGTTGCAGTTGTTGGATTTATTGGCTATGTTTGGCTTACATAGAATAGAATTTGTCTAAATATTCAGTTTAAAAAGATTAAAAATAACGATGAATTATGCAAATTAAAAACTATTTCACGACTCGCTGGTTTTTGTTTCGATATTATCCCTGTTTATTTTCCATATACTTTTGGCTAGATTATTCGGAGTAGTTTTTAGGATTTTAGGACACTCACTCTCCGGGCACTTTTCCCTGGGTATATGACCAAAGTAAAACAATACTAGGGGCATTTGACCAAGGGGTAAGTGACGAAAGGTATGTGACCCGGAAGTAAGTGGACCTGGTACCGTTTTTAAGATGTTGTCTTTTTGTATCTTATCATATTGACACATTTTTAGTTTAACTTTAAAACAAATTAGTATTCTGTTTTAAACAATTAGATTCACAGAGTGACGTATGCGGAAATTTGTTATGGGGTGGGGAGCCGATGAGAGCCGATCACTAATTTGTGATGACTTTTACAAACGACAGGCACGGTGCAACAGAAAATAGTGAGCCACTTTAAAAGACTAACTTAAAAAATAATAAAATTATCTATTAATTTTAATATGATTATTTTAACCTTATTTTTATCTTCCTGAATCCATGACTCAAGGCCCGTTTCCACTACGAGCGTGGAAAAGAGCATTCTTTATTTCTTTTATTGATCTTGGATTGAAGCGAGCGGTTAAAATTGAAGCCAGCGCAAAAAAAATCAATAAAACAAACAAAGAATGCTCTTTTCCACGCTCGTAGTGGAAACGGGCCTTCACAGGAAATTGTCGGAGCCGCTATACATCAAGCAACTGTCAAACTATTACATTGACGGGCTTCTGGAGCTAAAACCACCAAGCAGGGAAAAGTCTCGTAAAGTGCTTTTCCAAGTACATAATAGAATGGCGTGAGAGGACTTTGAACGGCGATGGTGTTGATCACGTTCGTCATCAATCACGACGCTCTTAACCACACAACCACGCTGCCGATAAATCTAAAATAAAAGTGAAGACCTTTATGTTCTTCACTTATTTCAAGATCTAGGTTTCTTATAATTCTCGAGACCAAAACCGAGACCACCAACACAAATTTGAGATCGAGACGAAACCACAAAAAATCACTGGCAACACCAAGACCGGTCCCAAAATCTTGATCACTGGTTTATACTAAAATTGTTAAAAAGTTCTTATTGTGTACTCCTAAATTAAAGTAAAACAAGCAATTTTTTTGAATGTCAATTTATTACAACAAATCATTACATTGATTAAGATAAAGCTTTGAGCTTGTTGTTTGTAATAAGATGATTTCAACTAGCAATGAAAATCGTCTAATTCAGTACTATTCAACTGGCTATACTGTACACTCAAGTGTATAAAAATTATAAACTACAGTATACAACTAAGAAAAGGTGTACGAAGGATATACAGTAGGACTGCCAAACACGTGAAGTCGTTTCATGCAATCAGAAAAAATAATTTTAAGCTAAGTTTTCGGTCCAGTAAATTTTACTCGTTTTAATTAGAAAAAACCCGAAGTATTAGTGGAAAGACCTTGTTTTGTTTGTTTTTATCATTTTCTTGGTCTTCTACTGAAGTACCGATTCAAACTGCAGTAAGCGAATCACTGATAAGAAGCGATGTAATAAAACCTCAAGTTTGGAACTGTATTTTATGGTATTTAACTAATTCAAATAAACAAATTTAAAACGTTGATAAAAAAATCATACAAAATTGTTAAGTCAAGACCAAAAAAAAGTCTTCACTTTAATTTTCGATTACAATAAAACATTGTTATTATTGAGGTTATACAAAGTTGGTGAAAAATTGTAAAAAAGTGTATTTCAGGATTGAAAAGCAATGGCCTATATAATATTGTTTGTCGTTTAAATAAGCCGTTAGGTCACGTTTATAGTTATGTCCTCAATAAACTAAACCTACTAAAAACACTTTTTGAATCGCACATTTTGTAACTAAAATTTTATTCAAAATTATAACACAACAATAAAAATAACAAAAAGTTTATTAGAAACATATTATGCAAAAACAACAATTTAGTTGAAAGTCAACTTTCGATAAGTGGTTTAGTTTGTTGGTTTGCGGTTTGTTGATCCTGGTTTTGATTGTAAACTGGATAGTCGCGATATTGTCGTTTGTAATTGTGATACTGTTGTAAGTTTTCATCATTGCGATACCATTTGTAATAATAAGAACGATTGGATAATGATGACGAGTTAACATATGGCTGATGTTGATATTGTCGTTTGTAATTGTGATATTGTTGTAAGTTTTCATCATTGCGATACCATTTGTAATAATTAGAACGATTGGATAATGATGACGAGTTAACATGTGGCTGATGTTGATTGAAATATTGCTCGTCAATGTAATCTCTCAGGCGTCGGTTTTGATTTGTCAGAGCTCGTACTGAACGTTTAAGATTCTTCGAGTCGTGTTCGAGTACTTGACAAGTGTCTTTGAGATACATTATGTGTCGATGTTTCTGTGCAAGCAGTTCCGTTCGTTGATAAAAGAGTTTGTTCGCTTCACGGATATTGTCGTCGAGTTTTTGTTGTACGAGTTTTGAAATAGTGTTTTTCTGTTCGGAATTGGTTTGTTTTAAATAATCGATTTTTTCGTGTAAGCGCCTGATTTGCCAATACATGTATAAATCGGACGAGATTTTTCGATTGACATAGTAGTCTGTGATGGTTGCTTTGTTTTGATCGTCGTCGTCGTCATCGTCATCGTGTACGTTAATGGATGTGTTCGTGGTTTGAGTGAAAGAATCGATTATGGTAGCAGCTGCTGGTTTATTGAGTCGAAGATTTTTTAGTTCAGTCAGTCAGTCAGTGTTTTTTTATTCTCGATCATTATTAAACAGTTTAACACAAAAATTATAAACATTAAAAAGATCAAGAAAAGGAAGAAGCAGCACAACGTCAGACGTTAAAACATGCATATGACAAACAAAATAAAAGTACAAGATAGTATAAAGCATGGCTGCAACACCTTAATCATATAAAGACATAAGTGAAAAAAGAAAAAAAACAAAATAAATAAATAAATACGTAAAAATAATATTATGAAACAAACTGAACAATTAAATAACCAGTGCATGACTAGGCTGCGTAATGATGATGGGTGGCACAGCTAGCCAAGATGGGAATTTAGCTCAACTGAGCAAGGTGAGTAAAGAAAAACCACCCAAAAAAGAAACCTCACCAGGTCCGGAAACCTTTTCTAAATGCAACTGGTGACTATAATAGAATAGTAAATATTGCCGAAAGTATATAAAAAAAAAATTACGGAATTATACAGCTAATAATAAACAAATATTAACGATAAAAGAGATAACATAACATAAAAAGAAAAAAAAAAAAACTATTATGCTAGTCAAAGTTGATGGAAAAACATATATTAATAATATAACAATTATAAACAACAACAAAAAAAAAAAAAAAAAAAAAAAAAAACATTTACAACAAAATTCATGCACTACAAAAATATTAAATAAAATTTTTGCAGACCAGCATAATAGCAACATAAAAAAATTAAACAAAGTCCATAACATTTAGTAATTGTTTTGAAACTTATTTTACAATTCTAAAAATAAAAAATTAATTGCTAAAACGAACAGTATACCATTGCCAAAAAGAAATTTTAATGAAAGAGCGAAGATAAGGGTGAAAAAGAATTAATTTGTTTAGAGTTTGAAATTATGCAGACAATCAAAATATAAGAAGAGTTTTTTTAAAGCTTTGTGTGCAGACTGGATATCTTGATCGATTAAGCTTTTCTTCCAGAGATTGAATTCAAAAAATTTTTACACCATTTCCTTCTTTCCAGAAACCTGTAATCAAAAATACATAGGGCAGTATCGCGTTTAGGAATCTAAACATTACAATTAAGTATTATTCCCATTACTTAAAAGATATTTATAAACCTCAAGAGTAAAAGATCGAACACTTTGTTTTTTATTTTTTAAGTCAAAGGGAATGCAATTCCAATAAGCGGGACCACGGTGTGAAATAGCTTGCTGACATACTGTGCTAAAACATTTCTTTGGAATAAAGATAGACTTGTTTCTGGTATTGTATTTAGATTCGTTTTTAGTAAAAACATCTTTAAATGCAGATGGGTTTTTACCATTTTTTTGCTTAAACATAAACACAATTAGTTCTTTGGCCAAAAGTTGATCTATTGTTAACAATTTATTTTCTTTCATGACATCACAAACAGTTGAGCTACTGTTAAAACTAAAAAATAATTTAACATATTTATAGCACAATCCTTGTAATCTTTTAACCAAAGTTTTATTGCCAAAACACCAATTTAAAATACAGTAAGAAAGCTGACTATTTATAAGAGAGTGATAAAGTAGAAGAAGAGATCTTTTATTTAACAATGACTTTACTTTAATAACAGTTCCAAGAACACTACGTAGTTTAGATATTAGGTGATTTATATGTCTTGACCATGATAAGTGCTCTTGTATATAAACACCAAGAAATTTAATATATTTAACTTGTTCAATTTCATTTTGTCGCAATGTGAGAGTTTGCTTTTTTGTTATTAATTTGGATTGAACAGTCTTAAATAAAATGTATTTAGTTTTAGAAACATTAACTGATAATCTATTTGAAATCAACCACTGGTCAACTAGTTGAAGTTCTTTATTACCAGCATCAAATAGCTCCTTGATGTCTTTATTTTGTAAAAAAATGCTTGTATCATCAGCAAACATCAAAGAATCACTATCATTCAGACAATTTTTGAAATCATTGAGATACATCAAGAAGAGAAGTGGTCCTAGATTAGAGCCCTGAGGTACACCACTTGTAACTTCAAGAGTAGTTGTAGAAAGAATTCCTGTATATTTTACTTGTTGTGTACGTCCTGTTAAGTAACTAGTAAACCACTTTAATGTATTGCCTCTAATCCCATAATGATTAAGTTTGGAAAGTAATATTGTATGATCAATTGTATCAAATGCTTTAGATAAATCCAAAAAAATTCCTAGGGTTGCCTTTTTACAGGCAAATGACTGAGATATTTTTTCCACTAAAATTGAAATTGCATGTGTAGTAGAATGATTTTTTCTAAAACCAAATTGATAGTTGTAAAAAAAATTTTGCTTTTCTAAAAATGAGTACAATCTATTATACATAACTTTTTCAAGTAATTTCGAAATATTTGATAATAAACTAACTGGTCGATAATTATTAATATTGTTGGAATCACCTTTTTTGAACACCGGACACACAGTTGCAAGTTTAAAGCAATCTATGAATTCACCTTTACTCATAGAAAGATTGAAGACATGGCTAAGTGCTAGAAGTATATTATGAGGGGAGGATTTAAGAACTTTGGTTGGAATATGATCTGGCCCTGCACTTAATTTGTTTTTTGAATTTTTCAGAATGCAAGCAAGTTCTTGAGGACATGTTGGCCAAGTAAACATTGATTGGCATGTAGAAGATTTTAAATATTCTGAGAAATGTTTCTTCTTGGGAGGTAAAGATTTCACTAATTCATTGGGAACATCAGCAAAATGTTTATTGAAATAGTTTGCTATTTTTAAAGGATCATGAACAATTTTTCCATCAATGTTGAGGCTTCTGCAATTAGATTTATGTTTTTTTCCTATTAGAATTAATCAATTTCCAAGTGCTTTTAATGTCTTTTTTACAATTGTTAAATTTTAAATTATAATATTCCTGTTTTTTTGTTTTAACAGTGGAAAAATACAAATTTCTGGCTTGTGTAAATGCCTGTCTTGTTTGTGGGTTTTTATTATTAATGTATCTTTTATATAGTTTTTCTTTTTTGTTTAATAGTATGTGAAGATCAGAATCAAACCACTGATTATTTGTTTTTTTGCAAGAAATTTTAGTTAAAGGAAAGAAACTTTCAAATTTATTCATATAAAGCTTTTGTAATTTTTGGTAGCTGGAATTTGGGTCAGAATCACATAATATAGGAGTAATATCGCTTTCTGAAAGAGCTTTAGAAAATAGATATACATTTTTATCTGTAAAATGGCGACATTGTTGGACATTTTGATGAGAAATTTTGCTGATGGAAGACAATTAGGATTCTTTGCGTTATCGATATAGTTCGGCAAATAAGATAATTGCTTATTATATTTGATTATTTTTTTTTGTATTTTGAAACAATTTGAAGACAAAAAATTTAATGAATCATTTCAAATCAGTGACTATCGGCTGTTCCAAGAAAAACTTGGATAAGACCACATAATGCCCAGTCTCAAATCGGAAAGCGAAATGAATTGATTTCCAATGTGTTTGTTAAAATAAGTTAAAGTCAAAACAGAAATCATTCGTATCATGTTTATTGTCACGCTGAGTGAATTCGATGTAATGTGCCCTGAATTACCTCTGTTGGTCGAATCATTAAACTTATTCATTTGTGTTTGTAATTGACAAGAGTAAACTAATCTCGATTCAGTTTCTATGCTTGTCGTACACTTAAAGCATTTTAAATTTTTCGGTCATTTTCAAACTTCAATCACTTTTAAAAACTATTAAAACAAATAGTTTTAACTGGAGAAATATAACGCTTTAACTGTCGACGTGCGATTCTAATAGATGATAATTAATCGATATAATGATGATGTCAAAGATCGTTGCATTAAGATTCCGAACAAACGTGCATTTTATTCGATATACGATTGTTTGGCTATGATTTTGTATCGTTTCGATACAAAACTGGTTTAGATTTACCTTGTCGATCATCTCATCAATTCTCAGTTGTTGTTCGGAATTAGAATTAGTGAAGTTGATTTCGGTGTTCGGATTTTGTGAAGTGATTGAAAGTTGAACTAAAAAAGTTAATAAACAAGTTTAGTTATGTGAGTGAACTGCTTTACATTGATAACAAAGCAAACATAAAAACAATTTAATCGCAACAGTTTATACGTTTATATCGCAACAATTTTCAATTTCATACCTTGATTAGCAGCTGCTGCAACTCGTTCGTTTGGTCTCGAATCGAAAGTAAGTTTTGTTTTTTGTTGCATTTTAATTTTGTGCATGAAACTCAGCACTGAATACAAAGTGGTCGACGTCATCGTCATGAAACGTTTTCCAAATGTTTTCTTCAAAACAAAACTTTGATGTAAATTATGACAAACAAAAAACTAGGTCTATGAAAAATCTTTGCTGTAACTTTGCATAAAGTTTATGTCATAAACCGTGTTTCCAAAATTACAATCTTATCATTCGATTCTAACTTAATTAAGTGTTTTAAATAAATTTTATAAAATCGCCAAGTCGCGGATTTAATTGAAAGTTTGCAATGGCATTGTGTTTACTGGTGTGTAAGCTAAATGTTCTTATCTTGACACCACAAACACATTGTATACCAGATCATTGATTTTAACACTTAGTTTTTTAACCAAATTATTTCAGTTTAGGTCCACATTATGAAAGAGTAAAACATATCTATATAATTATATCATTCAAGAGATGAATGAAATTTCAAAGGATTGTTTCAGTGATAGGACGATAAGATAATTATCACTTTGTTATCTAAGAAATGTTAAACAACATAATCAAGGTCCGCGTAACTTTAAACGAGACCTCTCAGTAGAAACTGGAATTGGGAGTCCAGAAATCTAAGTGAAGCGAAATAAAGTCTTCACAGTCTTAATTCAGATTTTAAATAAACGAAGACTTATTTTTTTAAATTTCACTTATTTTTCTGGTTCTATTCCAATTTTTCGGTGCATAGCTTTACTATGAAATCAGATAAAACGAAAATAAGCTTTATTTGTTGAAAATGTACACTCAAGCTGAGAAAATCATTTATGATTGGGAAGTGTTTGGAAAGGCTCTGCACACAATCATGATTGAAAAGTGAGTGATTTATGTTGTGCCGTTAGGAATACACAACGCTTTTCAATTTTTCAATAGGATCACAATGCTTACTTACAGTGAAGACTTGACTTGAAACAGAAACCATCATACAGACCAACACAGCCATACCGAGTAATAAAGTTAGTTTCTTTAAATTTTTGATTTACTTTATTGTGTGCTAACATATTTTTATTTTATTAGATTAATAAATTGAAATAACATTTAAATCAACTTTACAGTTTTGTCTCATCAATTGTCTAAAAATTTAAAACAAAATCACGCAACTAAACAATGATTTATGGTTAGTTTATTTAATAAACTAGAGAAAATTTATTTACTCCACTTACCTCGGTTGCAAAAATTCCAATGATTTTAATTTCTATTTGATTGTCGATTGTTTTACAATTGAATTGTCACAATGAAGTCATATGACAGCATAAAGCATACTTGCTTGAACATGCAATACAGCATGATAAATTCAATTGCTTGTCGTTTACGTACAAAATATTTGACCATTGATCATGGCCAGGTAATGGTGCCAGCTTTTCAAGCTTTTATCACTTTCAGATGAAAACCAAATTGTGTTTTTTGTTCGAAAAGCAAGAAAAAATACTTTGAAACAAAGAGTCTTTGCTTTGCTTCATTCTTTCAAAATACATAATTTAAACGTGAACCTTTAAGAAAAGTTCATTTTTTAGTATTCAATTCATTTTGAAGAGAAAAATAATGAAAAACATTGTTAAGCTTTATAAATTGCGATTGTTATTTTGTGATTTTTCGTGAAACACTTTCTTGCTTTTTATTTGTATTCATTTTAATTGGATGATTCTTAATTATTTTGTTAAATAATTTTGAACAGTGATTGGGACTCATATCGTCAGCCTCAAGTTTTCGGATCCATTTTCGACTCCGGATACCTGGCAAGAACCAGGCAAATGATGATGGATTCGGGGTGTTTCCGAGATGGTGAAAGGATAGAGCAGTGGCGTGCAGAAGGGGGACGAACGGGGCGACGGAAGAATGAAATAATCGATTTACTTGGTGAAACTATCAAGAAAAAAACAATTTTTGAAATTAAGGATGCAAAATATTTTACAATAATGTTGGATTCAACTCGAGATATTGGCCACGAAGAACAAGTTTCAGAAATTTTGCGTTATGTACATGAAATATCAAAATGAATGAAAATAGAAAAATCCAAATAAAGGAGGTATTTCTGGGATTTTTTTCCAAAATGGATCAAAAAGATGCAGGCAGCTTGGTAAATAAAATTCTACAGAAATTGGAGCAAGATAAATTTCCACCATTGATTGCCGTGGCCAAACATACGATAACGCAGCAGTTATGGCTGGAGTGAGAGGAGGCGTTCAATGAAAAATTCTGGAAGTCATTCCACAAGCTGTATTTGTGAATTGTGAGAACCATAGCCTCAATTTCGCCTGTGTCCATGCAAGTGGTATACATTCTGTTGTTGTGACATTTTTTGGACATCTGGATGAACTGTTCATTTTTGTTCTTCATCCACGTCTCGTTGGAAAGTGTTAAAATCATTTATCTCCCGGATTGTGAAAAGACAATGTCAAACAAGACGGAGTTCCAGATACGATGCTGTAGAAGTAATGTACGAAGAACTTGACAAAGTTATTGCAAGCCTTGACCACTTGCTGGAAGGAGACTATACTAAGGATACCAAGTCCGATGCAGAAACACTTCTACACTCTATTCAACAATTTTCTTTTATATCTTTATTAAATTTCTGGTATGCAATTTTAAAATTAGTGAACAAAGTTTCAAAGCGTCTGCAGGATCCGAAAATGGGGTTCAATGAGGCGTTTGTGACCTAAAAAGCCTTATTCAAATCTTGAATTTGAGAAATGAAGAAATTATGCATAATGCAGTACATTCAGCAAATGAATATTGCGAAAAATGGGACATACCAATTGCACGACCAAGAAGAAAAAGAATAATGCCAGGAGAAATAGCACGAGATAATGGACTCACAGTACAACAAAAAATAAATGCAGTAATGGTAGAGATTGTAAACAGATTAAATACCGAAATTGAAGACCGCAGTATTCGCCTGCAAGACCTCACAGATCGATTTTCATTTATCCTGAGTTTAAGTTCAATTGACGTTGAGCATGAGCAAGAAAGAGAAAAATTAAGAAAGGATTGTTTGGACTTTGCAAATTATTATGACAAATGATGTAACAGCCAATCAGTTGTACGATGACATTATTGACTTTGTTGTGCTCCTTCGAACTAGAGGAAATGCAGTTCTCTCTAATCCTAAGCATGCTCTTGAATGTTTAATGCAGTTTGGGAGGGATGTCTTCCTAATTTATGTATTGCATATAGGTTACTACTCACCATTGGATTTTCAATTGCAAGCTGTGAGATATCATTTTCAAAGCTAAAATTGATGAAAATATGTTTAAGATCATCTATGCTACAGGAACGCCTAACAAGCTTGGCTTTAATCAGCATCGAAAGAGAATTCCTTTCAGCAAATGTGAAAAATGAAGTAATTTAAATATTTTCCTATAGGAGAGCTCATATGGGAAAGAGAGATCGTAAAGTGTAAGTGTCTAATTGGTTTTGTCACATCATCACATGTTCTAGTTTAATACAATGAGTTACTTCTTCATCTGCTTTCACTAAACAATATCCTTAAAGCATTTTTATTGTATAGCTAATAAAAATATTAAGGGCAGGAAACCGACAATGCATCAAACTGCATGTTTGTACTTATACGATTACAGTTACTAATTCTAATAGAAAAAGTAGACAATTCTATCTCCTGTTATGTCTCACGAAGTTATGTATATACAGGGTGGGCCGTAAGTCGCACATTAAAGACTTACTTATAGTGTAGTGAAAACAATGTGAAAAGCAGAATAAAACATCCTTTCTTTACCTTGAACCTGTCAGTTATTATAACTTTCAGATTTGGTTGGTTTCAATCAAAGTTTATTTTCAGTTTTAATTTGCCATTAACTTGTTTCAAATTCTTTGTTGCGCGACTTTCGGCCCACCCTGTATAACTTATACATGCTATACAGTATAATAGTATTAATTTGTCTCTAATGCTTTTCGTTCAAAATGGTTTGATCATTGGTCAGGGTAAGGTGGCGTCAGCTTTTCATATCACTCTCGGTCAATACTTTATATCTTAATTTGTTTTTTCTCGAAAAAAAGGTACAAAGTTTTTGACGTACTTGCACATAAAATAATGACGTACTTAATGACTTACATACACATAAAATAATCAGAGTAATTTATTTGACTTAGAAAGTGAACATGCTATTAGTTGATAGCAAAGGGCTTTAAAATCTTTTAATTTCAATTATTATAGCTCACTTCTTTGTATCAGTGATGTAGTCAAGACCTCAAACGTCGAGACTGAGAGCAAGACTCAATAATTGTTCTGAGACAAAAACGGATTTCGTGACCGGCAAATTTCGAGACCGAGACATTCGAGATCGAGATTAAAAATTTTACAAATATATAGTCCATTTTATTTATTACCAAAAACAATAAAGTAAAAAAGATCATTTAAACAAGCATCTCTAATATGTTGGAAAGCGCTTTGCATCTGTGTGATTGCATCATTTAAGAATTCACTTTTAAAAAATCCTTAATTAACGGTAGAGCAGAAGAAAGCCGAAACACACAAGTCATGCCGATTAACAATGTTAAAAAAAGCAAGACGTTCATTAAACATTTTATGTTTCAAGACTCAAAAATGCTGAAGGCACGGTCATCACGGTAATAGGTTAAAAGTTCATTTAAATATTTGATTATCTCGGCTATCTGTTTTGGTGTGTTGCAATTGTTGGATTTATTGGCTATGTTTGGCTTACATAGAATAGAATTTGTCTAAATATTCAGTTTAAAAAGATTAAAAATAACGATGAATTATGCAAATTAAAAACTATTTCACGACTCGCTGATTTTTGTTTCGATATTATCTCCGTTTATTTTCCATATACTTTTGGCTAGATTATTCGGAGTAGTTTTTAGGATTTTAGGACACTCACTCTCCGGGCACTTTTCCCTGGGTATATGACCAAAGTAAAACAATACTAGGGGCATTTGACCAAGGAGTAAATAACGGAAGGTATGTGACCCGGAAGTAAGTGGGCCTGGTACCGTTTTTAAGATGTTGGCTTTTTGTATTGTGGCGAGCTATTTTATTCATGATGTTTTATATTGGCAACATAACATTGCCACGCAACGTGACTACGCTATGCGAACATGTGCTTTATTCGAAAATATAACTAGTTGAGAAGCAGACGCGTGTTGGTTGTTATAAACTATAAGTTGAGATTAGTCAAGGTTAAATAAAAGTTAAACGAGACAAGAACACTATATTGGTGACCCCGTTATATTGAATACGCTGGCATTCACCAGCGCGTTATCAACCTTAGTCTAGACAATAAGTACCAGTAACTAAGCTTAGTCATGTCTCTGGAAAACGAAACGCTGCAAAAATTAGCTGAAGCGATTTCAAATCTCAACGCTACTGCGACAACAGCTACCGTGCCTCAGGCACCCGAAGTACAGGCAGTTTCAGTGAAGCTACCAGAGTTTTGGCCAGATGACCCAGAAGTATGGTTTATCCGCGTCGAGGCACAGCTGAGATCAAGGGCTATTACACAAGATCAGACAAGGTTTGATTATGTAGTTGCGGCGCTAGATAACCGGGAAATTGTTGAGATTAAGGCTGTGTTGACTAATCCCCCACAACAAGACAAATACAACACAATTAAAAAGGCACTGCTGTCAGCATTTGGAAAAACACAAGCACAAAAAGATGCTGAGCTACTGAATATTTCGGGATTAGGTGATAGGAAACCTACAGCGCTGCTGCGACACCTAGAATCTCTCAATAACGATGCTGCCACTTTACGACGAGCGTTTTTCTTAGCTCAGCTCCCAACCCAAGTACGTGCCATTTTAGCATTAAAAGAAATTGACGATATTAGTGAGCTAGCTAATGCGGCTGATAGGATTATGGAGGCTAGTCAACTGACCCCTACAAATTCGACGGCGGCTGCTGTTCATGCACCAAAACTTAAAAGCCAACCTGTGACTTCCAAGCTGCAAAGGCCAGTTTCAAGCACCCAGTTTATTTGCTTTTACCATCAACGATTTGGAACAGAGGCTCGTAACTGTCGTCCCGGATGCAAATTTGCGCAACTACTGGACCCATCGTCTTCCCACAACAGCAATCTTGCAACCCAGGGAAACGTAAAGGCCGGTCGTCGATAACTACGGCGGCCGGCGACTTTGGATCAAGCACCCTGTCAGTGTGGGATAGACACACTGTTACTTCCTTTTTAGTTGACACTGGAGCTGATGTCAGCGTCTTTCCAGCATCTGCAGCTGACAAGCATACCCGGGCTCCTTCTGGCACTCTCACAGCAGCCAATGGATCCAAGATCAAAACATGGGGACAACAAACCCTCACCTTTAATCTTGGCAAAAGACGCACTTACCAACAAGACTTTTATGTAGCAGATGTTACATGCCCTATTCTTGGTGCGAATTTTTTCATCGCTCATAATGTCGCAATCGATCTTCGTGGCCGCCGCCTTATCGATTTTAATCATGGAGACATCTTCTCCACAATGTCAGAGCCGAATGCCAACATCCTTTCAGGTTTATCATTAGCTCCCTCAAACAGCTTTGAAAAGCTCTTACAAAAGTTTCCAGACATACAGACACCCCATTTTGAACCACAGGTGAACAAACATGGAGTTGAACATTATATCATTACTGAATCTCCACCCACTCATTCACGACCTCGTCGTCTTCCGGCCGATAAACTGTCAGTAGCTAAGGATGAATTCCAGAAACTGGAGCAAGCTGGAATTGTTCGTCGTTCCAACTCGCCTTGGTCATCTCCCCTACATATCGTGCCCAAAGCATCTGGAGGTTGGAGGCCATGTGGCGACTACCGACAGTTCAATGCCGCTACAGTAGATGACAGATACCCCTTACCCCACATTCAGGATTTCAACAGTCAGTTAGCGGGCTCCAAAATTTTTTCTAAAATAGATCTTGTCCGAGGATACTACCAAATCCCTATGGCAACTGACTCCATCCTTAAAACTGCAATTGCAACCCCTTTCGGACTGTGGGAGTTTCTTCGAATGCCATTTGGTCTGAAAAACGCAGCTCAGACCTTTCAACGGCTCATGGACGGAATTTTTCAACAACTCCCATTTGTCTTTGTATATCTAGATGATATTCTTGTGACCAGCAAATCAAAAACTCAACATCTCACACACTTAGAACAAGTATTCCAACTACTGGCCAATAATGGTTTAGTGATCAACAAGACAAAATGCCTTTTCGGGGTAACGGAACTTGAATATCTTGGTCATTTGGTAACTACCAGTGGCATTCTTCCTTTAAACAGCCGAATTGACACCATACGAAACTTTCCAACTCCAGAAAATCGCCCTACTCTTCAGCGCTTTTTGGGCATGATTAATTATTATCACCGTTTTTTGCCTGACATTGCCCCCAAACTTGCACCGTTACACGCAGCCTCAGCAGGACGTGGCAAAGCCATCACCTGGACACCAGAGTGCCAAACAGCATTCGAAAAAGCTAAATCGGCACTAGCACAAGCCACTTTACTTCATCATCCCAAACCCGATGCAGCTACAAGCATCACAGTGGATGCTTCAGATGTGGCTATAGGTGCGCAGTTAGAACAATTACAGCAAGTCAAGTGGGTTCCACTTGCATTTTACTCTCTTCTGCTGAAAAAAACTATAGCGCCTTTGATCGTGAGTTGCTTGCTGCATATAGTGCAATTCGGCACTTTCGACATTTTGTTGAGGCTAAACCATTTACCATCTATACCGATCACAAGCCATTGGTATTTGCACTTACAAACACCGCAGAACGTTCCCCACGGCAAGCTCGCCACTTGTCTTTTATTGCTGAATTCTCAACTGATATTCAATATATCAAAGGCAAACACAACAAAGTGGCAGATACTCTATCTCGTATTAATGCTGCTACGCTACCATTAATCGACTTTAGGCAACTGGCTGCTGATCAGCTGTCATCAGCTGAAATAGAAGCATATAGAACTGCTATTTCAAGTCTTAAACTCCAAGACGTGAAGTATCATGATGTAACGCTTTTGTGTGATGTCTCCCTTGGCAAACCCCGACCTATTCTTCCCCAAGAATGGACTTTTCGAATATTCAATGCAATTCATGGATTATCACATAGCGGGCCCAAACCAACCCAGAGAGCCATCGCTGAGAGATTTGTTTGGCATGGACTTAAAAAAGACATTAAACGCTGGTGTAAAGCTTGCCACAACTGCCAGTCAGCCAAAATACACAAACATACAAAAGCACCCTTGGTTCAACGCAATACTCCCAATGGTCGCTTTCGCAGCCTTCATATTGACTTAGTGGGCCCGCTTTCCCCCAGTGAAGGGATGAATTATTTGCTGACTGTTATTGACCGTTTCACTCGTTGGCCAGAAGCAATCCCAATACCAGACTCTAAAACTTCCACTTGTGTCAAAGCTCTCATCCGACACTGGATTTCTCGCTTTGGTGTTCCAGAAGACATTACGACCGACCGCGGGCCTCAATTCACTTCTTCTCTATGGTCAGAACTTGGAAAACTCTTAGGACTCAAGCTACACAATACAACTGCTTATCATCCCCAGGCCAATGGCATGGTAGAGAGACTACATAGACAACTAAAGAGTGCACTCAAAGCACGAACAACTGACCCTTACTGGATGGATCATCTTCCATTTGTACTTCTTGGCTTGCGGGTAGCATGCGAGAAAACCCAAATTGTTCACCGGCAGAGTTGGTATATGGATCAAGTTTGAGAATACCTGGTGAATTCATCGACACTCAAAACAACCGACAATGTGAACCTACCTCTCAGTTTTTGCGAGACTTACAGCATGCCATGCATTCTGCTATACCACCACTAACCATGTACCACACGACACCACAACAACATCTTCCACCCAATTTGGCACAATCTGGATATGTTTATGTGCGTGTAGACAGTCATCGCTCACCTTTACAACGCCCTTATGAAGGACCATTTCGCATAATTGCCACATCGGACAAATATTTTACGTTGAACAGTAACGGACGATCAGACAAAGTTTCAGTAGACCGTCTCAAGCCAGCATACATCTTGCCAAATCCGAACAACACTAACAATTCTGCCATACCACAGACTCCTCCCGAACGCTACACACAAGACGAGATGTTGCGTACACGCAGTGGCCGAATGGTAGCACCACCGCCACATTTAGCAACAGACTATGTTACAACAATCACATCACCTGAGATGATGCATTGCTGGGGGGAGCATTGTGGCGAGCTATTCTATTCGTGATGTTTTATATTGGCAACATAACATTGCCATGCAACGTGACTACGCTATGCGAACATGTGCTTTATTCGAAAATATAACTAGTTGAGAAGCAGACGCGTGTTGGTTGTTATAAACTATAAGTTGAGATTAGTCAAGGTTAAATAAAAGTTAAACGAGACAAGAACACTATAGTATCTTATCATATTGACACATTTTTAGTTTAACTTTGAAACAAATTAGTATTCTGTTTTAAACAATTAAATTGACACAGTGGCGTATGCACAAATTTGTTATGAAGTGGGGAGCGGATGAAAGCCAAAAACACGATCACCAATCCGTGATGACTTTTACAAAAGATAGGCATGGTGCAACAGAAAATAGTGAGCCACTTTTAAAGACTCACTTAAGATATAATAAAATTATCTATTAATTTTAATATGATTATTTTAACCTTATTTTTATCTTCTTGAATCCCTGACTCACAGGAAATTGTCGGAGCCGCTATATATCAAGCAACTATCAAACTATTATATTGACCGGCTTCTGGAGAAGGCAAGATTTTGCTGTCCGGTTGAAATGTTTCATTTTGTTTTTCAGTTTATATTTAGAGGTATGATCAAAATTTAGGACAGTTTGCTAAAACCACCAAACAGGGAAAAGTCTCGTAAAGTGCTTTTCCAAGTACACAACAAACAGAATGGCGTGAGAGGACTTTGAACGGCGATGGTGTTGATCACGTTCGTCATCAATCACGACGCTCTTAACCACTCAACCACGCTGCCGATAAATCTAAAATAAAAGTGAAGACCTTATTGCTCTTCACTTATTTCAAGATTTAGGTTTCTTATAATTCTCGAGACCAAAACTGAGACCACCAACACAAGTTTGAGATTGAGACGAAACCGAGACCACAAAAAATCACTCGCAACACCAAGACCGGTCTCGAAATCTTGATCACTGGTTTATATTAAAATTGTTAAAAAGTCCTTATTGTGTACTCCTAAATTAAAGTAAAACAAGCAATTTTTTTGAATGTCAATTTATTACAACAAATCATTACATTGATTAAGATAAAGCTTTGAGCTTGTTGTTTGTAATAAGATGATTTCGACTAGCGATGAAAATCGTCTAATTCAGTACTATTCAACTGGCTATACTGTACAATCAAGTTTTCTTAGTTGTATACCGTAGTTTCAAGAATTAAAAACTGCAATATACAACTAAGAAAAGGTGTACGAAGGATATACAGTAGGACTGCCAAACCCTCGAAATCGTTTCATGCAACCAGAAAAATAATTTTAAACTAAGTTTTCGGTCCAGTAGATTTTACTCGTTTTAATTAGAAAAAACCCGAAGTATTAGAGAAAAGACCTTGTTCTGTTTGTTTTTATCATTTTCTTGGTCTTCTACTGAAGTACCGATTCAAACTGCAGTAAGCGAATCACTGATAAGAAGCCATGCAAAACCTCAAGTTTGGAACTGTATTTTATGGTATTTAACTAATTCAAATAAAAAAATTTAAAACATTGATAAAAACAGTCATACAAAATTGTTAAGTCAAGACCAGAAAAAAGTTTTACTTTAATTTTCGATTACAATAAAACATTGTTATTATTGAGGTATACAGACATGAAGAAAAGACAAGATTAGAAACGAGCACATCAGGAGTACTGTTAAGGTAGAACGGTTAGGAATGAAGCTGAGGGAGGGCAGGCTGAGGTGGTATGGACATGTCATGAAGAGAGACCAAGAGTATGTAGGAAAAAAAATGATGGAAATGGAGTTACCAGGAAAGACGAAAAGAGGGAGACCAAAGAGAAGATTTTTAAATGTGGTAATAAAAGATACGGAGGAAGTTGGTGCGAAGGAGACGGACATTGAGGACAGAAAGATGTGGAGATTGATGAAACCCTGTGGCCACCCCTGACTAAAGGAAAAGGCCGAAAGGAGAAGAAGAAGATTGTTGAGGTGTACAAAATTGGTGAAAAATTGTAAAAAAGTGTATTTCAGGATTGAAAAGCAATGGCCTATATAATATCATTTGTCGTTTAAATAAGCCGTTAGATCATGTTTGTAATTATGCCTTCAGTAAACTAAACATACTAAAAACACTTTTTGAATCGCAGACTTTGTAAATAAAATTTTATTCAAAATTATAACACAACAACAATAAAAATAACAAAAAGTTTATTAGAAACATATTATGCAAAAACAACAATTTAGTTGAAAGTCAACTTTCGATAAGTGGTTTAGTTTGTTGGTTTGCGGTTTGTTGATCCTGGTTTTGATTGTAAACTGGATAGTCGCGATATTGTCATTTGTAATTGTGATATTGTTGTAAGTTTTCATCATTGCGATACCATTTGTAATAATAAGAACGATTGGATAATGATGACGAGTTAACATATGGCTGATGTTGATATTGTCGTTTGTAATTGTGATATTGTTGTAAGTTTTCATCATTGCGATACCATTTGTAATAATTAGAACGATTGGATAATGATGACGAGTTAACATGTGGCTGATGTTGATTGAAATATTGCTCGTCAATGTAATCTCTCAGACGTCGGTTTTGATTTGTCAGAGCTCGTACTGAACGTTTAAGATTCTTCGAGTCGTGTTCGAGTACTTGACAAGTGTCTTTGAGATACATTATGTGTCGATGTTTCTGTGCAAGCAGTTCCGTTCGTTGATGAAAGAGTTTGTTCGCTTCACGGATATTGTCGTCGAGTTTTTGTTTTTGTTGTACGAGTTTTGAAATAGTGTTTTTCTGTTCGGAATTGGTTTGTTTTAAATAATCGATTTTTTCGTGTGAGCGCCTGATTTGCCAATATACATCGGACGAGATTTTTCGATTGACATAGTAGTCTGTGATGGTTGCTTTGTTTTGATCGTCGTCGTCGTCATCGTCATCGTGTACGTTAATGGATGTGTTCGTGGTTTGAGTGAAAGAATCGATTACGGTAGCAGCTACTGGTTTATTGAGTCGAAGATTTTTTAGTTGTTCGCGTAGTTGAAGGTTTTCGTTATGAAGTTGATTGTTGCGTTGCGAATAACGTGAAATGATCGAGTCTTTTCGTCTCAGCTCAAGTTGGTAAATGTTGATCTCGTTTATTGGAGACTTTTCGTTTACGAGTTTCGATTTGCATAAAACCTGAAAAGATAAAGAAATTTACAATTGTTTGCATTACAGTTGCATCGTTACATAAGTTATATACGTTTGACATTGACAGCGACTAACTTTTAAAACAGTTAGTTTTCACGTTAAATAGAAATATCGTCATAAAAGCGATTCTACGTGATGTAAAACTATACAAAACTGTTGCATAAAATCCAGATGGAAAAAGGTTCTGGCGGATGGACCCATAAAAATGACAATTAGGATTCTTTGCGTTATCGATATAGTTCGGCAAATAAATAATTGCTTATTATATTTGATTATTTTTTTTTGTATTTTGAAACAATTTGAAGACAAAAAATTTAATGAATCATTTCAAATCAGTGACTATCGGCTGTTCCAAGAAAAACTTGGATAAGACCACACATAATGCCCAGTCTCAAATCGGAAAGCGAAATGAATTGATTTCCAATGTGCTTGTTAAAATAAGTTAAAGTCAAAACAGAAATCATTCGTATCATGTTTATTGTCACGCTGAGTGAATTCGATGTAATGTTTCTTGAATTACCTCTGTTGGTCGAATCATTAAACTTATCCATTTGTGTTTGTAATTGACCAGAGTAAACATAATCTCGATTCAGTTTCTATGCTTGTCGTACACTTAAAGCATTTTAAATTTTTCGGTCATTTTCAAACTTCAATCACTTTTAAAAACTATTAAAACAAATAGTTTTAACTGGAGAAATATGACAACCTGTGATTCTAATAGATGATAATCGATATAATGATGATGTCAAAGATCGTTGCATTAAGATTCCGAACAAACGTGCATTTTATTCGATATAAGTTATTTATTGTTTGGCTATGATTTTGTATCGTTTCGATACAAAACTGGTTTAGATTTACCTTGTCGATCATCTCATCAATTCTCAGTTGTTGTTCGGAATTAGAATTAGTGAAATTGATTTCGGTGTTCGGATTTTGTGAAATGATTGAAAGTTGAACTAAAAAAGTTAATAAACAAGTTTAGTTATGTGAGTGAACTGCTTTACATTGATAACAAAGCAAACATAAAAACAATTTAATCGCAACAGTTTATACGTTTATATCGCAACAATTTTCAATTTCATACCTTGATTAGCAGCTGCTGCAACTCGTTCGTTTGGTCTCGAATCGAAAGTAAGTTTTGTTTTTTGTTGCATTTTGATTTTGTGCATGAAACTCAGCACTGAATACAAAGTGGTCGACGTCATTGTCATGAAACGTTTTCCAAATGTTTTCTTCAAAACAAAACTTTGATGTAAATTATGACAAACAAAAAACTAGGTCTATGAAAAATCTTTGCTATAACTTTGCATAAAGTTTATGTCATAAACCGTGTTTCCAAAATTACAATCTTATCATTCTATTCTAACTTAATCAAGTGTTTTAAATAAATTTTATAAAATCGCCAAGTCGCGGATTTAATTGAAAGTTTGCAATGGCATTATGTTTACTGGTGTGTAAACTAAATGTTTTTATCTTGACACCACAAACACATTGTATACCAGATCATTGATTTTAACACTTAGTTTTTTAACCAAATTATTTCAGTTCAGGACCACATTATGAAAGAGTAAAACATATCTATATAATTATATCATTCAAGAGATGAATGAAATTTCAAAGGACTGTTTCAGCGATAGGACGATAAGATAATTATCACTTTGTTATCTAAGAAATGTTAAACAACATAATCAAGGTCCGCGTAACTTTAAACGAGACCTCTCAGTAGAAACTGGAATTGGGAGTCCAGAAATCTAAGTGAAGCGAAATAAAGTTTTACGAGTCTCAATTCAGATTCTAAATAAACGAAGACTTATTTATTTATTTTTCACTTATTTTTCTGGTTCCATACCAGTTTTTCGGTGCATAGCTTTACTATGAAACAAGATAAAACAAAAGCAAATCTCATTCGTTGTAAATGTACACTGAGATTGAGAAAAACAGTTTTTTGTGTTTGTTTGGTTTCATAGTGAGTTTTTTGAATGTGATGAGAGTGGCTTTTCCAAACAGATTGTGATTATTTCCGTGTCAAAATCTATATGACGGTGTCCTGAACAAATGGCGCATCCAATTGTGTGTTGATGCGATATAGTACGCCGGCTCTGCACATAATTATGATTGAAAAGTAAGTGATTTATGTTGTGCCCTTATAAAAGACACTGCACGACTAATTTTCCAATAAGATCACAATGCTTACTTACAGTGATGACTCGGCTTGAAACAGTAACCATCATACAAAGCAACACGGCCATACTAAGCAATAAAGTTAGTTTCTTTAAATTTTTGATTTACTTTATTGTGTGCTAAAATATTTTTTCTTAGTTTTGTTGTTGAAATAACATTTAAATCAACTTCATTAAACAAAAATCACCCAACTAAACAATGATTTATGGTTAGTTTGCTTAATAAACTAGAGAAAATTTATTTACTCCACTTACCTCGGTTGCAAAAATTCCAATGATTTTAATTTCTATTTAATTGTTGATTGTCTTAGAATTAAATCGTCACAATAAAGTGATATGACAGCACAAAGCATACTTACTTGAACATGCAATACAGCATGATAAATTTAATTGCTTGTCGTTTATGTACAAAATATTTGACCATTGATCATGGCCAGGTAATGGTGCTAGCTTTTCAAGCTTTTATCACTTTTAGGTGAAATCCAAATTGCGTTTTATATTTTGTTCACTTTTCGGATATTGTCGTCGAGTTTTTGTTTTTGTTGTACGAGTTTTGAAATAGTGCTTTTCTGTTCAGAACTGGTTTTTAAATATAATCGATTTTTTCGTGTAAGCGGCTGATTTGCCAATATACATCGGAAGAGATTTTTCGATTGACATAGTAGTCCGTGATGATTATCTCAAAATATTTTACGTATTTTTTTAGAAAAAAACTTAAAAAAACTTTGTTTGGAAAAAAAACATACTGCCTTTACGTATTATTAGGTCAAAATTAACTCCCATTTTTTGTATAGGTTAATTGTTTTGGCTTAAGATGAAAAACGCAATTTTAGGAAAATAAAAATGTTTTAAATCAACCAATTGTTGCCGTAGTTGATTTATGGTTGTTTATGAACAGCTAGCAATTTTTTTTATTCGCTATTGTATTTTTTTATAGCAGGGTTTACCAAACTACGGCTCGCTGAATTATTTTTTCTGGTCCTTCGCATGTTATCTCAAAGAAGCTAAATGCAATGGCTTATAGTAATACAGAAATAAATATCAAAATTTTAGTTGTCGGGCCACAAGAAATGTATCCATAATTTTGTATGTTCTGTTTCTTATAACAATTTTTCACGGTGCATTACAGATAAATTAGCTAATGAGTCTTCACAGTAGGTTGCAGTAAAAATCAGAGACAGATTCCGAGTGAAAACTTTTTTTTTGGTCTTCACCCTAAATTTTAGACAAATTTTTCTTTCATATCCGTAAAGTTCTCGAAAATCAAGATTCGGGAAAATGTCACAAAATTTGGGCAAAACTCTATTGCTTTCCCAAATTTTTTAGGCTGGTACGCTTATGACTACAACAATTTTTTGTAAGTGATTAGTTAATTTCCATTCTTATAAGTACTTAACGCTTTATTTTCAGTTTTCCGCTCTCCTGATTGCGTGTGAAAAAGGTTTATTTTTATGGTCATTGAATTCTAGGAACTTGGATTGATTTTGGTTAAATTTTGAAGTGAAAAAATCCCATGACACGTAATGGTGAGAGAGGGGAAATCCCAAAGTCAAATTTGTGAAAAATTGGTTTTGTAAAAGCAATATCACTTTTCACAGTATAGATGTACAGTGCTTTGATTTTTAGGTTTTACAAAATATAAAGTAGGTTTGTTTTAAACAAATTTCTAAAGTTTTTGATTTCAAAAAATTACTATATTAATCTTATTTTAAGTACTGATTTATGGCCATTAGTTTTACTTGAAATTGAAAAAGATTTATTTTTGTTTATGATTAAATTATAACTTAGCCGAAATAAATTTGATAAAATTATGGCATCTGTGCAAAGTAATGCTATAGATCTTCCTCCTGATTTTGATGACCATATCTTGGCATTAGAAGGTATATCTTTAATGTTAAATAATGGATTTAAAGAATCTGAAGTTTTATTTGGAAAATTTAAGTAAGTTGACTATTTTTTTTTGTAACATTTTTTAAAATAATTTTAATGTTAAGTATTTTTACAGAAGTAGTTTTTTTTATTAAGAGCTATGTTAAATTTTTATACATGTGATATGATAATGTTTGTTCTGTCAGATCAGTGTTTCTCAACCTTTTTTGTGGCGACCCAAATGTTAAGCAAAAATATAAAACATACAGCAAGACTTTGGCAACCCAATCTTTTTACAGATTTCATTGCAAGCATAAAAATCTCTATTTTTATCCCAAAAATGTAGTGATCTACCTAAAAAAAAGTTTTTACTTTGAATCTGTCTTGGATTTTCATGTCTAAAAAGTAGTGATTTAACTTTAACACAAAGGTTTTAAATTTTTTCATGCCTGCTGCACACTTTAAGACCTTTTCAAAATTCACAGACCTCTTGGCCAGAGTGAAGATTTTGATTTTTGTTGCTAATAAGTAATGTTCTTTAAAAAAAGCCTTCATTTTAAATCTGTCTTAAATTACTTGATTTTTATTGCTAAAAAGCAGTATCCAGTAAAAATAAAGGTTGCAGAGCAATTGACTAATGTTTTTTTAAAAAGTTACGGATTAAAAACTACTGCTTTAACACAGCTACAGTCATTGGTGACCCAATCAAATTAAATGGCAACCCACTTTTGGGTTGTAACGCAGGGGTAAAAAAGCACTGTTATAGATGTATGTCTTGTAATGTGGTGTTGGTGACTTATTTATTTTTTCTGGAACTGAATTATTGTAAGATGATTGTAGTTGGAATGTGTTTGAGATATTCTTTACTAATCTGGATCTGTAATGATATGTTAATTTAAAGACTATTATGGAAATTGTATCTGAATGTGCATTAAGATGATATAGGCGGCAAGTTAGTGAGGTCTCATTAAGAAGTCACTGTCAGCGACTTTTATTGGTGAAACTAAACTGGAACCCCCACAACATTTGAAAGAAATAAAAAGAAACCAAGAGGAAAAAAATCTTTTCAAGAAATTATAGTAACCACAGGGGGATTCTGGGTTAATTTTACGAAAATCACTTTCTGTGACTTCTTCAAGAGACCCAGTTTGTCTTCCTCAATTCTTTTAGTTGTGTTGTATAAAGCTTAAATTGGTTTTGTCTTGTAGGTGTTTTTTATATGTGCCTCATGTGCAGCCTTTTAAACATGCAGGGCTTTGTTCTGAATGTTTTTTATGTGTGTTGATGTTAATGTCTGATAAGATCTGATAAGATAAAAATTTAACCTGCTACACAAACTAAAAATGATAGCAAGATTGATTCAACATTAAAGGAAATTGCTATTATCAATAGGTATTTCAATATTACATTTAACTTAATTTCTCTCAGGCTTAAAATCTTGTTGTCACTCAAATTGAAAAACCTTTTAATAACAATACAACAGACCATGAAATCACAAATTTCTTAGTTCTTTGCAAAAGTTTCAATTTTTAAAAATAATGAAAATGCCAAAACATTTTATGAATTAATCCATTTGACTTAAAATATTGTTGAACCATCAACAAGTAGAAATCTAGCAGAAATGGAATTTCTTTGACTTGATAAATTATACCTACATCATCCTTGTCATAATGCAGCAGTTAAATTGCACATAAATATGGTAACTTAGAATGTTTTACTGTTGCTGGGTTTGAGAGATTTATTGAGGAAGTTGATAAAGCATTTTAACATCCTAAGCAGACAGTTTTTAATATGTAAATTTCTGATGTTAATTTGACTTGAAGAATTCAGGCTAAAGCTATTTTTTTATATAAACAAACTTTGTGTTAACCAAAAAAAATTTTAAATTGACTGTATTTTTTACTCCTGTGTAACCAATATTGTTTCATCAGCTAAGAGTATTAACTGTGAATTGAAATACCTGTTTTCTACACTGCAACTCTTTTATAATTTATTGGTGTTTTTTGGGATCATTTTAAAAGTTAACTAATATTTGTAGTTCACAAAGTATTACCACAAAAAATAAGAATCCTTAAGTAACCTCTGCCAAAGAGTCGTAGATATACCGCTTTTAGTTTGAATTATGGTTGAGTTATGTACCTAAAAAACTAATGAGTATATGCTAAATTTTCATGATAATCAATTTTTAAGTTTTTATATTAACTTATAATTTTTTTGGATTTTTGTGTTGCTATGACCCCAAAAATCTGTATTTTCATTTTAGCTAATTTCTAGTAGAAGAGAAAAAATTGTTATAATGGTTATAGGATAATGGACCTTTGTGTCTTTTAAGATCAAAATAAATTTTGTAGTGGCTTTGAAGATATGGGATTTTGGCAAGATTTGACCCTTCTGTAACTTTTTGGTTGAGGTAGCCACCTTAGTTTTTGAAGCAACTCACTAAAATTATTTTTAACTAAAGCTTTAGATCCAAAGGCAACTTTTTAAACTTTTTTTTTTAATTTCAAAAATTTTTTTTACTTTATCCCATTATTGAGGTTAGGACTTTGGTGGATAATTTTTATGCACTACAAAATGGCTCATTTTTGCTTCTCTAATTTCTTCTAAATGGAGCCCCTCTGTTTAAAAAAATACTATCTCAAGCTTGCTGAAATTTGCACACACAAGCATTTAAACTAGTACTTAAATTTGGTAACAAATCAGCAGCATCGTCAAATGGTTAAAGCTGTTGGCAGGGTCGTCGAGTAGTTAGAGCACCATGATTGTGATTAAAATGGTCTTAATTAAAAACCTACCTGCACCATTCTGTTATGTCTGTGAGAAAGACACTTTACAAGGGGCATTCAAAAAATACGTGGAATTTTATAATTTTTTATAATTTATTGATACAATCAATCTACTTTTCAATGTAGTCTCCACCAAGGTCAATGCACTTCTCCAGGTGGTGGTTCCATCCTTTTATCCCATTTTTGAAGTAATCTGCTGACCATTTTGTGAGCCATGTTTTTGCTGCTTGCTTTGCCTCATTAGTGTCATCAAAATAAACACCTTTCAAGTGTTCTTTGAGTTTTGGAAATAAAAAAAGTCAGATGGGGCAAGGTCTGGGCTATAAGGTGGATGTGGCAGCAATTCCCATCGAAATTCTCTCAAAACATCTCTTACAATCCAAGAAGAATGTGCTGGGGCATTGTCGTGATGGAAAAGAATTCCACAATGGAGTTTTCCTGGACGCTTTTCAGCAAATTTTGCTCTCCATTTCCTTAAAACGTCTATGTAATAGGCACCTGTAACAGTTTTTTTACCTTCTAAAAAATCTACTAGCACAACTCCTTCAGAGTCCCAGAAAACAGTTGCCATACTTCTTGACAGACCTCTCAGACTTGAATTTGATTGGGCCAGATGATCCATGTGGGAGCCACTGTTTGGACTGCTGTTTTGTTTCAGGATCATACTGGTAGACCCATGTCTCATCTGTGATAATTCGATCAAAAAAGTGGTCTTCATCTGCTTCAATTTTGAACAAAATTGCCGCTGACAATTCATTTCTGAGATTGAGCTGATTTGGGCACAACGCTTTTGGCACTCATTGCACCGAAAGCTTGTTGAGGCATAAATCATCATGCAGAATTGAATGAGCTGAACCAACTGATATGCCCACAGTCTCAGCTATCTGATAAACTGTCAATCATCCATCTTCTTTGACTAGGTTCCTAACAAAATCAATTTTTTCATTGTTTTTTGAGGTTGTTGGTCTTCCACAACCCTCATCATCTTCAGCAGCTTCTCTACCATCTCGAAATCTTTCAATTCACTTGTAGACACAAGTTTTCTTCAGAGCATCATCTTTATAAATGGTCTGCAAAGCTTGAATGATCTCCATTCCTTTCCAACCAAGCTTTACCAAAAATTTGATGTTGGTTCTTACCTTGAAATCCTTATGCTCCATGAGTTAAAAAACTACCTTAAATAAACTAGCTGTTGACAACTTCGTTTACAAGTGCAAAATGAGTGATAGCAATTATTCGATTACAAAGAACATGCTTTTTATGGCTAGCATGCTAAAATACGTTTTTTCTTGCTGGCACTCTTGTCATGAAAGAATTCCGTGTATTTTTTGAATGCCCCTCGTTTGGCACTTTCTCTTCCTTGGTAGTCTTGGCAAACAGTTCTAAATTTTAATCATATCTCTATAAAACTAAAAAAGCAAAATAAAAAATTTCAACTAAGCAGCAATGCTTTAGCGTCTCTGGAAGCAGGTCATGGTAAAATCTTGCTCTCCATCACCTTCCTGCAAGTCAGGGGAATAAATATAGAGATAAAATGACATATTTTTGTATACAATGAAAACAAAGCACTGCAGTGCAACATCTAAAGCACTTTAAATGTTAATAAAAAATTTAACTGATTTGGATTTTATTAGTTTTTTAGTTTGCTTACAGTTAAATGAGCAAAACTTGAATATTTTACAGCAGGTGTGTCAAACTTGTGAGTCTATGCAGGCTGCATCAAAAAATTGTAACCCAAAAAACTTTACCTTGGGCTGCAATCTGGTTACCATACAAAATGAAGACGTTTTTGGTCTTCACTTTAAAATCAATGTAAAATTTAAAGTAAAGATTTATGCAACTCTCTGTGTGGCCTAGTTTTTCCAGCCAATTAAGCAAAGACTTATTTTTGTCTTCACTTTGGTTGCAACGTATAATATTGAAATTCCTCTTACTAGGTTTTAAAATTTACACCTCGGTTTTATCTTATTTTAAAATTTTACATTCAAATTAAAGTGAAGATAAAAAAAGCCTTTGTTTTAATTAGGTGGCAAAATTTGGCCAAACAGGGAGTTCCTTAAACTTTTTTAAAAATTTTATGTTGATTTCAAAGTGAAGAGCAAAAAAATGGTCAGCATCCAATCAGATGTTGTTTTCAAAGATGAAACCTAGTTTTGAATTAATTAACATTTTGATTTCATGTGGAGCATTTGATAAAAAAAATTTCAAAAGACTTTGTGGGCCATGAGTTGGGCATGCCTGTTTTACACTGTTGAAAAATTTAATGTTGAAAGGTTAACTGATTTTATCTTGTTCAGTTTGCAGACTAAAGTTATGTTAATTTTATCAGTTTGTGTCAACTCTTTATTTTTAGGCACAATAGTCCACTGATGAGTGCTGGTTCAAGCTTTGTGTCATTCATGGTAAGGTTTATTAAAAAAAATAAATGTAATTATTTATTATGAGTCTGGGACAACTCATGCCATTTTATTCATACCAGGATGAGTTCTTTCATCTAACTCGATGCTTTCCAATTAGTGTGTCACTTATAATACAATAATGTGTTGCCAACTGGACTTGAAACAATATTTGACACTAGCGTTTTACTGTTCTATAAATTACCTTGTGGGAGTTTTGACCAATAATATAATTTTTGCAAGAAGCAACATAATAAAAAATGTTTTCTTTGTTATTTTTTAGGTTTTTGCAAGCATTAATAACATTAACATTGTAAATTGTGATTTTGCTGCTAATAGCTTTTTGATTAAAATTAAATTAAAGCATGTCATGAATTTATTTGTGGTTTAAAAGTATGTCACTTACACAAAAAGTTTGGTAAACACTGATCTAACTGGTTATGAAAAAAACTCGTGACAATACAAATTTGTTCCAGTTTGTTTTTGCTTCACATTTTATTGGTTTTATTGCATACTTGTTCAAATGCTTCACCATTTATTTTAACTCTAACCTTAACTCATTTCTGAAACAAGTACAATAATCTCCCGCTTAAGTTCGCAACTTGAATCTGAACAGCGAGTGTGAACTTAACATTTGAACCTGTACTATTACCAGTTAAAGTGAAAACGCTCGTCATTTAAGCTAGTGTTTTGAGACTAATTGATGCAGTGACTTAAGATAAAAATAAATTTTTAGCTGGAAAAGTTAATATCAATAAAAAAACAGTGAAGAGTTTTCACATGAGATTTTGGATGACGTCAATGAGGTGTTGGAAAGTACACAAGCAACAAATGATAATGAAAATGAAAACGTACACACTGTAGTCGAATCTTGCGCGCATAGTCCAGCACCAACAGGGAACGATGTCACTTTTTATGGGTTTGAACACATATACAATAAAGTTCTTGAAGTTGAGGATCAGTTGTTGTGTCCCGATGTGCAAGTTCAAGCAAAAAATTACTATTATGAGCTGAGAAATTCCTTTAAGTTTTTTCAGCCAAAATTAAGGCAGGTTATTTTGGACGCAAAAAGCAAAAGAGAACGAAATATGCATTAGTTGACAATTCATGACTTGTTTAAATCGTGAATATTTTTATGACTTGTCTGGTTTGCTGTAAATATCAATAAATTTTTATAAAAGTTGAATTTTGATTTTTTAAAAAATTTTTTGCGAACTTAATCGGGATGCCAACTTAAACGGGTGCGAACTTAATCGGGAGATTACTGCAGTAGATTACTGTAGAAATTAATGGACACAATGCCGCTGTTACCAATTATATTGAAACCAGTGAATTTATGGAACAAATTGGGACCATTTGTCCCAGTTACCAGTTGAATGTAATGAGTTGTCGGACGTCAAAGTGCAAACATTCTTTTAAGTTAATGTCATAAACTATATTTTTATTGGCATTGATCATAAAGATGACTTTTGCATTCTTTATTGTATAAACTATAGATTTTGTTTTGCAGAAATTAAACAATGAATCAAACCGGATAGCTGAAACAGAACTTTATTGCAATTACCTAATTTTTTAATAGATATGCGACTGGGTTTTGTTTTTAATGAATTTTACTTATAGTGTGTATAATGCAATACATAAAATTCATTAATAAGATTAGTCAAAATTCAATGGGCCAGATATTTAATACAAAAATTAAAAACAAAAACTTAACTAATTCATAACGAATGATCGATTTCGACCTATAAAGGTCATTATCAATTTCTTTTTAAAAAAGATTCTATTTGAATAAGAAATTGATAATGAGCTTTATAGGTCAAAATCGATTTTTCGTTATGAATTAGTTAAATTTGTGTTTTTAATTTTGGTATTAAATATTTGGCCCATTAAACTTTGATTGATTTTATTAATGAATTTATGTATCCCAATTTGACCAGTTAAATAAAATAGTCAATTTGACTTTGCCAAAAAGGGTAATAGATTTCTGTTATAAGACTTTTAACAAGTTGATATAATGATATTAGCAATTAAGCGACTTGAAATTACCGCATTTTTTTTCTATGTTTAATTACTTTTAATTATTAAATTATGCGTTATTGTATAAGTTTGAAAACTAAATCGATATTTGGCAACTATTCTTAATAAACAGTCCCACCAAACTAATAGTTGAACTATTAAAGTAAATTCTTTGAACTTTTCACAAACTTTAAGTCGAAAAATGAATTTTGGAAATAAAACGTATTTAAATTATGAATAATTTAAATTATGAAAAAAGCCAAATTTAAATTATGAATAGTTACGATTGATTTTTTTTTTCAGCAAGGTATTATGACTTTTGAAGATGAAAAACTGGAGAGTGCTATAAACTCATTAAAGGCAACACAGAAACTCTGCACTGCTTCTGATGATGATCTTATTGATAATTTTAAAAATAAATTTCGCAAAAGAGTAAGTTTTTTATAGTTCTTGCAAAAACCGCTTTATTATTTTTTTTTTTGAAGTTTTGCATATTTACAGTTTATGGTGTTTCCAAGTAAGAAAATCTATTTTTGATTATACAGCTTTAGCAGTTTATGGCAAAATTGTTTTATAATGATGACATTGACGCATAAAACTTTTGAAAAAGCATTTGAAGAGTATTATCCATTATTTGCAGTTAATGTTTAGCAGTAACCAGAAAAATAAAGTTTTCAATTAAAAAAACAAACAATACAATTTCTTTTTTACTGCATGGTTATGACCGCAATGTAATGCTAGTTGTTTTTCGTTTGTTGCGTAATAAAATAATCAAATAATTTTGTTAATATCAAGTTCTTAAAAATTGTATTTGTTTTATTATACTTAATTGTTTCAAAGTTTTTTTATATTTCCAATAAGCATTTATTGTAGACTGTCCAAAAAAAGCGTTTATCAGTTGAAGCCATACTCCTGAGAAGAATCATTGTTGCCGATTGTTATTTGTATCTTTCTTTAATCCATTTTATTAAACAAGAATTAACAGGTGAAGTGATATTGTAAATAACTATACTTTTTTATTTCCTTTTTCTAAATTAGTAACTGATTTTTAAATAGGGTACATAAAGGGTGGTTGGAACTTGAGAAAAGCTTGGAAGATTTACGAAAAGTCTTACCAACAAATCGTTCAATTATTGAAAGCTCGTAATATTTCGTATGCGGTAACAATTCAAATTTATGAGTTTTATTCAATTATTTTTTTTTTACTTTGTGTCCAATTCTAACAAATTTTTGTTTTAATATTGATATAAATGTTGAATTAACTATGAACATGGTTTATATGCTCAATTGTAAAGTATTCACAATTTGCTACCAAAATTCAGGTATTTTTTCTGACAAATCAATATAGTTTTCCGCTTCAACGCTTTATTTATTCTGCAATCGATTTATTTTTTTGTCTCCTTTGCTACTTACTATTTTTTATTTACTATTTATTGGACGAAAAAAAAACGATCATCTTAAACAGAGGCTGTTATTTCATCAGGCGCCCACAAAAGATGTTGGATTCGTGGGTAAGGACGAAAATTTGAACGACGATTCGAATCCCACCGATGTCGATCATTTGACATCATCAGGATCTGGTGCAGCACCGAATGACGGTGACGATATTTTGTGAGTCGACGAACCACAAATGTGACGTCACACTTTCGAATTGTCGCTAAGTGTGAAATTGCAGTTCTGAATAACTAAACATATGTTTGTGCCCTATATGCGAAGCCGAACCCAAGGCGGTCTTAAGACAATTGGAGATTCGCCGTCGGAGCCACTTGGCCGATGTTCATTGCAGCAGTTCGTAAACCGCAAAATCGCTCTGTTATGCAACACTTTCTATGCATTCATATCGTGACAAATCTACTGTATGATATCATTTTAATTACGCTTCCTGATATCTTAAAAGTGCTACTACTACCGTCTCAATTCAACGTTTCGTAAGATTAGATCGTTTAGCATAGTCCATTCTTACTTACTGTTAAAAGAACTCAATCAATGATGTTTAATTTTGATTTATTCGTATGTTTTTTTACCAATGCAAGAGCTTCACTTAATTGTGGAACTTAAAATTGCTTGAAGAAAATTTAGGAATCTTTTAATTTATTGCATCTTTACCAATGTAGACTAGTATCAATAAATATTTCTGTTGATAAAACTTTAAAATTTTGTAACGCAAGCAAACCTTAAAAAGTAAGCAAATTAAATTTTGTGTTACTCGTACATTGACTTCTCATTTTTCTGCGGAAATTCTGTTACATTGCTATGATATTTTCATCCATCTTACAACGATTGACGATTGGAAAAACTGGCTATGTCATACATGTCAAAGACTAAAAAACATGTTGCGATTCTTGCTCGAAACGTAGCAAAGTGTTCGTCTGAAAATTATGAAATCATAATTTCCGTTTCTGACGTAATAATTTTGTTTTTTTTTTAGAGAAAATGGTGATTTGTCTAAAACGGTTCCAGAAACCGATTTGAAAACCGTCGAAACTGCCTCCGCGTTACGTTTGTACGGGGCGGTCTGCTTCGGTTACGGAGCTTTTAATCTCTGCATCTCGCTTGTCCCCCCAAACCTTCTCCGCATTGTCAACATGATGGGGTTTTCTGGCGACCGCCAAACCGGAATCACCTGCTTGGAGGTTGCAAGCCGGAGTGACGACATGAAGGCACCTCTCGCCATGTGAGTTGCACTTGTTTGCAGTTGTACACAAGCACAGAAAGAAACGAGGCATAAAAAAAAATAGTCAAAAACTAACCTTGACTGGTGCCCACAGAGCCGAGATGATAATGCCTTTTGTCACTTATTATAAGCACAAGATTCGTTCGCTTTATTCTCAGTTAGATAACAAACGGCGCACGCTTAAGTATATATGTTTTTTATTGTTACAGCAAAGTATAACGTATCATATTACCTATTTTTTCAATTATTGTACTGAATCCTCCCGTTTGTGCGCTGCGAACCTTGTGCTGGTCATTTGTGCTTTTTTGTACTTGCGGCACGTTGTGATTTAACTGGATAGACTTTTCGATGTGTGTATACTCTAAACAGCTCGTGACCAGCACCCTATGTACTTGCAATAGTTGTGCATCTACCACTATTCTGTGTTGGTTGATGTTCTCAAATTATGATTGTTTAAAATCGCTTTGTCAATCAGTCATCCCGGAAGCGCTCATCTTCTCGCTTGCTTCAAGCTTTGACTTGTCATTGGTTTTTGGTGGTTTCGTTTCACGTAAATCGCAAATTAGCTTAAAATTGATTGCACTGTAAAGCCATGAAAATCTGAACTCAGTACAAAGGCTGACGTCAAGTTTGTCACGCGGGTTTTGCCAAGTTAATTTTGCAACAGACATTAGAAAAAACATAGAATTTCGGAAGAGTTTCGACGCTAATAAAAAATATTAACGTTTTGTAAGAGCAGTTTTCTGGTAAAAACACTCAGCATTTTGTTAAAAGCTAAAAAAATTTTTACGGTAGTAAAAAATAAAGATATTTCTGGAAAATAAAATTGCGTATTATAACTTTGAAGAATTAGAAACAAAAATCAAACTTGTTTGTCCGAAATTGACTTTACTAAAGCATTAACAAGGCAGGCATATGAAATCCGATTTTGCTCAATGTTATTGTATTTTTGTGATAAAGCAATAAAAAAAAAATCAAAAACTAGTGTCTTACGGGCAAACCTTGTAAGAGAACTACTTTAAACTTGCCAGGCTCTCGCTCCTGTGGTACCACACTGTGGTCCGGCCCTTCTTCGCCGTTGATGGCGATTGTATGGACGCAGGCCTACCGGACGCCGAGAAACTTTTGCAGGCGAACGAGAAGAAATACCCCACTTCTTCTTATGTTCTCTTCTTCAAAGGAAGAATTTTACGTTGCCAGGTCAGTAACGCGATGTCTCGCAGTGGGAAATTTTTCGACGCTATCCCTAAACGCGGGAATGAATGCCGTTTGAAAAAAAAACTAGTCCATTAAAATGAAATATTTTTTGTCGGTATAAACAAGTTCTTCCCTCATCGGCTTGTTTTGGTGCAAGTTTGACTGTTGCACCCTCAGAAAAAACTTATTTTTTATATCGATGGACCGCGAAAAACCAGCCTCCGTAAGGTACAACTTAGAAAAAAACTTTCCATTTCATAAAATCGATTGATTTTTAAGGTGACGCGCGATAACGCTCATTAAGCTTTTAATTTTCAAACATTGGATACGAATATTGAGATATGCTGATTTTTGTTTAGAAATTTTTCTTCTTTTGCTTAGTAATAATTAATTAAGTCATCTTTTGATAAAATTTTTCTGAATTTGATCTCTAAATACATTAAAAATATTTTTCCATCGTCGTCAATTCGTGAATCAATGGTCAATCTGATCAATTGAAGTACGGTCATTAAAATTTTTTGACAAAAATTAATGTTGACCCTACTGACTCGGTGACTGGTGAAAGTCTCCTGTTCATGTGCGATTGAGACGCATTACCACATTACACTGCGAAACTACAAAACATCCTTGTATCACTTCGTGACCCGTAATAAGCAAAGACTTTCGATGATCAACCCTAGAACCTTTGAGAACTTTTACGTACCAGCACAGAATGTCATCGTATGATCGGCTCATGGTGGTAACAGCAACAATCCGACACTTTCATGAATCGCTATTTTCCAAGAAAATTTGCGCAACGTTCTGCTGCGAATACTGAAGAACTGAAGAATTGCGCAACGTTCTGCTGTTCACAAACAAATGCGAGAAATAAAAGCGTAAAATTCATTTTACGAATCAAAACGAATTTATAAGGGCATTTAAGTGGGAATTGCGAGAAATCACTGATAACAATTCGTTATGATTTTTTATAAATATTGCCCCCCCTTTGCTCTGGTTAGACAAATTAAGTGTTTCATAAGTTTTCCCCTTTAACACTAAATCTTCTATCCACGTAATAAAGATACGTTTTCTGAATCTGCAACAAGATATTGTTGCCCGACCGTGGGTTGTAATCTCCGCACTTTTAAACGATTTAAACTAGTTTCGAATCACTTCGTCTAGAAATGTATGAACGTTTAAATCTAGTGTTTAACATTTTTGCCTTTGATGCGAGAAGTTGGGTTCGATCCCCGGATTAACCTAATTTGATAGGAATGTTGCCAACGTCTCGTCACTGCTGCAAAAGTATCACGAAAATGGTTGGATTGCTCGATGTGGCGGAAACAAAACCGCAAATTCGTGACATGCTTCAGCCTAAGATATGAATATGATGAAAAGTTTTGCTCAGTTTGCTATTTACTAAGTCATGCGCTTACAGCCATTTTTGTTACGAAGTTAGGTCCACAAATGCCCCCCACCCTGCCATGGGTTGGCCATTGTTTGCACCCGGACTTTCTGTACTATTTCCCGTCGCACCCCCTTATATTTTTTTTGTATTACCTTGGTCACAACTTCTTTGATGTTCTTTTTTGTTTCCTTTTCACTGTAAATCTCATTGCCATCACTGGAGCTTTTTTATCAACATGACCAAACCAACTTGAAGTAACGGTTTTGTGTTTCTACAAACATTAAATTTTTTTAGGGCCAACATTACTCAACTTGAGGCCTAGCGTTTGGCAATCACTAGCTTTGATTGTACGCAGAAAAAGTTTACGAAATAGGCGTACAGTGATCCTAAAAGAGAGACATTCATACACCAAGAAAAGACCCTTAAATTTGGCTTTGTTTTACATATTTTATACAAGCAAGAAGTGAAAGCTTAAAGAAACAGAGTGATTGATGAAATTTACTTTAACATAAAGTTGTTTTTGTTGTTGTTATTGTTCCCCTTCCTCCAAGGATATCTTGGAGTAGCCATCTTTTAACCCCTCAAAAAAGCCTATCTTGGTTCCCACTCTTGGATTACCTCTGCTGCTTCTAAAGGCTTTTTCCACAGACTAATGGTGTTGTGTTGTGTTGTGTTGGTAGAGGTGATTAGTGTCATGCGTGTGTAACAAGCATAGTAGACATTGTGGCGTGTAAGTTTCAAAGTTCACTGTATATAGGTGAGTTTGCATTTGCAAGGTAATTTGTTGGCTCTAAACTGTGGAAGCTTTGTACGCATATGACGTGGTAATGGTTGTTCTAATGAATGATTATCAAAAGGTCGTGTGGTGTTAGTAACTTAAAGTTATAAACCTTATAATTTTAAGCCCGAAGCCAGTTTGAGTTTGATTTTGTTCGAAACTTTTCGAAACTCAGCTCGAGCCTCACCCCAAACCTGATCTGATCTTTGAGATTCAGCAGTTTTTCAAATATTTCCATCCACTTACAATGACGAACCGATTTAATATTCGATATCGATTAACTCACGATCAATTTCTGATGTAACGCGGCAACTTCTATTGATTTCGCATTTAAACAAACAACACTTAAAATGATCAAAGATCGTAGTCTACAGCCACTGTACGCCCAATGTTGCCGTGTTTGCCATTGGTTGCTTTTTGCTAGTATTTTTAACTTTGCCTCGTAACAGTAATCAAGTTTAACCAAATTTGCTTTTTTAATGTTCTACGAATTTCTACGTCACTAATGCATGGTTTGAACTTTATGAAGATTATGATGTTTTATTTGAAAAATATTTGGAAAAAGTTTCATTTCTGGTCCAGTTGCCCCGAGCGGATATAGCATGACAAAAAACCCGAAAACCTTGCTGCAGCAATCGTTCATTGTTTGAAGCCGACTTAATGGTCATGATCGCCATTGCCTCGGGTCCTGTTGATTGTGATCTCGATGACGCTGGTTCACTTCCCGGCGTCGTCTGGTTCAATAGTGTTGTGAAGAGCCGAGCAATGACGATTTTTGAAACATTAAAGACTGCTCATTGCGATTAGGAAAGAGCTTTTTCAGTTGGTTGGATTTTTGAGAAGTGTTAAACTGTAAGCCATTGTTTTCTTATAGGTTATTTCCTTTCTATTTTAGATTGAATCCACCTTCTTTAGTTAAGGCTTGCTTCCGCAATAGCGTTGGCGGTATTATTCTTTGTTTATTGATTTTTTTACTTCATTAAACGCTTAAGCGTAGAAAAATCAATAAACAAACAAAAAATAATCCCACCAACGCTCGTGGTGGAAACTAACCTGAGCGGTTGACCCAGGTTGTCATGGAACAAAAGTACGAGCATGCTTGATTATGACTTCATTTTCGCTTGAATGGCGTCAGTAGAACACACGCAGCAGTCAAAGGAACACAAGTTAACCGTTGTGCTGTATCTGGCCAGGTCGCCTTCGAACAAAAACACTTTTGTCTTCCCCCGTAATATTGCCCCGCCGAGTCATCACGTGACGGGCGATCTTGCTGTGTATTTTGATCGATCAAGCGTGAATATATTTAGCGCGACATCGACGGATCGTTGGAAGCGTTACAGTCATCCTATGATCTGGCTACCGAACAACGTGAACTTCAGCTCCTGTGTGCTTACGAAATCGGTACGTCGTTCGTTCTGTTTTGCACGTCCGTTTGAAATCGCATCGTTTAGACGCTGAAGCGGGCTGTCCTTGAATCAATGTAGGAAACGTGTCGCTGACAGAAAACACTGGTTCCATTTCAGCATTCAATTGTTCAACGTCTTTGATTTTTAACTCAAAGCTAATGCACCAAACCAAAAGTTTCATTGCCTGCGACTTTTTGACGCATGCATAAGAATTATTAGTTTCAAGTACTTGTGAAATTATGAAATTAGCTTTCAATCAATCGGTGCGTCTGTGAAAAAATGTTTTAAAACTGTATTTAATGTCAATTATAGTTTTAATATATGACAACATTTTTTAAATCTTTTTCTGGAAATAATTGCGAAATTTAACTTAAAAAAGTCGAAATATTTATAATTTTTTTATTATCGGATAGATATTAAAAGGATACAGCTAAAAAACAAAAAAATACTTATCTGAATATTTTATTCAAAAACTATTTAATTATCTTTAATTTGTTCGGTATAACTCAATTAAAAGAAAAATTTAATTTGATTGGGTAAGAAGTAGACTAGTGACCATCTTGTTTTGTTGAAAACCAAAAAAAGAAAAAATATTATGTAACACAAGTGACTAACTTCTGTTTTGAAAGTTGTTTGCGTCACGTGGTACACACAAGTTTTTATCACGTATGATACATAGGTTTTAATTGCGTGAGTCAATTTAAATCACTTAAGTCTCATTTCCATAAAAGTTTGATGACCGTATGGCAGCTAAACATATAAAAAGACACAAGCGTATGAATAGCAACTATAAACATAGACTTGACTGACCAAATGATTGTTTTTCTGTTATTTTTTTCACATGGAAATTTTTTTTAGCAATTAACTCTCAAAATTAGAAAATACTCATGACATCGATTTGTTCTTCAAGGCATAATTAAATAGCGTAATTAATTTCACTCTTGCCGTCAATTAAACATCTTTACATGAGTAAGAGTCGCCACAGGTATGTTTAAGTTTGGTTCAAGTCGTAATTTTTGAAATTTGCTACCATTGCCTTGGCTTCGCTGTCTTACGGTGTTAAAATTGATCGCGTCAACTCATCATCTCGCAACATTGCAGGTTGGTGCTGCATGATGGATATGAAGTGGGAGAGAGCGTTGGAAAACATTCAAAGGTGCCAACTTCGTGCTTGTGCTGTTTAATTGGTCTTAATGACATGCTGCTTATTTAGGCTAAAAGAAGAATCGAAGTGGTCGACTTGCTACTATGCCTACCTGGTCGCCCGTAAGTTGACGTAAACGTTTTTTGCTGTGACTTTTAACTTGCAATTAACGGTTTCTAACACTTTACAAGTTAACTGTTAACCTCTATTCCAAATACTGAAATCTAAAGCTGCATTACCACTTGTTGATTACCTATGCTTTTTTTGTGCAGCTCTAGCGTAACGTCTGCCTTAGTTTTTAAAAACCGTGATCAAAATGTAGTGAAAGTTCTTATCAAAGTTAAGTATTTCACGGAAGATTTTTTGTTAAATCTTCTTTCACCAATTCTCGGAAGCCGGGTTAGTCAGTACGCTTAGAAGTTTTCTACGTTCACAGTGCTCGAGTGTTTGGAATTTGGAAGTTGACCAAAAAGAGTTCATTAGAAATGTTTTTCCGAAGACGGTCGCTTTTTAGTTTTGGTCGCTTGACTCTGTTTATTAATGTTGATTTGAGATTTTTGAAGTAAAGTGACAGGAGTTTGTGTTCCATGTAACGCTTAAGGAAAAATTGTTTAGTTCTCCACGGCGCCTTGGACGATCGCGAGTCTTGTGGAAAGGTGATGGCAGAAGTGCCGAAGTTGATGAAGCGGAAGAATAATCAGCTCGAAATCTACGTCACTCGGAAAGTGAGAGCTGAACAAGTCATCAAAATTGCTTGTTTAAAGTGGTTTTAAAAAATAACGGCTGTTTTGTTTCCACCTTTTTCTTATCTTTTAATTTGAATGTGGCGAAGTTTGCGCGCAGTTTCTTTTGTAACGCGCTTAGTGAAATGATGCCTTTTTTTGCAGGCTGACATTGATCGTAGCATAGCCGTACCACACCAAAACATTTGGTGGGGCGAAACAATTTTGTCCAAATTTTTTCAACGATTGCCTCAATCATAATTTTGCATTATTTCTTGGGGATGCCGAAATGTTACTGAGATTTAATGTGAAGACTTTTTTTTGTCTTCACATGTTTTTTTAGCTGTAAAGGGAACAGAAACGGTTGGTTTTGCCGAAATAAACTTCTGAAGACCAAAAAAAGTTTGTTTTTGCTGATCTGGATCGTTCTGAATCGAGTAACTTTCTTCCGCCCCATTAGCGCATGGTCAGTGCCCGAAAAAATTAATATGATTCTACCCAATTTTTTTGCGTCTTGGATGAGAAATCGCCCCCCCCCCCATGCTCTTGCCGGTGCGTACGGCTATGGACGACAATATGTTTTCAAACGACAATTAACTCGTTTGTTTGAAAGAAAAAAAGTGTTTTTTTAAATTTTACGAAAATTGGAAATTTTTTTGTCGCCGTGGACAATTTTTTTCATACTTTATTTATTTATTTATTTTTTTAAGTTTTAGCCTCTAATGGCCTAAGAGACAAAATTGTGCTGCTTTTTTGCATGGTCGCTGGTTTAGTATTCGACCTTTTGCGTATGTTGTCGTCTATACTCGATTAAAGCTTGAGCATTGTAAAGATAGCAATTCTATTTCAAACCAATGTCGCGGTTTTTAAAAGGTGAAAATGGATTTTGCAAGATATAAATATTATAGCGATACTCAGCAGCACAACTAAATTCATAAAACTTTTATTTTCAAACGTTTTCAATCCAAGTTGAAGAAAATTTATTCCTTGCCAAAATTATGTAAATATTAGTTTTTAAACTGTAAAAAAATAGCGTCGGAAAACGTTTAAAAAGTACAAGTGAATTTATCTTTTAAACGAAATTTAGTTATCTTTGCAATTTGATCGAGAAAAGTCGCAGCAATTAAATATTTTTAAATTTGTTTTTACAATTTCTTTTCCACCATTGTTTTCGCATCTTTAGATACATGGAGAAATTAAACTCAACCATTCAAACGTATTTATTTTGCAATTTTTACTTTTTAACGAATATAGTGATTAATCCGTCTTAAATTGCTTCCTTCATTATGACATCTGATTAAAATATTTCAGGCCAAAATCTTTCAAAAGATTCCTCCTACCAATGAACACATAATGACGCTGATCTTCGAGGTTTTATACCTGTGGAGCGCATTCCCACATTGTACAGTTGAAAGTCTTCAGAAAATGCTCAACGGTCAGTAAATTTCAACTCTCTGTGATTGTGTAATTTAGTCGCTACAGGAACTTGTGACGTAACTGCTACTCTGCTTAAGTCGCTTTATAAGCTTCGTAAAACAGTTAAAAGCAACTGTCAGCATGAACTGGTATTTTTTTGCCACAGTTTGCGCGGGGGTATCCAACCCTTGTTTGAACGGGGTCAAGCAGTTGTTGCTTGGGGCTCTTCATAAGAGCTTGAAGAACGACGTTGAAGCGAAAAAGTGCTTTCGCAACGCCGCCCAGGTATTCAGTGTTTTGTTTCTTGATTCAGCGTTCGATTTTTCATGTTTTATTTATTTATTTTAACATAAATTACAATTTTGTCTGTTCAATTCCCAACTTTTTAGAGAATGTTTCTGTTGCAGACAATTCATAAAAGTTGTACTTAGTAATTTGGGAAACACCAGTTCTATTCTGAGTTTGCTGATGCATATTACTTATTCTTCTAGGTGTATAATTAGATGCAGACACGTATGCAATGTTCACCGTAATTAAAAATTTAATAGAAACATCTATTGACACTGGTTGTCTCTGGTATAAGTTAAGTTTTGTCGGACTGTTTCACCGATGAAATGAATCGCTAACAGTTAAAATTATTTTACGATGTCACAACTGCTCCCGTGAATCATGAGCCTTAATCTTTACAAAATGACAACGTGTATTTTTTTTTTAACTTCTGAGTCATAACTACTAGATTTTCATCGTTAAATCCAAAATGTATTGAAACAGTCGGTTTTGGAAGGGTATTGGCTACTTGCAGGGATTTAAAGTTTTAATTTAAATTTCAATAACATTTTTAAATGTATTCGTTTTGTAGACGACTACCAAGTTTTTTGTTCAATATTCAATAGAAATACGTTGTAATTTTATCAAATAAAACGCATTATTTCAACCAAAGCAATGTTTTTATAGGATTTTTTGAACATAGTCACGATCATCATCTTTTAAACGATGCTGCTTTTCAATTTCATAACAAGAAAACCCCAGTCGAATCAATATGTTCTATCTAATATCCAGTTTTCCTCGTTGATTTATAAAGTTACTATTTGTCATCGCCATTAGGTTCCCCAGACGCTTGAAATAGCAAAAAGATTATTAGCGTTCTGATATTTGTGTTTTGTCGAGACTAATGGTAGCCATGACCCTTTTCGTATTTTCCGTATTCTAGATTTCTGAGCGGGACATTGAGGACGGACACATTGCCCCCTTCGCCTGCTATGAGCTGGCAGCGCTGATGATTGCTTCAAAAGAGACCAAACAGAAAGGAATCAACTTGTTGCGTCATTGCAAGGTTGTCGCGCTCACGCTTCGTGCTGTTGTGGAGTCCGCCTGTGTTTGCGGACCGAGTTTGTTTTGTTTTAAAATCCGCAAAGAGCGATTTGAATTCATGCGATTGTTCAGTGTCAGAGTTGTACTCCGTCATAAAACAGCTTTGTTCTGTCATAAAACAAAAACTTTTGAAGCACGATCAAGGTTTTAAGCGGTTCTTAACCGGGTTTTTTTTACAGGAGAATTTTTCCGGTTTCGACTTTGAGAATCGCTTGCAAATGCGGATCCACGCCACCGAACAAAGGCTAAAAGAAGCTGGTCACTGATGTTACCGTCGCCGTGGAAAGAGCGTGTTCAGCCGGTCGATGCATTTGCCCGGCTGAACTGTCCAAGCATGACTTCGGAAAACGTCGAAGATATTTTTTTTTTACCCAAACGTGGTCTGACTCGCTTTCATCTTCTTGAAAAAGATGAAAATTAGATTTCGTATCTACATAAACTTGTGCTACTTTGTTGTAAATGCCCTGCTTTACCTTCACACGAAAAGTATTTTTTCTAGTCTAAATTTCAAAGTCAAGTTCGGAATGAAAACAATAAGTTCCTACGTTAAGCTGCAATGTTATCACGGCTCCTACGCGTATTTGAGGCGAACCTAGTGTGCAAATGTTAAGCGTCGGGTTTGGTTCAGCGCAATCTAGTGTGTTACAAAAAGCTGAAACGTTTTTTAGTGTTTTTTATGCGTTGACGCGCATAACGAAACGTATTCAGTACAAACAAACGACATTTGCTCGTCACGCTGTTGGTATGGTTTTCGTTCAGCAAGCGTGTTGTGCACAATGTGGTAACGTGTTATCATGAGCACAATCGAAAAAAATGAAATTGTTCCTCAAAACCTTGTATTAGGCTTGTTTCCACAACCAGCGTTGGCGGGAGTTTTTGCTTGTTTTTTTGATTTTTTGGAAACAAGCTTTTAAATTACGACAGGTCTTCTATCAACTTCGGCAGCTTACAACAAAGAAGACTACAGTTAATGTTAAGTGTAAAATCTTTAGTTGAAAGCATTTTTTAATTTGAACCCTACGAATAACTTTACAGCTATTGCAAGTTTAGAATGTTTTGATGTAATCGCAGATATTGTTCCAATGGCGTTTAAGCGAAAGAAACACTTAAGAGTTTTATCAACTTCTTATTTATCATTCGGTTACGTTGTTTTTTACATTTTAAATTTAAAGCAAGTTATCCATTTCTAGTGCTGATGATAACGCCTGATTTAATATTGTAATTTCGTATTATAAATAAATTTATGCAGCTTTTAAACATTGTTTTTTTCTTGAAACAACTCTTTTCTCTGGTTTCATAGCTACAATATTCTTTTTGTTTTTGTGGCTAGTCGATGAAGTATTTTAATGTCCAAGATGAAAAAGAGTTGGTTGCAATCAAATCCATGTGTCAAAATTTTTTCTCGTAATTTATCTGAAAAGAAAAAGAATGTTCAATGCGTGTTTTTGATTAGCTGCAATATAATCCATTGTCAGAATTTTTTCTTGTAATTTATCCAATAAGAAAAAGTATGCTAAAAGCGTGTTTTTGATTGACTGCAATCTAGGCCACTTAGCCACTTGTCAGAATTTTACCTCGTCATTTTTTTTTTGCTTTAACTTTTTTACTTCTTTTTTTTAATGTCAAATCTTGTTCGATTAAGATGTTTTTGTTTACCTGTGTTTAGATTTTTCTATTACTAGTTTTTTTTTCATGCATTGATGATTAATTTGGCAGCTCTAAAAACACTTAAAAACAAAGATTATTTTAATTTGCTTAATTATCGTCTTTTTCGCCGTTGTCCGTCAAAGAATTCTCGTGTCGTTAGTTGCAATTTCAATGATTCGAATTTTATATGTGTGTGCTGTTTTGTGAAGAATTCGGTGTTACATTCCTCTGCATCGTTTATTTCGTATGTGAATATTTGTAGGCTAAACTGCGGTATTTAAACTTTGTGTTGTCGTCAGTCGCGTATATTTGAATCGATCGTTTTATTTTCAGTTGTAATAAAACAACACCTTAAAGCCAGCTTTCGCTACGTCCATGTTAAGGACCCAAGACTAATATGCATCCATCTGCTGCTTAAGCTTTGCTTTGAAATGTCTCTTATGAAGCGACGTGACAGATTGGCGTTTCACAGATTTATTCAAGATTCATCTGCAATATCGACCGCTGCGTATATTTTTATTAAAAAATATGTTGAAACATATGCGACGATTGCACTTGGTTTTGAAGGGTTGCTCGGTGCACTTATGCGATAAGTTGCGAACAGGGACGCGAGTTTGATACTTGGTTGAGTGGAGTGATTTCGTGGTGTCTTTGCAGAAGCGGCTTTTAGACAAATTTTTAATGGGACCATTGCCATTTATCTATAATAATAACTCCTCCTCAACCAAAACTGCAACTAAGAGGCGCCGTGATGGTAATCGAAATGATCTCGGTTCAAAACCTACTCACGTCATCCTTTTGTTTCCTTGGGAAAAAACTTTACGGTACTTTCCACTGCTTGGCGATCTCGACAAGCAGTTCTAAATTTTAGTCATATCTCTATAAGACAAAAAAACAAACTAAAATATTTCAATCGAACAGCATTATCTTGGCATGTAAATGCTTGACCCGAACCTGGTTCCGGAAAATGCTTGACAGTTGCCCTCTGTATAGAGCTTCCGACACTTTCCTGCGAGTCAGGAGGATAAATATAAAGATAATAAAATAATACGAAAAAGGCAAGTAAAATTTTCAAACCTTAAAGCAATGTCACCATTAAACCAGAGTAGGCTAACGCAAATGCAAACTTTGGAAAAAGTCTGTATTGTTTATGCGTTGATTCAATTATGCTACCACATACCAAAAATATATTTTAAATATACATTTTATAACAATTTGTAAAAAAACCAGGAGACGTAAGGCTCCAAACCATAAATTGCTAAAAAATTTAAAAGTTACGCTCAGATGCGCCATGCGTAAAGGTAATCTTGATTGTATTTTTTGCTGAAAAACTCCACAATATTAAAATGTCATCAACTTTAAACTGATAATTTTTAAGCAAACTAACACACACTAATATGCTTGCAGCCCTAATCAAAAAAGAGAAATCGACTGCCAGATGGTGGTGTTCATTAGCATTGTTATAATACATGTATTTACCAGAAAAGAGCCATTTTGGAAATTTAATCATGCCATAACTTCACTCATCAAAGTTCAAATTGTTAAGTCTACACCATATTGAAGTAAATTCCACCTTTTTAACAAGTTCCATTCTGATTAAAGTTCAACTTGACTCTCAGCTTTTCGCATAGTTTGCTTTTGCATGCCTCCCAAGTCCTAAACATATATTTTCTCAATATTATTCAAAATAAATAATTTAGATTCGGTTTTTTTAGCACATCATCTATTCATCTTTCTCACTTGCAAGAAAATGATGGAGATGTGTAAAGTTACCGTAAATCATGTAAGTTCGTCTCTTCAAACACGTCTGAAGGTACAATCTAGTGCCTCCACTAGAACAAACGTAGGGAGGAATTTCAAAACCTTTTTGACTTGACAGTCACAAATTCTAAGTTAATAACAGTTCAATTTAGTTTTATAAAATATTAAGGTTGAAGAGTTACTTAAGAAGGGAAGAAGAAGAAAAGCAATGAAAGTAGGGGCAAAAATAGGTAAAATTTAGGCGTTAAATTCGATTTTGCCTTCGTCTAAATAGCTTAAAACCAAAAATTATTATACAAGTTACTACACTTGCAGAGCGTATTTTAAATTTACAAAACAGAAGTACACTTTATTTAAAGCATTATTATAGCTTACATAATCGCAATTATTTTGTCGTCAACTACAGCCACGACAGAAAGTGAGCTACCGGCCTCCAGTTTCCGACTACATAACAGGAAAAATCACATAAGTTCTTATGTTTTTCAGTCCCTTAAGACTTGTGCAATCTTATAACCATCGCGCGGTCTTGTTATAAGAGCGTATTTTACTTTTTAGAGAGCCAATTGCATTTTGTTATCAGTTCACATAACAGGGCAAGTAGTTACAAATTAAGAGATTGCTCCCCTATAAATTTTTATTTAGTTTTCGCTTTATTTTGAACCACCAAGCTGAAAAAGTGTTTTTTTGTTCCGTAAAAAAATGTTTTTTAGAACAGGTACGCATGATGAGAGTAACGCTTTAATTGAGACATGTAGCCCTTAAAATTACGGTCGCCCCTAAAATGGCCATCCTAACCAATAATCTTCAATCTGCCACGTTGCTATGGCGGTCCATTTAAAATTCGTTTTAGTAAGAAAAAAGCTCCGTATTAATGAAAAAGTTGGTCCTCACAGCTGGGATTCAACTTTTTTTTATCTCCTTATTTATCCACCTTACTCGCAGGAAAGCGGCGGAGGTGCTAATTAACAGGGCAAACAATTACCCCCACCTGCTTCTGGAGATACCAAGATATTGCTGTCCACTTAAAATTTTTTATTTTGGTTTTTTAGTTTTGTCGAGATATGACTGAAATTCAGAACTGCTTGCCAAGACCACCAAGCAGGGAAAAGTGCCGTTAAGTGTTTTTCCCAAGGCATAACAGAATGGCGCGAATATGTTTTGAACCGAGACCATGTCGATCACAATCTCAGCGCTCTAACCACTCGACAACGCTTCTACGCTTGCTCTTGTTATTTTGTTGCATCCCTGGCAAAGCCAGTTTACGGTGATTTCTTTCTGCTGTGTTAGCCAGCAACTTTAAATTTTATAAAAACTAAAAATTTTTTTTTCATTCAGACATCAGCAGTAGGGTGTTTCTGAAAAAAGGTCAGATTAGTCTATGTGTACCCTAAGTCAAAAATCTCCGATGTTGTCCTGCGATTCAGGAAAATGTATAAAGAATAGAGGCAATGATCATACAAAGAAATTTTACTTACCAACCTATACAACAGTGGCGTGCGGTGACCTCTGAGACTAGTCATGCAATTGGCATGCCAAAAGCAGGTCATAAAATTCGGTATATTCAAGACCAATTTTCGTCCTAGATTCAAGGTGATCTCTAAAAAAAAAGTCATCATTAGAAGTCATTCGCTGATAATGCAGTTTTTGCCCCAGAAATGCAGTGATCTCTAAAAAAAAAGGTCATCGGCTGAAATCGTTCCGAGTAATGCACTTTTCGTCCTAGAAATGCAGTGATCTCTAAAAAAAAGGTCATCGCCTCAATTAATCATGTTGGGTAATGCACTTTTCGCCTTAGAAATGCGGTGATCTCTAAAAAAAAAAAAAAAGGAAAGGTCATCACTTCTAACCAGTCTCCGATTTCTTACTTTTCGTCCTAAATTCACGATATTTTCTTAAATAACATAAAAAATAGGTCTTCGTCTCAGATCGGCCTCAGATTTCATCCGAACACAAATAATGTTTCTCACCGAATTCAACGATATCTACCTCATCGCGCAAAAGTTCGTCATGCAATTCTTAAAAATTTGGTCATGCAACGCATGACTTGCATGCCCTGACCGCACGCCACTGCTATACAATAGAAAAGACAATATTACTTTGCTTAGCAAGAAGACAGCAAATAAACTTAAAAGACAGCAAATAAAGAGTTATCGAGTCAGCTGCCTTAAAAAATTTCAAAAAGACTACAAAGCAGACACTAAAATTCAAATCAATTATTTTTTCATAATTTTTGCACCCACATTTACGTACACAAAAAGAATTAACGAATTTAAAGAATAAAAGTTGTCCCAAGCGAATGCCAATTTTTTATTTTATCTATTTTATCTCTCTATTTATCCTCCTGACTCGCAGGAAAGCGATGGAGGCGCTATACATAGAGTAAGCAATTCCCCCGGCCTGCTTCTACAGATATCAAGATATTGCTGTCCGCTGGAAATTTAATAGAGATATGACTAAAATTTAGAACTGTTTGACAAGACCAATAAGCAATGGAAAGTGCCGTAAAGTGTCTTTTCCAAGGACACAACAAAATGGTGCAAGTAGGCTAAGTTATAAACCAGACCATGTCAATTACAATACTTGCGGCCCGAAAGCCAAATCCGTCTGGCAAGCCATTTCATCCTACTCTCTAAGTCTTCAATGTAAACAGTAATGGCTTTAATAGGATGCGAACGGATTGGCCGCACCAGCCCCCCCTAAAATACATCAAAAAGTGGCCTCCCCCTGCACAAAAAAATGCTCTATTTCTTCATAGTAGCACCAGGACGTTGATGACATGTGAAATCATACACTAAAAATGGTTACAGCTATCTTTTTTTTAATACACTAAATAGTGGCCTCCCCTTACTTTTCTTGCACCAGGCCGCCCTTTTTGTAAGAACATCACTGAATGTAAACAGTGTGTACAAATGATTTGGTTTAGTTCGTACTATTGCGTCACAATATCGTTTGTCTGTATAATTGTTTTCCGTCTTATATCGTTTGTCTGTGCAGTTGTGTTCTGACTTAGTACGTGCTAGTTCAGTAAGCTTAGGCTCTAGTTTATTAGCGTGTTTAGTTTGAGTCGCGTTGTTATTTATTCTTTTATTTTGCAGACAAACAATTTCGTCATTTTTGTTTTGTATATTAAATAATATCATTCCGAAAATGAGTCACATTCTTTCACAGTGTAAAAAAGGCAAAGTGAAAACCTAATTATTTTGTCTTCATCCTCAAGAATGGTATAGCAAATTAAAGTGAAGGTTTTTTTACGAAACTATCACACGCAACGTTGCCTAAATTAAGGTTTAATAAATTGAAAACGAGACACGCCTAAACGCAATAAAATTGATAACATAAGACTTTTAGATAACCAATTACTAAGCAGAAATAAAACACCACAACATAACTGCAACTGCATAAAGAAAGAAAACGGAAAGCCGCTGCAGCATGCAGCAATCAAGGCGTGATAAAATGTGCATGCTTATCATAATTAGTTCGATTGGTAATAGCAAGTTCGACTACCAACCATATCAATCCTCAGCAGTCCTCAGGAGTAAATTTGAGGCACGAATTCAAGTAGTAAATACTAATGCAGCCTGCAATCAAAATTATTGTCTGAATCCGGCCCTCGAGCTAAAAAGTTTGCCCACTCTTAGACTAACATATACAAAGCCAATATCAAGAATTATCGAGAAACGTACTGTTTTCTAATTCCTATTCTAGTACAACACAATTTAAACTAACGGTTTAAAAATATCAATTATAGATTCAGGCAAATCATCCAAAATTTGGTTTATAAAAATTCGATTTGATATGACTACCTCAATAAACTTGACAATAGGGATATTACAATTTTTAATCAAGGCATCAAATGGTCAAACCGTTTAAAACAATGTTACGGTTCGGGCTTAACAAATCTTAATTTTATGGATTTATTTCCTGTTTAATTTCAAATAATAACAAAGGTTAATACGGTTTTACGGTTCCGGTTCGGGTTCAATTCGACGTCTTGTTTTATACAATTTCGTTGTGTTAAAAACTCCTAATTTTTGTATCCTAAATCTGATAGAAAGTTTTATTCCAGGATTACGCCGTGGCGCTTGCGCGAAATCATGCAATAAAAATTTAATTACCTGTTTAGAAACTGTTTAACCCAGGTTAGTATGTTTTCGTTAGGTATTTTGTTCATTGATTCATTAGCAGCAGCAGGACAGCGTAAGACGTTGAAGCATGACATCATCAGACGTTGAAACATGCAGAAAATGTCGGTAGTTATACGTAAAAGCTGAAAAGTGCGAAGACAATACGGTAGAAATAATGATTTCAGTACCTTCATTAAGTAAAACATTAGAAAAAAAAAATCAGTAAAAAAATACCTTTAGGCAGAAAATAAAACAAATTAAAAAATAATGGGTCTTTTCAAGAAGTCACCGTAAGCAATCTTTTTATTTAAGCTAATCCGGAATTCCCCCTGTAGCATTAGAATGAAATGAAAAAGAAATCAAGAAGAAAAGGATTTGTTCAAAAGACCACAGAGGGATCCGGATTAGTTTCACAAATAAAGTCGCTTACACTGACTTAAAGAGACCCCAATTTTGTAAGTGAAACTAACCTGGATTCCCCCCCTGTGCTTACTATCGCTTTTTAAAGAGCTCCTTTTTTTCTTTGTTTCTTCTTTATTCCTTCTTAGTGCTGTGGGGCGTTTCTAATTAGTTTCAGCAACAAAAAATAACAATGGTGACTTTTTGAAGAACCCCAAAAATTTTGGGGAATCCCCAAACTCTGCCAGCTTAGTTATGGAAAAGAACGGACAAGAGCTAAATGATTTTAAGTGCTTTATGAATAATCTTCATTGATGATAATGGGTGGCATAGCTATTTTATTAGCATTAGTGACTACAATAAAGTTTCTATTTAAATTAAGTATAAAGAATGAATTGTTTATTTGAAACAGCAGAACATAGCAAAGAAAAGAAGAATGCAATTTATTTTGAGAAATAGCAATAATTGAAAAATAGAGTTTACTAGTATGAAAATTATATTTGTTGTTTCTTACATGGTTTTTGTCAGTTATATGTATTATAATTTACCTTGGTTTGTTTCTTTATAAATATGGTATTTTTATTTATATGCATTCTAGGCTAACATGAAGCAGACTAATGGTGTCCCTCAACATTTAGGACATTCTTATTGTAAACAACTTGTTGGTTTTGCTGATTAAAAACATTTCAATACTTTGTTTGTTCACATACAGTCATTTTTATAAAAAGATAAAACTGTGCTTGCCATATCAATTAATTTGCTAATAAATTTAATTTCTATGTTTATAGGTATAATAGATTGTAGAAATTATAGGTCTCCTCAGTGATAGCATTACAAAAAGAGGAGCCTGGCACAAAAAAAAAGGAGGGGACACTTTTTAGTGTGTCAACTTTTTCATCCCAAAAATATAGTAATCTCTAAAAAAAAATTATAATACTTTCAATTGAGTACATTATCCCTACTTCTGTCTTAAAATTAAGATCCAGACAGGGGCCCATGTTATGATGCTACTATAAAGAAATAAGAGTCCTCAATATTTTGCTTAGGGGGCCACTTTTTAATGTTTTTATAGGGCGTCAAGTATAGCCACTCCATTTGCTCTGTACTAAAGTCATCACTGGGTCTCATTCACACTGTTTGCTATTACCAACCTTGCAGGTCTTGAAAATTTTCCCAAATTTAAAACTTTGTAAGTTTGAAGTAAGGTTGGTGAATAAAAAATGAGAACTAACATTATTTTGTGATTTCCAATACACCTATTTATATAAAGGGTCAGCTATATTGTCATTAAGAGTGAGGCAACTTTGGTACTTTCCTGTTATCGCCCACCATCAGCAAATAGTGAACAAAAACCCAAGACTTTTGGGGTCTCTTCAAGTAATTTTTTTTTGGTGAAACTAACCCAAAATACTCCTTTAAGCACCAGGTTGAAACAAAGAAAAAACCAAGAGAAATGTATTGAAAATAACAAGAAGCAATAGATGGTGGGGCAATAACAGGAAAGTACCGCAACTTCTTTTGAACAAGAGTTATTGAGTCTCTTCAAGAAGAAACACTATAACTTTTTCTTGTTAGTGAAACTTAACCGGAATCTTCTTACAGCACCAAGAGGGCAGAAAAAAAGAAAAATTAAGAGGAAAAGGATCTTTTCAAGAAGCAATAGTAACCAAAGGGGAGATTCTTGGTTAGTTTCCCAAACAAAAATTTCTCACAGTCACTTCTTGAAGTGACTTGAGTTATTTAGGTTTAAAAAATGTAATGTCTGCTAGGAGCTGCGCGATGTTTTACTAAGCAAAAATTTTGTTTCAAAGTTAATAACAAAAAAAAAGGTGTTTACTTCAACTGAAAGACGAAATTCAACTTCTTTTCTTGAGTAAGTCAAGTAAAGACTAAATCTGACTCAACTATATTTGATTAAAAGTTTTTATAGAAAAAGAAAAGAAGCACATAAAGTGTGAGAGAGTCACATACAGCCTGTTGGGTGCAAGTTTCATTATCCTACTATAAATAGACTGCTTGTTTGCAATTGTAATATTTGTTGCATATTTGGACTTTTCAAAAATAGCAAGCTTATTGAACTATCAACTTTAGTAGTACAGTTTTAAGATTGCTTTATATATTTTTTCAATAGTAAAATTGAACAAATCCATAATAATTAAATCGTAAGATTTTATCAAACAAGTTGATGCTTTTGTAATTTGTTTTTCATTAAAATGATAACAAGAATTTTGATTAGAATATTTATGTTATACTTAAATTTTTTTATTCTGTATTTTTAAAACTAAAATGATGAGACGAAAAAAGAAAATTTTTTGCCCGATCTTACCTGGAAATAGCAGTGGACTTAATGTTGACAATACTAGTAAATTAAAGTCCAAATCAACTACTGCAACCAGCAAAGAAAAATCTTCAAATACAAACAAAACTTCAAGTGAAAGTTCAGAAAGCAAAAATAAAAAAACCAAAGCTGATTTTTCAAAAGAAAGTTGTTTAAATATTTCTGAAAGTGATAATGATGTTGCAGCTAACTTGTTTCATTCTAATGTTGTGATAAAAGATTTAGAAGTACCAGATGAAAATATTGTATGCCAAAACAATCCAAATGTATTATCAAAAGATGAAGATTTATTGCTAAAAACACATGCTTCCGTAAGTTCTAGTTTATCTCCTTTAGATGCAAACAAAGATTTAGTTTCAATTGGATCACTAAGCAGTAGTGTTTCAGAAATTCATGCAGTTATAAATAGTGAAAACACAAGCTGTACAGCAGAAATCAATACTTCTCATAACTCGAATCTTTTAAATAAAGTGTTGAGTCAACCTTCAACTATTAATGATGGTCTGCACACTAATAAAAGTGTTAGTACTACTTTGGAACCGAGCGACAATGCATTAAAGAGTTCTAAACAACCTGTATTGAAAGGTAGAAGAAAGAAAGTTGCTGTTACTCCTAATATGGCAATGGCTGGGTCAAGATTTTCCAGCAAAAAGTGTTCTAAGTCTTTTTCACCTCTAAAAAACAATTGTAAAACATCTTCAACTGTTGAGATCAAATGTAATGCCAATGAAATACCAATTGCTGCTACTGAAGTGGTTATAAGTTGTTCAACTAATAATTATATTGAAAAAACTTCTGCGAAGATGATCGAAGTTAATCAATCAAATCCTGATGAAAATGTCTCCAAGCTTTCTTATTTAGAAGTTAGTCCTGCTAAAGATAACTGCAATAGTATCACTAATAAGACAACTGAAATATCGTTAAATACTTCATCATGTAGTACAACACAGATAGCAAATCAAGAAGAAAAAAAACAAAACTCTTCCTTTTTAATTGATAAACCCAATAAAAATTTTATCAAAAGTAGGAGGCAGATTATTGAAGAACACTTTGGTTGGGAACCTAAAGTAATTCGCCATAGAAATGCCTTGAAAAAAATAAAAAGCATGAACCTCGACAAACTCCCTAAAGATGGTGGTGACTGGAGTAATTCAGTTCGTAATTCTCTTCTCATGTCTGATCTCATCTATTGCAATCCCCCAGCTGGAAGTGCCAGAGAACTTGGGATTCGTTCCGTTTTACGAAAAATAGAGGAAAAACGAAATGATACTAAGCCAACTGAGAATTCGCCGCGTCAAAAGCAACCTTCACCTGAACCTGAGCAGCCAAGTAGTCCTCAAAACAATGTAATTGCTCCTCAAATTAGGCTCAATGAAGATGGTTCTATCGTTTTGGATGAAGAAAGCCTGTTCATAAATTCGTCCAATGCTGAAACTGTTGTAAATAATTCACCCGCCGTTTATGAAAATAACTTTGGTTTTGTTACCCAGGCTAGTTTCCGACGCTTTACAAATAAACGTTCACATTGGTCGGAAAAACAAACCAGAAAGTTCTACGAAGCGCTCAAGGTAGTCGGAGCAGACTTCGGTCTCATGAGCGCGATGTTTCGTCATCGCGACGACAAAGAGTTGAGGAGAAAGTTTCATCTTGAAAGGAAGAAGAACAGCTTGATGGTAGACGAAGCCCTCAAGCAGCAGCACTTATCGAAATGGACCAACGACATGTTCATGCCATTGTCGTCTTCCGATGAAGAGAATAATAAAAATACACCAAAGAGAAAATCAACTAAACGCCGAAAAAGAAAAGACGAAAGCGATGTATCCAATAGCGCAGCCAAAACAGTTGCTTTATCAGTTGATGCTAATGCTATTTGACGTCGGCTTTGTGATTACTAAATTTCTATGCATTATATTAACTCTACAACTGCCATTAACAGCCATAAGTGCAACCATTACAAACACGAATTTTTACTATTAATGTTTTTTTACTATTAATGCTTAACGAAAAATAATACTTATTATTTTCAGTTGTGTAATTGCGTTTTTTCGTATCTTTAGTATTTTTGAAATTTGTTTTTGGCTTTTTCTGTTTTCTTTTTTTTTTTTGCACAATAAGGTATAAATAGTTTTTTGTTTTATTCTGCTACTGTTATAAGTGATACCTTGGTAATATATTTTGATCGTGTCCGATTACTTTCAATGTCAATACATCAAACATACTACTCTTCCTATTAAAAACTATTTAAATAATAGTTGCTTCTCATCCTTTACTGAAATATAGTTTGCTAAACGTACTTTCAGATTGTAATTTTGAAATAGTTTTCGCAATGGGAAATGACTAAATTATTTACTAATTTAATTGTGAATGTCCAAAAAAAGTTCGATGGTTTTTTTTTACAACTTGTAAATTTAAATCCCCCTTACAAAAAAAAATTTTATTGAATTAAATCGTCGCACAATTTCTTTAGTTCACCGAAGTCGCCACAATTACGTTATTTTCGTATGGGTGTATTTTTTAAATGATTTAAGCTTAAATTTAGGAAGATTTGACGTCGTAATCAGCATATTTGATTTAAAGATTGTCATTATAACAATTTGAATTATCTTTAATTGATCTTCTTTTACAAGAAAAAACACGTGTTTATCGTCTTTATTTTTTCTATTTTTACGATTCGACATAAGAGTAGTAGTTATAGTTATATTTGATAGTGTATATAATTTTCTTTCATTTTTCTGCTTCTATTGCCAGTTTAACTTAATCTTTTTTTTTTTCTAAGATATACAAATTTGAGCCATTTTCTTTTATAGGTCGTCTTTTAATTTAATCTTCTATCTGCCTTTCAAGAAATTTGTAGCAAATAAATTCAAAATTCATTAGAATTTTTTTTCTTGGTATCAAAAAATGCAAACATGATTTTTTGATAAAATTGAAAGGCATATTTTGAGATTACTTTACTTATAGTTTGGACAGGAATCGTTTTCTTTCTCGGATTATTATCTGTGTATGCGCAGATAAAAGATTTTATTTCTACTAATTAAGAAATTATTTGCAAACAAGCAAATTAAGGGTGATTTTTGAGATCTTATACATTGATGCATTTTTGAGTTGTTTGAAAAAAAATTTTTTTTTTGGTGGGTATGGGTTAGCTTGTGTGTAATAACTAATAATTACTGGTTGCCGAATAGTCAGGTAGAAAGGCATTTAGTTTCGGTTGCTGTGTCAGTGATTAAACTAGGATCTTGATTGCACTGTTGCTGAATTGGAAATGTGTTGTTCACAACAGACGGTTCCACTTGCAAATGGCGATCATCGTCTTCAATCTGGTTCCTTTTACACAAAAGATGTTGGATTGAAGTCAAAGAAATCGGATTTGAGTTACATAGGATCAATTTCAAGTTGCTACAGCTGTTTTGATGGTCGGACGATTCCGAAACTGTGCTGTGTTCAGAAAGCTGATGTGTGGATGTTTGCTTGTTAGTCTTTTATATTTAAAACTGTTTTTAAGATTACTAAGGATATTTATACTGCAATAATTTCATTTACCAAATTATTCGGGAACAAATATTTAAAATCTAGAATATCGATTCCTATCCCTTAGCAAAAAAAAATATTATTTAATAAGAAACTTTGCAAACCACGAAGCTCACAAATATAATTACAAAAAGTGGTTGTGACAATAAATTATTAATCTTTTAAATATTAACTTTGCTCAGGAAAAAATTCTCCCCGGTAGGCTTGGTGTTGCCGGGATGTGATAGCCTTGTACTTTTCGGCAATTTACAGGAAAAAGACTGTTTTCACCACCCACGTACTTCATCCAAAGTTTTAATTATTTTAATAAAGCATGCAACATGAAATTTTTTTATTATTGCTAATAAAGCACTGCGTATTACAACCGAATATCTGACGAAACAAAGCTTGTGGTCGTTCAGTTATTGTACAAAAGCGAAAAGTGTCGTAAAGTTTTTTTGTTATTTATATAAGACAAAGTGTTTTCGTTTCAAATCCGAATGTTCAATAAAAACGGCGTTTTTAGATTCCAATCCTGATTAATTCATATTTAAATAATTTATTACTTTAGTATAAACTTTAAAGGTTATATGAATCTTGAACTATAAAATCTTAAAGTCCGTCTGGGGTTTTGTAAAGATTACAAAGGCATTTTCAATGGCTGAAGTGTCAATTCAAATAATGCTGTATAGTAACTCAGAAGTATACCATTACTGTAGGATTTCTGATTTTATTAATATAAGGTTGTACAAATACTGTTGCTTTGTTAAAAATGAACCAATGTTTTCAATTTTTTTTCACTGTGAGCATTTGCATGTTTGTTTGGTTATGTATCGATCTTGATACTTCTTAATAACTTTTTCAATATCATATTTAAGTTTTTTGTATGTAGAAAGCAAAATTCCGTTGTAAAATTCAAGGCCAAGCTGATTACGTTTTTTAAAAACAAGTAAAACTTTATTTATCAAAATATTTCTGTTTAATGTGAGAAAGGAATCGCCCTTAATTCTGCTATATTGAGAAGAAATCAAGTCTAACGTCTAATAATTAACTAATTATATAATGCATGCGCAGAAGCTAGTTGAAACATTGAGGCAAATGGCAGATTGCTATGTAGGAGTACATTAACCCATTTGATTTTGGCCAATGTCACATTGACGATTGCGTTAATTTTAAAGAGCCAGATCAGTTATAAGCAGAAATTAACTTGGGAAATTGCAAATAAGACTAGTCTTTTGACTAATAACGACTATTTTTTTCTTGAATTAATTGTTTGTGGCTCGAATTTTGTGAATCCTTGTTTTTGCTTTCCCCAGTTAATTTTTGAGTGTTGCAAAGTTGAACGACTCTTTACTGCTGTAAAACCCGAAAACATGATCAGGTAGTGAACTCAAGTTAATGCCATTTCTTTTGCTAATGTATTTATAAGAGCAAAAAACCTTAATTTTTGACAAAGATAAAAATATTAGTTGCACTTGTTGAAAATGACTGCAATCAGTAGTAAACAGTGTTAAGATGTTATAATTGGCGAAAACCGATGAGTCCATGTTTCTGCTAATTGTCTTGATGTAAGAAGTAAATTATTCTTTGTGTTTGCATAATCTTGATCGTTTGAATATTCAATTTCTATCAAGTCCTTTCCTATTTAGTGACTATTCTTCACTCGACTTTTCATATAAATTAGTTGCTTGCTTGCTGCCCAACTTACTGCTGTTGTTTGTATGGTGAAAGAAATGATCGGGTCATTGTATTTTAATTTAATTATATGCATTGCTTGATAATTAGCTTTTTGTTAGAAGTTTACTCCTTGTTTAATCTTGCAAATGTTAGTTTAAAATATTGTTGTGTTTACATTATGTTGCTGTCCGCAGAATTAAATATTAAATCCCTAATTTTCAAGATTGCTTTATTGCTTTAAGTTGTTATTAATCTCAGTTCTAATCTTCGAAAAAAAAAATGCTACAAGAGTTTATCTTTTTTTGGTTGTTTTTTAAAAAAGAAAATGACATGGTATCCCTCGGCGATCGCTAAAGAAAATTGGATTAAATTGATCACACTGGCCTACTATCTGTAATACAAAGTGATTTCGTGTGCCCGGTTGAAATTTTGTATTTGGTTTTAAAATTACTTTTCAATTAATGCAACTGTAATTTCATTGATTCTTGTTATGTCTCCAAGCGTTTCCTCGACACAACTTAATGAAGGCGAGAATCAAACTGTAACCATGTTGGTAGACGGGGGTGCCTAAGAATAAAGCCCTTGGGCAAATGGGCCTCCTAGCCAAAAGTTAAGCAAGCAACTGTAGCTGTCTAGTCTGGTCTCAACAAATTGGTTTAGTGGTCCTCTAAGTGAGTGGCGTTTACCTCATGACCCTCTCAAATTTAAGTTTTCTTTTTTCAACCTAGATCCGTATCAATCCCGTTTTAAACCCACTCTATCAACACCCCACCACACTTTGATCCAATTCCAACTTTTCTCTATGTAACCTTTAACCGAACCCTCTCAAACATCACGCTCGATCGTTTTGGAAGAAGTTTTACAACCGATTTAGTGCTTTCATTTTTATTGTCTTTGTTTCCTAGCGTCCCTCGAAAAAATTCCCTTCTAACTTGTATAAAGCTTTTATTTACCCCAATCTCACCTATGCTCCCCCCGGGTGGTTTCCTTTCTCCTCTCCTTATAACACTTGCGTGGTGTAAGAGAGGCTAGGGGAAAGGATGGATGTGCTCTACGATCACTTCCATCCTTTCCCCTAGCCTCGCCCGTAGTAATCCTAGTACCCGTCTCAAGAAGATCATAAAGATCTTTTTCCAGACCCCATAACCCACCCACGTCAACCTTTAATTACCCTAGGAACCTGTAATCTTATGTCCTCCCAAACCTCCATTGTCTTCTTTCCAATACCCCATCTCATATAATCTTTCTTTTCTATATGTTCTGGTAACGACCTCTTTCACCTCCGTAACGAAGCAACTCTATCTCATCAATCTACTCTCTCTCACAGCGACACAGCGACGTCATTGCTTGGATTGATGACTTGGTTCCTGGCGCATTACAGTAGAAAGTAAACAGTAGCTTACGAAAGCTTGTGTGATTAATAAAAACTCGGTCAACTTTAGTGCCCATTTTTGTTCTTTTCCGGTAATTATATAAAGGCACCTCTTCGAAGATTCCGCAAATTTTGTTAAATTCGAAAAAAAGACTGTGTTTGAACAATCATTTTTGACACGCGTTCTATCATTGCTATGGTTTATCTTTTGAGTCTAATAAAGAAACCTAGATCGACAAAATGTCTCCGAACTATAAAGAATTACACTTGCAAAACTCGACTTCTTCGCGGCCGAATAATACCCAAAAATAACAGAACTGAAGAGTAATCAAACACTTAAGTTTAATGTGCTTTACTTGGTTGGGCAAAAATATGTTTTTTCTCCAATTATTTCCCCTGCAAAAGCTGAAGTTACTTAACTGATCCCAAACCAGATTAGTGCCCCATAAGCACCCCTGATGCGGTATTTTTTCGTTTCTGATCATAGTGTGATTCCTGGTTCATAAAAAGAGGACCTAAATGGAAAAAGCTATGTATTAGGTTGTCAACAAAGTTCTTGCGTTTTTTAACATTTTGAAAGTTTTTTGTGTTTTAAAATCATTATCCGCTAAAATTTCTTTTATTTTTATTTATTTTAGAAGTCTAATATTTAGGTTACTCTATCTAAACATGCTAATTTTTTTTTAATAATTCTTGTTATTTTCTCAGGACGAAATATTCAACATGGATATTGGATAAACACTAAATTTGCTCAATTTTTATATTTCAGTTCAAATTAGGCTAAAAAGGTGCTGAAACAGTTTGCAATGTGAAAAATGCGTTTAGATTAGGAATCGCAAATACTCATATAGCTTAATGATGAGAAATGAAACAGTCAGCCATCTGATGTTGACAACAAACAACTAAAAAGCTTAGTCAAAGCCAAAAAGTTTGAGAATTCGCTTCTGACGTAAGGGTAACTCATAAGACAATTTCCAACCACTTGAAGATTTTTGTATTACTTAAGTAATTTGTTTGATTTAGTTGTAATTAAAAAACGCAAGAACTTTCTTGACAACCTAATAAAATGCTCCAGAAAAATGACCTGACACACCACTTAGAGCAGTGTTTCCCAACCTTTTTGCCGTCGTGTACCAAAATAACGTCATGCGTTGAACGCGCGTACCACTAATTTATTTTCATCAAATTTGGGTGTAAAGCATAGACAATTCTAGGTCTAATCACTTCAAAAGTAACGCTAAAAACCTACAAAAAGCAATTTTAACGGACTTAACAATAAAAACCAGATATACAAAATAATTTAATGAGATTTTTGACTTTGCTTGTCCACCAAACGATCGATACGCAGTTTAATAGATTCGCTGACAGCACATTGAAAATCGTGCATAGGGGCAACTAATCGGTTTCGCTTTTTTGATTTTATGTTTAGAAAGGTCGAAAATCCTTGCTCTCATTCCCACGTTGATGGAAATATTAACAACTGTGAAACAGCACGAGAGGCCAGCGTAGGGTATGATGTAGCAATGTCAAGCCAGAAGTTAATAGCGGGACAATCTCTCTGTCTTATCTTTGCATCATTATTCTCTTGCAAATCTATTAATTCTTCCTGCTCACCGGTTCCAACAGCCAAGTCGTGTGGAGTAACTAAAAAAGGATTTGTTATGTATTCATAACTAAGCGCTTCTGGAAAGTACTGTTCCAATTCCTCTTTAAGTGATGCAGAATGACTAGCGATTTCTTCAGAAAAAGAACACTTTATTTTTAAAGACGACAAAAATTTGAAAATACCAAGTTGATTGTTTTCTGTGTTCCTCTTCCACAAATCTAATTTTTGAATGAAAGCACCTAGCTTTGAAACGAAATCTACAATTGTTCCATTTCGTCCTTGAAGCTATAGATTCATGATATTGAAAGCTTCAAAAATGTCTGAAAGGTATGCTAATCTTTGAACAAATTCGTCGTTTTTAAGATACTTGGAATACTCGTGACCCAACTCTTTAAAAAGCAATAGTATCTTGTTCTTCATTTCGAACAGACGTTTAGTAGCATTCCCGCAAGAAAGCCAACGAACTTCGGTGTGATAAAGAAGGCTGGTATGCAGTGGTGGGCAGTACCGTGATACTTTAGTACCTGGTACTGTACCACGGTACTTTTTAGTACCGTTACCGGTACTGTCGGTACTTGGTACCGAGTACCGGTACCGCGGTACTTTTTTTATAAAGTACCGCGGTACTCCGTCTAATTCTAGGGTCATTGAAAAGTTTTTTTGCAAGCATTGCGACATGTTTTATTTTTCGTATCGATTGCAGCTTCAAAGGAGTTTCTTGATTTACAATAGTATTATCACAAATTGACATTTGTCATAGTTAAGTGTTTACCAGTACTTTCCCATCTTTCCGGTACTAGTTACTAGTTAATTTTAAGTAAGGTCAGATTTAGGAACGCTTTACACACTTCATAGCCAGTAGCCCTTTTGCAATTTTTTGTTTAGGTTTAGCTTACTCAGGCTAGTAGGGTAGTCTGGGTAGACTAGCATTTTAGTTACGTCTCAAATAAAAACTAAAAAGGTAAATTAAAAATTCCAACCCACTACAATATCTTGACATCTCTAAAAGCAATTACCGTAAAACCTCTAATTGAGTGCCACCCTCTTTCTTCAAAAGTCACCGTAAGCAATTTTTTTTGTGCAACTAACCCGGATTCCCCTGCGGTTACTATCGCTTCTTCAGAGATCCATTTTCTCTTGCTTTTTTTTTATTCCATGCTAATGCTGATGCTCAAAGAGGGATTTCGGGTTAGTTTTACCGCAAAAAGAAATCACTTACGGTGATTTCTTGAAAAGATAGGGTGGCTCTAAATTAGAGGTTTTACGGTATCTGCTAGATCTTCTGGTTGCTTGCGGGCCCGCATATAGAGCATTAAATAAGCAGGTACGATATCCCTTAAAAGTTGCCCTTAGTATAACGCCTTCAACGTTTTTGTACGAGTTTGGAGGATAAATAGAGTTGAAATACGATAAAAATTAATAAAAATTTTAAATCTTGAAAACGAGTGATGGATTTCTGTATGAAGCTTATTTTGTCTTATTTTTTCCATTAATCTTAATCATGTTTTAAATGTGCATAGAAAAAAAAAAAAAAAAATTAAAATTACGTGAAGTAAAAGGTTTTTCTTCCCAAAGCTTTTCTTCTGACACTCTTCAGGGGAAATTGTCAGAATGAACCAGAATTGAAACCGAACTGAGTTATAAAGGGGAAAGCAGAGTTCTCATTGGCTGAAAGAAGTTAGCCAATGAGAGAAAAGATTAAGAAATTTTCAAAGAGTAGACGAATTCTTTTTGCTTACACAGAAGGGGATTGAGAGATTTAATAAAAGTCGCTTCAAGAGCAGAAAGGTGAAAAGAAGAGCGACCTCGAGCGAGAATAGAAAATTTTTTGTTGCTGTAGTGAAGAGAGCATTGGGCGTTGTCAAGAAGATGTTGACCAATCGAGGATTCATAAAATTGTTGTGGGCGTGTGTTGACCTTGCAAGAGCGGGAAAGACTTTGGCTGTTGGGCGAGGCAGGAGGATTGAATCAATTTCAATTTAATTTAATTAATTAATATTTTTTCACGTACAGGCTAAATTAACAGTAATCATAGTTTGAGAAGCTTAATATTGTTTAAATGTGCTAGATTTTTATAATTTAGCCTGCAAGCATTTTTAAAGGGGTTTTAGTTTGACAAGCTTTTGTTTAAATTGCTTAATCAATATGTATTTTGTTTTTATTTTTTTATTTTATTTGAATAAGAACTCTTGAATAAAAGTAAGGCTTGATAAATTGATTAATTCGATTGAATTGGTGAAAAGATTTTTGAGTTTAACGCCGCGCCAGGGTTTCTGTGCCCCGAAGTCGGCTCATTCCGTGCCGCACAGAAACAACCTCCGTCGCTTTCCTGCGAGTCAGGAGGATAAATATAGAGATAAAAATAAAAGAAAAAATAAAGTATTGAATTTGATCATAGCAAACATAAATGAACAGTTTAAGGCAGGGGTGTGGAGTCGGAGCTGGAGCCAGAGCCTGGAGCGGGAAGAAATTTTAGGGTCTGGAGCTGGAGCTGAGCCAGAGCCAGTTATTTTTAAATGCCGGAGCTGGAGCCATAGATTTTATTGCTAGCTCCGCACCCCTGGTAAAAACAAATCAATTTTTTATGTATTTGTTCATTGAATGTCATTGAAAGTAATCCGAAAAAGTTTTTGGTAGCATATTATGCATATACTTAAACATGAACTTTGCATAAGTAAATTTAATAACATTGTTTATTTTTAAGACATTAAATTTATGAAAGAAATAATTTATATTTGTTGATTTTGGTAAAAATAAACAAGAAAGAATGAACTTATTTGGATGGACCTGAATAGGAGCCAGCATTGATTTATTAGCTCTTCTCCAATTCAATATAAAGTTTCAGACTTCAGATTAAAATAATGCAAAATAGATAGTTTTTAATGTCGCTAGGGTAGCACAGTGTCTGAGTTTACATACTATGCCACAAACTTTAGAAAGTTGTTAAGTGCTCATTTCAAGTTACCCCAAGGTACTTCAAACTACATTTTCTTTCAATAAAATGACTACTGATAGTAATATTAAAGGGATCAGTAAAATTTTTCTTTTCTTACTGAATGATGTAAAATAGGTTTTAGAGTAGTTTGATAATAGTTTATTTGACTTCAACCATACATTTATTACAAACAATTCTTTATTAACATTATTTTGCACAGATATCAAATAGAGTAATCTTCATATTAGATACATTTGAAAGATCATTTATTTAGAGTAGGAATAATAGGGATCCAAGAATTAAACCCTGTGGTACTCCACATTTAAGTGTAGTCAAATCAGATGAAACATTTTTTATTTTTGTACATTGAATTCTATTGCTTAGGTATAATTTTATGATAAATACGACCTTGCCTCTTAATCTAAAGTATATATTAAATTTTTTCTATTGATATATCATGATCATGATTAATAGTGTCAAAAGCTTTGCTTAGATCTAAAAACACAGGGCATGTAAATTTGTTGTTGTTAAAATTAGATATTAGTTAATCACAGATGGTTGCTAAATACAAAATGTGTAAAAACCACACTTATTATGAATTAAATACCTACTAAACATTAAAGTTACTTTTGTAACTCCTTGCTTTAAAATGAAACCAATGCCGATCAACAGCATTGTATTTTTAGCAAAATGAGGGGGCATCGGTTCTATATTTAGGTAGGCATAACATTGTTTAATCTTAAGTTTAGCAACTAGATATCTATTAATGCAATAAAAAGTGAATGCTGTTCAAAAGTATTGCCATATTTATGTTTTTAGGACTGATATCAGTTCAGTTCAGTTCAGTTTTCTTTTATTTCTGCTCCGCCACATGAACAAAATAACAAAATGTTGAAAAGTTTGTGTGTTGTTAAAGACGGGGTTAGAAAAAGGAAGAAGCAACAAAACGAGTTGACGTTGTGTCTTGCTAATTAGCGATGAAAGGTGTGACTTGTTGTTTAATATAGAAGCAAGGTTGCTTCACCTCATTATAAAATTGTTTAAATAGAAAGAGAAAAAGAAAAGAAAAAAAAAATGTATAGGACCGAGGTTATTTGCTTAATAAAACACTGCTATGGGGGCGGTGCAATGGTGGGACCATAGCAGAGTTCGGCTGGATGAATATGATCAGTCCTTAAAAATATGTAAAAGCATGAACATATTCTACCAGCCCAGATATAATAACTTAATGGATAATTTTTTTTAAAAAATCCATTAAATTGAGTAAAATTTTTTCTAAAAATTACTTTAATCAATCATTTGTATTTAGTTTTAAGCATAATAAACGGTCTATAGCCATTGTTTTTATTGCATATTTTTAAGGCTTATCAATCAAAATTTTTTCAAAAAAATTTTTGTGGGGGCTTTCAAAATTCTTGGGGAGTGGCGGGGAGAAATTTTCTTAAAAAATAAATAACTTTTTTATATAAATATTTATAGAATTTTTGATATTATATGAATTCCTTGTTCTTTTCTGATTTCAACCATATATAACATGTTATAATTTAAACATATCTTGACGAAGATATAAGCGTTTTTTGAAAATGATTTTTTGGCTCCCCAAAACTTTGCCCCCCTATAACTCAAAAAGTATTAGTCGTAGAAACGTGATATTTGCATCAGTGGGTTTTGGCTATAAGATAACCACATACACCAATTTTTATCAAAATCAAACATGCAGTGGTTAAACGCTATGGTAATTTGTCATGGAATGACCCGTACGTTGTCAGCCAATCGCTAAAGGTAGCTCTTGTCTATGTTCATTTTATTCGGGTAATTTCTTTCCAATTGGCGCTTTAGCAAACTAGGCTTCATAGCCGCATTAAAAAGCGTTTAGGCAAACCACACACTGTGGTAGAATTTCCGCTTTGTGTTCAATTGAGGTAAAGCCATACTTAATATACTTTGGATCATAATTTCGCTTGGACATGACTGAAGCGGCCAAATTTAACTTTGCGTATGCTATTCTTTTTTGCCAAAATTACTAAACAAATTTTTGCGAAAATTTGCTGCACGTGCTACAATATTCACTGCTCACTGTGATTCAAAAGTTTCTTGACATAACAAACGGAAAAAACGTTCTTTATTACGTCATAGATCTCATTTACTGCTGATTTAAGACTAGTTGGAATAGAAAATTACAAACTGAAAATAAAAAAAACTAACCTTCAAAAAATAATCAACTCGCGTACCACCTGATAGACCTTCACGTACCACTAGTGGTACGCGCACCACCGTTTGGGAATCACTGACTTAGAACATGTGTGGGTTACAAATATTATTTTTTAAAGCAGCTGCATCCTATTTAAAATATTGTTACGGTTTGGATAATGTTTTGAAAATGATTTTAGCTAAGAAGTTGAAAAAAGACACGTAGGAGCACTGATGTTTTATCTATACAATAAGATGGTTCTATCCCGAGGCGCCGGAGTTTTTTTCCAGGGGGGCAAATTTCAAAAAAAGGGCACTTTTTGTTAAAAAGGCACTCCAACAAAAGTCGATTATAGCAACCATGTCGCAATCAAATCAGCGTATTCTCTAAAAAAAAGGTCTTCGCTTGTAGTCGATCTCCAATTTTTCTGTTTTCGCCTCAAAATCATAATGTTCTCTAAAAAAAAAAAAAGATCTTCACATGTAATCGATCTCTGCTTTTCCTGTTTTCGTCCCAAAATCAAAGGTCTTCACTCAAAATCGTTCTTTCACTCTAAACAAACATCTGCCTCATTCGCCTCACCCAAAATCCATCACTAACTAAAACTTACGATTTTGGCGAGTTTCATTACTGTACCATGATTTGTCTTTAATTGTAGAAACATCGTTGCATTTGATGGTGATCGAGATTACATAGGTTAAATGTAGAGCAGATCTAAAAATATTTCTGTAAGACAAATTTCAAAAGGCACAATCTGCCCCCTTGTGCTTCCGTGTTTTCAGAATATTAAAAGGCAGGGGGGCAATTGCCCCCCCCCGCTTCCGGCGCCCCTGATTCTATCTAAGTTCGAAAAGCTTAAGGCTTTGTTTTCTATGAGAGAAACCTCTGAGTATCCATGTAATGCTAATGGGGCTTCGGGTTTTGCGAACCTATTTACTTTCTTCTACAGTAATTGTTAAAAGGTTATTTAGCAAATTCGGTGCTTCACTAGTGACTTTAAAGCTCTTTGTGCTTTTTTTTTTTTAGTATGACATCAAGAATTTATAATTGTACTTAAAATTATTTTTGGCGTTTTTTTAGTTATATTAGGGGATAATAAGCTGTTAACTTACGAACAGTAACATCATACAAACCAACTTATTTCTGGAAAAATTAAGTCTGTTCACAAACAGTTTTTCTTTCCTAAACTTTTATTGGTATTAACCACGATCCACAAATGTTTGGCGGGTATAAATTACACTAAAACAAATAATAAAAAAATTACCAGCAATCTGACTAAGTATTAACTCTTAACTCGATGACTTTTCTTCAAAATGTTTAGAAATGCCATATGTCGTTGGCTTGAAAAAAATACAAATTAATTAAAGCAATTGTTCTTTTAGCTTTAAATATTTAGGCTACCAAGCTTCTGAAGGCAACAAGAGAAAACTTGTATTGATAGTCGGCTTAAGGTAGAAGCTAACAGCCGAATGCAATGATTTTGCTGACCGAATCCAGAAACTGATTAAAATTATCTTAAAAACCATTAAAAGATTAAGTCGTACATTATTATTTTTTGAATTTTAAAAGAAAATTTTTATTAGCTTTTAAAAACGTGGGGATTATGCGGATTTGAGTTTTTTTAATTCACAAACTGAAAGTTGTGTAAATAGTCCAATCATAGGTCTCAATAAAATCACCTGATCACACCGACCAATGATACTTCAGAAAACTCCGTCAAACGACAGTTGCTTTTGTAGTTAAAACAACAATTACAAAGTACACTGTTGAGTAAAAACTAACCACAACGAAATAAAATGGAAAGAATATAAAGCAAACAAAACAACTATAAAACAACATAAACGCCAAGCTGCTGCATCATACCAATGCATGATAATCAAAACAAATTGCACGATTCTCGTCGAAAACAACGCAATAAAAAGTAAAGAAAAAGTTATTAATGTCAAAATAAAGATTTGAAAAATTAAAAGGAATGAAAGCTAAGCACCCGTTTTAGCTTTTATAGGAACAGTGGTTTAATGTTTTGTTAACAAAAAGTGTTTTCCAACTTGAAAAAGTACTTACAACGTTGAGTACTTTTCAAAATCTAGCCGGTGTTTCGCGTCATGGTAATAAACAGCTATGCAAGCTTTTTTCTAAAAAAAAACAACAGAAACATTCAAATTTGTTAGAAGATTTGTGAAGTCATTCTATGATCATGAACAAGTTATCATTTCCGCATTTCCGCTGCAAGGGCGACTTAGAACCGACGGAGACGTCTGTGTTTTGTCATGTGATGAAGTTGAATTTTCGCTGCTCATATCTGGCCTAGGTGAGCGTTTCCGCCATTTTAACTTCAAGTTTGTGCTGGAAGCCAACTGAAATGAAGAACCAATTTTTGATTTTAAATTAGTTGGCTTCAGACCGTGTGGCGCAATGCTACACTCGGTGCTTTGTGATTGACCGTCGGTAGTTGGTGCTAACGAGCTATTTGAAGAAAGCTTCTTGCCGGTTGAGCACAAGCCCCTTCCTATAATCTCTAACGGGTTGTTATCCATAATCACAGGTGAGTAGAGAGTTAGAGATGATATGCCTTCAGCACTGGGACTTTCGCAGTGAAGTGAAGAAGTAAGAGGTTGCATGGATCCCAACTTTGAAGACAAAGAATCTTTCGTTCGACTACGTTGAGGCATGTGCGAATACGCGGTAAAGTGATGTTTTGAATTACGATGTGCTTGACAGTAAGGAGGGCGCACACCAGGGCTGAAAGATTTTCTACTGATTTTGGGACTCTTTGTTTTTCGCGACGTCATCTTATCCGTGCGAAGAGACCCTAAAGATGAAGCGCAAGAGTTGTCGCGGGAAAGACAATCAGATGCGAAGTAGAGGGGAGTGGAGTGAGGACAGTCCCGACTACGCGGGGGGGAGGGGGGCAAGTCCTCGGATTTTTCTCTTTCTTCGTGATCCTGAACCATTTCAATGTCGAGAGGAAATAACCTTTTGACAGCGAATTTTCTCCCTTGCTTTGTTTCAGCTTTGATAAAGGATTCGATGTCTCGACCAGCTGGGGTGCTCGGAGCGGTGAAAGAGCGGATTCGAATTTGATGATTCTCCCGAAAGCCACTAGATAGCACGTCGGGAGTGGTGGCGCACGAGTGGCTTTCATAGATCTTGCCGCTGATCCTTGTTATGTTGCGAGGAAGACTATTTGATTTATAGTTTGGTGAAGACTCTTCCGGACCTTCGTCTTCCTCATCAATCCCATCACTTCCGAGTCGCTTTAAATGCGACTCAAACGGAACTGAAACACGGAGATCCAAAACCACTCCTGCACCTCCGACAGGAGCTGAATGAACTGAAGAAAAACTATCTACTCCAGGTTTAGAAACGTTGACGCTCACTTGATTTGAACTGGTGTCCTTCAGTCTGCGGCAATACAATGACGAAGATGGGGCAACGGTGGCAGGAACAGTCGGTTTTGAGAGAAAAGACGTTTCCAACTTTATGTTTCTGAAGCCCGTGTTACCGGAATCGCAACGAAATTTCGGAGTGTTTGGTTTTGATTCCGCTGCGCTGATTTTTGATTCGAAACAATCGCACGCAACGTCATCGGGAATACTTCCAGTTCGAGGCTTGACGAAGTGGTCGCCGTCTCGCAGTTTCTTCTCGTACTCCATCAGCTGGCCGAGGAAGTTGAAGTTGGGCGAGATTGTTGGCCGTTTGTCCTTGACGAACCTGATCAATTTGTAAATAATTTATCCCCCATATTAATATGAATCTTTAATGCAAAATAATGCAGTTTTCGAGTGACTTGCATCGGGACACTTTGGCATACTGGCATTAAATATGTATTGGTTTAAGACGAGCAACCAGTGCGTATTGCTGTATTGACAGGAGCTCTTTTAAAGCAACTAATCCAATGTCTTTATCAGCAAGTTACGTCACTAAGACTTTAAGTCAAGTCGCTGGTGGACTTGACGTTTTTAAGTGTGGAGCGTCAAAGACGGCTTTCAAGTAAAGAACAATACAAGTGTAAATAAAAAAAGTACGACCTTCGAAAGAAAACTCAAGCATTGTAGATAAAGTAAAATGAAATTCGAGTTATTTATTTTGGTTGGGAATCCAAATGTCACCAGAATGACGAAAGAAATTCCTTTTTAATGACATGTACGTTTATGCTTTGGCATTTGCGTTAAGTGATAGTAAAATAGGTAAAAAAAACCCTAAGATTACTTTTGACGCTTGGGACAGCGTGATTCGAAAACTAAAGCATTTTCTTGAAACAAGGTTATCAAAACAACGCTGTTGTTGAAAAGCTTTTTGGAATCTCGTGCAGTTCTTTCCATGACAAAGACATTCAAACAGGCTCGATTTTAATATCCAACAAACCAAGCTTAATCTTTTTCAAGATTACGCAATAGGGTATGACGTCAACGGGAACGCGATAAGCCCTTATCGGGCTTACGTCATCTGTTTTCGTCTCTCGGCACTTTACAGAGCAATAAACGTCGATCGAGCTTTTCTGCTTACGACGCGCTCAAGTCGAAACTTCGCGACCAACCTGTAAGCGTCGTCAAAATTGAGACGAAGGTAGTACATCACGTAGGCGATGGCGACGGTTGCAGATCGCGAGACCCCGGCCAAGCAGTGGACCAAGACTTTTTCGTTCTTTCTTCGAACTGATTCTAGAAAAATCCATCAATGGCTAAGCAAAAGTTTTTCGGAGCATTCGCGAAAACGTTTGAGGGTTCGCGGTTGCAGACGCGACCCTTATATAACTGACAAAGGGGATCAAGACGATGCTGATCACGTGGCATTGACCATTTAAAGAGTAAAAAACAATGATCAAATATCAATAGCTTTTTTGTTTTTGGATTTCAATTTTTTGAAATGGACTGTTAAACTATACTTCTTTATGTTGCAATTATTTCGTTTTTAGCTAATATGAAGTCGAATTTAGCGGCAGCCTAAGCGGGACTTTTAAAAACTTAATAAGATCTAATAACTGACTTGAAAGGGAACACTGGCTATTCGAGTTTTAGTTTTTTTTGTAATTGATGTTTTAAATCAGTTTTTCAAATCACATAAACCAACGAGAAAGAAGCAGTTCTTTTGAACATTAAATTCATTTATTAGTGATTACCAACATTATTTACAAAAAAGGTAGAAAATTAAAACAACTTTTATAAAATTTAAAAATCGTTTTTGCCAGCCACGAATTTTTCAGACTTCTTAAAAAGCAATATGAACAATAATCTCGTCTGGAGCTTTGATAACACTTGCTGGAAAACCTTTTCAAATGAGCTATGTTATCGCACCTTCATTTTAACGTTGGTGCGCCTAATACAGTACAATACGTTACGGTTCATGAATAAGATATGTGGAACGAATCGCTTTCACTTTTGACGGTGCTAAAAAAATGTTTTCAAAATCCATCGCGTTTAAAAAAAGATTAAGAAAGCGTATTCAAAACTAATCCATGGAAATTGTTCAATTCAAAATAAGCTAAAATGTTCTCGAGTTTCATTGAAACTTGTCGACCAACTGAAGCGTTTAAACCTCTAACAGTGTCACGTGACTTAAAATCGCTCAAGTGTGAACCTTGGCACTTGACATAAATTTTAGTTTGTTAATTTAGTACGCAATCAAACTTTACGAGACATGGTCTAAATAAATATTTCAACATAGTGCAAAGACCTAAATCGTATGCGTTGCATGAACAAAGGCAATTGTTTCGATCGCGTGCACTGCTCTTTGCATACGTTGCATAGGCGCTCAGACACAAGGATACGGTTCAAAGGCGATGAATTTTGAAGGCAAGGCTTTGTTACGGCTTTCTAAAATATCAAGTGTTCGATGACAATTCTGGTCGATTGCGTAGTGTGACAACAAACCCTTCTCATATCCTACAGACTTCTACAAAAGTAGTCTGCTTTTAATTCAAAAATAAATTTCTCAATAAAAGGCGTTTTTACTTGTAGTCGGATTTTAACTGAAATGTTATTGATAAATAATTAGGAAAAAAGGCAGAGGTCGATTTTTAAGCATTGATTAAAACCTGGGTTTATTCGTTTACGATTTCAAAATAGAAATAAGTTTGGTCGGCGAAATGTTGTTGCCGAAATTGTCAAAGATTCTTTTTAAGGGAAAAACAAAAAGGGGTAGCCAACTGGCTCACTGTAAGTTCGCATACGAGAGAATAGCATTCAACAAAATTAAGTTGCATACAATGAACCACTCATTATTGTTGAAAACGAAGAAAAGTCTCAAAAAGAATAATAGAAGATCTCACCGATGAAGTTGATCGCTTCGTCAAGATGAGGGATGATTCGTTCCTGGTAGTTGTCCTTGACTGAAATGCGGCGAAAATGGTTGTCGTCGAATCCATGGGGACGAGCACACGTTGAACTGACGTTGAGCACATTCGTGATATCATTCTCCCGTATTGTAACCTGCAGATGACGTAACCGGTTTCTCAGTAGGGAAAAGGTCAAGCTTATTATTAAACTTGCCGATCTATGGCGGTGGTGAACGACAAAAGTACAAACTTAAATTATTCAAACATTTACCAACCTCATCCATGGCATCTTGCTGAGACCCGAGGAAAAAATGGGGAAAGATTCTCGTGGCCACAACCGTTTGCGTGTCCGACATACATGGATGAGAAAGCATGATTCTTGCGGCAGAAGACCGCGATCTGCACGCAAGCGAAACTTTAGCAGAGGGCACACGCGAAGAAAGTGATGTGGTCGGGAGGGGTGACCGCGAATCGGATGTGGAAGATTGGTTCGCTTCCGGTTCATTGTTGTTGTTGCAATTCCAGTTTTTGTTTGCACTTGGCGTCGCAAGGCAATGCAGTTCATCTAAAGCAAAATTAGTTTGATTTAAAAAGAAACAAAAGGGGCAGCAGCGTCAGTCGCGAAGACAAGGCCTGTAGCTGATTGAAATCGATTACGTTTCCAAGGCTAGAGATATTTACTTGGCTTATAAATCAGCAATTGAACATTACAATTACAATATCGGAATTCGAACTGCTTTAATTCAATGCAACAAGCGACAAGTCACAATCGATGTTTGTCGAGCCAACAATGGCAGCAATGTAAACTAATTGGTTTTAAAATGAACAAATCGAAAATGCTTTGCTGCGATTGGTTTATTCTTGCCACGTGACAAAAACGCTTCGTTTGCAGAGCGAAACGCAGCAGGAAGCTGGCTCGCGATTACGTAAGCGACTGTGAATTATTGAACGATAGCGATGCCGCGTGAACGAAGGCGGTTGGTTCGTTCACTACGATTACGTCATTATGTTTCTAGCTTGTCGCATTATGGCAGCGAAAGAATCCCAAAGCGCATAAAACATGTCAGAAGACACAGAGCTGTCAATCATTAGTCTTCTTTAGGGCGAAACAAACTTTATATTTGTGTATAACCTAAAGTTGTTTCCAATGTACATTTTTTCGGTCCCAAAACGCATTTCTTTTGGCACGAGGGAATGATTTAAGACAGAAAATGGTTTTATGAAAAGCACCGCTAACATCTAGCGAATTGACCGTTTGTTTTGATGGCTTCTTTTGAATTTGCAACAACTTTCATAATTAAAATCACTGTTGTAACTAAATTTGCTGTATCTAAAATCAAGCATATCCCTCTAATAACTGAAACTGCGAATGAGTTCGTAAACAATTTATTTTTTATTAAGATGAATTTTTTTTATAATTTTTTTGCTTAAATTTGTTGAAAAATATTTTATAAATTGATTAATCCATTGAATTGAAAAAAACTACATTTTATAAGATAATCTAATTTAGTATTTTAGTATAAGACGCTGTTTTCATTCGTGTCTTTTGTTTTTTTCAAAAAAAAAAAAAAAAATCTGGAAATAAAATTTGATTGATTAACATTCAACACTTTTTTTTACAATTTATATTAATGAAATCTAAAAGTATGTTGATTTGTCACAATTTTAAGTATATGAATAAATTCTTGGTTGTACAGAATTTAAAAATAACCAATTTTAAGTATGTTTATACGAAATAAAATACGCTTAAAACAATTTAAATAAACTTTTAAAATTTTAATCACTTTTTCGAAATCGCAGTTTGCGTTTGTTTTCATTGATCAAAAATATCTCTAATGAAGTGGAATAAATGAAATTACGAGCTTTTTTTAAAAAAATTGTTTAAACACTCTTCTGATTGCAGCGCGGTTTGCCCAGAGGCGCATTACAGGTAGACGCCATTTTGCAAGTGGAAAATTACAAGTTGGCGGCTCATAATCGCTCAGCAGCAAACAACAGCGATTATTAATGCTGGCTACGTAATAAGGCTGCTGTTTGTTCTCTACAAGAAAAGCAAACACTATTCTATCACAGCCGAATATTACAAGGTTCTAACAGTTCAAATGAAACAGTAGATGTACCCACTAGTCTCGCACAGTGTAATTAGGGAAGAGTTGTACGTAATTTTCAAAGCATGCATTGAACATTGTGAAAACCAAAGCAACAAAGAGGAACTTTGAAAAGCTCATCTAAAAAATCATGATACACAGCGCTGGCTTTTTTTCTTGTGAGTTGTAAGATAATTCAATGTTTGTCCTGTATGTAGTAAATTGGTAAAATTTTTTTTAAAGCTGTCTTGCACAGAGCGTGCTTGAAATTTTACAACTGAAAAATATTGCTAGAAGCCTACAAATGAAAACGAAAAGCTGATCAAACTCTCTTCTTGAAATATAAAAAAGCACTTACAGAGATTTTTCTATAAAAGTATCCACAAAGGTTTTCCCGGTTTTTCATAACTTTTCAATAAAAATAAGACAAACAAAGCGATCTTTTTCCTGAATCGAAAAAATTTCCAACAATAAACTATTTCGCTTTTCTAAAACCAAAAAATGTAACGATTGAGGTTTCCCTAAAATCATGACTAATTCGAACAGAAAAGTTAGAAAAAATGCATCATAACACGTGGCATCGTTTCGCATAAGACCTGCAGCATAAAAAAAGTTGTAAAGTCCTCACAATCCTTACACAGCTGCAATTTAGCACAGTGAAATTTGTGGCTCTTTATTGCACAGCTACAACTTTTTCTGATGTCAAAAAAAAAATATTGAGAAGCCCATTTTTGTTTTTTAATTTTTGTAACTTCCGAAGTTTTTTACGGCAAGCATGAGCCAAACGGCTCATCGAGTGAAAAAAGCTGCCGATCATCAGTCTGTTTTGGTATATGTGGCCGGCGCACCTGCGTTCCGCGTATCTACTTTGGTATATTTCATTTAATTTCATTTTATCTCTGTGTTTATTCTCCCGTCTCACAGGAAAGCGACGGAGGCGCTAATACATAGGGTAAGCGATTACCTCGACCTGCTTCCGGAGATGCCAAGATATTGCTGTCGGTTTAAATTTTTCTTTTTTTGATTTTGTAGATTTTATTGAGGTATGACGGAAATTTAGAACTGCTTGCCACGACCGCCAAGCAGGGAAAGTGCCGCAAAATGTCTTTCCCACGAACACAACAGAATGGCGCGAGTAGTTTTTGAACCAAGACCGTGTTGATCACAAGCGCGGCCTTCTAACCACTAGACCACGCTGTGATGTGGTTTAATAAATCAAATCTTATATGCATCTTAAAATTTTTTTTAGAAGGAGCTGGAGATTATGCTAAGAGATTACTTTTGAGTCTGTATCTTTTTCGTATTCACTCAAAACTGCGCTGAAACTCTTCTTTATCTTGCAACAGACGCAAAGGAAATTAATGCAACCAGGATCAAGATTTCGATTCTTGCAATTGGTGTAAAGACAATAAAATAAAAAAATTTTTGTATTAGAAATGATATGCTTTTTTTTTTTTAAATTCAATCAAAAGCTTTCAACAAATTAGTGACAAAGTAAAATCTTTTTGTTTTCTAGTCAAGATTTTTGATTCATTTTCTAAAAATAATTTCTTTTAAATAATTTTTAGATTATTTCTAAAGTAACCTTAAAGCCGTTTTGAATTTTAAAAGGTTAAAAATTGTTATTAATAACTGGGTTTACTGAATTGGACGCGAAATCTTGATAGAAAAAAGGTTTAAAAACTCGCACGATTCGAAACAGCAAACGTGAGCAATGATTATGCAAACAAAATCTTCCAAAGATTCTAGAACATTCTATTTACTTGCAATGTGAACCAAAACAATTTAAAGAATAAAAGTAAAACAATTACGACAATTTGGGTGCCTATTCAATTAAATAAAACCGTAATTATTAGCATTATAGCTTTTACAATAAAGGCTCTTTAATCTATAGCTGAAAAGCTAATCTTAACCGAGCTATTAGCTGAAATTGCTATTCTAAAATAAATTGTTTTTATTGTGCATAAAGTTATTGAAAGAGAATGTCATTAAAACAATACAAAATTGTTTTTAAAAAATTCCAGTTATTCTCGATTATTCAAATATGTTCAAAATTCATTATCTTGTAAGTTCTGATCAGACATGACGTAATGAGAGAACGAAAAGTAAACGTGCTCGAAAGCGTTTAAGAATAAGTCACAAACATAAACAGACTAACTCCGTTCATAGTTTGACCCGTACCATATGATCAAGTAGGCCAAGAAAGTCTTGAATGTTTTATATTTTCAACACAAAGAAAAGTAATCACTTACAAGAATTAACTATCCATTTCGTAAATTCGAAGAAAAAGACAAAAGTGAAAGTAAAATTTTCCTGTCGCAAAAACGTTTTGGCATTGTCTTTTCTTTGCACTTCTCGGCCGATGCAATTGCTTCTATCCAAACTTTGACCGATTTTTTTTATCAAATTTTAAAAATTTGAAGCAATTTAAACGAGAAATTACTGCTTGTGCCAAAATGAATTTTGGAAAACAGCTGTTTTTAGAAAATTCTCGATAAATATGAAATTACCAAAAGCTTATAGCCGGTTTCTTATGGTAACCCAATAGTAAGGGTAGATAGGTAGACCTGAGAAATGGTAAATTAAGACGCAATTATTAAAACTTTCAACTCTGTAAAAAGACAATGTAAAAAAGTAATGCAAACCAAAGTAATCGTTTAAAATAAACTTAAGAAATTGAATGTAATAAAAGATAATTTTATGGTTGAAGTCAAATTTAAAGTTGAAAAAAATTGCCAGAATAATTTAACTAAAAACTGTATAAAGTTAAGTTTATCTTTATGTGTAACGAAAATGAGAACAAGAACAAAAGCACTTTGTGGCAAACTAAACTTGGAATGGTTTCCAAAAAACCGAAACCACTATATTTTCAAAGCACTGACTTGTTGCTTATGCAAGACTACCTCAAAATCTGTACGACTAAGCTCAGAAAATCCCTTCATACAGTTCGCGGAGTAATCGCGTGCAAAGATGGGTCCGCTACAATTGACCAGATTTTTATACTTTTGGAAAACGCTGGGCCTGGCTAACGTTAAGCAATCAACAGTAAGATTCAAAAGTGACAATTAAATATTTTCTCTCAGGTCCACTGGTCCTTGCGGTTATGTGTTGGTATTGCGCCACTGTCGCACACCGGTTGAATAACTGGATTAGACATTTCCTTAATGTTGCGCAAAATCATAAACCCAGCTGGCTGGATTAAAGATTCATCGCAAATCATGATATTGTTGAAACCAAACCGAAGATATACGCCAGTGAGACTTTCTGATTTCTCATAAAAGTATCTAGAGCTGAATATATAAACTTTATCAATTGAAAAAAGATAATTTTCATTTCCATAGGGTTCAATCATAATTATTCGTTTAAATTAGATAAGCAAAACAACATTCTTTTTGACTTTGGCTTATTTTTATAAAGCATAACCCATGACATGCTTATCTCTAGAAACATTCTTTCAAAATTCCAATGAAAATTAACTGATTATCTTGTTATGAATTGTTTGCAAAACTTCATTAAAACGCCAGACTAATTAGAATGATTTGGCTAAATGTTTGTAAATATATTTGTGTTGTAATCTTATTACTTCATTTTAATACTCGATAAAAATAATTATTCGATTAAGTTTTAAAAATCCAAACTTTTGAGAAAAGATAAAAACAAGATTACGGTTAATATTGCGCCAGTTATAATAAAACAAAATATTAAGAATTTGAAAAATAATTGTTTTCGAGCTTCTATGAGCTAATACCAGTTTGATTGCTGTAAAACCAACCAAATAAAAGTGGAAAAAGAAAAGTGAAAATTTCTTGTGTTAAAATTGCTGTAAAACCAACCAAATAAATGTGGAAAAAGAAAAGCGAAAATTTCTTATGTTAAAATCGTAGTTTCAAAAGCATCATCACTACATTGTTCTGTCATTTTAAAGCAAGCAGGAGAACGCAAAATATTTTAATGAAGTTTAAAGAAAAGTTTAAGTAATTTTTAAAGCAATCTGTCCAAGAAGAAAATATAAGTGTTTTAATGGCAACAGTTTTTAAGCTTCCAGTATTTTAAAATTTTCTTTATTTAGTTATCAAACATATTCGTTATACTGTATTACCTCAGATCCATCCCATCTAAAATTACAGTATTACCTCACATCCTATTTAAAAAATCCCAAATGCAGAAACCATCTGTTAAAATCATAACTAGATGGCGTAAAAGGAAATTCTGTAATTCATAGGACGCGATAATGTAAACTGGAACGGAACTATGTCGCATGAGTAACAAAGAATTTTTTGACATGGTGGAAGTCTTTCTCATTGCATTTGTTTAAATCAGGTTCTCAACCTGTGGTACGCGTACCAGTAGTGGTACCGAAAGTCTTCCAGATGGTACGCGAGTAAATTTTGAAATCTCATTAAATTCAGATGCGGGTTTTTATGGTTATTTTAATATATATTATTCTTCTGTTGAATAAACTAATATTCCATTAAATTAGTTGTTCGACAAGAAATGCTAAGCGTTGACAATACGGGATGTCCAAATGGTACGAGATAGGTAAAAAGTTTGGGAACTAATGGTTTAGCTGATAAAGTATATAAGTCTTTGTGCTGCGTCAGGCAACGCAAAGTAGTCATTTTCAGTAAACAAAAAATTGCGTCTCAACATGATTTTAATTAAAAAGAATAGTCATGTTGAATGGCTGTGTACTGTAGAAATTTGTAACGAAAGTGTAGGGTGACACGAAAAAGAACCAGCGTCGTTCAATCAAATACAACAATTCAAAACTTTCAAGCAAGCCACCTTTTTTACTAAACAAAAGCCGATCGACGACTTTGAAAGCGTTCGCGACGGGCGGAGCGCACAGCTCCAAAGTGGATTGTCTTGTTTCCATTGAAATTTAAAAGTGACCGCTGCAGTTCTTTTATAAACGTCACCAAATATTGAAAAGCTGGCTTTTTTCACTTTGACGCACTGTACGCGATCAGCGAAATCGCAAGTAGGCTTATGACATCAATCTTTTTGCTTGGCTTTCATTGCAATTCTACGCGACTGTCAGCTCCGTTAATCAGTTTTGACATATGCGATTACGTAATGTAAATTATTACGTCACTTTTAGTGTCATAGTAAAAATGAAGTCGAGTAAGGCCGAAATGGATTTTAATTGTAGGGAAAGAAAAAAATCTGACTGAAATGTAAAACTAATAAAATGAACCAGACACATCGGAACCGAAAATTCTAACATTAGCGAGATGATTAAAGCCTTTGAAAACCGTTAGATCATAGAAACTATTTTTTAACAGATATCATCACACCACTTTTCTTTCGGGAACGAATTTGCCATAATTCGACAACATTCAAAGTAATTTATAAATCATATTGTTCAGAAAAATAAACTTTACAAGTTTTAATGATTATGACAAATTAAAAATGTTTCTTGTTAAGCATTGCTATATCATACCAAAAAAACGCATTAAACCATGGGCTTCAATTATCTCGGCTTTACAAAATAAAATTCCCGAAAAATCTTCTAAAAAAATTTCATTACAAAAGTGTAGTAATTTGCCAAACTATGACAGAAGCACAACAGCAGTCAATGCAAAATGCTTTGCAAAAGATGAAATTAAATTAAATTAAAAAAAGCAAAAAATCATTTGAATAAATCATTTCTATTTGAATAAGTATCTTAAGAAGTTTTAATAAACGAAACCTTATAAATTAGCTGGGATTTTTTGTTGATAATTTTTTTAAAAAATCATATAATAAAAAAATAAATCTAATCTAATTGTTTTTTATGTGATTTTAAGAATATTGTTGCAGTATCTGTTAAGACCAGATTTTTCAAACTTTTTTAACCAAGACCTAAGTATTTACTTTGAAACAGCTTGTGGGTATAAAGTGTGAACCTCTCTTTATAGTATTCACTTGCTTAACATTTTTTCAAATTAAAGTATACATTATAATTCAGGGATACAAACTTTTCAAAGTTTTTTCACCCACAGTTTGAAAATCACTGATTAAGATACAAGATATTGTTCCCGTTGGTTAAAATACAAGAACTTACCCGGTCGCTTTTTAAAATTTCTTGCTTCAATTGAAGGGGGTAAAGAAAAATTCCTTGAAACGGGCATCGCTTATAAGGATAATAGCAAATAAGTCTCTGTGCTTGAACTTCGTTTCCTTTTCTTTCTTACGCTATCAAGTTTAGAAAGAAATGAAATGTTCTTTCTTCAATAACCTTCTTTATCGGCAATTAAAATGAGCTAATTTGATGTTACTTCAAACAGACACCCAAAAAAAAACCTAAAATATTTTAAAAAGTAAAAACAAACTGGCTTTTTTAAAGCAATACCTAAGACACTTTTTGATGCCTTATTGCCTAAACAATAAATAAAACAGTAAAATAAAGCTTCAATCAATCTTATGTTCTAGACACTTCCATGTAAAATATTCGTCATTTAGCGTAGGCATATTTTAAAGGCAGTTGGGGGTGTAGCAAGTAGTTTCGCTGGTTAAGAATAAATCAATAGTTTTTTTAGCATGCAAGAGTGGTTAGCTAATCAGAAACAACTTTTTGATGGCTTTGCGAAAGCAAGCTCTGCAATCATCAAACTTTTAACCGAATAACGTTATCGTAAAATCTTAGCTTGACCGTCAGCAAGACTAGCTAGAGCAAACCAAACTGAACTGCTGAGAACTGAAGTGACGGAAATCAGTGGAGGCACAATTACGTAGTCTTTTTTCGTATGTTACACGGGCTCTTCGCTTTGAAAAGCGCTTGCGTCATTTTTCTTGTATTTATTCTGAGAGAGCTTTTTGTTTCTTTATTCTCTTAGCTCATTCTTTTATCATTACCTCATTGTGTAAATACTAAAGGTTATTTGCTAAGATCAGTTTTCGACTTTCAGCTGAGGCATACAGTCATTTTAAATAAAAAAATCACATTTCTCAGCTTGAACAGCTGCTTTTTCATTTGTCCATAGTTTTTAAATTAGTTCATTTAGCAGTTAATTAACAAAAGTATTTGCAGATCAACGAATGTCTCATGACAATAACATGCGTTTCACATCATGGCTATTGACAAACTAGTGTATATCATACAGTGTATGGCTTTTTAAAAATCTTGTATCTATTAAGGCCGATTTCCACTACGAGCGTGTGAAAAGAGCATTCTTTGTTTCTTTTATTGATCTTCGATTGAAGCGAGCGGTTAAAATTGAAGCGAGCGCAAAAAAAATCAATAAAACAAACAAAGAATGCTCTTTTCCACGCTCGTAGTGAAAACGGGCCTTTAAGAATAAAAAATCTGACTAACTGGTTTCAGATTGACGTCATCTAGCTACATCAGGGATATATACGAGGGTCAGTCAATAAGTAACGAGACTTTCTCAATTACTTTGGTGTTCTTGGAGTTATGCAACTGAAATTTTATGTGATGATTATGAATGGAGTTGTCATCTTATTTACAACAAAACTTGTTTATTTTCAGATTACTGTAGGTGTGACGATAAATTGAAATGACTACTAGGCTAGGAAACAGCTCATGCTTGGAACAAAGAGGAGTCATCAGATTTCTGTTGGCAGAGAGTGTAAAATCATGTGAGATTCTGTCTAGAATGCAAAGACAATATGGTCCTTCCTGTATGTCTAGAGCAAACTTCTACAAATGGGTGCAAGCATTCAAAGATGGACGCGAAAGCATTACTGATGATCTGAGAAGTGGAAGACCTGTGGATGTCTCTACCCCAGAAGCAGTACAGGCAGTTGAAGACCTGATCAAATCTGATAGAAGGGTCACTTTAGATGAAATTGCTACAAACTTGGACATCTCCCATGGCACAGTGTACGCAATTGTGCGTGAGAAGCTGCGTTTTTCAAAAGTCAGCTGTCGCTGGGTTCCAAAGATGTTAACGGATGATCACAAAATGCAGCGCCTGATGGCTTCCAGAGCATCACTACGCAGATACAGAAAGGAGGGAGATGTATTTCTATCGAGAATAGTGACAACTGATGAGACCTGGGTCTTTCATTATGAACCTGAATCGAAACGACGATCAATGGAGTGGAAGCATGTTTCTTCCCCAGTGAAGAAAAAATTCAAATCTCAGAAAAGTTTAAGGAAAGTCATGCTCACTGTGTTCTGGGACAGAAATGGGCCGATCACTATCAGTTTCTTGGAAAGGGGCAATACTGTGAACTCAGAGAACTACTGTGAGCTGCTAACTCAAGTGAAAAAAGACATTAAGAACAAACGGAGAGGACTTCAATCAAGAGGTGTGATTCTCCTTCAGGATAATGCAAGGCCCCACACAGCAGCAAGAACCCTAGCCAAAATTGAAGATTTAGGCTGGAAACTTCTAACACACCCACCCTACAGCCCAGACCTTGCACCATCTGATTTTCACCTCTTCGGCCCACTCAAAGAGAGTATGAGGGGAATTCACTTCCAGACTGATGAAGAAGTGAAGGCTGCTGTGAGCAACTGGCTAAGGACCCAGTCCACGGAATTCTATGCCAAAGGAATAGACAATCTAATATCAAGATGGAACAAGTGTGTTGCAAAGGAGGGAGACTATGTTGAAAAATAAAAAAGCATTTTTTGATTACCAGTCATTGCAAACTTGAGTTATTAAAAAAGTCTCATTACTTATTGACTGACCCTCGTATATATATTTTATGTATAATAGCAGTATTTTTCTCGGTCTTCGGTTTGAGTGAAAGGAAGCGAATAAATATTTAAAATTTCCAATTGAGTAAATCGTCAGCCTGGTCGAGTGGTTGAAGCGCCGGGCTCGTGACCAACACGGTCTCGGTTCAAAACCTACTCGCGCCATTCTGTTGTGTCCTTGGGAAAGACACTTTACGGCACATTCCCCTGCTTGGTTGTCCTGGCAAGCCTAAATTACAGTCATGTCTCTATTAAATTACAAGCGGACAGCAATATCTTGGTATCTCCGGAAGCAGGTCGGGGTAATTGCCTACCTCATGTATTAGCGCCTCCGTCGCTTTCCTGCGAGTCAGGAGGATAGATATAGAGATAAAATAAATAAATATTAACCGAAAAAAAAACTAGAAATTAGATCAATCAGTTTTGCATAATTTTCAATTTTTGGTTTTTGATTTTGTAACCGAAAAATAATTACGTCAAGCCTTAAAAAAGATTTGTGAATTCTTACTAATTAAACAAAATTAATTTCTCTACGGCTTAATCGGATAAGAAAATCAGTAAAAGAAATAAAAATAGATTACTTTAATAGTTTCGCGACCGTTTGTTGTGGGTCTATAAAAAGATTGTTTTAGGAACTTTAATGAATTAACAAGAATTATTCCGAGGAAGGAAAGCGTTGAAAAATTTAAAATAAGGCTCAAACATTTGATCACATATTTTTAGTCATTACTGTACCTTTTTTTCGCCAACTGCAAAATAATTTTGTTCTGCCGGATTCAAAGCGAAATTTGTGTTTGCATCCTTTTATTTGAATGGATGTCTTTTTTGGGTTATCGCTTTGCCTTGATCAGCAAACAATATTTGCAAAGACTGTTGCGACCCTGTTTCTGGGTCGCATGTCTTGTCAAATCACAAAAGAGAAACGGAGTCAAAAAAAGGTCAAGAATAACAGATTACTCTAAGCAAGATAAAAAGAAAATGGACTCTCAATATAGGCTGTTCTGCATTTTATGCGAAATCGATAGATCGACAAACATGACGATTCAAAAAACAAAAAGTCCTTCTAATTTTAGGCAATTAGTACTTCTTTGTTTTCAGTGTGTTGGGAGCATTGCCACTGATCATTTTTTAGTTATCGTCGCGGTTTGAAATGACATCCACTCCGGGTCAAACACAAACAGGACTGGGGACTGAGGGTTTATCTTTTTACTACCCCAGGATGCTGTAGTGCTCGGATCAGATACTATAGTGATGGTGTTGAGCCAGCATCGAGTTTCGTCATCCAAAACTGTCAGATCTCGTGATTCATGTGGTGCCCGATGTATAGAGCACGCTATCAGAACGTGGTCTGCGGTTTGTTCAGGGTCGTTGCACTTGCAATTCGGTGAAGGAGCAAGACCCCATTTGTGCACGGACGAATGGAATCATCAATACTAGTTCACAAACGATTGAGCTTAACCCAAGCTGTTCGGGGCAAGCCCATTCCAACAGGCTTGGCACTGGTCCTGGATATGAAAACACGGAGCCTGGATGCATTCTCACAGTACTTCGTGTTCCATCTATAATTCATTTACTGAGAATCCTGATGTCAAGTCCGACAATGTTATTTAATAAATTCTGCGCAGCTGGAACAAACGGGAGTCTAGATCTTAGTCTCCCTTGGCAATCATCTGATTACCCACTCAAAATACCGTACAGGATATGATCAGGATCCAAAAATTTTTTTAGTAACTTTTTATAAATTTTTTCAATCACAATTAAATTTGATAAAAAGCCAGTTTTCGTTTACATTCGACAAAGTTTGAATGGTTTCTTATTTTATGACTTTTCTTCCTTTTATACTATTACCTAACAGAATTGCTGTCAACAAAGACTGTTTGTTTGCTGTTGGTATGACCTCTGTCATTTAATAACTTGATTAAATTTTCTCTTCGGGTTGATTAGGAAACATAGTATACACATCAACCGAGAAAGCAAAGGTTTTCGTTACACTGTGGGTGGCAGAAATAAATTATCGCTTTGGCAAAATGTTATCTGCTAAGATTAAGATTAAACAATGTATAAGACGATTTAACAAAAAAAAATTTTTTTTTGGTACATGTTTGTATTAGTTGATCGCAATAATGAAATGTTCAATTGTAAACAGTAAAGTCAATTTTCTTTAGTCAAACCTGAAAAAGATTTTTGGGAAATTTTGAAATTTTGATTTTGAAAAAAAGAAAGGTTGTCTACCTAACGTTTATGAAGCGTTTAAAAAATTTTAATGATTGGTTTTATCAAATTCAAACATTCATACATTAAAGAGTTGAAATTGATTTAAATTTCATAAGTTAGCAATTAATTTAAAATACTTACCAATTTTAAATTAAGTATTATCCCTGGTAACAGTGTTAACATTTATGAAGAGTTGAAGTTTGAACGCAAATTAACTAATTTCCACGTTGCTGGATTATTTAAAGCTGATGGCAAATGCAACATGAAAAGAGCCCCATTATAAAGTAGACATCCACCGGGCATCGACTAGTTGCTGGCAATATTTAATTTATTGAAATTTTAACAAAATTCTGCAGAATGTAATAAGCTGGTAGGAGGGCCGTATCGATAGCGAATGCTATCAACACGGTTACGGTTCAAAACCTAATTGCGTCATACTGCTGTTTTCTTGGGAAATACACTTTACGACACTTTCCTCGGCATGGCGGTCTTAAAAAGTAGCACCCAATTTTAGTCTTATCTTTAATTAAAAATTAAAAAACGAATAAATATTTAACTGAACAGCAAAGTCTTGGCATCTCCAGAAACAGTTTGGGGTGATTGTTTGCGTTTGCCGTAAGTATAATGCCTTTGAGGTTTTCCGGCAAGTCAGAAGGATAAATAAAAATAATAATAAACAAAATAAAAACATAAAAGATAAACATCGAAAATATTTATGATAAAAAAAGTACCACAAAACGAATTTTTGAATAAACCGTTCAAAATAATGTCATTTACAATCGTTTGAAACGGTACTATATTCAGTAATGGCCTTACCAAAGGGGGCCTGCTGCAGGAAAAAAAGGGAAGCAATTTTTAAAATTTATTTTGTAATGATACTACAAAAAGTAGCCTAGTTCAAAACAAAGTAAAATCTTTTTTTCTCCCAAAAGCGTAGTGGTCTGTAAAAAAAGGTCATCACTTTCAATTAGAGGCTGCAATCTCTATTTTAGTCCCAAAAACATAGTGATCTCTAAAACAAAGGTTATTAGTTTCAATTGAGTACATAATTTCTACTTTCTTCCTAAAGTTAAGGTGCAGACAGGGGGCTACCGTCATGGTGCTACTATGAAGAAATAGAGCAATATTTTGCAATATTCGGAGAGAGGACTTTTGGACGTTTTTTAGGAAGGGGAGCAGGTACGACAACTCCGTTCGCTTTGTACTAAACCCATCACTGACTATATTTAGGGCATTTCTGAAAGGAAACACCTTGTTCAACGTTGTTTAATAATTTCTTTACAAATCTTCGCTCGGTGATCATAAAAAGATTTTTCTCTTTCACTTTAACGTTGCGCAATAAGATTCTTTAAAACAGGTTTTAGTAAAGTCATCGTGTTGGTTACGTCACATTCCACAAGCAAGTTTGCGACATGAGTTAGTATAACACACCTACATTTTTGAAACCAAAATAGAAATAACTTACTGTATTCAAATATTTACTGTGTAATTTAATTGGCAGCGAATGAATCCAACTCGTTATCATAAAAATGATCTGGTTATTAATTTTAGGCGTATTGCCGCCTACCTTTTTTGATGATAATTTGCCTATAAAAAATATTTGTAACTTCTTCGCGCAAAATTTTTTTAATGCTTTTAAATATTATAATTTGTTTATAAACTTACCACAAATTTTTTAAAGGAAATATCTAGGCCTGTCCATATGTTTAAGTTCATTTTTTCAGACAAAAATATTATTTTTAAACAAAAGCTTCATCAAACTTGATAGTACTGATTCAAATACATGATAAATACTGAAGACTGATAAGAATATAGCACGGCATCAAACATTTCAAATGACCAAACTTTGGTTTATAAGAGGGTAAATAATACGACTGAATTGATTAGAAAGGAATGTCTGTCCAGGCCTCTTTCTGACCCCCAAAACTCCTGCCATTATTAGTAACAAACAAAAGTCAAAAATTAACTTATTTTCTTCGGCAAAATACATCAGAATACCCAAGAACAAAATTTCAAAGTCCTCAAACGTATATCAAGAAAATTATGAGGTAAAAATTCTAGAGGATGCAATCATGTCAATCCTTTATTTTAGCTATTGTAATTTATTAAATTTTTGCATGTTTTACGTTGTTTTCGTTTTGTCGCATGCCCTTTTTTCCGTAGTGTAAATATGTTGACGTAAGTATTTCGTTCGACAAGTGGCGAAAATAAAAAACGACTAAATTAAACAGAAAAAAGTCTTTTTCCTTATCATTTTGAGTAAGGCCAATATTACTTGTTTGTATACTTTTTTAGATGTAGGCGTATTTGAACGATTTAAAGCCTCTCGTTTTTTGCAACTTAAAGACAAAAGACACTTTCCCCTGGATTGATTAAACAGAGCATTTGGCTTTAAAGCGATATATTGGTTGATTTCTACGACAGTTCAAGAAAAAGATTCTAGTTCGTATTTACCGTTTTCCTGCCGGATCGTCAACTTTATTGAACAGTAAAAAGATAATTATCAGTTTTTCAATTTCGCTTCGAAGACGCCAGGTGCCAGGCGTAATAATCAATTACGATATGCTATATTAAGTACATAAATAAATGATTATTTCATAAAAAAACCACAGCTTTATTTTTTTCCGTAGTTTGTACCCCCTACTGATGGGCTATTGAAATGGACTTAATATGCTACTCAGTGGCGTGCCGAGGATTTTTTGAAACTGGAAGCCATACAACCACAATCAAATATGCTTGGTAAAAAAGGTCGGTGCCGGTTTAGTATGTGCCCTTCCTTCTGTAAAGGTAGGCCACATATCATTTGCATTCGAAAGGTCTTTACTTTGAATTTACTTTGAATCTTTCTAAGTCTTTACTTTGAAAGTCTATGCTTTGAATCTTTCTCTGATTCTGAAAAAAAAACAAAATCTTTACTTTGAATCTTTTTCTGATTCTAAAAAAAAGCAAAATCCTTCATGAAGTCATCCCTACCTATTCGATACAATGTTACCGAAGTTTTACATAAAAGAATCAAATAAGTTAATCAAAAGATTTTACAAATTGTTCTGGTCACCTGTAAAGCTATTGTCCATTCAAGTCAGAAGTTCAAATTTCGTTTCGCTATTATATTTACAAATATTTCATTAAAGCAAATATAACGCGCCCATAACATCCAATCATCAAATTATTTTCTTTAGTTGGAATTTTCTTTCAAAAGAATTTGTTTTTGATAATACGCAAGTGTCGACAGCACAGTGTAATTAAAATATTTTACCAAAAGCCTTCTTCTTTTAAAGAAAAACTTGACCTACAACCAAATTTTACTAATACGGTTTTAGTAATGGTGTATTTTCACTAGTGAGAAGAAAACACTAGAAATTAGAACCTTTAGTCACAGATATTTTAAGTAGACAGACATTTGGACAAAAATGGTTTTGTTGTCTCGGAAAATTGTTACCAAATGTAGTTTGCGGTCAAAAGCAATCATTAAATGCCAATTAAAAATTTGCTATCAGTTAAGTAAGGTCAATGGCTTCAATGGAGCTATTAATTAATTTAAAAGTTATTTAAAGTTAAACAATTTTTTGTTAACCAAAAAAGTAAACCTACCCTAACGAAAATTTTGTGAAATGTTTTCAGAATTTAAAGTGCATAAAGTTATCAATTGTCATCGCAAAAGAAAAATATTTTTAAAAAAATCGAAATTTAGCTTTTTTCAGTCTTCATTGAGCTTCCAATACATTTGGCAAGCTCCGCGCAGGCTCAAACTGCTTGAAAAAACAAAACTTTACGCTTATGATGTCGATCATCCCGTAAATTCATCAGTGTCATTTATTCCGTTGGCTGCGTTAAAAGCAAATTGAAAAATTAATTATGAAATCCAAAATAGCTTCCGTGAAAACCCCCCAAAACCGATTAAATTTTAAAGAGAGAGCTTAAAAGTCGAAAAAATAATTTCAGATGAACTGTTCAACATTCTTGATCCGTGATAATAATGTCGAATTTTATATCGAAGGATCGCTGCTTGCTAAACCTTGGTTTTTGTTCATTTTATGAAACAAAAAGCAATATTATTGACACGCAGTGGTGGATATTCCAATTTAGGGGCCCGAGGCAAGAATTTTCAAAAATTCATGTTGTCTGAGAAAAAAAAGAGGTCTGATCTGGGCTTGGATATTTTTCTCCCAAAATCAAAGTGTTCTCTAAAAAAAAAAAAAAAAGGTCTTCACTTCAATTTCACCTCTAATTTCCCTATTTTTCTCCCAAAATCAAGGTGTTCTCTAAAAAAAAAAAAAAAAAAGGTCTTCACTCCAAATCGTCCACTGAGCGAATCCAAAACTGTATATGCTGTTTTCGAGGGGGGGCCTGAGGCGACTGCCTCATTCGCCTCACCCAATATCCACCACTGTTGACACGTCACTACTATATAGATCAAGGCAAAGGTTTATTTATTGTGACAATAGAACGCAATAAATTTAGAAAGTTAGATAGTAAAATTTCTTATTTACAATATTTCTATGATTTCCTTATAATGATTTATTTTATACAAGAGCTGGGATGCGTTTTTCCCAGTACAATTGTGCTTTTTCTTAATTACCCTTCTTCTTAAAAAAGAAGAAAAAAAACATTGGAAAAAGTTTGTGCAAAAACGTGTAAACTTTAATCCTAGATGTAATTATAAACTGAAATTATTCTGCCATGTCATTCTCTCAACAGTCTTGAATCTTAAAGCATGGGCTAACGTTGAAAAAAAATTGGAAGTGCAAAGCACAATTGTACTTTATTTACAATATTGCGTTCTTATACGTACATAGAATTACGGTTTTCTAAGACAAATTTTTTAAAAGTCATTCTTTTATCCATGAAAAAGGGTTAGGGTTAGATATATAATATACATAATATCAGTGATGGCTTTAATAGGGTGCGAACGGAGCGCCCGCAGCAGGCCCCCCTAAAACACATCAAAAAGTGGCCCCCTACACAAGAAATTGCTCTATTTCTTCATAGTAGCACCAGGACGTCGATAGCATGCCAAAAAGAAAAGAAAAAATTTTGAAGATTCTGCTTAGGTGGTTGTTATTTGTGCTTGTGGAAATGTGGAAGCAGGCTACAAACCTTTTTTTTGTTCGAGATCACAATGTCCCGAGGCAGGAAAAAGTGCCTTTCCATGCTTTGGATCACCCAATAGTGGACCCCTTAATTGAAGCTCTTTTTTCTTTTTTTTTAGAGATCACTTTGCTTTCATACACTAAAAATAGCTTCAGCTATCTTTTTTTAGTACACTAAATAGTAGCCCCCTTATATTTTTTGCACCAGGCCCCCCCTTTTTGCCATCACTGCATAATATAGATTTTTAAGAAGCAGCTTCTCGTATTTAAGAAAAAGCAGCCTTTAATCAGTTATTTAATTGTTTATTTTATTGATTTTTTTACTTCTTTCCTCGCTTAAGCGCTAAGCGAAGCAAAAAAATCTATAAAAGAAACAAAGAATATTCCATTCCACGCTTGTAGTTGAAACGAGCCTTAATAAACACTGTCACATGTATGCTGAAAGTGAAGGAATGTAATGTAATTTCCTCCCATAAAATTTTCAGCCCCCTTTTTAAACTTTTTAAAAACTTGAAGCGCCTCCGAAGTGATTACGTTTATTGACTTCAGTCTTTATCAACTTTTGAAAACAAAATTACTAAAACAAAATGGAAGTAAAAAAAACATTTTATTTTTTTAGTCATCACTTAAGTTTAAAGGACTTTGGCTAGCACCCCTTCTGTTTAATCTCCCCGTAAAAGCGAAGTTCAGCCCAACTTGATACAGATGTTGTCTTATTTTGAACTACTGTACTTTTTTGTAGCAAATCGATACCATTCCAAAAGAATATCTAAAAGCAACACTAAGTAATGTTTCCGGCTGCAGCTAGTTTCTTAATCGTCATTTTCCTTCTGCGTCGCGCGACGCTTAGTTGTCTCTAAACCACGTAGTTTGTTTAGCAAATTTTCTGTACAAGACTCCAGACACCGTCGAAAGGTTTTCGCTGATGTGCGTCATCAGTACCTGCTTCATCTACATTTCTTCTTTCGAAACAGTTTAACTATAAAGTAGATTTTGTAATCAGAATGACAAATTACACAGCTGCTTCTTACTTGTAGCTTAAGCTAAGCGCTTAGATCAGCATTTTTCAAACTTTTTATACTGCGACTTACAGCAAGAACCGAAGTTTGCCTCGTGACCCGTAATACGTAGGTGCAACAAGACAAACTTCTATTAAGCATCGACAATTTTTATGCATATTTTTTTATGATCTGCCTTTTGTTCTACTTATTTGTGTAAATAAAATACTATTCTTTTAATCTATTACTTACCAATGTTACCAAATGGGAACGAGATTTTAACAAAAATTTTTACATGTAAACAAAAGGATTTTTGACATTTTTTGTACATATTAAAGGAATAAAGTTGAAACTACAAAAAAAATTTGTATTTATTTTTTTCTGAGTTATTCATCAAAATATGTGTAAAGATCAAAGTTCAGGGAAAGATTTTCACAGTTCTCTGAAGAATCGGAAGTGGATGAAGCGCGTATAGATAAAATCGTATGTCATCATGCTCACATATTTTCTTGTCAATATAAAATTTTAAGACAGGTCATTTCTACTTTTTTCTTTAATGTTTCCTAATGGGAACGTTGGAACTCCTGACTATGCTTCTATTGAAGCGTGATGGCGATTTTCTACTTACGCACTGCTGCAAACTAAGAGAAGCTAACCAATCACGTTCTGCCCTAGCACAAATGCTTTTCGGAATCTCCAGATGGTTATCTTTTAACTTTCAAGCACACTCGTACGAAGCGTGGAAACAGGGGGGCAATTTGCTTCCCGCGACGCAAAAAAATTTTAGCGGAGTTAGATTTTTTCTGGCACTGAGCATACACATTTTTGGGCAAGAGAAGCTATTTTATGCCATTTTTTTGGGCAGAACTATTCCACCATCCCAAAAGATTCAAATCATTGCCCAAAAACAACTGCGATTAAATGTCAAGACCATTTTTTGGTCTTCAAAAATTTATGTTTCAAGTACAAAATTACGTTTTTTTATATTTATAATTAAAAAAAAAAGTGAAGACCAAAAAAATTTTTTTAACATTAAATCTCAACGGTTTTGGAGCATCTTCATTAAACGGTGCGAACTCATGATTCGGGTGATCGTCAAAAAAAATGGGGCAAAATTGTTTAGACCACCCCTTCCTAAAATGTTTTGATCTAGTATGGCTATGCTTTGAAGTTTATACTGGTGAAGATGATTCGTCAAATCAATCACTACGTTAAAGAGTTGCGAAGGGGCTCACCAAAGTGTTTAAATGCAACTGCAATCACACAGTTTCTTTTTACAATTAACTGCTCTTTTAAGAAATCTTTTAAATAAGAAATGAAAATGTACGGGGACCAATCGTCAAAATAAGACACAAAACTGCCTCTAACTCTTTCTGCATTTTATAAAGCAATACGAGCGTGTATTATTTGAAGTGTTTATGATGGAAAAGTTATTCTGCGTCAATAAAATGCCAATAATTCAGTGTGTGTGTTGTAAGCAATTTTACAGAGGCGGAGCCACTTAAACCAATTAGCCTTGTCCAAAGATAAAATGCAGGGAAGGAAAACATTGTTTAAATTCAGATGAAAATGCATATGCAATGCAACCAGAAATGATAAAAAATAAACACGTGTAAGAATTACAGACCTCGACTACGAAGTAAAAAGCGTCGGTGTCGGTTGTCTTTTTTCCTATTTTTAAACATGTCTGTGATTGTAGCTTGGCGTTTGCAAAAGAAGATTGATGGAAATATAATTGACTTAAAATTTAGAAGAAAAATAGTGCGAACGTTGCTAGCCAAACTTCAAAATAAGCCGTGTCGACCAGGACCAAGTAGAATGCCTGTTGGCAGGGTACAGCTATGAGGTAGTTTGCACATCTGTTGACCAGCTGGCAAACAAGGTTGATGAAGATAATGTTTAAAAATACAAGAAGCATGTGCCAGTTTCGTAATGTGCCAATGCAGCTCCATTGCGCAAATACATTCCGCACATATACTAAATGAGAAAAGCAATTCTTATTTCTTTTTGTCAAATGTTGATTTTTGTATTGAATATTGGTTTTGTCTTATATGGTTTCCTGTTGTATTGTATGCCTTTTCCGTATTGATTGCATTCCCGTTATATTGATTATGACCATTCTATTATGTGGCTACTATTTCTGAACAAAATTTTAATGTAATGAAAATAAAGAGATGAAATGAAAATAAAAAATTAAAAATATAAAAAAAGTCAGAAGTACGTTGAGTGGGAATGGAACTCAAAACTTTATAATATGAAAGGTCGAGTTTTGACCTCCAACTTATTGTAATGTTATCATTAAAACAACTTGAATTACACAGTTTGCTGAAAATCAATAATTTTGCCTTATCCCGACTTCCCATTGTTCCCAAATGGGCAGACATGTATATACTGTACATTTAAAAAAACAAAAGATTCAATTTTTTTCTTTAAAAAAGTTAGTTTATTCCTATATCTGAAAATATACCAAGCCTATGAAAATTGTTTACAGTCATCTGAGTTTGGGAATTAACGGGTTAAGAAGAACAAATACGAAAAAGATTTCCGCTCTTAAGCGCTAAGCGAAGCAAAGAAATCAATAAAAGAAACGAAGAATACTCCATTCCACGCTCGTAGTAGAAACGAGCTTTAAGTCTTAAATTGAGTTGATTGTCACACATTAAAAAAACGTGCAGCATAATCAAATAAATTTTGCAAAATTCCGCAAGCATCATAAACGCCGACTGCAATGATCAAAGAACTCGCAGCAGTTTTTTTTAACCGGGCACTTATGGGTATTTGATTTCCTTTCATTTTTGTCACAACCTATTTTATTTTTCACGCGACCGACAGTTTGAAAAATGCTGGCTTAGATAATCAAAATAATCGCTTGAGTTTGCCAACTGTGCTGCGGACCAAACAAATCAAGATACCGTTGTTTTGTTTGATTGTATTACGTCGAGATTATTTTCCTACACCAAAGATGTGCAAATGTGTACCATAGGATTAAACCTCGGGCCAGACTTAATCATCGCCGTCCTCGTTTTTCTATTTGTTATTACAAAAGCGATTAAGTTTTATTGTAAATCATGAATTTGCCTATTACTCTATCTAAATTCAAGAAGTAGAGCTGTAATTAAGGCTGTAAAACTATTCAACAATGATTTGAGTTACGAAAATTTCACTTTAATCAAAACTATGTTAAGTAGGCCATGGGTGTCAACGTACTTCAATTTGCCCATTGCGCATCACTACTCTATACTTCAAGCAATGGTTCCACTTTTTTTTTTATAAATTCTGGTGTGGTGCAGCGGGGTACATATGCTGATAGTATTTTGTTTCACCAATTTTGTAAGGGAGGTAAACTCCGATATGGGTGAGACTAACTGCAATTTTACGAAAAAACGGAATTCATTAAATCTTTGTTCTGGATTAACAAAAAGTTTTTTCGCAAACTTTTTTGAGCAACTTGTTGAGCGGAAAAAACTTTGATTAATCGTCGCGTACTCATGGATTGTTTTTTTTCCATAACAACACTGTACACATAAATGTTTGCTTCTAAAAATTACTCAAACCATTTTTGTTTGAGTTGCCGGCAACATGTTAAGCGGAAAAAAATCCGGCGTTTTAACCAGTCGACCGATCTGCCGGCAGCGTCGTCAACTAGTTAGAGCGCCGGAATTGTGATCGACACGGACTCGGTTCGAAATCTAGTCGCGCCATTCTGTTGTGTCCTTGGGAAAGGCACTTTACTGCACTTTCCCCTGCTTGGTGGTCTTGGCAAACAGTTCTAAATTTTAATCATATCTCTATAAAACTAAAAAACCAAAATAAAAAATTCCAACGGGACTGCAATATCTTATCATATCCGGAAGCATCCTGGGATAACTGCTTGTCCTATGTATTAGCGCCTCCGTCACTTTCCTGCGAGTCAGGAGGATAGATAGATGTAAAGATAAAATAAAAATAAAACTCAGTACTTTTTTGAAGTTTGTTAACTAGTGGTTTTCCGTTTTATAGTAACCGGCCTATCGATTTGTTAAAAATGAATAAGTTTTTTTGATTATTGATTTAAATTTCCAAAATATAAAAATACCCTATACAAAAGCATTAGTCATTTCTTCGTAAACATTTTAATGACATGAAATAGTGAACACCTGAGTAAAGATTGTAGTTGGAGGATAAATGTGAGCAAAGCCAAAACGCAGTTAAAATAGCTTCAAAGAAAGTAAATGATTTATTATGGATAAGATCCGTTTCGAAGTTTTTCGGAATATTTTTACTTTTTAATGACTTCACAAACTCTACTTAAAGAGTTTTTATGTAATGTAGCAAATATTAAATTAAAATGATCTTGTAAAAATAACGTGAAAATTAAGGAATTTTTTTGAAATTTTCTATTTCTAAAATATATTTTGACTAATTTGAGAAAAATTAGTCGCAATGCCAATAGATTCTACTATGCTTCATATCTAGTAACAAACTAAATTCAGCAATTATAAAACAGTAATCTGGTTCGGGTTTTCAAATTTTAATGACACGGGCAAAATGATTTGCTTGTTTTAGGAGAGCAATAGACTCCTTAGCAGAGCGTAACGGCGCGTTAGTTTGAGTCATGGCTTCGTGTCATGTTCTTTTTTTAAAGCATAAGCGGCGTTTCAAAGACGAAATGGTGATAAATTGGTAACATGGCGGTTCAAACTTCTGGCTAATAGCTATAAGACAAAGATTTAATGCCTTCAAATCAAAAATTAATATCGAATAAGGTGTAGCCTACGTTTTGGAAAGAAAAAATCTTAATATCTTTTCTTCATGAAGAAGGCTGTTAATGCAGACCCGATTTTAGTCGAGATTAGGTTTTTAACTAAAGTTGTTTTTTCCCGCCAATGTTTCATAGATCAAAAGTTATTTTATTTTTATCACCTTACGTAATTGTTTCCATTAATGATATCATCCAAGTTGCTTTTTCCCGCCAATATCTGACAGATCAGAAGTCGCTTTATTTTTAGTGCCTTACGTAATGGTTTTGGATAATGGCATCATCTAAAGCAGGGGTGTCAAACTCGAGGGCTGCCGGGGGCCACATTGCATGTTGGGAATTGTGCCGAGGACCGCAAGCAATTTTCGATCAATTTTTATAGCATATTTTTTAGTTAGGTGTAGTTTGCGACATATATTGCGACGTAATTTATGAGCCGGACGAGGTGTTGTTATTTTTTTAAATATTAAATGACATTTACATTCCAATTTTTTTGCATTTCATGATTATTTCAATTCACTGTATTTATTACAAAACAAATCATAAATTACACAATTATCAGAACCATTTATGAACAAACTTTTGATATGAAAAAATATACATATACATAAAAAAATTACTTTATACATGGACCTAAAATTTACATAAAAAGTATTAAAATACAGCATAACTTTAATGTTTTTTATTTGCATATGTCCTAGCGTTTGGCATCTCTTTTGGTTCACCAGCTTACCAATATCAGGCTGAAATAATTTTACAGTACCAACTCTAATTAATGATCTCAAATGACCGTCAGTTAATTTGGTTCGTTGAAAACCTTGGATTAATTTAATAAATGAAAACAGCTGTTCACATTATATGTTCGAGGACAATTATTGGGGGCCGCGAGTTTGACACCCCTGCTCTAAAATTAATTTTCCCGCCAATGTCTCGTAGATAAAGGTTACTTTATTTTTTATTGTCTTTCGTAATTATTTCCAATAATGACAACATTTGGAGTTGTTTTCCCGCTTCTCCTCTCTCCATGTGATGCCTTGGTATAAATAGCCGGGCCCTCGTTGGCCATTTTCAAAACAAACGCCTTCGTCATTTTTATTTAAAAATTCTAAGCGGATTTCAGTTAGTAAGTGTTGGTGCGTTGTGTTAATTTTTGAATTAGTGTTTATTTCTGTTTTTTATAATTGTTAATATAGAAAATCGTATTCATCCAAGGTGTGCGTATTGACATCCCAACTTCACATATTGCGACCAGTCAATTTTGCCGCAATAAAGCTTTTATAACTATGTTAAATAAAAGTAAACATGCTTTTAAAGTTGCTTGTGGTGTTATACTTACTTTTTCTGACCTAATTTCTCCAAATAATAAAACATAAAACCTTTTTTCTGGAAGACTCTGTTTTGCGCCTTGTTTTTCTAATATTTAATCCCTAATTTTCATGCGTGAGTTTCAACTTTCTTTTCAACTATTCTAATCTATGCTCACTAATTCACGAGCATTAAACTGAAATTCATTAAACCAAAATGACAACGACATACTCAGCTTGGTTGTAATTGAGAAGATCTTTCTACTCCACTTCAGAATTTCATGAATGTATTTGTTTCCCGTGCCAAAAAGACATTTCAAAGGATTCTTTTGACCATTAAAAACAAGACAAAGTTATTTGTTAAGCAGAAAAACAAGTTTTTTTCATCTTTAACATTACATTTCATGAACACAAATAACTCGTTGAGTTTATCGAGTCCATAGTTTCTAAGCTGATGCCATAATTTAAACTGTATCAAAAACATGAAAATCATCACAATTATTGAACAAGCAATGAACTCATTATCACAATCTCTATTTGTCTTCCTAATTTGCACCAAAATAGCACAGGCGTAATACTTATGGAAACCATCCAGCGATTAACCCTACCTGCTTTCGAAAATGCCAAATTATTGCTGTCAGGTTGAAAATTTTTCAATTGGTTTCTTGACTTTTTTATTATTAAAGCAAGGCTGAAATTTAGAGATGCTTGCTAAGACCGCCAAGCAGAGGAAAGTGTCGTAAATGACCCAACAAAAGGGCGATTATTTTCATGGAAATGCTGTCAAGCATAAAACCTTCTTGATTCTTACTATTACTACGTTAATGTTGACCAAAATTATGGATTCGATTTGATTGTATTAAACTTATAAATACAGGGTGGTCCAAAAGTAGGTGGACTGTAAATGATGACATTTAATTTGAAATTCATACATATACAATTATATTTACGAACACAATTATTAGATTGATAATTAAATTTTATAGTAAACAATAATACAAAAGCCCTTCAATTTTATCAACGCAGGTGCTCAAATTGTTTCAGATCTGATACATAAACCTATTCCACATACTGTCCACCTACTTTTGGACCACCCTATATTTAATTAAATTTCTTGATCATGTTGCTGAATGCATAAAGCCCAACTAAAATTATAACTTACCTCAAGATAAAGTTGGTTGTTTTTGGGCCAAAGACTTTTATTAATCAGAGTAAATATATGCTACAACAACTTTTGCTGACAGTATTATGCATCGCAGTTTCAGGGTCAAAAATTTCATTGACATTTTTTACATGAATCTTTGGGATTCTAATCTTGATTACTATTAGTATAGTGTAAAATTGGGCAAATTTTCAATGAATTGATTTTACAACTGAAAAAACTTTACTTCAATCTATGTTTAATTTTTTTCTCAACTGAATTGCAGATACTCATTTTTTCGTATGAATATTGTTTTTCTAAATCGCTTGCAGCGTATACAAAGCGTTGTTGCCAGAACAATACCATGCAGTCTTAAATTTCAACATTACAATTGTTCTTGAAACCTTATAACTAAAGCCAGCTAAAGTCAATAAAGTCAAGTTTTTTTAAAGGTTTTGTTACATCATCAAATTTACACAAACGTTAGTTTCGTTTGCTCAGGAGTCTTTTTAATAAGTTTTAAAGGTTAAAATAAAGTCAAAATTTGTCAAAATTTTACCTCATCAAACTTTACTTAAAAAAACTCGTTTTTTGCTTATTTTTCCAAATTTTCGAGCAGCTATGAATACTTCAAAAATTTTTTTCTTTAATTTATTTCAGGTATTGTAAAACTTTTGGGGTTGCGACTCCTTAGTGTTCCTCTTAAAACCTCTTGCCCTCCTTCTCTTTATAAGTTCTAAATTAGTGATATACATGTAATTTTTACGTGGTTTTCAACTCTTTTGGAGACTTTTGGCTTTCCCCCGGGGTTCGCAATCTTTAAGAACCCTTGAACATATGGCTTTGAGAAATATTTACAAATTTAAAATTCGTTAAAAATAAAGTATTAATTGTTCTCTTGTAATTAAAACGAAAATGTCTCATTATGAGTGCTTAGTAGGAAAGCATTTACATCAAAATCTTTACTTGCTGATGTATAAAATTATTTTTCTGAATGCATGTTGAAGCTTTTATACGCAATAATTTTATGCAGAAGAACGCTTTTTAGCGGAGTCATAATCGTGGATCACTAAAATACAAGATATATTGGGATTTTTTATCTTACTGTTGACAAAAAAATACAATATATACTTTCAAATTTTTCTATGAAAACTTTTATAACAGACCAAAATTGTTAAGTCAAAATTTAGCGAAAATAAGATAAAAAAAATAGCCCTACTTAGGCCTATAATGGTTTGCTTATACAGTTTAGAGGTCAATAAAAGATTCTTTTTTTAATATATATCCGACCTTTTTGTATTCGAAAACATTTTTTTGGTCATATCCAAGTTATTACTTTGCTTTTTTTAACTTTAAATACCCACCCAGGGTCTGCTTCGTTGTCTTGCCTAGACGCCAGAGATCAAATCGTTTAAAACATTGCTTTGGTTCAGTTTTAAGTCAGCAAATTATATTTTTAGGAGTTCAGTTCCGGTTTAAGTTCAGCAAATTTTATTTTCAGCGGATCAATTCCGCTTCAGGCATAGAAAGTTTTATTTTTAGTGGTTCAGTTCCGGTTTAGGTTTAAAAAGAAAACAAGTGATTGATACGGGTTTTCGGTTTATTCTCTGTTTCCGTGAAAAGTTTTTTCTGTCCATTTCTGACTAGTTTGCGGACTGTAACATGATTTATGGCTTCATGGTATTTAATTAGAAACTATTCAGTTAAATAATTTTAAGCAGATCCTCTTTCACAGAATGAATCTCGAGATACTATTGAAACCGAACAAGTTGTTTCACCATCTCGTAACAATTCTGATGTTTTGCTTGACTGTCAACTCAGTACGTCGGCTGGTAAACGTCCTCCTACACGTATTAGAAAACGCATTGATTTTTACAAAGCTGGATTATCAAGGAATACTGTGTAGGACTTAAAAATGAATGACATTTTTAAAATGTTATTCAGTTTTAACTCCACACAGTATGGTTTCAGACCTAAGTATTCAACTTTGCATGCTGTACTAGATATTACTAATTCTGCACTAGCTAATGTTGAAAATAAATTATATACTGGGCTTGTATTTTTAGATTTAACCAAAGCATTTGATACTGTTAATCATTCAATTTTACTTTATAAACTTGAACATTATGGAATACGAGGAATAGTTAACAATTTTTTTGGTTCTTTTTTAACAAACAGAAATCAGTACGTTACAATTAATAACACTAATTCTTCCTTAAAATCTATAGATATTGGAGTTCCTCAAGGCTCCATTCTTGGCCCGCTTCTTTTTTTAATATATATTAATGATATTCCCAACAGTGTTAAATGTACTCCACGTTTATTTGCTGACGATACCTGTCTCTGATGGGAACTCCGTCCACTACTATTCTAGAAACCCAACTTAAAGACGATCTTAATAATATTTGTAATTGAATATCTGCTAACAATTTAACGTTAAATTTAAAAAAATCGCAATTATTAATTATTGCACCAAACCTTAAGTTTTCAAATGCTGTTTTAAATATTCAAAGTCCAGCCGGTGAAATTAAAACTGTTTTTAAGGCAAAATATTTGGGAATTTTATTTGATAACCGATTAAACTTCCTTGCGCATATAAAAATTCTTGAAGTAAAAATAGCTCGATCAGTTGGAATTTTGAATAAACTGAAGTATTTTTTACCCAGCTCGGCATTATTGAAATTACATTATGCACTTATTCATTCTCATTTTAATTATGGCCTTGCTGTTGAGGAAGCACTTATCCGACTTATCTCAATAAATTAAAATTGCTTCAAAATAAAGCTATTCGTATTGTCACCTTTTCTCATATGTCAACTAGCTCGAAACCTTTATATATTAAATCAAATATTTTGCCCTAACCTAAATTGTTTAAGTTTGAAGTAGCCAAAATTGTTTATTTTTATAAATTTAATTTGTTACCTAAGATTTTTGATAACTACTTCTCATATGCTAAATCCTACCATTCTCGTACCACAAGATTTTGACTTAATAATCATCTTACCATCCCTCTGTTTAAAAGTAATAGAACTCAAAGATCAATTAAATATATAGGACCAAAAATTTGGAATTCCATCAGTCATAATTTGAGAATAATGACATTTAATAAATTTAAAAAACATTACAAATCAGTTCTACTTCTCAACGATTAAATTCTTATAATTTCTTACAATTTGTTTGGTATACCTTATATTATTTTTTCCTTGTTGCTTGGGTTGTCTCTACATATTCTTATTGTTATATTGCTGTTTTGTTTTGCTTTGTTTTGTTGTGTTTTTTATTGATTTTTTTTTGTTGTTTTCCATTTTTTTGTGAACATTTTCAATTTTAATATTGTCAATTTGCTTCTATATTTCTATATTTTACAAGGTGATTGCTTAACTCGAAGACCTTACGGTCCCTTCGCAATCACCTTGTCGCATCTTTAAGTTATTATAATGGTATTTATTTCTGACTAAGTGTACTTATTTTCTTTTTTTGCGACATAATAATAAACAACCTTACTTATCGTAATTTTGTGGATGTCTTATTTTGTAAGGAAGGAATGTTGTTTGGTCAGTTTCGGTCAGTTTCGGTCAGTTTCGGTCAGTTTCGAACCTTTTTATTGTAATCGGTTGTTCACAGTAATCAACGATGCTTCGCTTATTTACTTGGTAGAACAAAACACAGTTTAAATAGTTTCTTATGTGACGTGGTACGACAGTAAAACAACTTCGTAGTTTGATGCGGTTCGATTAACTCTTTTTGGCTGTCTCTATAGATATTGTGCTTTTGTAAATACAAGATTTTAAGCTGAAACGTCTCTATGTTACAAAGTTAGAAGTTCAGAAAATAAACAAACTTTTTCCCCTCTTAGCGGACGATCATTTACAATATATGGCAAACATGACGTACTTTGCCTTAACATGACGTACTTTGCCTTAACTCAGGTACGTCCAACTCGCTGCCCGCGACGCTGTTTGAAGAAATTTTTAATAAATGCTCAGTTCGAAATCGCAGTAACAATCAAGTTTAGGACAAGGTTTCATCAACAATAACGATATAAAGTTTAAGAACTGATTAAATGCTGAACTTTTTTTTTGGCCCTCACTTTGATTTCAAGAAAAGATTTATGCAACTTCCTGCGGGGCCGAAATTTGTCACCCAATTAATGAACTTAAAAGAAGGCAACCATGGGGCCAAATTCTTGAGAACTAAAGGAGAGAAATTTTAAGATTTTACTTTGAAAGTTACATGAAGACCAAAAAAAAGTCCATCATATTGTTTGCTAACCAGATTGCGTCCCGTGACAAATTTTTAAAATAAAATTTCTTTTGACTTGCTTGCCTTAACTGATTCGCAAAAAAAGTCGATTTCGACGTTGTTGTTTCGCCACACCACAAGTAAGTGACCAAATAAATTGCTCAAACTTCAAATACAAAATTGGAATTCTATTAAAAATAACTTAAAATTAAAACAGTCGGTAAAAAACTAATCTTCCCTCTTCACGCTGCTGAGGTGACTTGTAGGCTCGGGATGAAGTGCTGGTGCGTACAGCTGCCTTATCTCTGACCTACTTAACAGCTGAGTATTGTGCACCAATCTGGTGTTGCAGCGTTCACACTCGCCTCATAGACAGTGTCCTGAATGACGCCTTGCGCATGGTCAATGGATGCCTGCGTCCCATTGACCACTTACCCATATTTTTAAGCATCTAGCCAGCTGAGCTTCGCCGACTAAGAGCGACACTCTCCTTGGCTTACCGCAGATTTCTGGGTCCTGTCTGATCATATCCTGTGTGGTCTTTTAAGTGGGTCCTCAGATGCTCGCCAAGAGAGACTAATATCTAGACGTCCGTTTGTGCCAGCTGTGCGGAATCTATTAAATAATCTTGCCGGACTAGGCATTGATTTTCAGTGGACGAATTATAGATGGAACACGAAGTACTGTAAGAATACATTCAAGCTTCGTGCTTTCATACTCAGGATCGGTGCCAGGCCTGTTGGAATGAGCTTGCCCCGAACAACTTGGGTTCAGCTCAATCGCCTGCGGACTAGTGTTGATGATTTCATTCGTCTATGCACAAAGGGGTCTTGCTCCTTCACCGAACTGCGAGTGTGAAGCCTCTGAATAAACCGCAGACCACATCCTGATAGCGTACTTCATCATCGGGCAGTACATGGATCACGAGATCTGACGGTTTTGGATGACGAAACCCGATGCTGGCTCAACTTCGTCACTGCCAGCATCTGATCCGGGCATTACAGCAGCCTGGGCTAGTAAAAAGATAAACTCTCAGCCCCAGTCCTGTTTGTGTCTGACCTGGAGTAGATGTCATTTCAAACAATGACGAATGAGTCGAACTCGAATCGTTTAAAATTATGTCTTGGTTCAGGTTTAGGTCCCATAAATTTTATTTTTAGTGATTCAGTTTCTGTTCAGTTTTGAAACATTTTTAAAATTAGGGTTTAACTTTAGTTTCGGTACAACACCTTGTTTGATACGATAGCACTATCGAGTGTTGAGCAGTTGTTTTTGAGAATATCGATCTATTATTTTCTGACGTTCTTATTGTTACTGCAATGAATCAAAATACAGAAAAAAGCAGCGTAAAATATTTTGTTTGTCAAATTTAATTTCTTTCAGTTAGAACTTTTACAGCTAAATTTTTGTTAAAGCTTTTTTATTTTATGAAAACGTACTCAAAAAGCTCTAAGAAAACCAGCAAGCTTGAAGAAGTTAGTTGTTTTTTTTTCTTAGAAAAAAAGAGTCACAACTATTGTACTTCTATGGAACAACGAAGAGCAAAGAAAAGTTACTTTGTGAAAATGTTTGCATTTTTTTTATTTCCACGTTCGAAAAGAAAACAAAAAGTACAAAAATATTTATTGTTGGCCAAATCAAGCAAAAAAAACCTAGCTCAGAATTTAAAAGATGGAAAATTTTTAGAATTTAACTCCGGTTTTAAATTTTTATCACACTCTATTTATAACACAGTTTAAATATTGACATACGTGACGTTTATAAAATCAATAAAAGGATATCAGTACTTTTCACAGCACCTCAAAAAGTGTTATAATCAGTGATGGGATTTAAGTTTTAAGAACAGATTCTCTCTTGTATAAAACTCACTAACAATAGGTTCCCCTCTTATGCATAGATATAGAGATACCAATATCTAATAATGAGATAGTTTGTTAAATTAAGAACGGGTTTGCTGAACGTCATGATCTTCCAAGAATGGGTTCTTGCAAACCCATGCGAACCCCCTGAATCCCATCAGTGGTTATAATGGTTTATAGTATTTTGTAAAAAAAAGTGAGATAAACAAGACAGTGTCCAAATCTTTAATTTGTTTAATAAAATTAGAATGATCACAATAGTAACAAGAAATGAAGCTAGTTGATATTTTTAGTGGCCGGATTTGATTCTGCCTCCGTTAAAAGAGCTTGGTTCCACTGCTCCAAGCAGTGGCTCAATACTGTCTTCCCGAATCAAACATTGGTTCAACATTTCTACTTTTTCAAAGCACATGACGTCTGACTTTATTTTTTAAAAATTAGTCTAGCAGCCATTTATTCTAATTTGGGTGCAAAAGGCTGTTTTTTTTATTCCCGTTTCAAAAAATTGGACATAGTTCCTCCAAGAACTAGTTATTTATGCTGCGATTGTAGGTAAGCCTAGTTGCATCACCCCTAAGAAACACCAAATTTTTTTGACACGTTTTGGCGCGTCAAACGAATGGAAGCTATTGATAACTGAGGAATTTTTTTAGATGGATAGGTCCAAGATGGGACGGAGGCTGAAAGTTTCTTGAAGAAGTGAAACGTTTGATCGAAGCTACATTACCAAGTAAATTTTTATTCTATGAGTAAAAAAATTTATTTTCTCACACAAGTTCTGCAATATATAGTTTTAAGCAGTTGATAGTAATAAATGTAGGCTACTTCTTTATATCTCTATTTGATCAGAAAATTCGAGTCTTAGCATTTTGTTAAAGATATTCGTTTCGTACAAGCATAATTGTAGTTTGCTCTGTAAACAATAAGATATTAGTGAATGTTTATTCTGCGGATTAGTCACCAGCTTTTGTGCTTAGTTAAATATAGTTCTGTTTCTTTACGCCGCATTGTGTAACTGATCAAATATATGGCATGATTCAACTGGACAGGATCAACAATATCTTGGCATCTTCAATAATCGGTCGATGTAATTATCTTTAACACCTCTGGCTTTGTCCTGCATGTCAAGAAGATAAATCGATGCTGTGATGATGATGATTTGTTCAACTGTTGCCAGAAACTGCGATGATAAATTTTTAGTATTTATTCATTCAGTCAACATAAACTATAAATGACATTTGAGTCTCGTAAATTTTTACATATTGTCAATGAATCATTAAATTTTGATGACAAAGAAACGCAGTAACGATTTGTTCACTGTAAACCATTGACGCTAGGCTATACTGTTGTGTTGAAATATTGTGTGGATAAAGCGAATATTCTAGTCTTAATCAGTTTTGCATTAGAAAGTAATCAATTTAGTAGCCAAGTTGCATTGAGTCATAATAAATTGGTTTTTACTTCCAAGCTGACAGATGGCATTTGAAAATATTCACAACAACATAAAATTAATTATTCAGTTAATAGGCCTATAATTTCTGACAATTTTTTAAAAACAAAACTGTTATAGTAGGCGGAATAATAGGCTAAATTTTGCTCGGTTTTGATATAATTGAATTCTTCTACCCCAAAGCGTCCAGATTTACCCCGATTCCTCGGCGACCTTTCACAACTGCAACTGAGGTAAGTGCCTTCTTTTCCCCCCTGGCAGACATACTAACGTATTAATCTGTCAAAATCATGACACATAAATCCTACTAGAAATTTAATAAAACGGGTTTGCTGGCTTCGAACACGGGAACAAAACAAAATGAAACAGAATAAAACAAACGATTAACTGTTTCGTTGTGAAATAATCAAACGACACAAGTTGTTTATAAGGCATTAGCAGTGATGGCTTTAATAGGGTGCAAAGGGTGCGGCCGCACCGAGCCCTCCCTAAAATACGACAAAAGTGGCCCCCTACACAAGATATTGCTCTATTTATAATAGCATCAGGACGTCAATAACATGTAAAAAATAAAATAAATTTTTTTTTTTTTTTATATAACTTTATTTTGAGACACTAAAAAGTGGCCTTCCAAGTCAAACGACGACTTTTTTTAGAGATCACAAATGCTTTGGATCACTCAACAGTGGCCCCCCTATATTAAAGACTATTTATTTTTAGAGATCACTTTATTTTTATACACTAAAAATAGCTCCGACTATGACAATGACCTTTTTTTTAGAGATTGCTTTGCTTTGGAACACTAAATAGCGCCCTTCCTTACATTTCTTGAACCGGGCCCCCTTTTTTGTAAGGCCATCACTGGGCATTGGGCAATAACTAAAAACTTTGTATGACTTATTTTCAATTACAGTATTTTAAGTTTTATAGTAAACAGCTTAACCCAATTTTTCGATTTAATAGTTTTTTAAAAGCAATCAAATTTTTTGGGTTTTCCATTCACGATGGAACGAGTTTAAACTAAACATAGTTGTTAGCGTTTTTTTCATATATATATACATGGTAGCGCATCAATTAATTTAGCCCTGCGTGATCCTACAATTACATACCTACAATTACATACAAATACCGGCGTGATAAATTCTATAAAGCAAATTGCAACATAGTTTTTACCGCAACACAAAACAACGCCAAATAATTTCAGATATTTTAATTATTGTTTATTTAAATTCTAAAACTACAATGAAAAGTTTGCTTGTTTCAATAACCTGTAAAGCTGTATTTTCCGGAGATTTTATCTTTCCTGTTAGAGGTACGAGATTTGCAGACGGAGACCGGACAAAATGTAGTTCGCAAGATGGGAACTTCCAACCTGGGCTGACTATGCTCAAAAGCAATGGCCAACAAGCAGTGTAGGAGAAAGAAATCTCTAAAATAAAACCCTCTTGCAGTAGGGTTACACTGCAAAAATTATGGCATGTTATTTGGCACATTTTTTCATGCTGCCTTGCGTCGCACAGATTGAAAAGATCCACGTTTAGGTTCTTGGCAGAAGTATATATTCGAAAAGTATTTCTTAAATGACTAAGCGTTGTCGTGGTTATAATACTGATAGTCGTTTATTTTTAACCACTGATCTTTATTGGATGGAGCTTTTGCTTTATCTGGAGAGAAAAGTCTCATCTCTGGCTCTCCGTAATTCATTGAGCTTTGTCATACCTGACCAAAACATTTGAGGGGGTAAACAAATTTTGCCTGAGTTTTATGCAACGATCGCCCAAATCACAATTTTGCATTGTTCTACAAAGAAGGCCAAATATAAAACATTTAACTACCCAGGGGCGTATTCTCCATGCATGCCTAGAAATTTTATAAAAAATAATTATATAAAAAAAATAAAAAAATAATCTTGAAAAAAATTCTCAAAGTATAAAAATTTTGATGATATTATGTTGATTATTTTTTTGATATAACAGCATAAATACGTTTTATCGATTGCAACTCGGATCATTCAGTACAGCTTCAGCTAGAGCTTATCACTAAAATACAAAATAAAATTGGAAACACGCATGCAAAATCTAAGTTGCATTTTTTAACTCTGTTGCTAGAAGGAATTACGAGACCTACCAGTAGTTCTAAGAAATATTATAGATGCATATTCCATTGCAGACATTGTTTTATCCGAATATTTCTTTTCTTTTTCGAAATTTTTTTTAAATTAAAATCTAAATCTCCGATTATTCAGCTGTTTGATATCGTATCTATGCATGCAATTTTGATATTGCATGCACGCCCATGTTTATAGAGCGTGACGTTGTTGAAGAACTGATATAGTATCGCTTGCTACAAATTAGTTACGTTTACTTAGTACTCATTCAGATGCAAATTATAGAAATTATAGAAAAAAGCAAGCTTACTCAGCACTTTTGCCTACTTCGATAGACAACTTCGATACAGGAAAAACATTTTATATTTGTGATTATTGAGAAACCCTAGAAAGTAGAAACTATCGTTTTTACCTTTCATTAACTAATGAAATAACTTCGTGTATTTACTAGGACTATAACTCGCAAAATTTTAAAAATTGCTTGTTTTATCAAATATTAAAATTGAGTTAAATTTTGAGACTGATGACGTCATCATTTCATCATTGCATGCCTGACCTGAAAAGTCACGGTACGCCACTGTAACTACCAAAAGCACTTTGACATCTTCATATGTCTAGAAATATTCATTGCAGGCTATCCAAAAAATCAATTTATATCATGTAAGTTTTATGCGTTAGAATAAATTATATCCCCGAAGAAAGACAATTTTATTGCTAATCTGAAGTAGGCGACGATGATCTAATTTTAGAATGAGTGGCTGCACCAGGTCCCCTAAAAAATGTCATAAAAATGGCCCCCTTTTACAATACGACCATCACAACCTCAAAAAGTTAATTTAAGTAAATATCTTTTTTCTTTTTCTTTTGGAGTCGAGTAAAGAAAGTCTTCATTATATTAATACATTTTCTTTCTTCTCGAAATGTATCTTAAATAGGCTTACCATACATACCAATTATTAGGACTTCGTCCCGGCCGGTTCGCTAGAAATCCAAAACAGATTCAAAGTGAAGACCTCCTTTTTTTTAGAAACACTACTTTTTAGGTACCAGTTTTTTCTATTAACGCGCGTCCTGGAAATTTAGCATGCCTAATCTTAAAGAGTGGCCTCCTTCTTGCACTAGGACTCTCTTTTTGAAAAGACATTACTGCTGGTGTACAGTTCACTTTAGTTCAGTTTATTTCTTTCACTAGTAATATACAATTGACACGTACAACAGCAATATGAAAAAAGTAAAAAAAATTTAGGTCCCGGCATTAAACCTTGAAAAAATGGCAGCGAAAGACAAAAGGTCCCCAGAATCAGCAGCCAGTCTTTTTTATTACATCATTTCCGGTGTAAATTGCGACCGAAAGAACTATTAAGTATTAAAATAAGAAAAAGACAGCACATGTGAAAAAACTATGAGTTATTGAGTCGTAAAAGCATGCCTACTTGTTCAAGATACATTTTTACTTGTGCAATTTATGCTTCGAAAAACATATTTAGCCCGATATTTATGATTGTACTTAAGTTTTTTTGCAGTTGAATCAGCTTAGGGGAGCGATTCATCCTGCACCCTCCAGCTTCGCATTGCTATGCCACATAGTTTGGGCACCACTTGCGAGATACCTTGTTCTAGTTTTACTACCGCCGATAATTAATTACAATTTGCTGGCACACCAGGCAGTAGCCTACTAGCCTAGACCAGTTCTCGTTGAAACTTTTTTCACTCACGGCACACACAGAGGGTCGGGTACGCTTCGATGCCGCCGACTCGATGCCAAAATATATAGTTTAACTTTCAAATTATATGAAAATAAGCCTGGCATCGAGTCGGCCGCATCGAATTGGCGGCATCGAGTTGGGCCATTTCCCACACAGAAAATTCTAAAATTTTGCAGCACCCTTGACCGAAAATGTAACAAAAGTAATCAATTTAAACACAAAATAGATTTATTTTAATTAGTTAAGGCCTCACTAAGGTTTAAGTCAGGAAATTTTCTAGGAATCGTAAAACTTGAATTAAAAAAAAAAAAAAGTTTATCTTGTTTAGGTTACCGTTGTTTCGTGTCACACTGGTTGGGATATTATTAGTTTGTATACCATTTCAATGCACGGAACTGTTTTTTGTCTATCTGAAGACAAAATTCTTCAAAGCTGCTCTTTAAGAGTAAATGTGTAGAATTTTCGGTTGGTTTTTTATAAATTATTTTAATATATTTATGAAAACTTTTTTAAATTAACTTTAAAAGTGCAATGGCACCATAGGCGTATTAGCCAAAAAAAATTGGGATGGGCAATATAGTTTTGCTCAAATTTTGTGACGTTTGCCTGAATCATAATTTTCTAGTACTTTATAAATATAAGAAATTTTGCCTAAAGCTTAGAGTGAAGACAAAAAACAAGGTCTTCACTTAGAATCTGTCTTTGATTTCTTGATTTTCGTCCAAAAACATAATGATTTCTAAAAAAAGTCTTCACCTTAAATTGTAAACTTTTTTCTACATTTAGTGCTCATTTTCGGTGCAGAAAAAAATTGTTTTGCCCAAATTTTTCCTTTCGCTGTCCAAAAAATTGTATTTTGCCCAAATTGCCCCGCCTATAAATGGCATTTATGCAAATTTTTATTTGTATTAAATTGCAATTATATTTTTCAGGTAAAAAATCATTGTTATTGAAATTTTTAACTAAAAATTATAACAACAGCATATGCACTTAATGAAAATAAAAGTTTGTTCAAGTGCTAGTACACTTTTCAAATACGATAAAAAATTAGAATAATCTATGTGCTGTACATTTCCTTTCAAAACAGGGTTGTCATCAATCTTAACTTAAAAATAAGGACAACCAAAAAATTAAATAATATTATTAACGGCAGAAGTCTTCGAACAATATTTATTTACGCTTCATGCATCAACCATATTTTTTCCTTGAACTACTCTCTAACAAGGGTTTTTTCAATAGCGTGGTCGAGTAGTTAAGAGCACCGTGATTGTGATCGACATGGTAACGGTTCAAAACCTACGCCATAACGGTTCAAAACTTACTCACGCCATTCTGTTGTGTCCTTGGGAAAGACACTTCACGGGATTTTCCACTGCTTGGCAGTCTTGACAAGCAGTTCTAAATCACAGTCATATCTCTATAAAACTAAAAAAACAAAATGAAAATTTCTAACCGGATAGTTGTATCTTGGCATCCCTAGAAGCAGATCAAGGTAATTGCTTGCCTTATGTATAGTCCTATATGCTCCGTCGTTTTCCTGTCAGTCAGAAGGATAATATTAAGATGATATAATAAAAAAGTAATGACTTTTTTTTGTCATCAGTTAAATAAGTGGTTGGAATTTTGGTTACCAAGGAGGTCATTTTAGAAATAACATGTTAAAATCAAGTCTACACCAACAAAAAGTCATCACTTTGATTACATCATCGATTGTGGCCAAAAATAAACTTGGCATCAAACTTGATTTTAAAAGTAAAAAATAATTTTAAAATTATTAAAAAAAGCGGAATTTTAATACTGTAAAACCACATGTTTAGACAAAGACGAAATAAGGACAGATATCAATAACAAGTACGTTTCTTAGAAGTACGGATAATACTATTTTCGATGACACATCCTTTAGAATAAGGAGAAATCTTACAAATAAGAACGATAGGGAATGTTTATAGTCTATAAACAATTGCCACCGTAGCCATTAGCTTATCAGGTTGACTTATAACGGCTATTAACATTAGTTTCATAGTTTGTTACGTCATCGCCATAAAATTCGGAAAGGCAAGTATTAGAGAAAAAGATCAGTTGATCTATTAGCTCACTTTGAAAGCTAATTTTTTGCTGAATTGAATGTTAATAATTGGTAATTGGTACGGTAGTTGATCGGTTGGTAATTTGAAAAAACTCGCTTTGAAAAAATATTTCACCTTAATAAAACGCACAACACCAGAATTACATCTGTTCGAGTGAAAAGAAAGTCCGAAAGAAATACATTTTCCATTTATCAACCATTTCCATTTACGTTTTCAAGGCAATCAAGTTAAAGTAAGTAATACAATAGGTCTACTATTTTGTTTGGTTCACCAAAAATTTTACTCACTGCTCTTAAAAAGCAACTTTCAAAAACTTTAGCTCTTTTAGGGCAAAATGAGAAGAACTCTTGTCTTTGACTGGAGAAAAACAGCCCTTGCAATTATGTACAAATTGGTAATATGCCACCATGGTGAAGCACTGGCCTAGACAAAACCTTTTTCGCCGATAAATATTGTTTTTAGTCCAGGCCGGTTTGTTTCACCTGCTTAAAAAATTAAACTTCAAGAAAGGTCGGCTACAGGCCTATGATCATTTAGCAAATATGTAAGTTAAGCATTAGATATGCTAAACTTTTTCATTTTTTTCAAAAGTGTACTGCTAAGTACTACTATATTATGATTAAAAAGTATTTATTCCTTGCAAAAATTGTACTCCAGAATTCTTTACCAGGACTTTGTAGACATGTTTGTGAAGAAATTATATATTAATTTATCTCTAATGTGTGGGGGTGTAGCTCAGATGGTAGAGCGCGCGCTTAGCATGCGCGAGGTACCGGGATCGATGCCCGGCACCTCCAGTGTGAAATTTTTACATTGTCGTCGTTTGAAATGACATCCACTCCGGGTCAAACACAAACAGGACTAGGGCTGAGAGTTTATCTTTTTACTACCCCAGGCTGCTGTAGTGCCCGGATCAGATGCTATAGTGATGGTGTTGAGCCAGCATCGGGTTTCGTCATCCAAAACTGTCAGATCTCGTGATTCATGTGGTGCCCGATGTATAGAGCACGCTATCAGAACGTGGTCTGCGGTTTGTTCAGGGTCGTTGCACTTGCAATTCGGTGAAGGAGCAAGACCCCATTTGTGCACGGACGAATGGAATCATCAATACTAGTCCACAAGCGATTGAGCTTAACCCAAGCTGTTCGGGGCAAGCTCATTCCAACAGGCTTGGTACTGGCCTGGGTATGAAAGCACGGAGCCTGGATTTAGGCCTATTCTCAAAGTGAAATTTTTATTTTTTTTATTGTTATACAGTATAAAGTATAATACTGTAGTTTCGTAACCATGCCTAACAAAAGTATCGTTTATACCAGAAAAGTAAAAAGTTTGTTAATAAAAAGTATGGAGGTGCCGGGCATCGATCCCGGTACCTCGCGCATGCTAAGCGCGCGCTCTACCATCTGAGCTACACCCCCATGTCGGCAAAGTGGCTTAAATTATATTTATAAACTTTAAAATTAGAAAATAACTATCTGTTGGGGTTCAAGATTTTGTGGCTGTTTGTTGTGGCGCATTTGCAAATACATGAAATTATGGAACGCATTTTATTATTATTTGGTAAACCAAGAAAAAAGAATAAAAAAGAATTAAGTATTTTTTTAGTGCCATTAGACCAAATTATTTTGCATTAGACCATTGGTTCTCAAATTATTTTGAACGTCGACCACAATTCGAAAAAAAAAATTTTATGGGCCCCCGAATCCAAGTGTAAAAAACAATAAGTGAAGACCTAAAAAAACTTTGTGGAACCCAAGTTTAAATTTTTTCCAAAAGTCAAGCGAAGACCAAAAAATAAGATTGTTACCCAAACTTTAAGTGATTTTTGTCTTCCCTTGACTTTCAAAAATAATTTAAGATTTCGTTGGGCAATGCGCTTATATTTGGCCAATTTTTACGATCTTAGAAATGCTGTTCGATAATGTGGGATATACTAGATAGCAAATTATAAACTTATAGAAAAATCCTGTTGACCCCCTGGATAGGAAGTTTCAGTGGCGTACTGAGAATTTTTAAAAGGTGGTGGGGAGCATGCAAACACAATTAATTATACTTAGTGGAAAACTTTTTCAAGTCTCTGATTTCTTGATTTTCGTCGCAAAAATTCGGTGATCTGTAAAAAAAGGTCTTTATTTAAAATTTGTCTCTGATTTGTCGTATTAGTGATCTCCAATGGAGGTAGGGCATGGCTAGGGGTGCCGGAGTTTTTTTGCTGGGGGGAGCAAAATTCAAAAAAGCATTTTTTTGTTGAGAAAGCATCCCCGACAAAAGCAAATTTTGGCAACCATGTTTCAATTTAAAATTTTAGTGGTCTGGTAGAATTTCAGTTTGCCCTGAAAAAAAACCAGTAGGCTACCTCGGAAAAGTTTTATTTAGAGCTGAGTTCAAGTAAGCCTTTAAAAAATACTTAACGAATAAGTAATTTTCAAAAATTTACTTAAGTTACTTAAGTATTTCAAGTAATTTTTAAAATACAATTTGGTAGCCTATACAACCTGATGCCCAAAATCCAATCAACCCTTTGATAATTTTTTGGTCAACCCGTATGAAGAATTTATTGTAAAGTATTTCATTGAATTTTGTAAGCTATTTGAAAATATTAAATTCTGCGTCTGCAAATTACTGCTTGAAAAATTATGCTTCAGATAAATATTTTGTTAAAAATGCCACAATCTAAATATACGTATTTGTGTCGACAGCAGGTAGCCTATATATAATATAACAAACTTTTAATAAACTTATTTTATATTGCATGAGAAGATTACTTGAAATTACTTAAGTAGGCCAAAATATACTAAAGTAAATAATAAGTAAAATTTTTACTTAAGTATTTAAGTAATTACTTACTTGAACCCAGCCCTAATTTTATTTTGCTGATCGATTATTTTGGTTCGCGATTAATTTTTCGGCCAATATCCATTCTTTTTAATAAACTCAGGCACAAAACCTTAATTTTAAAGGTGTGCTGCATTAAAGCCTTTAAGTTGTTTCTGCCACGACCACTTACTACAATACCACAGTAATAGCCAATTTTACGCAGGTTTTTCTCAATTGGCCTACACATAAAAAAACGCAAATCTATGAACTGGTCATTAAACTTAAAACTACGCAACATACCCACATCTAAACTTTTGTCAAAAGCACCAAAGCTAGTTTCAAAAACATTTAACAATTGCGACGTCCATACAGGGCAGTCAAAGGCAGATAGATACAAATCAAATACATTTTGCTTTGAAATATCAGTAAATGTTTTCTACAGTCGGCAGCGTGGTCGAGTGGTTAAAGTACCGGACTGATGATCAACATGGTCTTGGTTCAAAACTCACTTAGGCCATTCTGTTGTGTCCTTGGGAAAGACACTTTACGGCACTTTCCCCTGCTTGGTGGTCCTGGCCAGCAGTTCTAAATTACAGTAATATCTCTATTTAATTACTAGCGGACAGCAATATCTTGGTATCTACGGAAGCAGGTCGGGGTTATATAGCGCCTCCGTCGCTTTCCTGCGAGTCAGGAGGATAAATATAGAGATTAAAAAAAAAAAAAAAAAAAAAAATGCTAATCAGTAATAGTTGTTATTTACCAACAACACGACGCTGGCTGGAACATTTACGCTTTGAAGAATACGAAAGGTAAAATAGATAAACCAATAAAAAATTGAAAGAACTATTTGCGATTGCGTACAAGAAAAACGTAATTACACGAGCATTGGTGGGCCTTTAGATCAAGGCGCAATATTATTTATTAAACGCTGCTCGATTAGTGCAACCCAAAATAACTTATTAGTGTTTCGCTCGCTCTTGCAAAGTCATCTGCAACGACTTGTAAATTGATATTGTCCAACAAGTTCTTATGAATATTTGCAAACATTCGATTATTGAGACTGTTATCTGTCATAATGCTTTTAAGCCATGTTTTGATTCTTCTCATGATACTGAAACTCCTTTCTGCAGAACCCGAAACGAGAACCCGAAACGAGAGCTATGTCGCAGTAATTTCAAGCAATATTTGTATTTCCGAAAGACATTCCTTGCTTGTCGGCTTTTTATTTAAATTTTCGCAAACTATTGATATCTTTGTTAATTTTTTCAAAGGCGTGGTATTTTTTTGTTACATAACTTAATATGAAAATGTAGGGTCGGCAAGTTGTTCTGCAAGTACATCAAAACGAACTTCAATCGCAATCATGGTACATACGTATATGTACTACTGTTCCTTACAGGGTTAAGTATGTCACGCGTTCGGTGTTGATGGTTTTATTTTCAGACTTTAATGGCTGTAAGCAGTGTTTTTTTTAAGGCGTTTTGAGGAACCGAAACGGTCTCTCAAAATTGTCCAGCGGTCTCTCAAAATCTGCTTCTACAATAATGTAAACAAAGCTGAGTACGCTCAGGAACAATAGGAAAAAAATTAGCGGTTTTTCAAAATGGCTTAGAAGTTCCTCAAGCCAAACCTTAAAAAAAACACTGGCTGTAAGTATTAAATAGCCTTACTCAGAGAGCTTTGTTGCTTGTTAAAATTAGATTAACGCCACAATTTCTTTACTTCTAAACGAAAATTTTTATAATCATACTGGAAAGTTTTGCTCTTTGTAAGCATTTAGAAATTTTCGTGTTTAGTCTTCTTTTAGAGCGCATGGTAGGATTGTTGTATCTGGCTATTTGCCATCAGTTAATGCACCGTTTCTCAAACCTATTTCTGCGAACCAAAATCGCTAAAAACAACGATCTACGAATATGACTGCGACCTAAATAAATTTGAGTGAGCGCATATTGAAACAAAACGAAATTGTTACGTAAGCCAACAATGATCGTCTAATTTTTAGCTGTACAAACTTATTTCGATTTCTTGATTTTCGGCTGAAAAACGTAGTGATCTCCAAAAAAAAAAAAAAGGTCTTTGTCTTGAATCTGACTCTAATTTCTTGATTTTTGTCGTAATGTCGTAATGTTCTTTTAAAAAAGGGTCTTCACTTTTGAAATCTTGTGTGCGCAAACCTTTCTCTTTTATGTGCGGTAATTTACAAGCTTTCGCGACCCATGGTTTGAGAAACGCTGAGTTGATGTATTTGTAAAACAGCATTTTGTGATTAATAGTCAATTTTCAACTTAGATATAATTTAGTTTACTGATTCAAGTAAAATAGGGAGTTTGCCAGAAGACAAGACAAGAAGTTTATTTTTGTTTGTTCAACAAAAAAATTTTAAATAAATATAGTACGTGGACCACTTGAAGAAAAATATTTAAAAAAAGCAAATCAAATATAAATTTATTTTACAGTAGTTTCTGTTCAACAAACAGGACAGTGAAAGACCATCAAATGATCATCCAGTCAAAAAAACTGACCTTACTCTAGCCCTTAGCCCTTAGTCTTAAAAAAACTTGCCTTTTTAATATTCTTTAAATTAAAAGGCTAATCTTCACAACACCGTCCATGACCCTAGTGGAAATTGAACATAAACTATGTTGATGGGGGTCGTCATCCAAACGATTCCACCCCTTGGATAAGCTACTGAGTGGTTAGTAACTTTTCTTTTCAACACAGTAAACCAGGCATGTCAAGCTCGGAGGGTAGTCTATAGTCTAAAAAGTTTTCCAATACGGTTAGTAAACAAGACGAAGATTTTTTTTTCCGGTCTTCACTTTAATTTCAATGTAAAACTTAAATGTAAGACCAGGATTATCCAAACAGTTTTAGTGTAGACTTTTTTTTGGCCATCACTTTATTTTACATAAAATTGCATTTTAAATTTTAAATGAAAACCAAAAAATGGTCTTCACTTAAATTGTTCGGCTCATCCAGGTTTTTATTTAAGTTTTTTTCTTAATTATTAACTGCTTGTAACACCATTTTACAACTCAACTCACTCTTCTAATACTGATTAATTGATTCATATATTGATTTAAATAGTACTATTCTGGGACTGAAATCGTTTTGTCTGTGCGTGGGAGATTGGGAATTAAAACTTTTTCAAGATTACATTTGCTAAACACCTGTGGAACAAAGCATTTACATTAAAAAAAAATTTGACTAATTAAATATTTCAGAAAAGTAGTCTTCTTTATCTGTTTACCCTTTTGGGACAAAGCCGTTTGTTAGCTTTCGTTTTTAACCGAAGAATTTTTTAGTCTTCAATTGATTTTCTATACAAAAAGAACTTATGAAGAGGCTATTGCACGGGCTTTCGCAAAAAGCTGGGAGACTTTCGGTGAAACATCGAGTTTCAAAAAAAAAAGTTTAAAGAATAAATCGAAGAAAGACACCGTAGCACAGAGGTGGGAAACCTCTTTATAGTTAGAGGCCACATTACTGTAGATTAGGCGATAACAAAGGAGGATGGATCAGTTAAATTACGTAAGAAAATAGCGTCATCACTTTAAATCTGTCCCGATTTTTCTGATTTTGTTGCCTAAAATGTATTGACCTTTAAAATAAAAAATGGTTTTCTATTATCAGTAGTAGCCATTAACACGAAATTTTATTACTTTTTAAATTGTCATGAAAGTGTACAAAAAATTTATGGAATCCACAGGTCCCCCATTTATGTCTAGCAGGTCTCAGTGACAGCACACAATAAACAACAAAAAATACATTTTTTTTATTTTTTAATTTTATGAATCATCAGAAAAACACAAAAGCACAATGCGGTTTTTTATTTACCGAAATTTTCGGTTGACAAAAATAACTTTTTTTGGTTAAATTCTTTCTGTTAACTCATCGCTTTGCTTGGTTCACTACTATTGAGATCATATTATTTTTTTGTTTCATTACAATTATTTTCAACTAATCTACATTGCGCTTATGTGATTGACTTCGCCGAAATGCCACAAGAAAAATCTTTGTAGACTCAATTCAGTGTTGACAAACTCAAACTAGGAAGCAGAAAACTTGCCCCTGTTTACTAAAGTAAAAAGCTAGTATTGTTGGCTGTAAGCTATATTAAAACTATCAGTCATAAGGACTTCAGCTAAATATTTAAGCATTTTATTGAAACAACTTTTTATAAAAGTGCATGATCTAAAACTATAAAAACTAAAGATGTTTTTGTGGAACTCGGTAATATGTAGTTACATGATACTCTGCATTACATGTATTGATTGTGTAGCTTCGAAAATGGCTCTAATCAATTATTGTGACTTTGTCAGAGTTGAGCAACAAAAGTCGGAAAAATTTTGAACAATAAGAGAACATCGATGAAAATGTTTGTAAACATCAACTCAGATGGGCAATTCAACAAAAAAAAGGACAAAAATCTCACCACCAGAATTGCTGACCACCCGCATTGTATCGTTCACAGTTGCATCCGATGGCAGTAAAACCTTTTTTTTTAATATTAAATGCTGGAATACGCGTTCGCTTTTATAAAAAGCAGTCAATAAATTAAATTGTTTTTTCATCCAGGAGCTCCCACCTGAGCCACAATGGGTTTCCGCAACACATCCACATGCCTGACACTGTTCCAGCAATGACCAGCCATTGGCAGCACAGCGTCGATTTTGATCCAAAGCCCTCCTTACTAATGGTAAATAACTGACCACCAGACTATGGCCTAGATTTTAAATAGATCATCACACTATGACCTAGATTTTAAATACGTAGACCACTAGATTATGACCTATTGACAAACTTTCAATTTTTTGTAAATGTTTTTTTTCTTTTAACTGTGTTGGGCTATGGAGCAAGGAGAAATTGAGAGTAGCTTTTTATTTAAAATTAAATATTCGCTATAGGTTTGCATAATTACCTCAAAATCAGTAAGTTGAAAGACTTAAACATAAAAAACAGTTCTAGATGCCAAGAATGCATGCAGTGCTGAGGAGGATAAATGAGTGAGCCCCATGAAACTGATACGAAATACTACCAAGGTTAATTGTTTTCACCCTTAAAAAAAGAAACTAAAATGGTTAAAATAATTCGCTTCATTGTTTGTAATTAAAGTTAAAGATTGTTTGTTCTAGTAGTTTTCACTTTGACAATCATTTTCATATTCTTAGAAAGCGCGACCTTAAAGAAAAGCAATTTTGAAGTACCATTTAAAAAGGTTTAAAGTTTTTTGAAAATTGTCTTCGGTTAAAAATAAACAAATTTTCAAAACTTAAGTCTTTTTGAGATACTGGTCATAATAATTTGTATAAGCATACTTTTTTGCTATATGCAGGTGAAATTATAGACACTGCAAAAAATATGTTGTCTTTTGAAAAGGCATCTTTAGTTGTAATTTACTACTTTTCAAGTTAATAAGGAAAATGCCTCGAATATATTTTAAAAAAATATGTAACACTGTTGGAAAATCAGTTCTTCTAAAGCAGGGGTGTCCAAACTTTTTTCTAGGAGGGCTAGATTGATAATGTGAAAGTGACTGAGGGCCAAGAACGATCTCTAAAAATAAGGTCTTTACTTTGATTTGATTTCAAATTTCGCTATATTTCTCTCAGAGTCGTTGTGATCTCTAAAAAAAAAAAGTCTTTACTTCAATTTGATCTCTAGTTTGATTGTTATTCCCCCAAAATTGTGGTGATCTTTAAAAAGAAGTAATTAACATGGTAAAGTGAGTGCATATCACCACATCTATACCGCGGGCCGTAGTCTGCCCACCCCTGGATTAGTATATGTCAACTGGGCCGCACAGAAACCTTAAAAGGGCCGCGGGTTGGCCATCATTGTTCAAAAGTGCTCAATAACAAAGTTAGAGCTTGAATTAAAATTAACAATGGCGAAATCACGGAAAGAAAAACAAAGCTAAAACCCAACAGACTGTTTCATTCATAAAAGAAATCATCAGGGGTATCTAAAAAGTAAAATAAAAATAAAATAAAATAAAGTTAAAGCTGCCAGAAAGGATTGAAAACAATTGAAAATAATTGAAAAAACCGAACAAACTGAAAAAACTTAAAAAACAATTGAAAAAACTGAAAAAACTTAAAAACTTTAAACGCTTATTAGGGTCGGAACATCCCATCACGGACTCTGCTAAACTAAACTGATTAATATCGGCGAGAAAACACGAGAAGAAAAGCGCGCGAAAGAATTACAAATACAAATATTATTTCAAAATTTTTAAAATTTTAAAAAGGGGTTCAAGTATCGGCTAAGGTAGAACGTTGTACACGGCGGAAAATAAAAAAAATGAAAAATGAAAGAAAATCACAGTTTAAGTTTGGCGTTAATCAATTTATATTTATTTTTATGCCGACACTTATTGACCAATTCGGTACGTTTGTTCAACAGAGCGTCATCATTAGCAGTTAAGATTGCATGTTTTTCTGCCAGACAGAGGTTGCATTCTTTGCCCCCGTGTTGGTAAGGTGTTGCGTGGCAAACTATTTTCCAAGATATAACAGGATTTATACCAGAATCTTTTCAGGACCAAATGAATTTAGAAAGTTCGGTTGCATTTCTTTTGGAATCCGAATTAAAGGAATGGTTGTGGTGTAAAATCTTGCTTTAAATTCAGTTTCGCACAGTCCGATATAGTTCTTAGATTGATTTTTGGTTTGCACAGTTGCTTGATAAACGATTGCTTTGTCTCGGCAGTTGCCATTCAATGGGCATGACGGCTTATATCTGCAATTGCAGGGTTTAAATTCTGATTTGCCATTGTGGGACTTAAGAAGCCTCTTGTTGTGAGCTGCGAGGATGTTTGCCATATTGGGGGTATAAAAAAATATATATGTTTGGGTTTATATCAACTTACTGCCTCCAAGGATGCAAAAAAAACGCGAAAAAAATGACTATAAAATCATAGTAAACCGGTGGGATCTGCGTTTTTCTTTCATCTCTATGTTTATCCTCCTGACTCGCAGGAAAGCGTCGGAGGTGCTATACACTGAACAACCATCAAGCAATTACCCGATCTGCTTCCGTAGATGCCAATTTTTATTGCGGTTTTTAGTTATTTGTGATTGAAATTTAGAGCTGCTGACAAAGACCAGCAAGCAGGGGAAAGTGCCGTTAAGTGTCTTTCCCGAGAATACAACAGAATGGTCCGAGCAAATTTTGAATCTAACCAGGTCGATCACAATCACGCTGCAGACAAGTTTTTTGCATTAAATCTTTTCGTTCTACACATTTAGCGTACATAGAAAACAATTGATTTAATTACTGATTTAACCGGTCTCAAGTACGTCAGCTTCTGGAGTACAATGGCTGACGTCATAATAATAAATATTATTTGTCTATCTATATAAAAGTTAAAATTGCTTTCCAGTTTAAAAGGTGGACTAAAAAGTGATAAATTCAACTTTTTAACTGCATTACGGAAGATGTACGCCAAATTGTTCAACTTGTTTTAAAATTTAAAATATAACTTTGTTTTTTATTTTCGAATTCTTTTTTTTGAAAAGCATAAAAGCAGGTTTTTTAAGGTTTGGATTAAGAAAAAAATTGGAAATCCAAAACCATTTAACCTATTTGGTTGAAATAACCGTGGTCGGAAAAATGTTCTTTTATTTATCGACAGGTGAAATTTTAGGGGTTCACTTTCAAACGTAGTTTTAAAAAAAATGGACAAAACTTGTTCGTTAGGGGGCATTGTCGGGGTAGCAGGATTTTTTGTTTAGCCGAAACTCACTCCAGGCTACCTTTTTATTATTAGGGGCTACATTAGCTTGGGCAGTAACAAAGGAGACCGGATAAATTGAATTACCCAAAAAAATAGCGTCATCACTTTGAATCTGTCCCGGTTTTCTTGATTTTTGTTTCTAAAATATATTGATCTTTAAAATATAAAAAAGTTTTTCTATTAACAGTAGTAGTCATAAACACATAATTCTATAACTTTTTATATTGTCATGGAAGCTGTTCAAAAAATTCACGGGGCCGCAGGTACCCCACCTATAAATAAATTGGAAAGAACTTTTAAACTATTTGATATATTTCATTTAAGAACTTGGTTCATTGCACAGGAGTTAAATTTCAGATAAAAAAAGTTAAAAAAAAACGATAAAATTTGATTAAAACAAAAGGAAAGGGGAACAAAATCTAGTCAATTTTTTTCGTTTTTTTATTTCTTCTAATTCAAAAAAGCTTTTTAGCACCGAAAATTAACCAAAAACGGCAAATAATTTTTAAATCACTTCAAAATAATTTTGTAGAGCATATTGTTTGCCATTTACACAAAGTATCTTATTCAAACAACCTAAAAGAGCTTTTAATTTTTTGTCTTTGACACTTGTTTTTCAAAAGCCACACATGTTTGTACTTGTTACATGTTTTTCTCATGTTTTCGCTTAAAGTATTTTATTATCAGTAATGATTTCATTAACATAACATAGTGTGGCAGTATACGTGAGTTTTCACGTGGTTAACAATTTATTTGATGTAAGACCTATTTTTTTGCTACAAGCGATGATATCAATAAAGGTGTAAAACAAACAAGTTTTGCAATATTTACATTAAAACGTCATGTTTTTGCGTTAGCTTTCTGGTTAATGTAAAATTGCTCGATCTATAGAAAATAATATTCCACAAACAAAATAAAATGAAATATAAAATATCATTACATAAAACTCTTATTATCATTTTATAGTAAATATTTTGCAGCAATAAAAAGCATTACCTTGGAGACAATAATAGCAACGCAAATTAATTCGAGAAGATTTTTTTGATTTGTCATTGTAAGCAGCGTGTGTAACACACGGTCAGAGCTTCTATACTTGGTTAAAACAAAACGTAGCGCTTAAGATTGGATTTTTTCTTGAAATCATTGCTGAATTTTTTATAAATAAAAAAAAAATTCTACCAGTTCAACTGAAAGTTTTTTTTTCACGACGTCATTAGGTTGAAATAAAGTAAAAGCGATGCACTGGAAGTTTCTAGAGGTCATCTGGCCAAGTAAAGCTACTAGTGCCAGACCTTTGTTGACATGTCATGAAAAGTTCTACCTAAAATAAAGAAATTTTTCCAGTTACATTTTCAATTTGAAAAGTCGAAAAACACCAATGACATCAGCAAATTTAGCAAATTTACTGATGTCATTGGTCAATGCGTTTCCTTTGAGCTTTATCACAAGCAATCTATTTTTTTAATTTTTGTTTTCAATAATTCATCAAAAGATCACAATCAAGCTCCTATTTTAACAGTTCGTTTATGCTTCAACATTTTAACCGAAAAACTGTAAGTAGGCCACAAACTGTTATGAAGAAGATTTACTTGAATTTAAAATGTGTATCGAAAGCTTTGACTGACATTGTTTTTTTCTGGGAACTGGACTAGTTAAACCAGTGCTTTCAACCAGTGTGCCGCGGAGTTCTGTTACGTGGGACTTATTTTTGAGCTATTTCAATTCAGTAGATGCAAAAAGCAGCTTTTTTATTTTGATTAGTTTTTATCATTAGTTAAAACTGAGCTAACAGTGAAAGGCTAGCAGCTGGTTTTTTTAAATGCGTGTAATTTGTAATTCATATTTGTTGCATCCTTATTGTAGTTACAGATGAATTATTTTTTGGTTAATTTCAACCAATCGGTACCGGTAGGGGGGGACCGGGGCAAATAGTAACATGGGACAAGTTGTAACATTCGTATTTGTCAAAATCTAATATAAACCAACAAAAAATAGTCTCAAACAACATATTTCTACTGTTTTTTACTTTCACTTTCTGATTATCTTATGCATGTTTTAACGTCTGACGTTGTGCTGCTTCTTCCTTTTCTTGATCTTTCCAATATTTATAACTTTTAGTGTTAAACTGTTTACTAATGATTGAGAATAAAATGAAATGAATGAATGAACAGTCATATTAAGACCGCTTACTAGGAAATATCATTGTTTATGTTTAGTTCCAGTGAGTACAAATAGGTTTACTGTTAAAACAAGCTTTTTGAGTAGGCAAAGTAAATTTTTCGAAATTCACTTTCTGTCTTCTGGAGAGATAGCGAGTGCGGTTTTATTGAAATGTTTTATATCAGTCGAAACACAAAACAATAGGCTATTAAATGCCTAACAAGATTTAGCAACTAAAACTTAACATTTTGAGATATACATATTTTTGTACATAGGTTTGACTAGCTTACATAAAAGTAACTTCGGCAACAACATTTGTGAATAATATGAGAAATTATAAAAGACTAACAGGAACACCAGCTCATCATTACAAGACAACTTAGGAGCTGCTGCAGCAGTTGTTAGCAAAACAATGGTGTTTGCCATGTAAAACTCTACAGAGTGCTAAAAAAACTTAAAGGTAAGTCCTTGGTGCAAAATAAGAAAAGGTCTAAAAAGTGTGCCATGCTAATAGACACACCAGAAAAGGACAATCTGTTACAGTTCCAAACAAGGAAAAACTAATTTTTCAAAAAACAACAAAAGCAAAAGAGTAGTTTTGCATTACATTTCTTGAGCCCTATTTTAACAGTCGTCCTGATGAGAATTGGGTGGTACAATGCTATGGTTACCTAAAGTGGTCCCATTTAGCTTGTGCGGAAAGTTTTAATACATATTTTTGTCGCATATGTTATACTGAAATTTATTATTAGGCTTATCCAGCAGTGAAAAAAACTAATTTTCAACATTTTTAGACAATAGCCAAATACCTCATTTTTTATGCTTGATATTCATGTCTATGACTAGGTTATGTGTGATTTCATTGTGTTTATTTTTTCATATTGTTTTTTCTTCAAATTATATTTAAATTTTAAATATTTATTAGTGATTTTATTGCTGTTTTAACTTTGCACAACTGGTGTTACAACTTACTCCATTGACGGGGCTCATTGTAACGCTTGTTTTAAGTATTTGAATCTGTTGTATCTTTGCACGAATACACAGGTTTATTAAAAAAACAATAATTAAAATTCACAAAAGTACTTAGCCAAAAAACAACCGTATTGAAATATAATGCTATTAGTTAGTTTGCTGTAGTAGCTTGATAACTTTGAACTGCCTGCTAAACCAAAATAAAGGCGCATATTTAACTAGTATCAACTATGCCTGGAGACGCGCGCGTCCAATAATTGTTTGAGCAGAAGGCGCTGATTAAGATTAGAGCGTTTAAGAAAAACACTACGTCATCTATTGCACAATATCACAACAGAATCGTAATTTTAACAACCAAGCTTTGAAATTTATTTATTTATTTTTTTCATATTAGTTAAACAGTGATTTAAATTTTTTATTTCAAACAAGAATTTTGAAAACAAAAATTTATTATGAGAGAAATTGCAAAAAGAAAAAAAGTGTTACTACGTGCCTCGGTCTCCCCTACTGCTAAAATGTAGAATACCAATTGCAAATTTATTAGGCTTACCAAACGTCCCGTTTTAGCCGAGACAGTCCCGATTTTTAGGCCTTGTCCCAGCGTTCCGTCCAGTTAACAATTATGTCTCGGTATTCCCAATTTTAAGTGAAGACCTTTTTTAGAAAACATTAGATTTTAGTAACAAAAATCAAGAAATCCGTGACAGATTTAAAGTGAAGATTTTTTTTTTGAAGAACTTTTTTTTTTGTTTTTGGAGAACTGCTTTTTAGGGACAAATTTTTTCTTTTAACGAATGTTCCTGTTTACCACTTCGGAAATATCGTTGCATAACATTTATTTGTTTGAAATATGGTCAGAATACGCAACTCATTAATTATGTAACAATAACAGACAGCAGCCAGAGAGGATTTAACATTTTTTATTTATTTAAAAAACATCTAAAATTACTCTGCAAAATAACGAACGTTTACCGCTTACTTAAGCCCTCGTCAGGTTTCTAGAAACTTTGCAATGTTAACTTTAACTACGATAATTTCTCTTTTCAAATTTAAAATCTTAAAGTACAGGCACAAAAAATTATCCATAAAGAAATTGGCTGTACTTACACTTACTTCACCGGGTTAATTTGAATTTATAACAAGTAAATTGGAACATTGATACAAATTAATTCAAATTAATTCATAGAATTATTATGATTTTAAAAGACGTAATAATGGTGAATTATGCTTCCTAACAATAACTATAAAGAAATTGCAGGAACACAACAGTCTTGAAACCGATAATCCCAATGCGATGGGTTGCTGGGTAAAAAAGGTTGAGAAGCACCGAGTTAAACTGCTTGTATGTAGAGTAGGGCCGACTTCAGTTTTTACTTGTTCGTTGACAAACATTTTTCTTCTAAGATCAATGCTTTGTGACTGGTGTGCCGGAAGATGAAACTAGCGAATAGGTGTGCGGCGGAAAAAATGCTTTTTTCTAAAATTTAAGCTTTACAACCACTTTTACTAGCAAAGACTTTTTTTTGGTCGTTGCCAATTTTGCAACGCTTTTATCTGAACTGTGATAAAGCAACAAAAAAGCCCAGAAGTTGCAAATTTTGTGGGTTTTTTTTGTAGAGAAGAATTTTTTATCTTTGTTAGTTTTTAGACCCTTTTTTAGCCTGAAATGCATTCATTAACAAAACAAGGTTGATAAGCTTAATAAAATCAGGTTGGAAATTAAGGAAAGACAAAACAAAGATTTTCACTCTGGTTTAAGTCGGCCAAAATTTCGGAAGGTTCCAAAGTGCGCCGTGAGCGCTAAAAGGTTGACGAACACTGTTCTGGGGATAGTGTTGCCAAAGCAAATTATTGTTTTATTCAGGCAAAAAAGAAAATTCGGACAATACTTCTCGTTCGGCTGTTAAGAATTTATAGCAGATAGAATTTAAAAAATCTTAATTAATCAGAAGATTCAAGCATGCTATAAATGCCAACATTTGAATCGATGTGATGATAAGTCTCTCACAAATGTCGCAATTTTACTTTTATACAAATAAACCTGTTATGCAATCACTTCAAACAAACAACTCTTAACACTTTTTCTGACGAAAAAATCAGTCTCTGCTATCAGGAAAACAAAAGCAAGATCCTATCAACCAGCAAACATATCAAACTGGTACAAATAGATATAAATTAAACAGTAAACATTTCCTTTATTTCAATCTATTAATATATTTATTTAAAAAAATGTTTGCTTTTTGGCCTAATCATCTTTCCTGACACTAGTTCGAGAAACGTGGACTCGATTCTCGGTCCGTCAAATCTGAAACAGTGTTGACAGCAGCTTGCACCGTTGCAGCTTCAAGCTGTCCAGGCGCAAGCTTGCGGGAATAGGAAGCGGAGCAGAGGGCGTGACTTGCTTATTCAGCAGATATATGAAAGTCTTGAATTAAATTGAGAGGTTTTTGGGTCTTAGAGCAGCTTGGTACGTTCATTGACTAATTCGTGATCGGGAACAAACAAGTCCACTGCACTAGTAGAGAAAGTGCTTTCTGGTAGGTTTAAAGTATTAAGCAAAAACGAGAGATCAACACTGAGTTGATTTCGGCATAAAAAAAAAGATTAATCTTTGTGCAAAAGTTTTTTATTGTCTTATTAAGCTGAATTAAGACATTTAAGAACATGATTTAATTTACATCGGCCTGTTTCTTTTAAATCTGCAGAATTAAATGTAATTAAAGATGATGCAAATGATTAAATGAATTACGTAATACCCTCTTAATCACGTCAAACTGATGAATGTAATCTTGCTTTCGCTTCGCAGATAATTCTCGTTCTTTGAAAGGCGATTAGAAGTTATACAACAATTCACAAGATTTCTCTAAAATAAAAAATGATTTGACATTAGTTTGAGTAGTTTAAAATGCATTTACCTTTAGGTAAAATAAAAATCATTCCACGCAGACCATTTAACTTCTAAGAAAAACCTGTTTGAAAATGCTTTGTAGAATGATGTTTCTGTTTTTGCATGATTAACTTTACTCATACGAAGTAATGATTCAAATTTGGTATGATTTAAAGCGTTTCTACGCTAGTTTTTCTGCTTATGAAAGAATTTTTTTGTTAATATAATAAAAGCAGAAGCTTGTTTACATTGAAAATCTTTTCAAAATTAGTGAAAAAATCTGTGCATAACTTTACTTTACTGATTTGAACACCAGAGTTTGAAACGTAAACACTAAAAATGTCGTTTGAAAAGGTAATGCGGCTTTGTGAGGGAAAAAATGTATGAATATTGAATTTATGCATGAAAATGCGAAAATCACTATGAAGATAAAAAGCTAAGAACTCAATTTATTTTAGGAATAACGATCGGATTGAAAAGAATGAAAAAGTCTGCCATTAATGAGTTTTGACTTGAAGAAGACTTATTAAACTTTTTATACCCGGGTGAATTGATTTTTTTAGCCAAATAACAATGCACTTATCTGTTTTTAAGTATTAATAAAAGCCGTAAAAAGCATCTTTAAGAGATAATTGAAAATAATTTTAATGAATTCTTAAGCTCTAATTATGCTTATTTTTAAGACATCCCCATTGGAATAAAAACTGAATAATTTATAATTAATGAAGTTAATGGTTGTGCTTGCGAGAGTGAAGATGGAGGACTAAGAAAAAAGTTTACTTCAAATTAACAAAACAAATCAGTCAGGATTGACTAATATTACGTGATTATAATCCCATTATCGATCAACTGTGTCGTTAGTGATCACGTGGTTGTCACTGGCTGATAAATGTCATTTTCATACTTTCTTATTGTTTAATTTTTGTTTTAAATTCTTTTGATTTTCTTGAATCCAGATAAAATTTGTTTCTTTTAAAAATACAGTCCGCTGTATTCTTTCTCAAACTGGTATTTATAACGTGAATTCGTGCCTCAAACTTACTCGAAGACCAAAAAAAGTTCTTCACTTTGATTAGTGAAAACACTCTGGGAGGTGAAACCCCCCCAAAAAAACTTGGCTAGCCGGATGAAATGAATTGGTGCACAGCATTTGGGCCGCGAGCCGTAGTTTATTCACTGCTTAAAATACTAAAAAATAAAAAAAAATTCAGGAAAAGCTATATCTTGGGATCTCCAAAACCAGTTTGGTGTTTGCTGACACCCTTTCTATCTCCAACATCTCCGACATTGTCTGGTGGTTTGATGAAAGACCAAATACGATAATCACCCAATCGGTGAAGAGCAAAGAACCGTTTCCCCTACGAGCATGGAAAAGATTATTCTTTGTTTGTTTTATTGGTCTTTTTTGCTTTGCTCAGCGCTCGCTTCAATTTTAAGCGCGAAAAAATCAATAAAAGAAACAAAGAATGCTCTATTTCACGCTCGTAGTGGAAACGAGCCTCAAAGTACAGAGTTGCGAGATTATTTTAATCAAATATAGCCCAAAAGTAGCCACTTGATTTTTAAAATGGCCCAATTTTTTTCAATCGGTTTACGAGCGGAAAAACTTTGAATCTGTCTCTGAATTCTTGATTTCTGTCCCAAAAAAATAATGATCTCTAAAAAAACTCTCCACTTCAATCGTAACAATAATTCTGAACATCAATACTTCTCGTCCTAAAAGTTTTTTTGAAAGCATTTGATTCACGTCGCCAATTTATTTAAAGTCGCCAAAGCCAAACTCTAAAGTAGCCCAAAAAGTCGCTAATCTTAAAAAATCACAAATTGAAATTTTCGGTCGCGAATCAAAATTCAAAATCACCCAATTGGCGATAAGTCGCCCAATTTGGCAACACTGATATTACATAAACAATATCTCAAAAACAAATTGTTTTTACTTGATGCTTTTGAAACAGGGCCGTTTTTATTCAACAAATCTGTTTCTTAACCCGGAAAACAGGTATATTTGTAATTAACAACTTTTAATTACAAATGTTGTCGAAGAGCGTTTTTTGTTCTTGCTTTTACGTAAAAAATTTATTATTACAAAATATTTTCTTCTCTTCATTTTTCTACAAGCCTTATTTGATGCCCACAACTGTCGAGGCAGTAAAAACAATTAAAAAAATATAAACTGTTTATTCAATCCGGCTTCGCAGCAAAATCCAAAAAATAGTAATGGCAATTCCTATTTCTAAAATTAAAGAGTTTTTTAAACAATTTTATTAATTGTCTTTCTCTTTTTTTCGGAATTAAAGAAAAATTTCCAAATCAGAATGTATTAAGATGGTAATTGTCGCTGCTGATAACTGGTTGCATTTAGCAGCGTGCCAGTGCGTAAATTTTTGTGCCTTCTAATTGCTTTTCTAAGCTTAGAATAAAGCGTTGAAATGACCACAATCTAACGAATTAAAACCAGATAACTGGCAGCAAAAGTGATTAGAAAGCACACAACTATTGCCAGTCGCCGGAGCGTTACTAATTCATCACAATTATCTTAAAAAATTGTTGAAAGCCATCACGTTAAAAAAACACAACTAAATAAAGTAACAATTATTACGTTAGTGTTGAAAAAACTCTTAAATTTTACACTATCAAGAGACTATATTGCTATCAGCACAAGACGTTACGTGATGAAGAAGCAATTTGAAAAACACCCTTTTGTTGCTGATAAGGTTTGTGCTGTCTTGGATTTAACCGCAAGTATCTAATTGGTTTAAAATGACTGATTTCATGCATTCTAATCCGTAAAAGAAGAGTTACAATACAACCGGATTGCTTTTATGATTAAATTCCGACGAAAAGCAAGTTGACTGCTAGCGCTTCGAAGCGTAAATAGATGTAAAAAACAATTCCGCTCGAAGACGCCAGCATTTAAAAAAATTTATGGATAAAAACACTTTTAGAACCTACATCCAACTTGAATTAATCAGTCAATGTACAATGTATATTCAACTGCTGCATAATATATGCGCATTTTACATCGAATTAAAAAAATTAATTGTTTTATGTGTAAATATTGACATCGTGGTGGACGTGTACCGCTTTTCGTCCAACGACACTTTGTCCACGTCTTTTCGTCCAATAGGGTTTAGGGTTAGGGTTAGGGCTTCGGTTTAGAGTTTAGGGTTAGGGTTCCCTTAACAAAACTTCTTTTCTTTGAAATTGGACCGAAAGTTGTTGGAGAAAAAAAATAGGACAACAACACGTGGACAAAGTGTCGTTGAACGAAAAGTTGTTGGACGAAAAGACCACCCACCCGTGATGGATCAGGTGAAAGCACGATATTGAAAATAGAGAACCTGATTGACACGGTCACGGTATAAAAGTTACTCGTTTAGCGTCATTCTGTTGTGGTGACTTGGAAAAAAGATGCTTCGGAAAGACATTTCGTGGTGCTTGGTTTTGCTTGACATTCTTAACAAGTAGCTCTAAATTTCAGTCATATCTCTTTATAAATAGTAAAAAATTGCAAGAAATATGTCAATCGAATAGCAATATTTTGGTATCTCCAGAAGCAGATCGGGGTAATCGCTTAACGGTTGCTGTAAATATAACGCCTTCGACATTTTCCTATGAGTCAGAAAAATAAATAGAACCGATAAAAGAATGAATGAATATTGTCCAAACAAACAGCGACACCTGGGAGATCGTGAGTAATGTCGTTCACTGTCTTTAAAAAATATATCCAGGAGTTAAAAAAGTCAAAAAAAATAAAACATTTTGCAGCAAAACTTCACGATGAGTACTTGAATCTAAGCGTTTGATGTTTCTGAGGCAAGCTTAATTTGGTTGTAAGCGTCCGCTCAATCAATTTTTGCAAATTCAATGTCGGCTCCTAGTTTTCGCATAAAATTCTTCGTAGCGCGAGCGGCGGCGATGGGCTTCAAACCGAGGATTGACAGTAGCAGAATAACCACAGACGGGTAGAATCGCACCAAAAGCATTTTGTTGGTTTTTCTTGCGACTTTGGTGCAAAAAAAGAACGGCCGGCAGTGTGTGGTTAAAGCGCCGGGATTGAGATCAACATGGTTCGGTTCAAAACCTACTCGCAACATTCTGCTGTGTCCTTGGGAAAGACACTTTACGGCACTTTCTCCTGCTTGGCTGTCTTGGAAAGCAGTTTTTAATTGAAGTCATATCTTTATTAAATTTCAAGCGGACAGCAATATCTTGGTATCTCCGGAAGTAGGTCGGAATAATTGCTTACCCTACGTATTAGCGCCTCCGTAGCTTTCCTACAAGTCAAATGGATAAACATAGCGATAAAAATACAAAAATAAATAAATAAAAACGTAAGTGCATTTTGGCTTTCAAAATTACTTTCAACCTAGAAAAAGAACCGAATTAGGTAAAAAGACGTTTTCTTACATTGGACCTAAAATATGGCAAAAAGTACCTTTCGAATTAAAGTCACTTTTTGTATAATCAGTTTAAGAAGAAATTTAAACTTTTTTTAACTGGTCAATATTAGATAAGATGCCACAACAATTTGATGAAGTCAGCTGGCACGTGGAAAGTTATTTAATAACAACTAATATTGTTATTAATTCTTTATCATTTTTCTAACTGTACTGTGTGTTTCGTAAGTGTGCTGTTGTGTTTTTCTGATACAAAAATTTTTTTTTGTCCCACTATTTAGAGGGAGGCAGTTGACTAGAAGACCGTATGGTCATTTCGCTGCCTTCCTGTGCTTTCGAAAATTTTTTTATCACATTTATATATTGCTGTATTTTTCGTTTTGAAGCACAAAACAAATAAACTGAACTGAACCGCTTCAATTTAACTTGCTTTAAAAATTATTCAGGCGAGCCAAATTGGCTTTAAAAAGTTTACCAAAATCATCTACAGCCTTGAACTTATATAGCTCTTGCAATCGCAAATTTGACTAACACTGAGCAGTGACGCCAAATTGTTTACATCAATGTCTGTGGGTGACGTGGAAAACATAATTTTGTTAAAAGAAATTTTAAATATAATAATGGCTTCTTTACCAAGTAAGTTTAAGTTGGGAATTGTAGTAGCTTTTTATTGAATTGGTAAATTTTCACCCTCTTTATTTTCCAGTAAATTCGAGCAACTAACGTAGAGATGATTGGTACAACCCGATTCATTTAACAGTGTCCAGTTATACAGTATCTTGTAAGAAAAAATTTCCCGGCCGTCGAAATGTCTAATTCAGTCGTGTTCAAACTGGGGGTCACGACCCCCGTATGGGTTGTTTGTCTTCTTTCTGGCGGTCGCTAGAGCTTTTGATAAACAATATAAAAATTACAATATTTAAGAAAAATAATATTCATAATTATTATTTAAAAGTTAACTTAAAATTTTCAATCGACATTTGATTTATGGTCATAATAACAGGACTACTTGACAAAAATTTTACTATGAACTTGTTTTGAGGAAAATTATGAACGTTGCAATTAAATATAAATGATTTTATTACGTTATTATACAGAATAGATTCAGCACAATTTTTTCTGAGTGGTGTTGGAAAACAAAGGGGCACGCTTTTTTGACGTGGTCTTCGGTGGTTCAGGGGCGCCGCACTCGCAATTCGGTAAAGGGGCGAGACCCATTTGTGCATAGACGAATGGAATCGCCTTGCACCATTCCGCAGGCGATTAAGCTTCTTCTTCTTCTTCGTCGTTTGAAGAGGTATCCACTCCAGGTCAGACACAAACAGGACTGGGGCCGAGGGTTTATCCTTTTACTACCCCAGACTGCTGTACTGCCTGAATCAAATGCTGGCAGTGATGTTATTAAGCCAACATCGGGTTTCGTCTTCCAAAACCGTCAGACCTCGTGCTCCATGTGGTGCCCGATGTATAGGGCACGATATTAGAACATGGTCTGCGGTTTGTTCAGAGCCGCCACACTCGCAATTCGGTGAAGGAGCGAGACCCCATTTGTGCATGGACGAATGAAATCGCCCAACACCAGTCCGCAGGCGGTTAAGCTTAACCCAAGCTGCTCGGGGTAAGCCCATCCCAACAAGCCTGGCACTGGTCCCGAGCACAAAAGCACGGAGCCTGGAAGCATTTTCACAGTACTCCGCGTTCCATTTGTGATTTGTCCATTCAGAAGCGCTGATGCCAAGTCTGACAAGGTTGTCCAAAAGATTCCGCGCACCTGGCACAAACGGGCGTCTGGATCTTAGTCTAACTTGGCGAGTATCTGACGACCCACTTAAGAGACCATACAAGATATGATCCGGGTCCAGAGATCCACGGTGGGCCAAGGAGAGTGTCGCTCCCATTCGGCGAAGCTCAGCTGGCTGGATGCCTGAGAGTACAGGTAGGTGGTCCGTTGGAGTGGGACGCAGGCATCCAGTGACTGTGCGCAAAGCGTCGTTCAAGACACTGTCGATGAGGCGAGTGTGAGCACTGCGACACCATACTGGCGCGCAGTACTCAGCTGTTGAATAGACTAGAGACAAGGTGGCTATGCGTAGTGTTTTAGCACCAGCACCCCATCCCGAGCCCACGAGTCGCCTCAACAGTGTGACGCGCGAGGATAGTTTTTTGCGCAATGCCACTAGATGGTGACGAAATAAGAGCGATCTGTCCAGTTTTACCCCAAGATAAGCAGGGGTTGGACAGAACGGTAAAAGTCTATCATTATTGTAGACCTTTAGCTCACGTTTGGCCTCTCGGTTATTTAAGTGAAAGGCTGCCGTTACCGTCTTAGTGTGACTGAACTTCAACCTCCGAGTTTGGAGATACGCTGAAAGTGTAGACATGTCTTGGCTTAAAGTCGCCTCCAAGTCCTTCTAATTTCCAGAAGAGTGCAACAAAGCTAAGTCATCAGCATAAGCGAACTTTCTGGAAATCATGGAAGGAAGATCGTACGTATAGATGTGAAATAGGAGGGGAGCCAAGACCGACCCCTGAGGAATGCCGTTTTTTAAACGGCGTAGCTTGCTGTCACCGGTAATAAGGGTGAAACTTCAATTTCGGACAAGCTCCATGATTATTCTAACCATATACTTATCCGGAAGTAGTCTCAGCAGCTTGCAGGTAAGGCCACGGTGCCAGACAATGTCATAAGCAGCTGTCAGATCGACAAATACGGCACCGGCTTTCTTTTTAGCCTCAAAAGAATCCTCGATGTTCTGGGTCAGCAGAACAACTTGATCTACGGTTGACTTCCCGCGTCGGAACCCAGGCTGCTCTTTAGGGAGCAGTAGATCGATTAATGGCTCAACGCGGGCGTAGATAAGCCTCTCGAGGATCTTGTAGGGAACATGACACAGAGCAGAGATATCGTTCGATAACTCTTTGGGTTCTTCTAGGGCTTCGTTGGTTTTGGGATTGCGACTACAACCGCTCTTCTCCAGATCTTGGGAATTTTGAGTCGGCGCAAAGAGGAAGAAATGAAGTCACGTAACCAGGACATCAAAGCAGCTCCAGCATGGAGTATAAGCTCCGGGAAGATGGAATCAGGTCCCAGAGCTTTACCTGGTTTTAAATGTTGCAGGGCAGCAGCAAATTCTCTCTTTGAGAAACTGTCCGAGATACTTACTAGGTCTGGTGTTGTGGCCCTCCAAAGGTCAGACACTTCTTGAGAGACAAATCGAGAAGACTTGCGGTCAACAGCCTTGTATTTCCCATTTCTAACCGGCTGAGATGCAATAGCATTGGCTGAAACAGGACAGTGACGAGGAGAGTGTCGCGACCTACCAGTAAGGTTGTTCAAAATACTCCATGCTTTTCGACTAGAGTGTGAGAAGTCAATGCTTCGAACTGCCTCGGATTATCAATCCCTCCGCTTCCTGTCAAGCTTGGCAAGCAGAGCTGTAGCAGCCAAACTTAAGTCATCTCCCTGAAGAGACTGCAGAAAAGTTTTATAGAAGGATTCACACTCTGCATCCCAACAGGGAACATAGTTATTTCGACACCCGCGTTGGATAGTCTTTTTGGTTGCTTTCTTAATGGTGTTACAGAAGTCCTGGTAAGCCGCATCCACATCAAGTGAATCAGGTGGCAACAAAGTCTTTGTGAATTTATTTGTCAAAGCAATGTAGTGACTCCATTTGGCCTTGCGGAAGTTCCATCGCTTAACAGGCATACTTGGCACTGCCATAGCAAACCTTGGTGGTGTAATAAGCGAAGGTCGATGTTGTGACCTGGGGAACTTTTCAAGGACACGTCTATCCGGCAAGCGACTGTTTGGACTTACACTAGCAAAAGCTGGATCCGGATTGGTGCCAGTGTTCCAGCGGCCGGAATAAAAACTGGCAGCATCCTTGGAATTATATAGGAAAGCAAGACATTCGGTGAAGGGCCGAGACCCCATTTGTGCATAAACGGATGGAATCGCCCAACACCAGTTCGCAGGCGATTGAGCATAAACCAAGCTGTTTGGGGTAAACTCATTCTAACAAGCCTGGCACTGATCATGGGTATGAAAGCATGGAGCTTGGATGTAATGATGAAAGCATGTATTCTCACAGTACTCTGTGTTTCATTTATAATTTGTACACTGAGAAGAGAGGATGCCAAGTTCGGCAAGGTTGTTTAATAGATTCTGCGCAGCTGGCACAAACGAGCGTCTAAATCTTAGTCTCCCTTGGCGAGCATCTGAGCACCCACTTGAAAGACCATATAGAATATGATCAGAATCCAGGGATCCACGGTAAGCAAAAAAGAGTGTCGCTCCTAGTCGGCGAAGCTCAGCTGGCTGGATGCCTGAAAGTATGGGCAAATGATCCGTTGGAGTGGGATATGCGGTAAGTGGTCCATTTGGAGAGTAGTATGAATGTCAACAGTGTAGCTGAGTAGATAGAAGCTTTTTAATGATGAAGAGCACAATGTAGACCTTTTTAGCATGATCAACAGAGATTATATTGTACTATACTCGAGTTAATAGCCCAATAAAATGACTTAACCACGAACACAAAGAGAAGACTTTCTTGCATATCAATTAGCCACTGCTTTTTCGTTATTTTGAGTTGCAAGCGCATCCATTTAAACTTTGATGTCTTTTCGGTCAACATGACTGTGTGAGACGGGTTTCTCTGCATTGTTCGAAAGAAAAAACAAAGCTAGGAATAAACGAATTGTAGAGCAAAATCTATGGTTTGCTCTGGCAGCTGAAGCTTCCAAAAAAAGATGCAACACAAGTTACATCACAATATTGTTATGTTGATGACAAATTTAATTAATGAGTTTTATCTACCAGAGTAAATTGTTTTAAACCTTTTTTTGTTTAATGCGTCTTCACAAACGCATGAGATAACCTAAAGCTTAAATAGAAATTTTTTAAAAAAGGGGTCGTTAGCTTACATTGGGTTGCAAAATGGGTCGCTGTGTAAAAAAGGTTGAAAACCACTGGTATAATTCCATTTACAGTTTTGAGTTGATTAACACTGAACATGTAACTATGGAACTGCGCAAAAATCTTTCGAAGCGTTAGTAACATAAATTGAAATGTTTTTTACCGTTTTGATGTAAGCATTGGGTACTTTCCCATTATCGTCCCACCATCTTTTGCAAGTAACTTTTTTTGGTGAAATTAACCCAGAATCCCCCTACCACACTAGGATGAAATAAAAAAGAAACGTAGGGGAGATTCCGGTTTAGTTTCATCAAAAAAAATTACTTGCATTAGATGGTGGGGGATAACAGGAAAGTACCAAGAATTCCCCTGAAGAAATTTTTTTGACTTGCTGTTCTTAAAGGTTTGCCCGGTAGCGTTTTTAAAACGACAATTCGGTGCCAAATAACTGGCTTTTCCGCAATAGAGCATTTTTCTTTGTCTTATCTTTTCGAGAATGATAGTCTTTTTGCTTGCTTGATAAAAACTTTTAAACTTACGTATATAAACAAGAGAGACCGAACCATTAACAGTTTCTTTAGTTACTTTGGCCGCGTCTTTCGTTTCAGTTGCAGGTTCTATGCGCGTTAAAAGTCAATTTACCAGCGCTAGCTTTAAAAGTGCTTTCAATAGGTCTTCGTTGTTAAACGAGCAGATGAAGCAGATCCTCAATGCTTTATTTAAAAGGTCTGTAATTGATGTAACGTCGCACGTACAGTAGTGTGAAATTAATTGGCCCACTCGCATTCTTTGAACACTTTTTTATTTTGCACGAATTTCGATAGTTGATACTACATAAATACCTATTTTTGAAGAGTGTTCTGTAACATCACGTGTTCTAAAGTATTTTGCGATGATATAATAAACTGTATGACGTCGGTCGTAATAGGCAAAATATTTAAATAATCTTAATCAGTTAGTACTTGCAAGTGGTGTAGAGCTTACAAGCTATTACTAAATGGCAGATATTAGTTCCAGGAAGCGTGTAAGTATTGTGACACTTCATCAATATAACCAGGCATCAAGTAGAGATATTTCTAAGAAGACTGGCGTGTCACAAACCAGGGTATCTAGAATCATTAGGCAGTACCAAACTACAGGGTTAGTCTGTCCAAAACGGAAGGTGAAGTGTGGTCGTAGAAGGAAGACCAAAGCAAAAGATGACGCCTACATTCTGAAAAAGAGCAAGGAAGACCCATCAAAAAGCAGTGTTGAGATTACAAATGATTTGGCTGGTGCAGGAGTTGAGATAAGTCATCTTTTGTGCAAAGGCGATTGGTTGCAATGGGTAGAAAAGTTGAAAGACCCTCCAAAAAGCAGCTTTTGACAGGTGCAATAAAAAGAAAACGAGTAAAGTAGGTAAAGAAATACAAAGATTGGACTGAAAATGAATGGAAAAAGTGCTGTTTTCCCATGAAAGCGATTTCTTAGTCCAGGGACAACACAGACGTTATGTAAGGAGGAGTGAAGAGGAAAAGGTTACAGAACGGCACTTTAATCATACGGTCAAGCGCCCTCAGAAGAAGATGTTTTGGGGGTCTTTTAGCTTCAGTGGTCTGGGATCACTCTATCCCTGCTCGGGAATAATGAATGCCGACAAGCACATCAATGTAGTCAATCATAAGGTTATGAGAAACATGCAAATTGCATTTTCTGATAGTGGAGGCATATTTCAGCATGATTTAGCCCCTTGCCATTCTGCTAAAAAAGTGCAAAAAATGTTAAAGAAAATGGAATAAAGGTTTTAGAATAGCCAGGGAATTCGCCAGACTTGAACCCCATAGAAAATTTATGGGGTATAATTAAAAATAAACTGAGGTCGAAAGACTGTACAACTGTCAACAAGCTGATTGAGGCCATTATTTCGGTTTGGTACCATGATGACGAAACTGCAAAAAGTTTCCAGAAATTGGTCAGTTCTATGCCCAAACGAGTGAAGAAAGTTCTTAAAAACAGAGGAGGCCATATATCGTATTAAATGTGAAAATTGTTTTGTATTTTAAACAATAAACCATTTAGAGAAAATTTTCAGCCGTTTTCTTTGAGTGAGCGAATTAATTTGCACACTGTTGTAGCAGCTGCCGCGTGAATACAAGTGACTAAACAGGAACCAACTTTCCGGCTTTTCTTTTCATCTTGCTACAAACTCCAAACCTTTCTCTCGTAACCAAACGTTTGATGTCAAACTGCCGTTTCATGCTAGTAGAAGCTTGTTCCATATTTAGATTGTTTATATCTATTGGTGGAAATTTTTGGTGAGCCGAATTGTACAGCATTTTGTACATTGTTGCCGTTTGTTTGGCAAAAATCTCGCCATTTTCACCGTTGGAATAAAATGAGCCTTTGCGAATGTACAAAATCTTGACAATAACCCGACCACAGTTCGGAAGTGACAGAAAATTCATGGTGGACACTGTACTAGAAAATGGAGCGGCTTTAGATTTAGCAAAACGTGCTTTACTTCTGATTAGCTCTTTTAACGCTAGGGACGCTCCTGACTACGTTTGTTTTTCATAGCGATGGTCTTGTTTTTCTCGATTCCGTTCGCAATTGTAAAGCAATTTATTACTATAATAACCAGACTAGTTTTTTTTATTTTGACAGAGCATGGCATCGTAAACTGTTGTTATCTTTGTCGCCAAAATAAGTCTTTTGTTGTCAAAAAAAAGCACAATGTGTGTTGTCAAGAAGATGTTGGCCAATGGCAGACTGTGACGATGTTAAAAGCTACAGTTAACTTTGTAAAAGCGAGGAAGATTTTTCGGGCTTTGAAAAATCGGAAGATCAGCGACAAACTTGTCAATATGTTGCTTAATGCTCTCTTGCAAGCGTTGAGACGTGCGACCAATGTACCGACTATCATAATTAAGGCCACACAAATTGGTAGATAAAATTTTTACAACGATGGGAAGGTAGTAGCCCTGGCTAATTGCTTGGGAGAGCTTTCGGGTCGCAATCTTTTAATCCTAATCTCGGTAAAAAAATTTCGCCTACGTCTGAAACTCTTTCAGGTCTATTTGTTCCCGTCGTTCAACGCTCTCGACCAATGAGAACTCTCTCTTTGCTTTATAACTCACTTTATTCTAATAATTTTCCCTGAAAAGTATTAAAAAAAAAGCTTTGAGAAACTGTTTTACATGTTGGAGCTGTTTTAGAATTCTGTGCCACCAACCGCCTTTCCAAATCAATTTATTGATTGCTTTAAAAACTAAGATGTTCGACATCAGCAGATTAACCAAACACGCGATGTTATAAAGATCACGGCGTGGTCAAATCATAATATTACGCGCCATGAGGGTTCGATTCGCGTGGAGGCAAGCTTACTGAACGACACAACAAAACCCAAAAGTAAAATAGCAACGGGCATGATTTTTTTCGGAGTTAGGCCCAAATATTAGAGATAACGATGGAACTAACATGGCAATGAAGAAAATAATTTTCTGCGTTCATTGAGCAAAGAAGAAAAACAGGCTCTAAAAAGTTTTTAAAATGCTAAAAGTATTGTTTTGTCTTAAGTCTTGCTTTCTTCGCAAATTAATTGGGTAAAAATATTTTCACCAAAATTTTTTTGTAATAAATTTATTTCTATTGCTTGACTTTGTTCCATACAAATGGTTGTAGCTACAAACACGGTCGTTGATATTAAAATACTTGAATTAAGACTTAATTTTAAGTAGAAAATTACGATGAATATCAAAAGCCTATTAAAGCAAATTACTCATAAATAATATTAGAAGAACAAATGATAACGTTTTTTTTGGATTACGCAGATACAGAAAAAAAGAGCTGTACGGATTAGAATGTACCATTTTGTTAAACTTAAATCTTTTGTTGCGACGTTGGTTGGACGTAGAAATATAAAAAATATTTAGCCTACTTTAAAGCAGGGGTGCCTTACCTTTTACCCATGGCGGGTCAAATTTTTCTCAGGGAGTATATTGCAGGCCGCAATGGGCGCAGAAATCAAATTGATGACTTTTTTTCTTCGCTTTAATTTCAATGTATTTATTTTCTATTAACTTCCTTTCTAATCGGAATAGGAACCACAAATTTAGAAAAAAAAGTCATAACTTTGATTTTGCTTTTTTTTCCTAAGCGAAAAACCTTTGCTGGGGCGAAAATAATTATACTCCGCACGCCAATGGATTGCAGAGAGGTACTGCAATAATAATTCAAGTTCGTTGAGCATCTGATTAAAATCGCTTGGCGCCCGCAACAAAAGATTTTCGCGGGCTGCTTTGTCTGATACAGTTGTGACATGCTAATTCAGCTTTAAGGCTTTCAAATTATTGCTTAAATATTCAATGCAATTTCAATACCCTGGCCAAACTCCACGAAATTTTTCGAACTTTTTGATAGATCTTCAAATACTTGAAATAGAAAACTAAAAACTGATATTTTGACATCACCCATCAATGGAAATCTCAGTAAATCCATGAAACGGAGAGCAAAACATTCAAAGAAATTTCTTTTCTTTTTTTTTTTGCTCCTTTAACCTTTAGGACGCATACTTAAAAAAGAATTCAATTGAAGTTAATAAATAATTCATAGGCAATTATTTTGTCAACAGTTTAAATTACTTCATTCCATTCCTTTGGGTAAAAATCATCAACTCATATATGAAGAGATTGAAAGGGAACTTGAAAAATGCAAATTAGAAAATTTAATCTTAGAAATAATCTATTTAAAATACAGTAAATGGTAGATGTCAAAAAACAAAAATTTAAACAAATCGCTGCTTGCTGAGAGAAGAGAGTTAGAAAATCTCTGAATTACAGAAACATGCTTATTATAGCAAAGCTATAAAGCTGTGTTATAATTCATTGCAATCTTTATAAAAGCAAGTCAAAAAATAATATTTCATAAATTTAGTAATATGTATTTATTGAGGTTTTGTTTTTTAATTTACAGAGAATAGCACTAAAATTTGGAGTTTATTAATTCTCAGTTTAATAAAACTGCAGTCTTTGTGCTAAGCAGTTTTTTTCATTTTGCATAAAAAGGTATGTGAAGCTTTAAAATAACTATCTTAACACTGAAGCCTAGAATCTAGTTTGGTACATGAAATAATTAGCAAAAGTATAAATCCAAAAATAGTCATTATTTTTGTTTTCATCAATCTGACTGCAGTTTCCTGTTGGTGCAAGCATGGCATTTAGAATAAAGAAAAAATAATGGAAATCGTGCAGTAACTAAATGAAAAAAGACAATTTTTAATTTTAAATATTGAAACATATATCATTTGTTTACAGTGAATTGATATTGAAAAGTGTATGGCTGACTAAAATTAACAAAAATCTCTAGATAACATTTTTTGATTTGTTATGACAACATTTTAACTAGTTCTGGTAAGAATATTTATCACTTCGTTGTACAAACATTAAGAGAATTTCTTTACAGAGTTGAAAATTAAAAAAATGCAGCCAATGATGGCTTTAGTACGGTGAGAACGGAATGGCCGTATCGCCCCCTCCTGAAAAACGTCAAAAAGTGGCCCCCTGTCTGCACCAAAACTTTAGGATAAAAACGGGGATAATGTACTCGATTGAAAGCGATGACCTTTTTTTAGGTTCACTATATTTTTAGAGTAAACACACTTGAAAAGTGGCCTCGCTTATTTTTTTGCACTGGGCCCCTCCTTTTATAATGCTACTGCTGTTTGCAGCAAACGTTATTTAAACAAATTTATGATGCTAATAGTGGTTTATCAAAGACAAAAAATATTGTCATGATTGAAAGAAATCAATTTTGCTACAATTACAGCGATTCAATCAAAAACGTTTGTGATGTTCCAAATTAATTTTTTAAGAAAAAAATGTACTTTTGAATCCTCAACAAAGGAACAATAATTTTGGACTTTTGTGTATTTTTGTTTAGCCTCTCAAATTGTCGGAAAAGAGTATTTCTCGACATACTTTTAAACAACTAATATACTGGTTATCGTAACAAAAAATGCTTTTGGTTTATTTAAACATAATTATTTTAGTTATTTTGTAAATTCTTCATTAACAAGATTACAAAAATTTTACGAAAACATTGCATACCAACAGGGCAACAAATCAGTAAAGCAGTCTCTATCGGATTAAACCCTACCCAGGTTCTTGCAGATATTTTTATTCTCTGAAAATATTAAAAAACAAACAACAAAAAATGCATTAATATACTGCTCTCCGTTTCGAAATAAAAAAAGCCTAGTAAACTCTCTTTATCAGAAGCCAGGAGATTTTTCTTCCATTAAATTTTTATCAGCTTTCTTAAGGTTCAGACCCTCATCCAGTGGCGTGCGGTGACCTCTGAGACTGGTCATGCAATTGGCATGCCAAAATCTGGTCATGCAATCGGGCATTTTATTGTTAGTTAATGAATAAGACATGCAATATTTTGCGGGTAGGAAAAAAAATTCTCTGTGAGATTCTAATTTTTTGTCGAAAGATCATGGCGTTGTAGATCAAGACAAGCAATATTTTACGGGTAGGAAAAACTTGTTTGTGAAATTCAAAGTTTCAGTGCTAATATCATGGTGCTGTAAACCAATTTTCGTCTTAAAATCAAGGTGTTCTCTAAAAAAAGAAAAAAGGTTAACGCATTGCATGATTGTCAGGTGATGCAACTTGTCTCCGAAAATTGTGGTAATTACTAAAAAAAAAAAAACGTCTTCACTTCAAATCATTCTCCGATTTCTCACTTTTTGTCCTAGAATCAAAGTGTTCCCTAAAAAAAAAGTTATCAGTCTCAAATTTTATAGTTTTCGTCCTGAAATTCTAGGTTCTCTAAAAAAAAAAGGGTCATCGCTTGAAATCATTCCTAGATTTTATACTTTTCATCCCAACATCGTAGCGTTCCCTAAAAAAAAAGTCGTCACCTAAAAGCATTGCAAGATTTTGCAATTTTTGCTAAATTCATTCCAAACCAGTACCATTTCTCATTAAATTAAAAATCTATACTTCATCGCGCAAAAGTTCATCATGCAATCCCTAAAAATTTGGTCGTGCAACGCATGACCTGCATACCCTGACCGCACGCCACTGCCCTCATTCTTTGTTGCATTTGATGGATTTGTTTGAAATAGCACGTCATTGATTACAGCTAGTTTTAAGTTTATTCAAACTGAAAGCGGTCGCGGCAAGGATATTTAGAAATCAGTCAATTGGTCGCACAAAAAGCAAGAGGAAAAGCGTAATTTTCCGCTAAGCTTTTAAAAATTACGCTTTCCACTTGCTTTTTTGCGACCGCTTTTAGTCAGAACTGAATTTAACCCTATATGACCCATTGGCGTTTATAAACGACATTAGAAATAAATGGGTTTAGTTATTATATCCGAAAAAATTCGCTTTAATTTCTGAATAAAAGTATACAGTAAAGATTCTATTTAATGCTATATGATCATAGATTTGGATGATATTTTGCTCAATCACCTGTCTCGTGTTATTTAATTTAGATCACAACATGAAAGTGCCTAAGTCGGTTGCACCGACAAAATAAATTGGGTCATAAAGGGTTAAGGTTCGAGAAAATTCTCTTTATACATACCAACATTTTCATGGCTAATGTATACTTTGTTTTTTTTCTGCAGCAAACGCAACATAACTTCGGTTTTTTCAAATTGTGAATCAGAAAATTTCGAGTCTAGCTTTAAGAACCTTTGCAAGCGGTTAATTGTTCAAACGCTGCAAACAATTCTAAAATTAGCTTATGCATTGCGTTACAGTGACGACATGGTTTGAAATGAGTCAAAGCATTTAATCGTCGAAACTTAAATTTTAGATCAAAGATTTTAAAAGTTGTTTCTGTAGCCCACGGCTGTGTGTCCACTCAGATAGCATCGACAACTGAAGTAAAAACTTCGAAGATTACTAAGTCCTGTGGAAGAAAAATAGAAAAGCAACAGGTTAATACTTGAACTACGCGATCAATTTTAACCCCTGCGTTGGTCACGTGGGATTTTTAACCATGGTTAGTCACGTGGGGTGTCTGCGCACCCCAATACAAAAAAGTATATAGGGTCAATCATACAACTTTTTCACTAGTTCAAGATATATTTACAAACACAATTAAGCATTTTGACGTTTGTGTAACCAGATTTATGGAAATAATACACTATAGATATCCCATATGGAAGTTCAAAACGATATTATAGAAATTATGAGCATTTAAAAAAATTGGGGTGTTCAAACACCCCACGTGACCAACGTAGGGTTAAGGATTACGACGATCCAGTTTGGCCACATTATCGCCTTGGAGAATAACATCAAAACTCGGAGAATACAGGATTTAAGGGTTTTAATGGTAAAGCTTTGAAACTAGATTTGAATGCGAAACAAATTGACAAGTTAGCGATAGCCTTATGGAAAAGACAATACTTACGCTCGCCAAGTGCAGTTACAACTGGCCAATGCATGGATGGCAAAATTTTATAAAGCATCCATCAAGATGATTCGAACCAATTTTAGAGTAAAAACGGTACATGTTTAACATTTGAATTATTACTATAACGTGTTAAGAGACCAAATTAATATTCATTAAATAAATATTCAAAACTTTGGAAAAAAGCTGGATTAAGTAGTACATCATTAATTTATTAAGGTATTTGCTGCTTAACAAGAATAAGAGGTTTTACGTTTTTACGTGGTTTTGCTCGTAGCTAATTTTAAGAAAGGGTTTTCTCTTAAAACATTGCTTTAATGAAAATTATGATCGTTCTATTGAAAAAAAATGTAAACCTGTTTGAGAGCTTCTGCATTATTTATTGAGCAGGTTGTAGTTTGCAGGACGAAGTTATTTTCAGTTTAACTCGTGTAACTGGTATAAACGCTAGCGCAACGTGTTTTTAAAAGCTTGGAAAGTTTCACGATCGAATTGTGATGGGCAAGTATAAGAGAAAGCGAGAAACTGCTGACAAGAAAAGTGTGTGAAGTTTTGTAACATTTTCCACAAATAGAACAAGAATTCAAGTGATCAAATAATTAGTTTCCTGGTGACATGTTTAGAAAAGAAAAATTTTTTAAATTTGTCCACGAGTATTCATTGGTTAGTTAAGTTTACGTTTTAAACCTTTTGACTTTTTAAATTTGTAAAATTTATAAAGAAAGTGTTTCAGCGTTAGTGTGATATTGCTGTTGTATGTGAGAAGCTAGTAACAGTTAACGCCGGCAAAAATACTTTTACTTAGTTAGGTTCCGAAATTATAACATGATTCTTTCTATTATTTTCGATCCGAAATTATAACATTAACTTTTAAATTGTGAGGTTGCACACTCCCCATTTTTAGTGGCGAAATGAATCCTATAATAAAGAGGTAAAGAATTTGTGTAGTTATACGTACGAGATTAAATCATATTTTGCCGGTTTAACAAAAATAATGCCTAGTAGTCGGCCAAAATAAGAGATTTTTAAGACCAATCTACTGTAGACAAAATTTTTGAAACTTGTGCTTTTTTTTTTGAGCTAACTGAGATGAGGAATTACCGTACTGTGACAGTCTAAATACGCTTATTCTGAATGATGCTGGCATAGTTGACACCGCTAATTTCGTTTTTTCTTGTTCTAAAGTCAAATATTTTTTTAAATAAAAAATTTATTAAGCTTAAGAGTCGGCGAGTTAGGTCCCTTTCCTAACAGTCTGACTCGCAAATAGAACGATTTGCTTTCGATACTTAGTCTACCAAAGCGATTTTTGTTTGCTCCTTAACAAAGGCAATTTCCCAGAATTTCTTAAATTGGTTGCGCTAGTTACTCACAACGGCAACTTCGCTTTAAACGAACAGCCACCTGGTCACAGGGTTGCCAGATGCAAAACTTAAAAATAAGCCAATCAAGGTGAAAAAGTAGCCAAAATAAACCAAAATTAAGCCAAACAAAATTTAACTTTTGTCGCTAAAAAAACTGTTCTCTAAAAAAAAGTTCTTCACTTGGTTTTTGTCAATGATTTCTCAATTTTTTCCCAAAATCATGGTGATCTCTAAAAAAAAAGTCTTCACTTAAAATCTGTCTATGATCACTCACTTTTTCTCCCAAACTTATGGCTGCTTTGCACTCAGAAGCCATGAAAAAAAATCCAAAAAAAAGCCAAAAAGCCAACAAAATTTTTGATGTCAACCACACTGAAAAAAAGCCAGATTTTGCAAATTTGGCGTCAAAAAAGCCAAACTGGCAACTCTGCCTGGTCATAACAAAGAAAGCTAGTGATTTGTTATACTATATATATTTAGTCGAAGCGTCAAATAACGATTTCTTTTACTTAAAACACAAAATGGAAAAGACTTGAACTCCATCAATCCCCAGTAGTTTTGATTTGTTTAATTTTAAAAAGAATTAAGTAAAATATTTTTTCAGTGTATTTTTGTCAACTGAATGAACATGTTTACTGTACGTATAACTAGAGCAAATAATTGACAAACCATTAGCTGTGTAACTAGTTAATAACGAAGAAAACATTTGTCATAGATATTTAAAGTTTAATGTACTAATGTTTTTGTAATGGCCCGACATTAAGAAAAAGTTTATTGATAACTTTTTTTTCCATGCTTTTTTTTTAACAGAAACAAAACCACTAATGCGATTTCCACAATTACAGTATATTGATTTATAGACTAAAGTTAATCCTAAGTGGTTTTCAGTGGTTTGTTTTTAAGAAAACTTGTTTTGTTTTGAAGATGCCTTGATTGCTATGCTTCATATAAGTAGCTAGTTTATACGAGTACCAAGCAGTTTATGTTAGCCTACCACATGCTTGTGGACAAAAGCACTGGCCAAAGCTGAATAGCTATAAGCCCTTAATACTTTTCTGTCGCTCATAATTAACTAAGATTTATATGCCTAGTTTCTGTTCTTGTAACTTATTTTTGTGTAAATAAGTGTGAATGAATGAAACAGGGCGATGATGAAGAGCACGTTGGGAGGTTGGGACGGATTGTCTAAGAACCGAATCTACGAAAGTAATTTTCTTTCAAGTTTTAGGAGCAAACCAGTGAGATCTCCTTTTTAATTTGAAAATTTGGATTTTTTAAAAATTCACGTTGTACTGAAATTCAAATACGATCTGAACTGTCTGGAAATACGATGACGTTACTTAGGCTTACCATACATCCCGATTTAGGCGGGGCAGTCCCGACTTTCAGAGTTTTGTCCCGGCGTCCCGCCCGAAATTTTCAATTTTGTACCCATGGAATTGTAATCTACATATTTTCAATCTATAAAAAATCCAAAGTTTTTTCTCTGCTCAAAAAATTTTCACTCAGCTCTTTACAGTTCATTTATATTTATTTTTCGTTACATTTGCAAACGCAATATGGGACCTTCCATGTCAACTCACACCCTTTTCGGCATTTTTTTGCCGACCATCTCCAATTTTGCTGAAATTTGGCATGTTTGTAGGTTTGGATGAGAAAATGTTTTACGACAATTTTCAAGTTTCTAAATCAAATAGTTTTTAATATATGAAGGCTGAAAGTTAGACACAAAGTCGCCGCTTGAACGCCCCTGATCGAGCAAAAGTGGCTCTCCTGGCTTTACTTTTTGTTCGATTACAAAGATGCTAATATCATTGAAAAGCTCTTTTCAGCAGCTTTGCAATAATAATCATATCTTAAATGAAGCTATATAAATAAAAAAGTTATTTATTGTCGTGACCTTGTGACTTTGACCTCTCATGACCCCAAAACTCCCACTGTAGACAAAAAAAAATTTTTCAATATTTTTGTTCCTCACTTAACGGACTATCAGCATGCCAAAAATCAAAGTGGGATCTCTATAGGTTTTTAAGATATTTGCATTTTATTGAACAGGTGTGCCTAATGATGCAACTTTGTTGATATTTTCGCAATAAATATTTTCGCGACTTTGTCGATATTTTCAAATAAATTATTTTCGCAAGTTTTTTGTTAATTTTTTTCTAATTAAAAAATATCTTGAAAACCCATAAAGATCCCACTTTGATTTTTGGCTTGCTGATAATCTTTTATGTGAGGAATAAAAATATTGAAAAAGTTTTTTTGTCTACAGTGGGAGTTTCGGGGTCATCCGAGGTCAAGGTCACAAGGTCACAACAATAAATAACTTTTTTATTTATATAGCTACATTTAAGATATGATTATCATTGCAAAGCTGCTGAAAAGAGCTTTTCAATGATATTAACATCTTTGAAATCGAACAAAAAATAAAGCCAGGAGAGCCACTTTTGCTCGATCAGAGGCGTTCAAGCGGCGATTTTGTGTCTAATTTTCAACCTTCATATATTAAAAACTATTTGATTTAGAAACTTGAAATTTGGTGTGAGAGATTTTATCATCCAAACCTACAAACATGCCAAATTTCAGCAAAATCGGAGATGGTCGGCAAAAGAGGGGGGTGAGTTGACATGGAATGTCCTATATAAGAAACAGATTGGTTTGTCTATCATCTTAAAAAGTCGCTAAAAAAAAAGCTTTGCCATGAAAACTAACATAGAGTGCTCTTTGATCGCCCTAAAAGCTGAGTGATAGAATTTTTATGAGCAGAGAAAAAATTTTGGATTTTTGATCGGTTGAAAATATGTAGAATACGATTCTATGGGTACAAAATTAAAAATTGCGTCCCGTTCGGTTAACATTATGTTCCGATATTTCCAATTTTAAGTGAAAATCACTTTCTTACGCAAACTTTTACCGTAAGAAGGTCGTTTGAGAAGAATGAAAAGATTGTTTTGCTTGTTTGCTTTCCGCTTTTTAATCTGGTTTGGGGCTCGGGTTTAGATTTGATGAGGCTAACTCTGTCAACTTCGGATATTAGAAATTTGTACTTATGAGGGACTGTGTCAAGTGGTCCCTATGATTTTCTATGAAATTTGCACTAAAATATTCGCTTATAAGGCATACAGACATTATAAATTTTCACTTATAAGGGAATTTTTTTCAAGATCTCACTGATAAATTTTCGAATGAGTGTAAGCGACTCAAAAATAGCCTTACAATATTTCTACGAACGGCTTTTATTGGCAACTTTCCAACTTCAACTTTGGCTCACTTTGCTTTTTCTGAATTCAGCAGGAGTTTTATCGGTTTCTTTACAAAAAGAAGAAAAAAATTCGCTTTCAATGCAGCATTTGAAACCACTACATGGTTACACATGAGTTAAGGAGTTGAAATTTGCCCTTGTCGGACGTACATGCTCGTTTGCACTACGAGCATGAAATAAAGTACTCTTTGTTTTCTTTATTGATTTTTTTGCTTCGCTTAGCGCTTGAGCGCAGAAAAAAGTAAAATAAATCATAAAACAAACAAAGAACCCTCCATTCCACGCTCGTAGTGGAAACAAGCTTTAAAAGACAACTTTGGTTGATCCCGACGGATTTTGTTTTTTCCGAAGTCGGTTGTGATTATAAGGTGACACTGAGATTTTTTATATTAATAATAAAGTATTGTGATTTCGTTGGATTTCTTATTGATCCCATCATAACCCATTTTTATTCTCCTGACTCGCAGGAAAACGACAGATGTGTTTAATTTCGAGCAACTGACAAGCGATTACCTCGAGCTGCTTTGGAATATGCTCAGATATTGCTATCCGGTTAAAATTCTTTATTATTTTTTTTTAGTTTTTATTTAAAGATATGACTGAAATTTAGAGCTGCTTGCTAAGACCCCAAACAAAAGAAAGTGCCGTAAAGTGTCTTTTCTATAGCTACCACAGTAAAATGAGAGGGAGTTGAATCGGAGACGTCTCGATCGCGTTCGTCATCAAACCCTGAAAAAAGCTCGAGAATGCTCGGTTCAATATTCAAGATTATCATAATTGTCATGTCAACACAGCGAAACTAAAATGTGAAATTGCCGTGAAGATCATGCATGAGACAGCGCAGCCGAGAAACAAACTCTTCTGAGAATAAACTAAACATAATGCAAATACCCGGAGTTGGAAAAGAAACAGCGAAATGTCAGGTGAAGCTATTGCCGTGCGCAATCAATACTACGTAATACTGTATAATACTGACATCAACAATGTACCATGACGACGGCGCTTGAATGATGAATATAATCAAGATGATGTAGTTTATAAAATTGCCATTAGATGGCACTGGCAAAAGCAATATTTTTCAAACTGCGCACACCAATTTTGCAATGTTTTCGGCGGCAAAAAAAATGAGCTCTAGTCTAAGATAAAGTCTTTCGGCTTTTACATAAAACCCCAAACTACCTTTTTGGTCAAAAAACATTAAACTTTTAAGCAAGTTTAAAATAAGGTTTAAAAAGCAATGTTAATGTTAGCGTCAGTTAGTTTGTTAAAAAAGAATCAGACTCGCAAAGCTTTAAGTACAAAAACTCAGCAGAGGTCACTATTTTAACACGAGCTCGAACTGACGTCAATGTCAGGGTAAACAGTTCAGGAGTCCGGAAAATAGTTTCTAAAGGAGAAATTGTCTTTTAAAACCAAGTTGTGACTAAAAAAGTCTCCACTTCAAATTTCAAGATAAAATGTCGCTTAGTCCACGAACTAAAAATGCTATAAGTAACCAAATAACACCAGACTCTAATTTCTGAACCTCAACTAGGATAATGGGACCCCGGAAAACCTCTGGCCTCACCCGGACCCGGACCGTGGCCTAACTCAAGTGCGTTACCCAGGGCCGTGGTAACGCATTGAACGTTAGCGAGTTATTTATTGACTTTTATATTTTTTTATATTTAAATAAATTGTTAATTGACTGTTCAAAACAATTTCTCGAAGCTACTATTCCGCTTGGTTTTTTGAGAAAATTTTCAATGAAACAGCAGCATATGCATTAGTTATCCAGTTGAAATATCAATTAGTTGTTAGAAAAGCAAAATAATTTAATTGCATTTGCTTTTAAACAGTTTTTCAACAAAGTCGGGTCTCATTTAAAGTCTATATCTACTTCACATAAAGATAAAATCAAATAAAGTCAAATGCTTAGTTTTCTCTGTTGAGCTGTTATTGTTGGAAAGATTCTTTAGTGTTCGTGCAGTTCGCTCTTTACCTATTGAACCTTTCGTGTTCATCATATCAACTATTTATTTTAGAGATTTGCATAATAACTTCGAAGGAGTTAAATTTAGCGCAATCGTTAAACAATTACCCCGGCCTGCTTTCGGACATGCCAAGATTTTACTGTCTATATGCAAGTTTTTTATTCAATTTTTTAATTATTTATAAAGTGATATAACAGTGATGGCTGCTTGTTATGACGAACCAGGCGAAAAACTACCGATATCCACGATATAACATCGAAAAGCTGTCCATACAATAGCAATAAAACCATCCACTCGATATTCTGTCTAATATTTTATTTAATTCTCTATCTCCATGACTATATTTTAATTGATTTTTATTAGACCATATATACGTTAAAAATATGACATTAGATCACAACATTAAACTATACATGGGAGGCAAGGCTTTCTCTGTTTTGAAAGAGTTTGAATCAACTTGTTCTACATTAATTGCCCACTTGAATATCGTAGAACGATAACGTTCAAAAAAAGATCAGAGAAACCTGCTCTTCACTTTGAAGAGCAATTGAAAAACCATGACAACCTTTTCGTTATTAAGCACACAAATTCTTCAATTGCTGTGAGTGTTAGAAGCTTGTTTGTCATTTGACATAGAAAAGTCATTGTTTTTTTTTTACAGCTGGACTTGCTTTACCTATGAAAAATTTTATTGGTGCTTTAAAAACCATATTTTTGTCCAGATATCCTAGATTAAAAAAAAAATTCTTAGATCTGAGTTGTTTAACTAATTTAACAACATTGTAGCCGATTCTGCAACACTGTAGCAGAGATTGGTATTAGTTGGAGTTGCTTGAATTGAAAAAAGTTTTTTATCTCGGAGATATTGAAAGAGAGCTGATAATTTGCGTGTCTTTATGCAATCATTGAGAATGTAATTTACATAAGAATTTTTAAAAATTTTATCGTTATAAATACCACCCCCATCTAACTTAACATTTTTAGCTTCATTAACAGTTATGTAGAATTCAGCTTAAAATGTTAAATCCAAAGTAATTTTCATCAATTACCATTTTGTGACATAAAAAGAAGGTCGGAGCAGCTCATTGTTAAAATCATAAAAAAATAAAAAATTAGAACTCGCACCGTAATTCAAAAAGTTAATTAACTGTATAGAAGTTCGTTTTGAAACCTCTTAATTAATTCTATTGTTTGCTGTCACTGCCTTTTGGCGACCCACGTGCACCTAATGAAATCTGATTGGTTTACTTACACGTGGCGAGCAAACTATAAATTGAGATGTTGGTAAATTTATATCCTTTCAGTCGTTGGTGATCCAGTAGTTCGGTGATTTGGTTTAGTGTTGTAGTTTGAAGAGTGAGTTTGTAGATCGCAAGCGAAACTTGGGAAAATTTCGTTTTGCGACTGCATCGTTGGCTGCATTGTTGGCTGCATCGTTGGGTGCATCGTTTGAGTTGTATTGTCGAGTAAATAATTGTGGTCGTTGGCTTGTGGAAGCCTGTTATACTTTCATATATCGAAGTTTCAACTTTAATATACTGCATATTATGAAACCATAAGACGTGTGTGAAAGCCAGCGGTGTGATTGGGGAAGGCTCAGATAGCTTCCTTATGAAGAATTTGAAGCCAAGAAGAAAGGGATTCGCTGTGCGGTCTACTGTAAGCTTTTGAAATTAACACTCATTTTTTCAGCTTTTGTAAACTTTGGTAGTTTTACAAAAAATAAATGGCAACACTATTTACATCTTAAATTATTGGTCCGGGTTATCTCGACGCAATAGCAAAAAGGTACTTTATAGCATCATAAAATGTCACAGTGCACTGGTCGTAAACGCGTTAAAAAGAAGATAAATAATAACATCAAAACTAAAACTGAAACAAAGCTTTGTGCTACCGGTTTTTGTTTGATACGCCGGAGCGGAGACTTTTTCCGCAACATCGCGCTTGAGCAACACTGTAGCTGGCTTCGCGACTCGGGAATCGAACCCAAAGATCTTATAAATAACATGAGGTATTTTGGATGATATTAGAAACCAAACTGCTTAAAAATGAGAAGCACCAGATTCGAGTTTCGCTCTTATTAGAGCTCGTCAGTGATGCATATCTCACTGCGAATGGTGCTTCTCATTTTTAAGCAGCTTGGTTTCTAATATCATCCAAAATACCTCATGTTATTTATAAAATCATAAATTTCTTCGCTCGTCAAGCTCTAGGAGTGTAAGCGCGATGCTTAACGCTTGTCGGGTAAGTCCCGGTCATGAGGTGCGGCCTTGGTCTTACCACACAGTGGATTCTGTGTATTCCTTGCGCGGCAAAGCCGGGAATCATTTCCAGCTGCTTGTGATCGAGATGTTGTCGGGCTCGCGTGGTCTAGTGGTGTTGTCTCCTGCGTGGAAGACTACATGTAGCGAGTTCGATTCGCAGTGAGATATGCATCACTGACGAGCTCTAATAAGAGCGAAACTCGAGTCTGGTGCTTCTCATTTTTAAGCAGTTTGGTTTCTAATATAACCCAAAGATCAAAAATGATAATCACCACTTTAATCGGGGTGTAATTAATGAAGCAAGAAATCGGATTACGAGATAGATATTAATGCGAACAAAGAGAGATCGAAATCAAATGCTAATTGGAAAGGAAAACCCCTGAAATGAAAAATTAATTAATTGCTGGTTTTGCTGGTATATTATTGACGTAAAATTGTTTTGCGTTTCCCTGTTATTATGTATTTGTGATAGATAATAATTTGGGAAAGTTTTTGGAATCTTTGCAATTTTTTCCAAGCTTCCGAAACCTTTCTAAATACTCAGAATCTATGTAGTACGATGTTTTACGCTACTTTCAAGAATTTTATTTTGCAATTTTTCGCAACTTTTTTCTTTTTACTTGAAACTTTTATCAAGTATTTCCCAAAATTTAAAAGTGTGATTTAAAAAACAGGCAAGATATTTTTTCATAAACACTTACATTTTTTATAATAATTTTTTAACCCAAATCTTATGTTTTCAAACTTTCTTATTTTTTTTACAATTTCTTACTATCAATGTTTCGCATAGTCCGAAATTCATTTTTCGATTATTTCAATTCTATTGGTTCTTTTTCAATGTACAGTACTTTTTGATGTTGCTCCGTGATACTTTTCTATCTGCCTATTAGTTATTTCAAGGCTAAGTTTTCGAAATATTCTTGTTTCATTCTTGTTGAATGCTAATTTTTATTGGTTCTTGGATAACAATGCCTGTAGTTTTGATGTTCATTGTTTTTAATTCACATTAGACTTGACGATTTTGGGTTAGAATTCTATACTTTCAAAAGAATTTGTTCAAGGAATTCTCATCTTTCCCAACCAAACCTTTCCCGATGATTGTTTTATTTCAGTTGAAAGAAAGTTTGGAATTGTTTCTGAGAGTGCTTTGCGAATGATTGCCTAAAGGTCCGTTTCCCCTACGAGCGTGGATTTGAGTATTCATTGTTTGTTTTATTGTTTTTTTTTTACTTCTTTCCGCGCTTAAGCGCTAGGTAAAGCAAAAAAATCAATAAAAGAAAAAAAGAATACTTTAATCCACGCTCTTAGTGGAAACAAACCTCAGCACTCTTCATTATCTTTATAAAACTATTCCATTCTTTTTGATTTGCATAACATACTCGTAGAAACAGGATCGCGGACCACTGACCCGCGGGTCACAGCGTGACCAACCAGTTACAATTCAATGACCCATCTGATGTTCCAAAATTCCTGGCATTATGACGGCTTAATCTTTTTTTCGAAACAAAATTATACAAGAGCCATGATGGCCAACCCGCGGCCCTTTTAAGGTTTCTGTGCGGCCCAGTTGACATATACTAATCCAGGGGTGGGCAGACTACGGTCCGCGGTTTGTGGTGATACGCACTCGCTTTGAACCGTAGTTGGATAGAATTATGTCGGAAATACCGATTTTACCATGTTAATACGGAATAACGATCGAACTAGACATCAAATTGAAGTGAAGACCTTTTTTTTTTAGAGATCGCAACGATTTTGGGAGAAATATAGCAAAATTTAGCATTAAGTAGAAGTGAAGACCTTTTTTTTTTTTTTTTTAGAGACCACAACGATTCTGAGAGAAATATAGCAAAATTTGAAATCAAATCGAAGTGAAGACCTTTTTTTTTTAGAGATCGCAACGATTTTGGGAGAAATATAGCAAAATTTAGCATTAAATAGAAGTGAAGACCTTTTTTTTTTTTTTTTTTAGAGACCGCAACGATTCTGAGAGAAATATAGCAAAATTTGAAATCAAATCGAAGTGAAGACCTTTTTTTTTTAGAGATCGCAACGATTTTGGGAGAAATATAGCAAAATTTAGCATTAAATAGAAGTGAAGACCTTTTTTTTTTTTTTTTAGAGACCGCAACGATTCTGAGAGAAATATAGCAAAATTTGAAATCAAATCGAAGTGAAGACCTTTTTTTTAGAGATCGTTCTTGAGCTACCTACAACCAAATTGCGGCCCGCAGCCAAATTTTTGGATTAAAATTTTACTAATGCGGCCCGCATACGCTCACAAGTTGGACATGCCTGTACAAGAGCAATGTTACGATTATCGTCTTAAGCCTAGGTTCTTAAACTGGAGGCGTGAAAGTTTTTTCAGGATGGCGCGAGCAACTGGGTGGAAATTGAATAAATAGTTGCAATGACAAATTTTCTAGTCTGCAACATCATTTTAAAACGGATTGGACGCTGATGGAAAGTGAAGACCTTTTTTTAGTCCTCACCATGAATTTTGACCGAAATTAGAGGTTTTCAATGCTGATGAAAGGTGAAGACCTTTTTTTAGTCTTCACCTTGAATTTTGGCCAAAATTAGAGGTTTCTCACTCATTCTACAAATGGCCCACTTTATGGTAAGTTTGATAAAACTGTCATTTTTTGACCCATCTTTTGAAAAAGGTTGGCCATTCCTGACATAAAACTATATGACGGATTTGCTGACTATATGATCTCAATATTATGACAAAATAGTTGGCAAGACTGGCAGCTAGAAGTTCGAGAACCCTAGCCAAGTACAACAGTGGCCGAACTCAATTAGAAGTCAAAATATGACTTTGAATTTTTCGTTTTTGGCGAAGCCTGCACAAACGAAACTAGGTTACGTAAGTTTTATTTGAATCACCGATATCAGTTTATATATCAGTTTTATTTCTATTTTAGTTTTATTTGAATCACCGATTTAAATCACCGATTCAAACCGCATAGTATCCCAAAAGGAATTAAAATGAAACGGCGGAACATCCATCCAGAACTGCATGCCAAATTGTTAAATTGACAATTAACTTTGTAGAATGTGGAACGAAGTTTTGGCATGCTACGCAAACTGTTGGGAAAAAATTGCCATTTTTCCCTATTATTTTTGAAAATATTTAGCATTATATGTAAATAAATCGCTTGCTGCAAAAACACAACTTTTTTGAAAATAAATGCAAATTTTTGGGGATTTTCTAGCAAGAAAAACTGGTCCTAATAATAATAATATATAAATTCGATTTAAATTCCATACGAGTCTGATTAAACGCAACGTGATGAAGCCATTTCAAAATTTTTGAAAGTTTTTGAAAATGCGAACAAATTGGTTCTTTTCCGCCAACTAGTTTAGATCTGATTTGCTACAAAAACCGTCCTTGGAACGGTGTGAGAAGAATGAAATAAAAACGTTGTGGAAATGTTGTTATGTGTTCGGCAAAACTTATTTCAAAAAAACACATAAAAACAAGTTTCCACATTCCGTTTTTTAAATCCATTTCTAACCACTTATGATTTTTGCATGCTAAAGTGATATGACGTAGGCTGATGATAGTCATTAATCAACGCTATACTGAAATCGTCATAAAGTGAGCGAAAAACCGCTTGTGACGTTACCAGATTCTTTTCTTATAACGTGTATATGTAGGAACACTTTTAATAAGAGGAGCAGAAGCTTTGACTAGTTTTCATGTTTGTTTTTTCTACTACGTATAAGTTAAGTTAATACAAATAAAAAAATTTTTTTCGACAAAAGGCAAGCAAATCAGCAGTTTTGTTTGAAAATTACTATTTTACTGCACATTTGTTGAATAGTGTTATTTGTAATTAATTCTTAGTTACCTATAAAACCTGATTTGAAACCAGTTCATATATCAGTTAAGACAATATTTTATAACTTTTTATTAAAGATAAGAAATTTAACCTTAGCCGAGTATTCTTGAGTTAGCTTCAGATCATTTCTGGGAGCCTTAGATTCACGCTGAAAAGACGGGTCTCTTCAAGAAGTCACCGTAAGTGACTTTTGTTCGTGAAACTTACCCGGATCCCCCCTATGTTTACTATCGCTTTTTGATAAAGTCGGTTTTCTTTTGGTTTTTTTTTTATTTCATCTTAGTGCTGTAGAGGAATTTCTGTTAGACTGTGCTAATACGCAGTTAGACCAGTCGAAATTGTTTTAATGCTAAGCGTTCAGACCAGGCATGGTGAGCTTACAGCTTTTGCAGAAAAATTTGCTTTATTATTTTAGAGACATACTGGATCAGGGGTGGCCGAATGATGCTCGCGAGCCACAAACCTACTAAATTGTAAGAATGTTTAAAATAAATCAGTTTAAAGTGCGCGAACATCTGTCATGCACTTGTTTTGTGGTTTCCAGGAAATCGCTTAAAATCATGGCGATAAGAATTATTACAGCAGTTCAAATCAGTTTTGTTAAGTGGTTATAAGTCAGAATTTTAAAGTTCTGTTATCATTCGGAAAGCTCGTTTTTTTGTTTTTGAGTTCTGAAATCTTTAAACTGTCTTGTTTTAAAACTATTAAATTTTTTAGGGAAGCTTTTCAATTTCATTCGTAGCCGCCTGAAAATATATTCTGTTATATTGTCGGCAGCGTCCTCGGGTGGTTAAAGCGCCGGGATCGTGATCGATACAGTCTCGGTTCAAAACCTACTCACGCCATTTTGTTGTGTCCTTGGGAAAGACAGTTTACGGCACTTTCCCCTACTTGATGGTCTTCACAAGCAGTTCTAAATTAAAGTCATATCTCTATTACATTGCAAGCGGATAGCAATATCTTGGCATCTCCGGAAGCAGGTCGGGATAAATTACTTGCCCTAATAAATAGGGCATATTGGCATCTCCGGAAGCAGGTCGGGATAAATTGCTTTCCCTAATAAATAGGGCATATTGGCATCTCCGGAAGCAGGTCGGGATAAATTGCTTGCTCTAATAAATAGGGCAAGCAATTTACCCCGACCTGCTTCCGGAGATGTCAAGATTTGCTATCCGCTTGCATTTGCTATCCACTATTCGCTTGCATCCTAGGTATCCGTCGCTTTCCTGCGAGTCAGGAGGATAAATATAGAGCTAAAAGAAATATATATATATACGTATATATATATATAAAGTGGAAACAAAGTAGCATTAAAATGAAATTATATTTAGCTCGATCGCTTTTGCTGCGTCGTTTCAAATTTTACACTACGAGAGTAAAAAGATTCAAAAGAACAAGAAGTGCTGTTTTTACAACGCCCGGTAACATAACGCAAGTTTGAATCTGTAAAAAGAAAGCTTTTAACACTACAAAGTAAGTGAATGAAATACACTTTAAAATCAAGGGTCTTTTTAAGAAGTCACCGTAGGCGATTCTTGTTTGCGAAACTAATCCGGATGCCAATGATTATGATCGTTTCTTAAGAGATCCTTTTTTTCTTAGTTTCGTTTTTATTTCATCCTGGTGCTGAAAGAAGGATTCCGGGTTAATTTCACCCAAAAAATTGCCTACGGCAAGTTCTTAAAAACATCCAAAATGGCTTAGCTTCGACAAACTATGCATAGCTTTACTTGCTTCTTGTTCACTACTTGCTGAGCTTACTTAATAAGCTTTTAAATTTTGGAAAATCCTCAAACCCTACAGGGTTAGTGACGGAAAACATTGAATGAGACTCTTCTACTCTAATTAACTTTTTATAACTTGTCCGTCCAACAATAAGCCAACTGAAAAGCGGGAGATGATGACGATTTTGCTCTGAAGCATTTTGGCGGTTAACGAAGTTCTTCGTAATTGCTTGTTTATTCACTTTTTTAACGGTTGAACGCCCATAAAAGAAAAGTCTCTTAGCAAATTCGTTTTATTCCTTCAGACCAGATTTATATCCTTAAAGCCAAAGCAAACCTGATAGTAATTTAAAAAATTGTTAAAAAAGTTTAACTTAAGTTTAAATAAAGTTATGTCACCAGACCCAGATAAACCTTCAATTATGTATATAGGAAGCAAGATGGTTCTCAGCATTTTTTGCTTTAAATATTTCTAAATAAAATCTTCAGCGTTAAAGTTTTTCATCGCAATGATTGCCTTAAAAAATATCAGAGTAAAAGACCTCAGACTGCAAATGTTTTTTCTATATCTAAATTTAAATCATACAAAAACAAAAAATGTAAGGATGTTTATAGAATAAATCAAGAAGTCTATTTTGTATTTAAATTGATTACCGTAGATTTTTTACATTTTTATTCGAGGCACGCCGCAAAATTTTTAATGATTTTAAGTGCGCCGAGAATGAAGAAAGTTTAAGGTTTAAGGTTTCCTGAGAGGATCCCTGGTTATAAGGTTTCCTGGGAGGTCAATTGAACTTGGTAGAAAGATTAAGTATTAAGTTCTAGAAGTTGAAATAAAAGAGTTATACACTGTATTTAAAAAATAATTATTTCTTGTTAATTTTCTTTGGTTAAAAAAAGAAAAGCCTACTTATGTTGGAATATTGTGTCTCAACGTGGGGACTGGCTTTGACTACTGCCCTGGATCCACTGATAAAAATATACAAACGCATAATAAGAATTATTACGAATAGTCCTTATTTGCCACATACAAATTCTCTTTTTCAAAAATTGAATTTCTTAAAAATAAAAGATATTGTTAAACTTGAAATTGCCAAAACAATGTTTCACTTTAATAAAAGTTCAGCAAAGAATCAGTCCCAAACTATTATACAGTAAGTATAACCCAAAAACACTATTATAAAACAAGATTGGCAGCGAAGCAAAATTACTTTCAACCTAGAAAAAGAACCGAATTAGGTAAAAAGACATTTTTTTACATTGAACCTAAAGTATGGCAAAAAGTACCTCTCGAATTAAAGTCACTTTTTGTATAATCAGTTTAAGAAGAAATTTAAACTTTTTTTAACTGGTCAATATTAGATAAGATGCCACGACAATTTGATGAACTCAGCTGGCACGTGGAAAGTTATTTAACAACAACTAATACTGCTATTAATTCTTTATCATTTTTCTAAATGCACTGTGTGTTTCGTAAGTGTGCTGTTGTGTTTTTCTGATACAAAAAAAATTTTTTTGTCCCACTACAGGGTGTGTAAAAAGTAACTTGGGGGTTTTAAAATTCATTAAAACCATCAGTGTGTGTCTAATTATATAGAAGCTTTTTTTACTTAAGAGATTAATTCTTCAAATTTTTGTTTTAATCATTCAAAAAATTTTTTGTTTTAATAGCTGTTTTCATGATATTTCAAACATTTTCATTTTTTAACCTTTCATCATGCTATCTACCGAAGAAAGAATTGAGATTGTGATTTTGATGGCGAAATTAGAGTCAACAGCAGCCGTCCGACGAGCTTTGCAGAAGAGAGGAGTGAAGGTTCCAAGTGAGAATACCATTCGCGATATATTTAAAAAATTTAAAGAAACCGGTTCCGTCCACAGTCGACCAAAATCAGGAAGGCCCGCGTTGGAAGATGAAAAGGTTGAGAAAATTTCAAATTTCTTTGAAAATGAGCCTAAGACTTCTCTGCGATTCGTTGCAAAAGAAGTTGGTTGCAGTTTTAAAACGGTTCACAACATTGCGAGACAATCGATGACTTAACGAACTTCATCACTGAAGAAGCACATAAAATCACCACCGATGTGTGTCAAAACGTAATTCAATGTTTTCATCGCCGACTGCACACTTGCGTAAAAAATGGCGGTAGTTCGGTCGAAAAATATTGAACTTTTCAACAACCTTTTTAAATAAAAGTGAATGATTATAAAAATGTGTTCATTTTCTCTTTTAATTTGCTTATTGACGTAAATTCTAATAATCAAAGAGTAATATTAAACGTTTTATTAGTCCATACATGGCAAAGTGCAAGAATTATAAACTATAGAAATCCCCAAGCTACTTTTTACACACCCTGTATTTAGAGGGAGGCAGTTGACTAGAAGACCGTATGGCAATTTCGCTGCCTCCCTGTGCTTTCAAAAATTTTTTTGCCACATTTATATGTTACTGTATTTTTACAAAACAAAATAAACTAAAAACTGAAATTGATTTTTGTTTAAACCAGAGTTTTTGTTTAAACCTTCCTAAAAAATCTCTCCTTTCTTAATTTTTTGGTGTGTGTCGAGATTTTGAAACGTGAAAACCTAAAAGAAAAGTCTTATTAAGTGCCTTTATTGTGCTTTTGACTTAAAAGTCGTTGGCTTTGCATGTGTTGTTCTGAGTTTTATGATGTTGTTTAAATTTTGGGAAGGTTTCTAAATATTAAAAATCTTGTTTGTTTTTTTAAAAAAAATTGATATTGCAGACCAACAAAAAAAAAGCATTATTAGGCAGATAAGAAATTAATGATTTATTTTAATAACCTTACAATGGTACCATAATTACAATACGAGTACTAAAAATGTTATCGATCTTTGAGCAACAAAAAAATTTAAACAAATAAACGTTTTGGAACAATAAAAAGATTTAAATAAATAAAACAATAAACGTTTTAGTTTAAAAATTCATTTGTTCTTCTGGTTGACTCAGCAAGTTAAGCTTTCACAAATAACAGAAGGCGTAATATATTTATCAAAAAAACTTAAAACGGAATATATTACGCCTACTGTTATTTGTGAAAGTGTAACTTGCTGAGTCTACCAGAAGAACAAATTAATTTTAAACTAAGTAATATCCCTGGCAACAGTGTTTATGTTAATAAACGTTTTTTTCAATCTAATTCATACGTTGTAACGTTTCTACCAAAAACGAAACAGTCCAAGCGTCATGGGCATGAAAATATGAGTTGTTCCATCAGCTGTTACTTTTGCTTGTAATTCTTCCGTATCTTTCACAATTTTGACTATTCCTGCTCGTTCACATCAGAATAACAGGCTTTGGCTGAGGGTTAATGTTCTGCAAAGCATTTACGCCCTTCCATTCTGGTCATTGTTACGTTGAAATTATGAACCCGGAACCGGCGAGTTATTGCGGTTACGGGAGCATAAAATTAAATATCATACTGTATAATCAAAAACCGTTACTATAATGAAAACACGCAGAACTTTCTACCAAACCCGCTGCTTTGATAACAATTTTTTTATTTTCAGTTTGAAAGTTATTTAAGGAAATATAAAGAATAAAAAAATATTTTTTAATCTGTTAATATTCACTTTTAAGAGAAAAAAAATCGATAAGCAAAACAAAGAATATTCCCGACAACGCTGGCAGTGGAAACGAGCCTTTAGCTTGAAAAAAATTGCGAAAATGTAACAGGTCAGAAGTTTTCCGCCAATCGCTATTTTTTTATTGATTGGAAAAGTTTTTTAACCCCTTTGACCAAGTCTTTATGTTTTTTAAGTGAATTTCACTTATCTTCAACGCTGGTCCGAATCTATTGATCAGACTAAAAATGAACTTCATTTAGACAAATTAATCTTTGCTTTGTAAACGCAGTTTACAACTTTGTTTTGCAGAAACTATGACTTGTATTTAATTAAATTGAATGAATTGCTTTTTACTTTCGAGTTACAAATTGAAAAAAATGCCTTCTCGAGTCACTTTTATTTCTGTTCCCAATGGCAACGTTGACGTGGAACGGTCGTTTGAAGAAGTGAATGTAACGTCATCGATGGTAGAACTCAACAAAGACGAACGAGTGAAAAAGGTTTGTGTTGCGTGCAAATAAACACATGAAAAATTACTTTAAATGTGATTTTCAACGCTGTAAGGATAAATCTTCATTGACTTTTAAATGATGGGCAATTAAATTTTCGGAGTTAATTGTCAGTTTCAACTTAGTAACCTTTCTTCAATTACGTAATAATAAGCGGTCCAAGGCGAAATCCAAAATAAGTTGGGGCTGGCCAAGACCACTGTGTTGTTAGCCATCACCTGACCGGAAGTTGCAATTGCATGCTGCAATGCTTGTCAAACCGTCCGCATCGTCAGCGTGTCGAGACATCCGGTTCTGACTAATTGTGTTGTCTCGTAAGCTTAGTTGAATTTTGTTAAGCATTTGCAATAAGATTGAGGTGGAATAGCCAGTGGAATAGCATAGCAAAGTAGTAATTAAAAGGCTGAGATCGCTGTCTAAAGTACCGCACTAGTTCGTACTTTACATTTGTTATTTACAAATTAACGTTATAAAACCTACAAACATTTATTTTTCATCTGCAATCCAACAAATATTTTTCGAATTACTTTGAGTGCAAAGCATCGTGAGAAAATCAATTGTTTTGATCAGATATGAGTCGATTTTGCTTTAAGTAGAAAAGATAAATCGAGATTGACAGTTACTCTTGTGATACTCTTTTGATTTCTTCAATAAGCTGCCAAACGTTACTGATTTTCCTTTAAAGTCTAATCACTTTGAGCTGAGCAGTATGAACCGACTATTTCTTCATTGATAACTCCGACAAGTTTAGTGTTCATGTACAAGAAAAAAGTAAAAAAACAACTTTTATGTAAAATGTCAGATAAAACAAGAAGTACTTTTTGTATGTTTTTTTTTAGATCAGCGCCAAAGAAACATTAGAAATGTTAAATAATGGTGAAAGAAACTTTTGTGGATTAAACGAAAAGGAAATTGAGAAGGTTGAGAAAATGGCCCGCCAAGGAAGGAGGTCCACTCTCACGTCTCAGGTTGGTTAAACAATGCTTTTATCTGGAACAATTACAACTTGTGTATTTTTAAATGCTTTTAAGGCTAATGGGGGGCCAAAAAAATTAACCTAGATTTGGTCCATTAACGTTTGGGTGTAAATTTTCATACTCTTAAACAATTCTTAAGACTTTTCCAAATAAAAATCAAGTGCTTTTTCTTATACTGATTTACAACGACATGTTGATTGAATATTTCTATAAGGAAAAAGCTTGGAAAAATACAATATGTATATACAAACAGCTATGGGCTTATTAGTAATTTCAATTTTCTACAAATCAACAGAAAACAAAAGGTTTCCATTTCAAAACGTGATAAAAATCAAAATGTAGCATGGTTGCGTGAAGGATTGGCTTTTAGCAGTGAAATGTGAAAACATATGCTAAAACGACGTCATTTATCTTTTATCTATCTTTTTAACCTTTAGCATTCTTTCGCTGTCATTAGCTGTTACAAACCAGCTTTAATGTTTTGGGGTATAATCATAAATACGTAGTTTTCGACTTTTAAGTTATTAAAAAGACTAATTTTTTTGCTTAAAAAATATAACTTTAGAGACTAGAAAATGTTGGTCTATCTACGTCACTACGTGTGTTTGTGACAATGATCAGAAATGCCTAGCAAAAGCTGCGTTGTGAAAAATGAAATTCTTGTCAGTTCCTTCAAACCAGTTATTACTAGTAAGAAGTAAGGTTAAGCATAATTAAAAAATAACCTAACGGAACTACGATTTTTAATGCTGAATTGTACACTCCCCCTAATTATCAAAGGCAAGCGATATCGAAATTTATTACAAATTTTCATTAATTTGCTTCAGTTCTCCTAATTAAACTTCTCCAGCCTCAATCTTTAAATTTTTTAATATCTTAAATTTTGCTCTTATCTCTTATGTTTTAAAATTGATTTAGATTTATATACCGTATATATCCAAACTGTCGCCACTGTCGTCAGATATAGACTTTATATTACTAATGGCAGCTGGCAACTCTTTATGATATCACTGTTTTATTACTTTTCATCATTTAGCTTGACCTAGCTTAAAATCAGCAGCTGGAGGCGCACTTTTGCTTGGCCTTCAATTTATTGAAACGTGCTTTTATTCCAGTTTTGTAAGTCAAAGAAAGTTTCCATAAAACTTAAAAACTTTTGAAAAAGATTTCAAGACCTATTAAATAAGATAAGACAATCTTGTAAACCCTAAAACTATAGCGCAATGAAAAGTAATTCCTTTTTCCAAAAAGTGTTTTGGCAGGTGGCGAACACATAGTAACAAGCTTATTTGACGAATGCAATCGACATGGTGATAGTTTCAATCTTACTCTGGTCATTCTGTTGTGTCTTAAAAAAGATTCACTGCAGTTTCCTCTGCTTGGCAGTTAACGCAGCTCTAAATTTCATAAATATCTTCAAATAAAACTAAAAAACTACAACAGTATAACTAGCGTATTTAGGGGGCCCATTGTGCCATGGCCCCCCTTGGAGATCACTAATAAGTAGGTTTGCCATATATTGGACAGTAATTTTGGTGCTATGGCCTTACCCTTGGAGATATTTTGGGCAGAAAAGAAAGACAACTTCGATGTGTAACCCCTTTTTTCTTTTTCCAGAGATTACGAGTTTTCAGAGACGAAAATCATGAAATCCATGATTAATTCAAATAAAGATTTTTTTTAGGAAACACTTCTTTTTTTGGGACAAAATTCATGAATTCTTAGATTGATTCATAGTGGGAACTTTTTTTTGAGCTACCACTTGAATGAGATTTTCCACTAAGCATATTTGATTGTGGTCGTATGCTCCCCTTTCAAAAATCCTCGGTACGCCACTAAGCAGTATCTTGGCATCTCTGAAAACTCTTCTGCTGCTCAAAGTTTAACATCTCAGCCATTGCCCAAGAAGTCAAGATCAGATATGATATCAATTGTAATGATTATGGAACAACTTAATTAAATATTGTTTGAAAATCTGTTCAACAAGAATTTAAAAGCTGTTTTGTTGGACAGTTAAAAGTTTTTATTTGTCTTTAATGTTACGATTCACAAAAAAATGCTGGCAGAAGTTTTTTGTCTTTAGTTGACTCACAAAAGATAAATAATATTCCTATTCGAAGTAATAAACTGTTTTTGCGGGAGTAGAAATGAGTCGTTATTTGGATAAATCTCTAACTTAAGTTTGTCGGGAGTTTGGACAGCAAATTAAGCGACCTAAACACAGGAAATCTGGTACGATACCAAATTACAATACGGTTATATTTTAAGGAAAAATACTGCGTGATAATTACGGTATAGCATTTTCTGGTCCGGTACGGTATGGATGTACGTTGTTATTTTTTCCTCGCCTTACCGTGTTCCTTCCGAAACCTGTTTATAGTTTCCAAAAACTTGCTTTGTTAAAACCATTTGGATTCAAGGTAGATTCTAAATGAATTAAGACTTGGCTTTGAAAAAGACATACTCGAGGCAATAATGTTTCAACTTGGCAACACTTCTACTTTTTGTTTGCAGTGTAATTGAGCTAACTTTCAAAAACATTTTAACAGTCTTTTTCAAACTGTTTGTTCATTGCTGTTTTTGTTTTTTGACAATGATAAGTTGATAACATCAATATCATCGCCGCATTGATTGCTAAATGTAAATTCAATGAATATATTATCCAGCTGATGTCCTTTATTATTAAATGAAGTAGTTGGTTAATTGAGTTACCCCGTTTTCTTCCGAGGAAGCAGAATTAGCGTAGTTTCTCTATTTTTGGGGATATTTATCTCAATACACAATGGCTACCACGTAAGAAAAAAATTCAGCAAAATAATTGGTATGGAAAGGTGCAATATTACGATACGAAAAATATTCCGTACCGTACTAACACATACCGTATATATCGATGCCAGCGTCTGATCTGGGCAGTACAGCAGCCTGGGGGAGTAAAAAGATAAACCCTCGGTCGCGATCCTGTTTGTGTCTGACCTGGAGTGGATGCCCTTCTTAACGGCAACAACATACGGTATTTTAGTAAACTTCAGAATTTCGGTACGGAATTTTTTTTGGAAGCACGGAGTACGGAAAACCATTTCGTACCGTAACTTATTCCCTGCCTGAAAACGGAATCTTTACAACTTTGATGTTGTCAGAATGCACTAAAAAAAGCTGTTCGCTTTTAATATATTACCTAGCGTTGAAGGAAGTATAAATCTTGTGTTTTTTCATAGATTTTTAACAGCCGAAGCCAGCAGTGCCGTAGAAAAATCAGTCTGCACGGAAAAGCGATTTATTTCACCGCTCCGTCAAAGCGAAAGTCTCGTCGCCGGATGTGGAAATTCGCGATTTACAATTTTCTCGAACGACCCGACAGTTCCGTGGCGTCCATTTTGTACCTCTCGTTTGTGTAAGCAAAACTTTCGATTGCAGGGAGGGTCTGGGGGGCTGTGATGTAGATAGTTGGTAGATGTTGACATTTCGAAAAAAAATAACTTACATTTCGACAATTTTAGGTTTTCGTTAGAAAGTAAAACCTTGTTGCAATTGTTAAATTTTTACAAATTTAAAAAATTTTAGCTGTCATTTGAAAGGTAACTAAACAGTTTCAACTAACTGATGTAAAACTGTGGCATAATTTTAAAAAATATAGACCCTTAGATAAATCTGTAGTTAATTTAGTAAATTTGCTGATCTAAAAGTTTTAAAAATGCTTTCTAAATTTAATATTTTTAATTGATTCATATTGCCATCTGTAAAACAAAAAAACTTGTTTATTTTTGATTCTGTCAAACTTTAAGAATTGATTTATCATTTTATCGATTGATCAATTTGGTAAAATTTTTACAAAACAAGTTTCTCTTCTTTGTAAAGCGTAGAATGGTGTTTGCGAGCGCCAAAAAGAAGTGCTGAATATCAAAACGACAAATTGGTCAAAGACTAACAAAAATATTTTTATCGAGTCAGCGGAACCAGTGAGAGCAATTTACCAAGTCACGGGCCGGAAGTATAAAAAATAAAAATAAAAGTTTTAATTACGATAATTTTAAGGAGCAAGCTAATTGAAAGTTACTGATACTAATTTTTTTGAAAGGTTATTTAACTTCATGGTATTACTTTTTTTCATTAAGTTTTATCTAATAAACTACTGGTTTTCAACCTTTTTTGGCCCAAAACCATCTTTTAAAAAAATACCCTGTGAAGCACTTTGCTGTTCTGACATCTTATAAACACCACTAGCTGAAAAAGGAACGCCGCCAACTAACCATACCAATTAATATAACTTTATTTTACTTTTAACATCAAGCGCAGCAAAAAAGGTCTTCACTTGACATTCTAAATCAGGGGTTCTCAAAGGGGTCACGAGGCATTTACCTGGGGTGGCACAAGCAGAAGCTTTTTTTAGTCTTTACTTGCCTTTTGAAACAATATTCTAAGCAGGTGGCCATGGTTGTTAAAAGTCTCTGAAAAGGGCCACGGACCATTAAAGTTGCAGAATCACTGTTCTAAATAACAAAGGATAGCTTAAACGAAACGACAAGTTATTACCTTTTTTCAGTTTGCACTTGATTTTAAAGACAGAAAACAATCAAATTAACATTAAAGACAAAAATGGCTAATTACTTACGTGTAATTTTTTATATAAAGCTCTTATAAAATTTCTTGTAAAGGTTATAATTTTCAGAAACGTTGTTTCAAAGATTTATAGGGTTCCCCGTTGACTGGTGTGTGGTGTTATGTCAATACACACTGTAAAAAAATTTTGTAACTTTTACAATCATATGATTGGAAGCAGTTTTAAAATACCGATTTGTAATTTCTACAAGCATGTATTTTAAAAGTTTGTAAAATTTTGTAAAAATTAAAAATACATGCTTGTAGAAATTACAAATCGGTATTTTAAAACTGCTTCCAATCATATGATTGTAAAAGTTACAAATATTTTTACAGTGCAGTTGAATAGGTAATTGATCATCCAAGCCCGTCCGTAAGCATTCTGGGGTTTTAAATATTATTGTTTATTGTCTAGTTTTTACAAAACTGGTCTAAATTTAGAAAAATTCTATCGACAACTATTATTTTTCAATAACACAATTAAAACTAACTTAATCTGCTGCGATGAATTATTATTTTTGGTGATTTCGTTAGTTTCTTGAAATATTGCAGTATAATACGGGATGTTCGACCATCGTTTTTGTTTGTTGCAAGTTGAGGAATTTTGATTTTTCACGCCAATGCGTGCTGACGTTACGCATTACGCATGGTCTGGGTCAATCCTTATTTTATTTTAAGTAAATAAAAGGCAAACTTTTTACTGTGAGGTGCTTTTTTGAAAATTTTTACGTTAACTTTTTTTATACGCGAAAATTTTGTTTTAAAATGAAAATAGAAAATATGTTGCCGAGAGATAGGTCTTGGTATAATTTTGTAAAACACCAGTTTTGAATGGTTTTAAAAGAAGTAAGTGGTTTTTAAATTTTTTTAACTTGCAACAAGCAAAGTATGCAAACATTTTTTCGAAGCACACATATTATAATAAAAAAAAGTCATCTCGCCGAAAAGGTGCTTCACATATGCGTAAGCACTCTTATTTTATGTTTGCAAATATTTTGAAAAAGTTTTGTGAAACATTCGTGCTTTCTAACGCCACCCAGCTGTGTGGCGTCACGCAGCTTAAAAACCGCTTCTTGATGCAAATTAGCGATATATATTAGGTGCAAATTATACAATATATTAGTTATGCAAATATATATATTTGCATAACTAATATATTGCAAAACAAATAGCTTATACTCCATGCTGGAGCTGCTTTGAAGTCCTGGTTACGTGACTTCCTTTCTTCCTGTTTGCGCCGACTCAAAATTCCCAAGATCTGGAGAAGAGCGCTTGTGGTCGCGATCCCCAAACCAGCAAAGCCCGTGGGGAACCCAAAGAGTTATCGACCGATATCTCTGCTCTGTATCCCCTACAAGATCCTCGAGAGGCTTATCTACGCCCGTGTTGAGCCATTAATCGATCCACTGCTCCCTAAAGAGCAGGCTGGGTTCCGACGCGGGAAGTCAACCATAGATCAAGTTGTTCTGCTAACCCAGAACATCGAGGATTCTTTTGAGGCTAAAAAGAAGGCCGGTGCCGTATTTGTCAATCTGACAGCTGCTTATGACACTGTCTGGCACCGTGGCCTTACCTGCAAGCTGCTGTGACTACTTCACATGGTATGGTCAAAATGGTCAAAATGTTTATGGAGCTTCTCTGAAATCGAAGTTTCACCCTTACCACCGGTGACAGCAAGCAAAGCAGGCTACGCCGTCTTAAAAACGGCATTCCTCAGGGATCGGTCTTGGCTCCCCTCCTATTTAACATCTATATGTACAATCTTCCTTCCATGATTTCCAGAAAGTTCGCTTATGCTGATGACTTAGCATTGTTGCACTCTTCTGGAAATTGGAAGGACTTGGAGGCGACTTTAAGCCAAGACATGTCTACACTTTCAGCGTATCTCCAGACTTGGAGGTTGAAGTTTAATCACACTAAGACGGTGACGGCAGCCTTTCATTTAAATAACCGAGAGGCCAAACGTGAGTTAAAGGTCTACAACAACGGTAGACTTTTACCGTTCTGTCCAACCCCTACTTATCTTGGGGTAAAACTGGACAGATCGCTCACGTTTCGTCACCATTTAGTGGCATTGCGCAAAAAACTATCCTCGCGCGTCACACTGTTGAGGCGACTCGTGGGATCGGGATGGGGTGCTGGTGCTAAAACACTACGCATAGCCACCTTATCTCTAGTCCACTCAACATCTGAGTACTGTGTGCCAGTATGATGTCGCAGCGCTCACACTTCCCTCATCGACAGTGTCTTGAACGACGCCTTGCGCATAGTCACTGGATGCCTGCGTTCCACTCCAACGGACCACCTACCTGTACTCTCAGGCATCCAGCCAGCTGAGCTTCGCCGAATGGGAGCGACACTCTCCTTGGCTTACCGTGGATCTCTGGACCCGGATCATATCTTGTATGGTCTTTTAAGTGGGTCGTCAGATACTCGCCAAGTTAGACTAAGATCCAGACGCCCGTTTGTGCCAGTTGCGCGGAATCTTTTAAAAAATCTTGCCAGTCTTGGCATCCGTGCTTCTGAATGGACAAATCACAAATGGAAAACGGAGTACTGTGAAAATGCTTCCAGGCTCCGTGCTTTTGTGCCCCGAACCGGTGCCGGGCCTGTTGGGATAGGCTTACCTTGAGCAGCTTGGGTTAAGCTTAACCGCCTGCGGACTGGTGTTGGGCGATTCCATTCGTCCATGCACAAATGGTTTCTCGCTCCTTCACCGACTTGCGAGTGTGGCGGCTCTGAGCAAACCGCAGACCATGTACTAACAGCATGCCCTATACATCGGGTACCACATGGAGCACGAGGTCTGACGGTTTTGGATGACGAAACTCGATGCTGGCTTAATAACACCACTGCCAGCATTTGATTCAGGCAGTTCAGCAGTCTGGAGTAGTAAAAGTATAAACCCTCGGCCCCAGTCCTGTTTGTGTCTGACCTGGAGTGGATGCCCTTCAAACGATGACGACGAGCTATAATTTGTGTTATATTCTATTATTTTAAATGTTACAATGTTACAATGTAACATTAACGGTGTTCCTCAAAATGAGCCATTTGACTCCCTAAGGAGAAATTGGAAACCTTTAGGGAGAAAAACTTTTGGGGGAAGAATTTGAAAATGTAAATACAATGTAAGGTGACCCAAAAAAGTAGTGGGTCTTTCGAATTTAAATTATTACACCTAATAAAATCAGTTTCATACTAATGAAGACCTTTTTCTAGTCTTTAACTAAATACCAGGTAGTTCATTGATAAATTTTCTGTTTAAAAACGAGAGTGAGCACTTTTTTTGTCTTCACTTTAAGATTGCTTGAAGTAAAAGATTTTTCTTCCCAAAGCTTTTCATCTGACACTCTTCAGGGGAAATCGTCAGAATGAAGCAGAATTGAAACCGAACTAAGTTATAAAGGGGGAAAGTAGAATTCTCATTGGCTGAAAGAAATTAGCCAGTGAGAGAAAAGATTAAGAAATTTTCAAAGAGTAGACGAATTCTTTTTGCTTACACAGAAGGGGATTGAGAGATTTAATGAAAGTCGCTTCAAGAGCAGAAAGGTGAAAAAAAGAGCGACCTCGAGCGAGAATAGAAAATTTTTCGTTGCTGTAATGAAGGGCGCATTGGGCGTTGTCAAGAAGATGTTGACCAATGGCGGATTCGTGAAATTGTTGTGGGCGTGTGTTGTTCTTGCAAGAGCGGGAAAGACTTTGGCGGTTGGCCGAGGTACGAGGATTGGTGATGGATCTAGGAACGTGTTGTTTAATTCGCTCTTCTAGCCGTTGAGACGTGCGAAAACTGGTAAATAACATTGCTGTGATGATGGGAAAGCAACACTTTAGGTTTCTTCACTTTAATTTTAACGTAAAATTTCGCAGATAAACTCTTTGAAATTTAGTTGAAAACAAAAAAATGGTCTTTATAAGAAATTTTTTCTCGAATTTAAAGTTGAGGAATTTTGGCGCCTGAGTTAAAGGGAGGAATACCGAAAAAACTTTGAGAGCTATTGTGTTACATTGTTGTTCTGATAATTCTCTTAAATTGAAGAAAAATGAATAAGTCATGACATCATACCACGAGTCAAGCCTTAATCGAATATATTGATATCAGTGTTTCAACGAATAAATTTATTTTGCGCAAACCAGTTATCTGCTCTCCCGTCTTTCTTGTTATGATTACAACATTCAGAGCCTTGAACTTTTTTTCGCCCTTTCTCGCCATTTGAAACCTGTTGCAGCATCTAGCGAATAGTTTTTGGCTGTAAATAAATATGGTTCAGGCTTTCAAAAAATTCCATAAATAATTAAGTTTTGTTATGGATGATGAAAACGAATCATCAAATTTTTTATTATTAAACACGCAAATGGTGCTCATCCTCCGCATCAAACTTATACTTTTTGATCAAGAGGATCATTTTGATCTTATTTCTTTGCATCTATTTTTACGACATTTTCTCGTATTCAACTTGCAAAAAGCAGTCAGTAGGTGGCGCTACAACCTTGAAATAGTTTTACAATAATGGATTTATAACAGATTTAAGTCCGTAATTACACTTTGTTCTGTGACTAACCCGTGTTAAAAAGGCCAAGACTTCATTTTTCGGACTGAATTTGTACATTAAAAAAAAATGCAATAGTCATCTTTGAATAACCAAAAAAGACATAAAATCAAAATGTTTTTAAGCTTTGCTAAAAATTAGATTGATTTTTTCCTCTCCTGTGTATTCTTTTAAAGCTACTGTGATTGTGCACGTATTAATACCGGCTTGAGCATAAGGGTAAGACAAGTTTAAAAAATTATTTTTTAATTCACCAAAAATTCCAATACTTTTATTTAAAAACAAAACAATACGGCCCTGATTTCCCCATCAGAAATTTTATTGAAAGGATTTTTGCAGCTCAGAATACAATTGCATAGTAAAACAAAGCAACAACTTGTAAAACAGCAACATTCTCACTCAAGCGCTGTTGAGAGGCGATTTAAAGAGTCTTTTGTCATTTTCTATTGGACACCAAGTGCTTTTTAATGTAAATTCACATGGATCTGTTTCAGCTTCCAAATCAAATTTTTCGTAGGTGGCAAAACGAAAATTCTAGAAGCTGCATTTGCGTCGATCAGCTTGAGTAAAACGAAAGACTGATGTTTAATGGAGGCCGTTCTAGATCCCCGCAGTTTGTTTTGGGGTTAGACCAAATGTGGACAAACAGATTGTGATTTTATGAATGTTTTGAAAGACCTGCTGGATGTGCGCTACAACTTCAAAATGGGGCAATTTCATAACACCTTCTTTGAAAAAGATTATGCGGCAGACCTGGTTAATAAAAAAACGGGCAGATTTGAACATTGGGGCCGTAGTTTCCCACGTCTGGGTTAAACAATCGAATAGTTGCACCGATGTTTTGTGTACATCGGTGATCAAGCACAAAAATATTCCAAAATAGAACCGTTTGTTCATCAAAGTCAAACTTAAAAAAACCAATAATTTTTATGTTTCAATATGAAGTTTAGTTCTTGTTTATTGTTTTTTTTTCAAGCAATCATAGCAGGAACTCCGAAATTATTTAAAATCTTTTTTCAGTTTTTGCCTATAAACCTCATCAAAACTAATTTATTGAAATAAATAAATCGTAGTTTAATTTTGTTGAAGTTAATACTGAAATAAAAATAGATCAAATTTTGTGAAGGGTTAGGTTTTTTTGCAAAGTTTTTATGGGTGCAAGTAAGTTTTACCAAAAATTTTAATTTTTATCTAAAATCCTTAAAATTTCAAACTTTAAAAAATTTAAAATTTTTACGGATTTATTACTTGACATTAAACAAAATTTTAATACTGCCTACTTTTGAATCCACTCCAATCAATTTTGATTGAATTTACATTTATTAAGTATCGTAAGTTACTGTCATTAAAGTAATAAAAGGATTAGCCATTCTATTATGTCGTCCAGCTACAAAACCACTTGAAACCTCTGGCCGAGTTGAATTGAATTGATTTTACAAGTCACGACATTGGAAATAGAGCATTGTTTTTTAAATCTTTTTGTACGCAAAATTCAACTTACTCCAGTTTGAACCAACTCACAGAGAAAGAAACTCTGAGTGAAAGTTTCCGGGTAGAGCGCTGACGCAGACTAACAAGTCTTACGTAGCAATCAAAGATGCAATTGAAAGGTTTTGAGAAGCATTTCAAATGAATATTAATTTGTTATTGTGAAAGTTAAATCTTTTAGAACAACTAATTTGTTGTACAGTATACAGTATTTGAAACTTACAGCATTACTTAATTCACTCAAATCATTTTTTTTCATTTTTGTACAAGAAAAATTTTATTTAGAAAAATTAAGTTTAGGGTTATTACTTTTGTTGAAAAAACTTTTATGGTAATAATTTATTTATTATCAGCATTTAGCAAATTTAGTTCTTTTTAAGTAATCGTATTGTTAGAGAAATCAATTCGAAACCATAAAATGTTGGAAGTTTTACAGTATACACAGGAAAACGATTAAAGGCACGTTTCCTCTACGAGCGTGAAATGGTATTCTTTGTTGTTTCATTGGTTTTCTTTACTTCTTTCCGCGCCTAAGTGCTAAGCAAAGCCAAAAAATCAATAAAAGAAACAAAGAATACTTCATTCCACGCTCGTAGTGGAAACGGGCCTTTAAGGTTTGATAACTGCTTGCTGCTGGTGCCGGTCCCTCGTATCATGTTATAAAATTTTTCTAAAATTTTTCTAGATGAGCTTGAGTTAGGTTTTTCTAGATTGCCGAGAAATCTTTTTTCAGCTTCTGTAATCTTATTTTTAAACTGATTGCCGAACTGTTAGTTGGAACTTCTTGCAGTTGACAGCGTCACCAACGCATATTTTCATGATATTGCGTTAACAAAGCCTTGCCATCTGGCAGATTAGTTTTTTTTCTCTTTTGATGACATCCGTTATTTTGTCTACTTCGTAAGCTTTTGTTTTACTTCAATAATGTAGAAGTTTATGTTACTCTTTTATTTTAAACGAAATTAACTGTGAAATACGGTTCAAACTTTACTGTTATATCTACTTCTATTTAAAAACTTGAAAACTGTACAGCATTGTCTGACGCTTAATTGTGACCCCCAGCTTTTAACCAAAAACATCTTTGTTATTTTTGATTTCATTTTCTTTTTTAAGTTTTTAATAGTTTGAAACGTGAGTTTTTTTCAGTTTATATTAAATCTAGGTTCGAAAAAACTTTAACTTTCAATCCAAACATAAGTGTGGTAATGTTTATTTTTTAAAACCTGTTACGTAATGACAAATATTTAGTACAATTGTAATTAACCTTGTCCGTCAAACTCTAATTTTATCAATTTGTAACTAAACAAAGGGTAATTAATTAATTAATAGTCAAGCTACAAATGTTAACTTTATGATTTGGTGAACAATTGTCTCTAAGTACAAAATAGTATAATAAGCAAATTATTAATATTTCAGCGTAGTTGTTTCTTCGGAAAAGAGACTTTTGCGTAAATTTCCTTCGTGTGGTAGTGTTAACAAGATTTTTCAAGGTCAACTGTATTTGATTGGCCAATTGCTCAAATTTTCGAAATTTTTTTAAGCAACGAAAGCCGATCATTCTCCCAATATTAGCCGCTCCATTAGAAGGCGACGAGCATAAAAAGGAACTAATGGAAATTTATGATAGTTTGCTTGTTGTTTTATTTATTCGACGTAAGCGGAAGAAAATATAGAAATACAACAGCAGCTCACAAAAAAAAATAGCTGGAAATGAAACTCAGAAACAAAATGATAACAGACAAAACAGCAGTGTTTGGTTACAGATAACCGACAAGAAAAACCGTTATAGATATCGAACAAATTGGTAGATTTTGCTAAACTTGTGCCGTGGGATACATCAATTGAAGGTTGTTTAGGGTACAAAATAACCTTGGTTTGGCCTAGATATGATGTAAGAATTTTTCAATATTTCTTGATTTCTTGTCACTTTTTCTGTCACACTGCTTTTTTGGAAAGGTTCATTATGTTTTTTCAAAGCGCAATGTTTTTTTTAAAGCCTAAAATGCTGGCTTTAAAGAATTGCTTAAAAACGGAAACTGGCATTATCTGGGATTGATAAAAAAATCATTTAAAACAGTTATTAGAAAATGAGCTAATGATTTCTTTGTTGGCTAAATTGCAGAACTTTAAAGAAATGAATGATGAGATTTCTTATGTTAATACATACTACCATCAGGCAAAGAGTCAAGTTGCTAATTGCTACATTACTAGATCTTAAAATTAGCTGATATGGAATATTATGATTAATACCTGTAGCTATAGATTCAATCATATAAAAGTATAATTGCTACGTAGTACCCTTCATTCTGTTTCACTGGTAAAAATTATATCGAGCTCAGAATAGAAGTAGTTTTGAAAACTTTAAATGTTTTTTCAAATACTTTTTTTAAGTGATTCGCTAAAAACAGTTGCAAATTTTAGAAAGTCAGACACATTTAGTATAATAATGATAGAAAATAAATGAACAATATTGTTTTCAAGACTTCTGATGTAGCTTATACTATTAAGTTTTGAGGAAAAGTTTTTATTAGTTTATTATATTAAAGTTAAACTGATATATTTAATTTTTGATGGGAAATGTTTTGCCTTTTTTTATGATAATCAAACGTTTTATATTTTCGACTGGCCAAATTTAATTCATAAGCTTAATGCTTTGTTCACCTGTGCTAAACTTTTTTGTATTTACTTTCAAATTCTTTTATCTATTGCAATTCTTAAGCATCTGATACCAGCAGCAAATTGGGCTTACTTAAGAATGATTGCAGTTGTCATACATTGCATCAACATACACGAATCAATTATATTTAAATTGACACAAATAGAGTACTTCATTCGGGATGTTTTGCATTATTCATGAGCTTAATGGAGTAATTTTTATAAAAAGGTTTCCGCGCTTAAAAAATTAGGTTTCCCATTTTTTAAAAAGTTTTCTTTTTTAATATACGATAAAAGTAATCTTTTGATAATTCTTTGAAAATCTATTTTTTTCCAAGCTGAATGGAATAAAGTTTTTTTAAATTTAATATTATAGCAATTTAAAGTTTATTTTTTGAAAAACCTTATCTACGTATTATAATGAAGAACCCATTTCGTTTAGCAAGTTTAAAACATTTTAGAAACTATAGAATAATAAATACGAACCAAGTAGCCTATAAATTGTGCTGAAAAGCGAAAAACTGAGACAGAAACAACATTAAACCTGATATGTGTTTAAATATTAAGCATTGAGATAATTGTCAGGTTTTGCTGATTAGCATAAATGGAATTGATATACCTACAGCGTCGCTTGAGTTGGTTTTAAATTCTCAAGTTTTGTAATTATTGTATTTGGCTGATTTTCAATTCATTTTTCAATTTAAATCTTAGAGGAAGAATTCCGTTTTTTGCTTTATTTTGAAAATTTACTGAAGAAATAATAAAAATTTCTATTGGAATTTTGAAGAGGCGTTTGAATAACTATTTGATCATCAGTCATTTATGCAATCTTGTGACAACTAACCTTGGATATTGAAATGAGGCTTGAAAATTTAAGGGATACTCGCCTACAGCAACGATTTGCGAATGTGAACTTCGAGTTGCAAGTCAGAAAAAAACTACTTACTGGCTAAGCCAGTGGTGGGCAAAGTACAGCTCGCGGGTCAAATCTGGCCCGACAAGCATTCAATGTGAACTGTGTAACAAATAAAAGTGAAGACTTTTTTTTACAGTCTTCGAGTAAGTTTAGGGCACGAATTCACGTTGTAAATACGAGTGCGGCCCTCCATCAAAATCAATTTCTGAATTCGGTCCTCGAACTGAAAAGTTTGCCCACCTTAGGCCTAGGCTGATATTATATAATTTTTTTTTAAACTGAGGCTTTTTTAATTTCTGTTTAGCAACCACTGTTTATAAAGATAGCGTCACCATTTTATTCTTTTCATTTATTGGATCAACTGTTGTCAATTATTTTTCAACAATTGTTGGTTTCCTATTATTTTTTACTTTATATTTATTCTCCTGACTCGCAGAATAGTGTCATAGGCGCTATAGGCTACTGAGGGAAACAAGCAATTACCCCAACTTTATGCCGAAGATGCCAAGATATTGTTGTTCTGATGAAATTTTTTATTTGCTTTTTCAGAATTTTATTTATCGATACGACCAAAATTTAGAGCAGCTTGCCAGGCATAGGAAAGTGCCGTGAAGTGTCTCTTTCAAGGTCACAAAGGAATGGCGCGAGTAGGTTTTGAACGCTACCGCATCGATCATATTCGCGATCAATCAGGGCACTCTTAACCACAGTTCATAATCCCGATAATCATCCCTTGTATCAGTAATTCTCAGACCGTGCTAAGTGTTTCATCCGGGACACCACGAAAATATTCATTCCGGGACGCAATTTTCAATTTTGTACCCGAGGAATCGTAATCTACATATTTTCAACCGATTAAAAATCCAAAAATTTTTTCTCTGCTCATAAAAATTCTATCACTCAGCTCTTGGAGCGATGCAGGAGCACTCTATGTTAGTTGTCATGGCAAAGCTTTTCTTTTAGCAACTTTTTAAGATGATAAACAAACCAATCTGTTTCATATATAGCGTTTGCAAATGTACCGAAAAATAAATATGATTGATTCGCAAATGTACCAAAAAAATAAACATGATTGAACTGTAAAAGAACTGAATAAAAATTTTTTGAACAGAGAAAAAAATTAGGATTTTTGATAGATTGAAAATATATAGATTACAATTCCTTGGGTACAAAATTGAAAATTGCTTCCGGGACACCACGAAAGTACACACGAAAACAAACGAGCAGTTTGTCATCGGTTGTCATTTAAAGCTTTCAGTTTCCTGTTGACGAAAAAATTATGGCGGCATCATTCTTATTCTTAATCATTTTATAAAGACATTAGCAACCGTGCTGGGCTGCTTCTTTTTGTCCCTTCAAGGTAGTAGAACCGATGAAAGTTGCTATTATACTTCAACAAGCTTTTTTATCGGTAGAAGGTAAAGTTTAACATAAAACTACTAATGCAGCCAAGGGTTGAAGTTAGTTATTTCTCAAATACGTGGTCTTATTAAGTAGATCATTTAAAGAACTATGTGGTGTGCGGCACTATAAATTAAGTTCCGAGTGATATATGGGCTAAAAAAGATGAGGAACCACTGCTTTTATTGTTGGTCAAGCAATCCACCAAGTGAATATAGGCACATCGTGCATCGTGAGGAATAGTGTGTCTTCGTTTGTGTAATCATAGCCTACAAGTAGCCTCTCTAATATATCAAAATCTCAAAAAGTTATCTCTCGAATAAGGCTAAAATAAATAAAAGCTAAACTTTTTTGCTATACTTTAATTGTGCTTTTTAGGCGAGTAAAAGCATTTAGGGCAATTTGCAATAATGTGATGCTGAGGTTAGAACGTATATTCAAATTTATGACTGCGTTAGTTGTACTTGTAGACGTCGTTAAAACTTTTCAACGCGGCTCAAAAAAATCTGCCCCTCAGGTCTCGTGACCAAAATATTTATGATGATGATGATGATGATGATGATATTTTATTCATGCTTAGTAACAATATTTAAGTATATGCAATGTACAATACTATGAAGCATGAAAAGGAAACGCGACACAACGACGAACGTTAAACATGCAGAAAGTATAGAGAGAGTTGAGAAAGAGAAAAAATAAGAAGCACGGCCGCGTTACCTAATTAAACTAAATATTATTATTTAAAAAGACAAAAAAATGACAAAAAATGTGCAGTGCAGGAACGGTTATGTAAATCATTTATGTCTTTTTTGTTTGAAATTAAAGCGTAAATTCAAGGCGTTTAATGTCTTTTGTCTCCCAAAATAAGGTGAAGACTGATACGTGTCATTTCTCCGCAAGTAAAAGCTACAAAAAATACTTCATTCCACGCTCCTAGTGGAACGGAATATTCTTTGCTTTTTTATTCATTTTTTTGCTAGCGCTTAAGCGCGGAAAGAAGTAAAAAAATTAATAAATCAACTAAAGAATACTCCATTTTAAGCTTGTAGTGAAAACGGATCTTAAATATTAAAAAAACCTCTTCCCAATTTTTGAGGAAAAAACGTAAAAAATTCTATAGAATTTGGTTTTTGCAGCACAGGCACAGCTGAGTTTCAACTTCACAGTCGGTACAAATATAGGGCCAAAAGGCAATCTCCTTTGGGTATTGCTTGACCTCTTTACTTTTCTCAAGAGCAAATAAAAAAAATCTTATTAGTTATTAGTCTCACTTATCAGCAATCTGAATTTTGTGCAGTTGTATATACAGGATGTTTCGAAAATAAAAATTAGTGTAAAAGTATATTGTAAAAACAATGCGAAAAACTTGAAAAAACAGGGGATAATTATGTTAAATAAAAAATTGGTATGTTGATTTGATTTCATTTATGATAGCCCTTTTTTGAAGAATTTTATATTCTTGTATGATTTTGTCCGGTAAAAAATTACTGATTGTGTTGACATTGGTAACTTTCTAAAAAAAGTAAGAGGGAGCTAAAGAGCAACTACTGTTGGTCAAATTTTACAATGCCAGAAGTTTTTGTTCGAACAACTTAACTGGTAATTTTCATTTGTTGGATTGCTCCTTGCTTACTGAAGTGTAATTGTCAAAGTTCTTCTATTTGAATATTTATTATAACTTCAATGAAAATTATTCAGGCAGAAATTTTTTTTTTTGTACTTTTGTGAAGAAACTTACAAAAAAGTTTAAGGCTGAAAAAGAGTCAGCAGCTTATTGAGTTTTTTAAAATTGTCAAGATCAAAACAAAACAAAAAAAATAGAAAGAATTTATAACTCGCTCTGCATTTCTCGCTCCCGACAGGTCACGGTCTAGCGATTTTACAATAACCATGTGTATGTTGTTGTTAATGGGCCATATGTTTGGTTACAATATTGGAAGAAGTAGAAAGCAAAAATCTAATCAAGTAACTTGTCAAACTTTTGTAGAATTGATAAAAAAATGTTAGTGTGTTTTCGTGAAAAAAACTGGGCTGTAAGATTTTTTTTTCGTTAATGATAACAAATCCTCAATGAGAATGCAGATGTTAAAAGTTTGCAAAAGTTTACTAAAAATAGTTTGTTAAAGGCGTGTTCTTGCAATAATATTGTCACAAATTTCCAACTTTTTTGTTAATGTATCACCAATGTTCTTTTGTGTATTTGATATGTTCAAGCTATCGTTTAAACATAAAAAAATTAAAATTTTTTTATCTATATACGTATAGCATTCCTCCTATTTTACATAGATTGTGGGTATATTATTTCCGTAAAATAGCTAACAGTAAACATTGACTATAGCACAGGACTTTCGTATGTGATTTTAAATACTGGAAAAGCTATTGCGCCAGACGTTTTATAACCTGTAATTGATATAGTTTAGCAGGAAATGATTCACCGTACTCTCTTTATTTAGTAATACTAATTTATCGTTTTTCAAAAGACCTTTTTTATGAACATAATTACACATTTAATAAGCAGTTTAATGTATTGTTATATCCCTGTAAAATATGTTTGCTCAGTTTAGTGGTCAAACTGAATGTTATTAAATATCGCAAATTAGAACTGTGTTACAAGACACGACTAAAAAAGAAGAAATTTACATTTCAGAAATAATTGCCTTACAATCCAGAAATTTTACAATTTAGGACAGCGATTTTATGAAAATGTCATTACCGTATTTACGTTTGTCTACTGGTTGGTGTATGGAAGTCTCTTTTCTTCGTTTGACTACACAAAGTTATAATTTATCACATTAATCACACATATAGTTATTAGGGTTTGGGTCCGGGATCCCGGACGATTTTTAAGTTTAAAATTTTCGGGATCCCGGACGCAATTTTCAATTTTGTACCCTAGGAATCGTAATCTACATATTTTCAACCGATCAAAAATCCAATATTTTTTCTCTGCTCATAAAAATTCTGTCACTCAGCTCTTGGAGCGATCAAGGAGCACACCATGTTAGTTGTCATGGCAAAGCTTTTTTTAGCGACTTTTTAAGATGATAAACAAACCAATCTGTTTCATATATAGCGTTTGCAAATGTACCAAAAAATAAATATAATTGATTCGCAAATGTGCCGAAAGATAAATATGATTGAACTGTAAAGAGCTGAATGAGAATTTTTTGAGTAGAGAAAAAAATTAGGATTTTTGATAGATTGAAAATATGTAGATTACGATTCCTTGGGTACAAAATTGAAAATTGCATCCCGGACAAACTTCTCCGGAAATCCTGGTATATGGCATTTTGAGTTAAAGGTAATGATTTAAAGCTCAATACACCAGTCGATTGCAACCTACGTATTGAGCGAAAGGCTTGGGGAGTACAATTGAAAACCTTTTTTTTTAATTGTAATTGATTGTAATTTTAACTCACCTGTTAGTTAAAACGAAAATGAATGCAGATTGAAAGTAAAAACCTTTTTTGGTCTTCATTATATTTCTCAGAAGAAATTGTGTGGCATTTTGCCATTTCCATGATAGATTTTGGGGAAAAATTCAAATTGTTGAATTTAATTCAAATGGGAAAAATTCAAACTCCCACGATTTTGCAATCGAGGGAGTTTGAATTTTTTCCGCAAAAGCCCCGGGATAATAAAAAGTCCCGTAAATCATAAATCCTAATAGCGATTCAGAGTGTGATGCCTTGAAGACGCCCTGTTTCAATTACAAAAAGATCCAACAGATTCAGATTGTTTCACGGCAAAATCTTATTAAAAAATAAGTTGTAAAAAGTTTATTAAAGTTTTTTTTAACTTACAGTATTTATTTAAAGCATTTTTACGTAGCTTACTGTTTTGGCAAAAAAGTACGCTCCATACCAGGTTTTGTGGGTTCATAGTAAAAATTTCGATCAATTGGTATTAAAAAAAGTCAACTTGTTCCCAAACGAATGGGTAGCTTTGAAGTTTATTATGAAGATATTGTTTGTCTTTATCTCGCATCGTTACAATAAAAGAAGCTTCAAGAAACTGTCGAAAGCAAAAGTTTTCGTATTTCACGAGATTGAAATACCCATAACATTTTATCGCATTGTACGTAGATTTTCGTTTGAATCAGGGGTTGTGTGCTGGGTCGGAAAACACTGCTTAAACAAAGCAGTGATTAAAATAACACATTTTAACTTTCTGATTTTATTTTGTTTTCACTTTAATCATTCATCGATTTGTGTCAAGTACGGTATTTTCAAGCTTTTTTTACTTAATGGTCGGCAGTGTGGTCGAGTGGTTAGAGCGCTGTGATGGCGATGGACATGTTCTGTAAAAATTGTTAAATCACAATGATTATCAACAAAAATTAGTGAGAATTTATGCGAATTTCCGAATTTCCGAATTTCCGTGACGCAACTGATAAATTATGGTTTTAACGAAGCGCTTGCTGATTTCTTTCAAACCTTTAAATAACTTTATTTTTACTTCTAAACTGACGTAAGAAAGGAAAATCTCCTTGTCACGAACAATGAATGCCGGACAATGATTGTAATGTGATAAAGTAGCTGAGTGCACCTCTTAAAAATGCAGTCGGGGATAGTAATTTTTAATTTGCTACAATAAATAAATGTTTTTTATTCAGTCTGTGACAGTTCTAATGTTGTGAAGCAATAATTAAACAATAGATCGGCAACAGAAACAGTTAATTGAGGTAAATAGTTATATTTAATCAATGCAGGACTAGTTAAGAAAAGAAAGTACGCTAAAAGTTATATTAAATAAATTGTTGTCTTAATAATTAAACAGTTGATCAGGTTAGGAATTGTTTTTGAACTTTTTTATTATGGCTCTGTATCGTCCAATTACTTAACAATTCTGCATGAAACAGCAAGTTTAAGGTTACCGAAGAAGGCGCATTTCAGTTCCATTTTTTACGAGGTAAAGCAACACTCGGTTTTGACCTGGATAAGGCGCCGACAGCGAAGAGGGGCAGGAGAACAACTGCGCCCTGCTCTTTCGCCCTCTTTAAATTACCCCTCCTGTTCTTTTCAAAACGGGAAGAAACAGGTGGGCAGATAGTGCCCTTTAAAATTCTCTGTGCAGAAGCTTTGGGTTGAATTTGGCCCTATAATTATAGAAACTCGACTAAAATATGAGATCGATTGAAAGTGAAAGCCTTTTTTTTTTAGTTTCCATCTTAAATTGAGACGAAAATACGGATATTAGGCACCGATTAAAAGTGATACCTTTTTTTTCGGTAGCTTGGTCGCAGATTCAAAGTGGCACTTTGAAATATTACAAAGCCACGATTGTTAATAAACTTTGGGCAAGATTGTATTGCCCATTCAAAATTTTTTGGCTAGTACGGCTAAGAACCTAACTACATTTTTTTCTATTCAGCAAAACAAAGGTTCCTTTGATTTGTATTTTGCCCCTTCCTTCCCCGATAAAATTTTCCGGCCTCCTTGACCCGGATACACCTAGGAAATCTAGCAAAAATATTAGAAAAATAAAGATGTGTGGGGCTGTTTTCATTGTAGTATGATGTTCCCATAAGACGAAAAGATGGAGAAAAACTGTGCTTGGTGAGTGAAGAAACAACGTTTGCTAATAGAACTAACAAGACTTTGCCAAGTTTTATCATGTGTTTGGAATGTTGTGTACGGTATGTAAATACGCTTTGCCACCTAATGCGGTTTTGCGACCTACATTTCGGGATCCCTTGTTTTGTCAATATTTTGGTCATGTTTTTTGTCATGTAGTATTTAAATAATTATTCTATATAATTGATTTTATTAATATTTCGTTGTTTTGATAGAAAACTTTTTTATAAAAAAACCAAAAAACTTTTGGTATATAGAACCTTGATAAGTTTGAAGCTAATAAGGAAGCAATGAAAGTAGATGCAGTTTCATAATTACTCTTGATTAATAATTTTGATTTTAATCAGAAAGGGACATTATTTTTTATAATTTTTTCATTTAATCATTTCATGTCTTGAAAAACATAAATAATTAAAAAGCGCGTAAACTGTGTGTAACGACACATACTCTTTTTCGCATATACAGTAAGTGACAATTCTGCATCAGCCAGAATTACTTGCTTCCCGTACGTCAACGCTCGTATCATTTTTCTTTCGATCGATCCAACGCATGAAACGCGAACATTCTTGCGCTTTTCGTGTAATTTTGATTAATTCTTTAAAACGATTTTTTCATGGACGGCCGTTTTCAACAAAATCTCATGTAATCTTTTGTATGACGTCGGCTAATTTTCTTAAGATCTTGGGTGATAAAAGTTTTGAAAAAATATTTGAAATACTAACTGAGCTTAGGAAAATTTTGAGTATTTGTGTATTTTAAGATTTCGATGAAGTTGTTTCGGGCAACGTTGTTATCTGCGGCCCGGTAAATAGTTTCAAAATTTTCTAATCTATTAGTCCAGGGTTTCCCAAACTGTGTGCCGTGAACAGGGCCATAATTTCGACATTTGGGCCCTGGTGCAAACATCAGTATTGAGCCCTCATTTTTCCTGTTCATGGTATTCAATTGGGATACTTTTTTCAGTATAGGAATCATTGTATTATTTTTTTGGCGACTCGCGAGTTATGTAAAAACTTTTTAATTGAACCATTTGCTAATTAGCAAAATAACAAAAAGTTTTTTTTTTGAAAGAATTCCGAAGCATGAAACTCAAAGCGATTATTATTAATGATATTACTGCGAAATGCAGATAATTGTTCATCCCAATAAGAACTAAATTGCCGCGACAATCACCCCAAATGACAATCACCCCAAATGACACAAACTAATTAAATACAATACGTTAATGCAAATTAAGTAATTTACTCGCGGGTGGCAGGAGACTAGAAATTTTTCCGTCATGCTTTTGCACTCGCAAACTGTTGGATGACTTTTCTAAACTCTAAATGTTTAGCTCCTTCATTTTCTACTGATAGCAAAGACAAATCACTAAGTCTTATTTGGGACATTGACCTTCAAAGAAAATTTTTGATCAGTTTGAGTTTTTAAAAAGATCTTTTTGCCGTAGTTATTGTAACAGGCAGTGTCAGATACGTCATGTACGCCGCCCAAACGTCGAGATAAGATGTTGCAAGCGATATATTTTCTACAATTAAAAAAAGCCATTTTTTTGGCCAATTTCAAATGTACTATCTTATCTTTAAACGACGTCTTGATTGAAAGCATTTGGCTTGAAGCAAAGGAAAGATGTTATTAGCAAATTTGTGAAAAATCTTCAATCTCAATATCCAAACGAGAAGCACTTGATAGAACACTTGGTTCCAAAACTTGATATGTCGTCACCACTGATTTCATTTCTTCAAAGCGATTAATAATTTGGCAAGAAAGTATGTCTATCATTGGAAGAAACGCCGTTACGCGAAATTGCTTCTTAGAATCGCTTATCGTTATCCCTTCGGATATTTCATCAAAGTAAGTTTTTTTTACTCTTTTGTTTAAAAACTGGTTTGGCAAACCCTATTTAGAAGCAATACTGGAAGCTTCTTTTACTACAGCGTCAAAGGCTAAACAATGTCTAGAGCAGCAGTTTGCAAAAGTTTATGAGCAGAAGTTAAGTCAAATGTTTTACACTGCATAGCTTTCGACAACCAGCATAAATACAAAGTCAAAGTTTTCCATCTGTTTCTTTATTGTCATAACTTCATCTTTTTTTTTGGCTTTGTGCTTGTAAGTATAATGTAAGTCAAGCATATAATAAAGTCATAAAATCTTTCCTTCAAAGCATAGACAGCATCATATCGACCGGACTACTGAGTTGAATTTAACAATTTTACGTAGGATTTGAAAAAGAACGATCATCGACTTTCTGGAGCTTTCGCCACCGCACAATGCTATGTCCGAAAAAGTTATATACCAACTCAATGGTGTCGTAAAAGTGACGGGTATCAGTCAAAGTTTCCATGGCATTTGAAGCCTAAGCAGCTTGCAGGTAAGGCCACTGTGCCAGGCAGTGACATAGGCCACTGTCAAATTGACAAATAAAACAGCAGCCTTCTTTTTAGCCTCGAAATAAGCCTCGAAGTTTTGGGTCAGCAGAACGATTTAATTCACGGTTGACTTCCCGCATAGAAACCCAGCCTGCTCTTTAGAGAACAGTGGATCAATATTTGGTTTGACCCGGGCGTAGATAAGTCTCTCAAGGATTTTGTAGAGGACACAAAACAGAGATATCGGTCGATAACTCTTTGGATCCCCAACGGGCTTCATTGGCTTTAGGATTCTTCTACAAGAGCTCTACAAGAGCTCTTCTCCAGATTGCAACTACAAGAGCTCTTCTCCAGATCTTGGAAATTTTGAGTCGGCGCAAACAGGAAGAAAGTCATGTAACCAGGACTTCAAAGCAGCTACAGCATAAGTAATTTAGGAGGAAAGTTTTCATGCACGTTGCGCCGGATCTGCGTCGGATCAAGCGATGGATCGGGTGGGGGATTTTAACCCTAGCTCCAACCCTAACCCTAACCCTAACCCTAATCTTATCTCTAACAAGAACCACGAGTTTGATTCCCAGGCAGTGTGACGCAGTCGCGTCTAAACTTAACCGATGCTGAGCAATGAAGTTGCTTTTATCTGTGAGTTTAATTCCCACCCAGAGCAACGAAGTTGCGGGGATATTTTCGGCGATATTGCCGGGAATAGTTGTTTCCGGGGATATATTCCGATAGATGTTTCCGGGGACAGAAGTTTTGGGGAATTTCCGGGGATAGTCGGGAAATTTGTACGTCAAAGCAATGTAGTACTCCATTTGGCCTTGCGAAAGTTCCATCGCTTAGCAGGTATGCTTGGCACTGACAAAGCAAACCTTGGTGGTGTGATAAGCGATGGTCGATGTTGTGATCTGGGAAACTTTTCAAAAGCATATCTGCCCGATATATGACTGTTAGGACCTACCTACGCTAGCGAAAGCCAGATCTGGGTTGATGCCAGTGTTTCAGCAGCGAGAGTAAAAACTGACGGCTTCCTTGGCATTGTATAGGGGGGCAAGACTATTAATACTTGGCCAGTCAGTCAAGCACTTACCGTCCGGGCTGTTGTCGCTAACAACGTGGCGACAGTTGAAATCACCGGAACAGAGACAGGGGGGAGGAAACAATGAGAGATTTAGGGATCGCAGTCACGTTGGGGGAGGTTTGTAGACGTTGACTATTTTACAACCATCATGTTCACGCACAACCACTCAATCTCCGATATCGGTGGAGATTGGTCCAAAAGCGCGTACCTCAGTCTCCCGTGGAGAAGGTGGCAAGGCCGTGCTTACTGTTTAAGTAATACCCAGCTAGTTGGAAGCTGTTAAGTACTAGCTTCTCTGCATTAGTACAGTGGGTCTCATGTAGTAAAATGACGAGCGCCTCAAACTGTAGAGAAAGATAATGAAAACGTTCATCTTGCTTGCAGTGAGGCCTCGATATTCAGCTGGAGAATAGATGTTGGCAATGTGACCTGAAAAGGGCATTTTTTTCCAGACATTGCCCCATCCTGAAAAGGACGTTTGCCGGTTAGCAGACCATCACTCAACATCGGGATGGCTAGATAGCCTTTTGTTTTGGCAGGTTTGATTTCGGTCTGTCATGTTAATAGCCAAAGCAGACGTACTTACGGCCCCAGCTGCGAGAAAACACCTGCCATTCAGGCCAGTATGTAGACTTGTGGAGTACATCGAGTAGGTTTTCGCCTTTAATAAATCAGGTGTGCCGCGGGAAAATCTAGAATTTATTAGCGGGCTATAAAAGAAAAACGTTAGGAAAGAATTGTATTGTCCATTAATATTGGTCGCCAGGTACCTTCTCAAGCGGTTTCAAACAATCTTTTCAAGTTTCTCAAGTTCTTGAGATAATTCTTTTTTACTCCAGTTGACATAAAGACATCAAAGGTGCTTTTTGACGATTGATTTAATGTAAAGACCTCCTTTTGGTTTCAAGTTGTCCTTTTTTATGTTTGCTTTTTCGGTTACGGCATAATCGTAACCAAAATGCACTTTTGGACAATAGCTTGCACACGAAGACCTTTTCTAGTCATCACGGATATATTTGGACAATTTCAAATTACTTCTATCCTGTGAGTTTTTACAATTTATAAAGTGGCCCCAAAGTAAAGAACTCAATCACCATAATTTAGATCGTATTTGGACAATTATTCGAAAACAAAATTAACCATTTTACGAACAATAGGGTTACAATTAGGGTTAGGATTAGGTATTCATTAAAAAAAGCAAAATGAGCGTTTATAAAATAAATATTTTTAGACAACTGCATGTAGTATTATTTTTCCAACAATTGTCCGTTAACTAATTTAGATAATTTTGGATCAACTCGTAAAAACCTAAACAAAATGTTAATGAAGGTCTTTTCTGGTTTAACCAAGTGGATAACTATAGCTTTGCAACATTAAATTTACAAAAGTTAAATGTAAGATTTCAATGTTAGATTTTCAATGCTTTTTTATTTTTATTTTGATATTTTGCCAGGCATTTTTAGCCACTGCCGGGCTTAATGCACAATGCCGCTTCTTCGTTGTAGCAATGTATTGACAAGAACCGCCAACCTTAGATATTTTGATTTTCTTATGGTATTCTTTTAAATCTATTCTTTAAAAATTTTGTTTCTTGTTTTACGGCGTGTAGCTCCATTAACTAAATGCATTCAGTGGTGGATATTGGGTGAGGCAAATGAGGCAGTTGCCTCGGGCCCCCTTTTTTTAGGAGCCTCACTCAATTTTAGGGCGCCCCCTTAAAAATACCGCATATACTTTCATTTTGCTGTATATGTTTTTTCAAAGATTTTGGGAGAAAATAGTTAAATCTGAGATGGAATCGAAGTGAAGACCTTTTTTTTTTTTAGAGATTACCATGATTTTTGGGAAAAATAAGGGAAATACAAGATCCCGTTTTTTTGGAGAACACCAATTTTTGGGAATTCTTGCCTCGGGCCCCTTAACTTTGAATATCCGTCACTGAATGCACTAATCCAATTTGATCCTGCTTAATTTGTTTGAGTTTAATGTCGTAAGCTTTTGTATTTTCTTTCAAACATTCATCAAAGTTTTTAGCACTTACGGCTCGTTTCCACTACGAGCGTGCATGGAGCATTCTTTGTTTGTTTTGCTTAGCGCTCGCTAAGCACGGAATGATCAATAAAAGAAACAAAGAATGCTCCATTCCACGCTCGCAGTGGAAACGAGCCTTTATGGGCTTTTAAATCACTCACTAGTAACTTACTAGTTCAATGGAAAGTTAAGCTTGCTTACATAGGGTTTAATGAAAAATTATGTCTGTTTACATTGTCTCTGATCATAGTTTCCAAGCAAATAAGCTGAGCTTTTTTCAGAGTTAGAGTCAAAGGTACACAAAGATTGGTAAAAAATATTGAATCAGGCATTACCAATGTAAATTATCATAATGCATTACGTACAACTTTCGCTACTATGACGTACAATCATCATTGTCTAGACTTATAGGGAATATAAGCACGTGGAAAGATAAGTTTGATTCGGACATATTCAATTTTTGTCGCATTCTTACGCAGAAATAAACCACGATTTGTATTTTAGTGATAAAGATTACTATTTTCATTCAGAATAAATCGTGATTATTCGTTTAAGCCGAGGTGAAAGTTATTTGAAGATTGGGGTCACAAAGAAGAATACCCACATTGATTGCAACAGTTTGAATTAATTATTATTAAAAAAAAAACTGCTTCAAATAAGGACAGAAAGACAGTTAATTAAAAGTTTTGTAAATACTCGTCTATAGTGTTCAAGCGATTTAATGACGAAGTGTGGGGTAATTGAAAAAAAAAGTCTCGGTTCTCTGTCATAGTTTAACATAATTCAAGTGTTGTAAGAGTTGTTGAAAACTTCAATCTGTTGTTTTTGTGTTTTTAAGGTTTCGCGGCGTAGGTTTAATAGAGAGTTTATGATTGATTTAAAGTTTAAAAAAAGTATAAAATAAAGATACTATTGGAATTAAGACAGAACAAATTCAGTGTGTAAAATCGGGTAGTATTACCTTAGAAACAACAAAAATAACTACTTACTCAAAAAGGGACAATCAAGAGCTGAATGGTCTTGAAAAGAGAGTCGATGGAAGGTCAAATGTAAAACGAAACTATTCTACCTAAAAAATCTGAATCGGATGTGAAATATTATCACTCCCTAAATGACTTGAACAGAAAATATGCGGAGTAAAGAAGAATTCCAATTCAAGTCTTTTTCAAAACGAAACCCGTTTTACCCTTTTCAAGCAAGTAGCCATCTCTCACCAGTCGTGGAACGAAATGAAAGCCAAACGTTTTCATCTGAAGCGGACATTCTACTCAATCCTATCCATCGTACAACCCCCCAGCCGGTGCATCGCGCGCCTAGTTTGCCATTAACATACAGGCATAAGTTGTCCTTTCACCTAAATACCAACACCAACGCGACACGTGACGAATGCCGTTTGACTTTGCTTGGGGAGCCAATTCTCCACTCGAAAGGGTCAAAAAAAAACTTTCAGTACAGGTAACAAATTGTGGTGATTTTCTCAGATTAAGAACATTACAGGCACTATTTGAGTCAAGTATTTAAAAAAAAACAGATTTGAAGTTGTAACACTGTTTAAGCACTTAATGAAAGAGTACTAAAATGGAAATAAATTTTGTAAACGATAACAGTTTTTAATTTTTAGCTGTATTTTATTGCCGTTTTAAAGTTTTGGTTTTGAGCTATTTTGAAATATAGTTTGGATGAAGTTTAAAAGAGGCCTAGATAAAAAAGTACACTGAAAACATTGCGTTCAATATTTCTTTCATTATTTCATCGAAGGAAAACTTTTTTATATATTGTAATGACTAATTTTGCTTAGGCTGTGGCAGACGAAGGTTTATAACTTTTTGGACCAACCAAAAGGGTTAGAGCTTGTGTATCACCTTATAACGTAAGTATCTTTTTTCTTAAATCGCTTGTCAAAACGTAATAAGTTTGTAGGAGCAAAAGCTTTTACGTTTTTTTTTAAAAAGTCTGATAGGTTATAAATCTTTCAGCAAAAACTGTATACTATCAGAAAGTTCTTTGTTTTTGCTCAAAAATAAGTTTTCTTTGCTATTCCAAAAAAAACACCTTGCTCTTAATTAACCAATTGTGAAATTATTTTTACTTTATCTCGTGGAATTACGAGTTTCACAAGTGTCCCAAACGTTTATCCATGTTTTTTAAGGAAGCTTGAAGAGGATCTTTTAGAAGCGTCCTGAATGATTTATTCTATTGTCGGGTTTGTGCAAAATTGATTGATTCATCAAAAAACATTGTTTCCGAAAGTAATTTGGAGCAATGATTTGATAGTTTCTGCTGCTCTATAAACTCAATATAAAGCTGGCGCAACCAGCCTCTGAACTCCCCAATTAGGGGGTTGCTTCCTCAAGCGGTCCCTAAAATATGTAAACCGACAATAAGTTTTGCCTTTGCTTATTTAATTATATCATTAATGGGCCTAATTTCAGAGTTTGGAGGGGGCCTAGATTAAGCTTACACCGATCTTGAATTAATGCAAAAGCTTTGATTTTATGTAAACAAGGTATTAGTGTCATTACAAACATAAACTTACCTTATTCAATTAGTTAATCAGTTTTTCAGGTTTTATAATTATTAAATGCTCGACAATACATTGTACGTTTGCAATATATAAGCATTATTTAGCCCTTAGTTTTCCCAGATCAGAGAGTCATTTTAAAAAAAGCAATAAAATTTATTTTTAGTTTGAAATAAAGATTATAGTCTAAATTGTTGTTCTTCTATTCTCTCTAAAAGCTACTTTGAGTATTTTACTTTATCAAATAGTTAATAAATTAAAAAAAAAATCAGGTCCTTTGAGGACCCAATTTGGTTAATGATGTTCGAACTTGAGCTTGGTATACTAAAGGTTAAAGAAAATTTGTGGTTTGCTAAAAAAAGCTTGAAGGATTTTTGGTTCGCATTTATTAAACAGTGTTTAGAAAACGTTTCTATTAACATTCAATTTTTTCATTAGATCTAGAATGCTTTCGTATATTTCTTGATTGAATACAAAAAAGCGGTTGAAATATTTTTTGTTCGTATGATAAGCATGAGCCGAGCAAGCGTGGGAATCGAGAATATTCGCTTATAAACTCTGGCAGCTAGCAGCTTGTTATCGTACATGATGATTTTGTTGCTATTTAACTGAAAATTTTGTTTCGGTATCGCTGCATTGAACCGACCTGTCAATAGACCTTTCAATACTTACCTTAAGAATTGAAACGAAACCTAATCGATTTATTGTGTTGAACTTTTTTGTTTTTCATATCTAAATTATAGTGTTCTTTCTTAATTGTCTAAATGAAGACAAGGAAGATTTATTGCATTAAATAGAACAGTCTGATGAAATCTGTAAGCGATTAAGAACTTTTACTTTTTGAAAAACGGCACCTGGTTTACGCGCATTTGTGCCTTTTGTTGTTATGTTAACACAACATTCAGTTCAAATTTTAACCTTGAATTAAAGGTTGCTATTAATCCATTTGTTTAGAATTTAAAAAATTCATACGAAAACAACGCATAAACGTTTTTTTTTTTTTTTTTTTTTTTAACATTTGCAAAAATCAAACCGTCACTGACGAGACTTCAATAGTCGAAACAGCTGTGTGGCGGAGGATTTTGCTACCCAATAGTATTTTCTGTTCTTAATTAGGATTACCTTTTTTACAAATTGAGGCCCCCAAACTATGCTTTCAATCTTCAAATATTTGTGTCTAGATAAAAAAATTTTTTTTTTTTTTTTTTTTTCTCAAATTAGCTAGCTTGATTATTGTTTGCACTTTACCAAGTCAATTTTCACCAGTAATTGTCCTGGCTGTTGAAAATTAGCGCAATGCGGTCGTAAACAGCGAAGTACCAATGTGATATTGGTCGAAATCGAATGAGTCTTTGTACTTTTGCACAGTAATGTGTCATTTGCCTCGATGGTAAGAGGTCAAATTACCCCTGTGTGTGCATTTTCTCGATCAATTGAATATATTGCAGGCCAAAAGTGATTTTGGTTATATTCATTAAAGCAGTGGCAGAGTTAGGAGTGATTCCCTATACTCATCTTTTTATAGTAAAAAATTTAGTTTTTATATAGGAAGCAAGCAAACGTTAGTTATGACGTCACTATTTTAAATTCTAGGTTCCTTTTTGTCCTGGGCTGTGTCATTCTTTCCGTCCTTGCAACTATTCCTGATTACCGCGAAATGGCCGGCCACATTTTATTTTATGTGGTGAGTTTCCAAGAATCTAAGCTAAATGGACGGCAAAGCTTGTTTGTCGGCTTGTATATTTTTTTTGGTAAAACAAAACAGTTTTCTACTATTTTAATACTTAAGTGGTATTGAATCAAAACCGTTAAACTAATCTCTCTTTGATTACGGGAGAAATAGACAACATTATCATATTTATACTTTTGTCGATTAATCACTTGTTGTTTTTGCCCCTTCCCCAAGATTATCTTGGAGGAGTCATCTCTTAATCCTTTAAAAAAGCCAATCTAGGCTCCCATTTTTGAATGATCTTTGCTGCTTCCAAAGATTTTTCCACAGACAAATGGCGTGGTGTTGTGTTAGTTAAAGAGGTGATTAGTTTCATGTGTGTTTGTGAAGAACCGCGTCCACCTGAGATAATTCACTGCGACTTTTATGTTTTGGAAAGATTTGCTCGTTATTTCCACTGAATTTAAGTGATTATATTATGACGGTGTTTAAGTTTAAAGTACGTTGAATTGAAATAGAGTGACGGAAGAAATTTATCCAGATAAATTTTTGTAATGAACAGTTTATTTTGCACCTCGGTTATTTCCAAATTTGTTGAGGCCTGTACTTGATATAAAATTTCCTAACTCTAGTTTAAAGCCTTTGTTTTGGTTCATTTGGTTTGCTAGGTAAGGGTTTTTTTCACCCGCACCAAAATTTTTTAAAAGACATAACTTCATATCTAACCCATAAAAACTTATTTCCATATGTTTTTTAAATAGTTATACAGTTTGCTTACTTTATTCTGATTTCAACAAACCTTTGACCCCGCATATTTGTTTCATCCATACCTCCAGTAAATTTTATTTGTAAGCAAATACTATAGTTTTATATAATCTTCACCAAAATCCAATAAATTATTATCATTTCATGTCAAATATTTTTCAGGAAATTGCAATTTTGATTTTATTTTCCGTGGAGTTCGGCCTGCGGCTATGGAGTGCGGGCTGTAGGTGCAAGTACCAGGGGTTTTTTGGGGCTTTACGCTTTTGCCGAAAGCCTTTTTCCATCATTGGTAAGCTTGAAATAGTTTTGAATTAAACGAAACGAAATTTGTTTTTTGGCAATGTGATTATAAGCCAATCGCAATTATTAACTTTAGCTGTTGTAGCTGGGCAACAATATACCTAGTAACAGTGTTGTGTTTATGGAAAAATCATGGGAAGTCACAAAGGTGCATCAGAAGTGATGCTCAGGTTTCCCTGTTATTGTACATACATAGGAGACGAGGATTATGACCAGTAAGAGCCGAAAGCTGCTGGCATAGGTTCTTAACTGTGTTTTCTGATTTACTTTAATACTTGGCTTTTTGTCAGCTCTTGCGAATAAAATTTATCTGCGTGGTTTAAACATGCTTCAGATTAATCGCAAAAATGACCATTTTCGCCTGTTTGGAGGTCACTTTTAAGCAAAACTAAATGAACTTGGTGCATTTATGTTTTTAAGCAAAAATTTTAAAAACAGGTTTAAAAAAGGGTTATCTGTTTATTGCTTTGCCTATGATAGTTTTTAATATTCTATTGTTCATTGATCAAATATACGTTGATCAATGAACAATAAAATTTGAATTCGGGTAGAAGTGAATTTCATTTTAAACAATTGAACAATAGAATCGTACGTTAGTAACATCATAATTACAGTCATATAACAGACATCCATTGTCCCTTAAAGACGAAGCTATGTACTAAGGCAGTGGTTCCCCACCGGGAACCCACAGAGTGGTATTTTGGGGGTCGATGAGCTTTGTAAGCACATAATAAAAGCAATAAGTTATACCAAAACAAGAGAACCCCCGTTTGGTTTAGCTTGCAAAAAATAATTAGTCTGCACAGCGGTGGCTGTATCCTACAGTGAAGCACGAAATCCGGATCATATGAACGAACATGTTAATTTACTTCAAAACCAGGGTTTCGGATCCGAGACAGGGCATTAAAAATATGGCTCCTATTCCTGGTTCCGGACAGTATTTTGATATCTATTGGCTATTGTTGCATATTGGCTGCAGAAATTGGAAATTGTGGTGGAAATTTTTTTTTAGCTATACGTTTTATTTCAAAGAATAGAAACAGTTTTCGTTTTATAACTACATAAGGAATTTTTAAGGTTTTGAATAAGTTATATGTTTCTTTGCCAAAATGCATTAATAATTTAGTTGCTAATTTATAATTAAATTGTTTTTGTTTATAAAATAATTCATAGTACACTTTTTGAGCAAAACTGTCACTTTTAGCAAATTGCATAGCCTGTTAAAATCAAAAATTTTAATTTTTACAATATTCAGCTTTTTTCAAGCTGATAAGTATTCAAAATCATAAAGTTTCTCTTATTTTCCCCTTTTTTATTGTTCAATATAAAATTACAAAAAATTCTTTCCTTCCATTTGATTCATTGCAGGGTGCACTCTACCCAAGCTGTGTTTATATTTTTGCAAGCGTAGATTTCTAACTTTTTCCAAGACTTATTTTTTATGCTATCCAATCATTGGGATTTTGTTTCATTTTCCATTAGACCACAAGCTTGTTACAATATTAACTGGTTTTATTAAAGAGGTGCACAAGTTCAGCCGAATTATAGGACCCAGAACAGTGAAAAGGTTGAGAACCACTGTATTAGAGGTTTTGAGCTTGGGCAAATTTTCACTAATAAAAAATTATGATTTGCCGCTTAGCAAGGTAGTTTAAAACTGCGGCTTCAATGTTACACCGTGGCACATGTACCTTTTTGCTATCTTCGTTTGATTTCCGAACATGGTTTGTTACCTGGGCTTATTAATACATAGATTGAAAAAACGAGCTCAGTTGGCAGTAAAAGAAGTCACAGGTTTTAACCAAACTTTTAAAAAAGGTTTATGATATTGAAAGAACACGGCAACACTGTTGTATGGAGAAAGTAACCCGGTTTTTGTTTTTAATAACTATTTGTGTCTATCAGTTATTGAAAAAACTGCTTAATTAAACTTTGAAATGAAGATATTCGATTAAATAAACATCAACAACTGGAAATAATAAATTTAATTATTAAAGCAACTAACTCCGGCATTTTAGTCACAACTTTATGCTTAAAGAGAATTTTTTTAGATATGGTTGTTATTTTGTCATCGTTAATCGTCATATGCCTTGGATCACAAGGAAACGTTTTTGCAACAACAGCTATGAGGGGTCTGAGATTCCTCCAGATTCTACGGATGGTCCGCATGGACCGGCGGGGGGGAACCTGGAAACTTCTTTCATCAGTTGTAAAAGCCCACAGCAAAGTATGTATTTGTGTCGAAATCAGGCTTTTTATCTGTAAAGACGACAAAAAAAATACAACTATTTTTCTCATATAAATAAGGTAAATTAAACTTGATTTTTATCGACTGGAACTTAAACTTGAAATGCTATTTATTTGTTGTTTTTTTAAATTTTTCTCTTCAGGAGTTGATTACAGCATGGTACATTGGGTTTCTTACACTTATTTTTGCTTCTTTTCTTGTTTACCAAGTTGAAAAAGAAGAGAATTCGAAAGAATTTGAGACTTATGCGGATGCTTTGTGGTGGGGTATGGTAAGTAGAATTTTTTTAAAAATTGTTCTTTGATTCAATTTTTCCCGTATTCAGCTGAGCTATTTTTGTTTTAATTGTGTAGTTGCGATTCAGAAGGAGGCTGCTTTTGTTAGAAAAGCGCTACTCCAGTTACCGGTAAATTATGTCTTTTTTCTCAGACATAAAACAAGGCATTTAAACACCTGTAGAAAATGTACATTAATGATTACGGAATCAAGTTGAAGTCAATAATGTCAAAATCTTAGCGTTGCTTGTTTTGGTTTTGGCTTTGTACGAGTCTTTTTAACCCTTACGTGTCCCCAGTGCCTTTTTTTTCCGGTCCATATAGATACAAAAAACCGCTATAAAATGGATTTTTAACAATTAAGCAATATTTAATTAATATTTCCTTATTAACTGTAAAAAGAAGCTGTTTAAATTTTATATCATTGAAAAGATAATTTTTTCGTGATTTTTGATGATATAAATTTTTTTTAATTTATTGAAAAATAAGTTTGCAATTAAAAAAATAAAAGAACCCACTTTTCCTTGCAAAAAATATCTTTTTCCCCCCAATAATTACAACTAGCGGCAATATAATTCAAATTTTTAAGTTGTTACGTGTTGCTAGAATCGTCCTCTGTCTGGTGAAATAAGTTTTTTTGGATATCTTGCGAAACTTGCGCGCTCTGCGCGATTTTGTTGCAAAAGAAATATGGCGGACGGTTCATTAGTTATTAGACCAACCACTTTTTGATCTTGATCCGAGAGTGTGTGCTTGCGCGCCATTGTTCGAATCTTTTCCCGCTTGACATTGACTGAGAAAAAGGTATCTGCTTTTTTTTCGTAACAAATGAAAGGAAAAAAATCAAAGATTTTAGCTTTGATCAGCAATGAAACTTGTTTTCTTGTCACTGCATAAATGTTTATGTAACACATTTTGATCGAGTATTTTTGCTAAAGCATAAAACCACCCCGGCACTATGTTTTAGCACAATATTTTTAATTGGCTGATTTAACTTTAGTAAATAGAAATTTATAAATCAATTTTATGCAATTATTGAATCGTTTTGTGTGATAAGCAATAAAGAATTTTTACTAACACAAGGTCATCGTGCACATGGCACACCAATCTTTTATTATTTTTATTATTTATTTTCATATATCCTGCTCACTCGGTAAAAAGCTTCGGAGACGCTATAAATAGAGCAACTGTCAAGTATTCATTGCGACCTGCTTCAGGAGATGCCAAGATATTGCTGTCGGGTTCAAATTTTATATTTTGCTTTCTTAGTTGTTATTTAGAAATTCTAGAGCAAGCAGCTCTAGATTATTTAGAAATCTAGAGCTGCTTGCTCAGACCGCCAAGCAAAGGAAAGTGCCGTAAAGTGTCTTTTTCAAGGACAAAATAATGTGAGTGGTTTTCGAACCGCTACCGTGTCGATCGCATTCGCCATCAATCAAAGCGCTTTTACCCAATCGGTCACGCTGTTAACTTTTTATAACGAAATTATACCTGGGGTGGGCAAAATTTTTCAAACACGAGCCGTATTAAATAAACTAATAAAGTTCGCGAGCCGCAAAAATTAATAAAATTGTGATTAGATAAGGACTAAAAATAAATTAGCTTATTTAATCCAGAGCTTTGCCCAAATTTTTGTCCCAAAAACTTATTCATCTATAAAAAAAGTCTTCACTTGAAATTTGTTTTCAGGCGGTTCGTTGCTGGGCTTTTAAAAGCTTTTTAGCTGACAATTGAAATTTTGACTTTGTATCAAAGCGTAGCCTTATATAAACGGACTTGCGCATTTGCTTGGGTATTGTGACGTCACAAAGGTTATTTTTTGGAAATTTTAGTAAATAAAATCAAGCCGTCTACATTATTGGTTGGCATTCCAAGATGCCAGCGGACGTGCTGCGCTAAGCAGCTGTTGATGTCAGCGGACGCGTAAAGACGATTTTTCTCGAAAACACGAGTGGATTTGAGCGTCAATAAAACAAACCAAGATCGAGCTGAAAGAAAAAAGTACTGTAAACGGCTGTAAATGCGCCTTAAGGGTTAATGAGTTTTGTTTGTCAAAATAAGTCAAAAAACTTTTTTTTGGTCAAATTCTTCTTCTCCTTTCGGCCTTTCCCTTTAGTCAGGGGTGGCCACAGCGTATCATCATTCTCCACATCTTTCTGTCTTCAATGTCCGTCTCCTTCACACCAACTTCCTCCATAACTTCTTTTACCACATCTAAAAATCTTCTCTCTGGTCTCCCTCTTTTTCTCTTTCCCGGTAACTCCATTTCCATCATCTTTCTTCCTACATACTCTTGGTCTCTCCTCATGACATGTCCATACCACCTCAGCCTGCCCTCCCTCATTTTCATTCCTAACCGTTCTACCTTAACGGTACTCCTGATGTGCTCGTTTCTAATCTTGTCTTTTCTCGTCACTTTCATAGCAAACCTCAGCATTTTCATCTCTGCGACTTCCATCTCTTCCACTTGTTTCTTTGTGACTGCTACTGTCTCAAGTCCATACACCATTGCTGGTCTTACCACTGAACTGTACACTTTTCCTTTTACTCTAGCTGGTAACCTCTTGTCGCAGATTACTCCCGATACTCTTCTCCATCCGTTCCATCCTGCCTGTACTCTCTTCTTTACCTCCCTCTCACAACTACCACTTTCTTGCATCGTTAATCCCAAATACTTGAATTCCTTTACTCTTGGCACTTTTGTATCCTATATCTTTACTGTTTCGTCATCATTTCCTCCATTTATGCACAGATATTCGGTCTTTGACCTATTTACTTTCATCCCTCTTCTTTCCAATGCATACTTCCAGGATTCTAATCTTTGCTCCACTTCTTCCTTGGTCTTTTCACAAATCACAATATCATCAGCAAATAGCATCGTCCATGGTGGTTCTCTCCTTACTTCATCTGTTAGCCTGTCCATTATCACTGCAAAAAGGAATGGACTTAACGCTGATCCCTGGTGCAGTCCAACCTTAACCTTGAAACTTTCTGTAGTTCCTACTGCACACCTCACCACTGTTTCGCTTCCCTCATACATATCCTGTACTAGTTGCACATACTTTTCTACTATTCCGGATTTTCTCATGCAGTACCAAAGCTCTTCCCGTGCAACCCTGTCGTAAGCTTTCTCTAGGTCCACGAATAAACAATGTAGCTCTCTTTGACCTTCCCTGTATTTTTTCATCAACATTCTTAAAGCAAACATGGCATCGGTGATTCCCTTTCCTGGCATAAATCCATATTGCTGTTTGCTGATCTCCACTCTATCCCTTAACCTGGTTTCAATAATTCTTTCCCATACTTTCATTGTGTGGCTCATTAGCTTTATTCCTCTGTAGTTTCCACAGCACTGTGCGTCCCTTTTGGTCAAATTAAATGTCCTTTATTATTACTTATTCTTACGGGCGATAATCAATTCAAAAACCAGTTTTATACAAAATAAAAAGGTAAGTTATGTACAAGCTACAACACTTTTGTGGGAAAAAAAGAATCCATACCTTTTTTAAAACGTTTATTACAAAAAAGTTTTTATTCCAAATTAGTTTCTTTTTAAACTGAGAGTTAAATTGCTTTTCAAAAGTGTCGCGCGGAAAAACTTTAGCGAAGATATAAATTTTTAAAAGTTTGTATAGCTGTACAAATCAATTAAACTAGAATCTCTTGTATAAATCAAAAATCCCTGAAAATACTTAATTTGGTAAAAGTAAAAATTTTTTGCTTTTTACAATATATTTTTAATTTATCTCTATAGTTATCCTCCTGAATTGGAGGAGAGCGATGGAGGCGTTAGTACGTATGGCAAACAATTTCCCCGACCTGCTCCCGGAGTTGTCAAGATATTGCTATTCGCTTCAAAATTTTTTCTTTTAGTTTTATAGAGATATGACTAAAATTTAGAACTGCTTGCCGAGACCACCAAGCAGAGAGAAGTGCCGTAAAATGTCTTTCCCAAGATTACAACAGAATGGCTCGAGTAGGTTTTGAACCGAGACTATGTTGATCACAGCTACGGCGCTTTAACCAAACTTTTATTTTAAAACTGCGCTTTAAAATAAAATTGCACGTTTAAAAACCTTTTATTTGTTCCAAACAAAACTGAATAAAATTTACTTTGAAAAATCAAGCTTGCAATGCTTGCTGCCAAAATTTGCAATTTTTAAAAACAGTTTTTCACATTTGGACGAACTACAACTTATAACTTCAAACATTGAGTTTAAATTCATTCAAAGGATAATCTTGCGCATCTTGTTCGAGTTACAGAAAATGTCAATCGGCAGTCAAGTGATTACCGAGGTTACATTCATGAATTCCTAAGATGTTGTCTTATGTTTAGATGCAAGTTTTTTTGAAAGTGATATAAATGTAGTTTAACATTGCTCGTTGAGATGGCTAAGTAGAGAAGCTGCTTAAAGCGACGAAGGCCAGAATTAAAGTGAGACTATATCGACCATGGTCGCTATGACGCCCCTTACCGCTGTGGGCTAACTTGCAAGCGACTGTAATTAATTTGTGGGATCATTTTTAGATTACATTAACAACAATTGGATACGGCGACAAGGTTCCCAAGACATGGGCTGGGAGGCTAGTTGCCTCCGCCTTCTCGATCGTAGGAATCTCTTTTTTTGCACTGCCAGCAGTATGTTGCTATCTTTTTTTTGTATTTGTAGAAATACTTTAAGTTTTTATTGTAATAAGGTTTTATTAAATTCAATCAACTTTTAAGTAATACAATTTGGCTTTTATGTCACCTAAATTGTAGAATATAATTTGGAACGCTTAACTAATTTCAGATTAAAAAGTAAAGCCAATAAAGTTGGCAACATAGTTTACGAGTATTCAGGTCGTTTCGGTATTATAATATATAACTTGCAGATAACTCTGTTTTATTTAATAGTCGATTGGCGGTACAAAACTTTAAGATAGCTTTAAAAAGCGTGTTTATTTCTCGAAGACTTTTCATCTCACACTCATCAGGAGGAATCGTCAGGATGAACTGAGAACAATCCGATCGTGGTTATATAGGAAAGTAAAATGAGTCTGATTGGTTAAAAAAGGCTACCAAACAGGAATAGAAAAGAAAACGAGAGTGCATCTGATTGGTCAAAAGAGGCAACCTATCAGAAGTGAAAGTAAAAGAGCGTTAATGAATGAGTTTTAGACCGTAAAAAATTTTTTTGTGTCGATAGAGATTAGGTTAAAAAGATTTGATAAAAGTAGCTTCCAGAGCGGAAAGGTGAAAAGAAGTACGTCTTCGGGCAAGGATAGAGAATTCGGTGTCACTGTATTGGCTGGCATAGGAAGGGTTTTCATAAAGATGCTGTACAACAGCAGAGTCATGGGTGATGATTTGAGAAGTGCTGTTTGTCTTGCAGGCACGGGAAAGATTAGAGTGGTCTTGGGAAAAATGATGGTTTCTGATCGACCTGGGAACGTGTTGCTTAATGCGTTCTTGCAACCTTTGAGATGTACGTCCTACGTACCGACTATAGTCGGATAAGCTGATAAATATTTAAGGACTATAGTCGGTACGTAGGACGTACATCTCAAAGGTTGCAAGAACGCATTAAGCAACACGTTCCCAGGTCGATCAGAAACCATCATTTTTCCCAAGACCACTCTAATCTTTCCCGTGCCTGCAAGACAAACAGCACTTCTCAAATCATCACCCATGACTCTGCTGTTGTACAGCATCTTTATGAAAACTCTTCCTATGCCAGCCAATACAGTGACACAGAATTCTCTATCCTTGCCCGAAGACGTACTTCTTTTCACCTTTCCGCTCTGGAAGCTACTTTTATCAAATCTTTTTAACCTAATCTCTATCGACACAAAAAAATTTTTTACGGTCTAAAACTCATTCATTAACGCTCTTTTACTTTCACTTCTGATAGGTTGCCTCTTTTGACCAATCAGATGCACTCTCGTTTTCTTTTCAATTCCTGTTTGGTAGCCTTTTTTAACCAATCAGACTCATTTTACTTTCCTATATAACCACGATCGGATTGTTCTCAGTTCATCCTGACGATTCCTCCCGATGAGTGTGAGATGAAAAGTCTTCGAGAAATAAACACGCTTTTTAAAGATATTTTATTTAATACGTTTATTTTTGCACTATTTTATTCTGTGACTAGAAAGCACGGCATGCGAAATCAATTATTCATATATTTTTGTTCCAAATCATGTCACTTTTAGATTCTATCTTTATAAAATTTGCTTTATTTTAAATTCAAATCTTGTGCTTCGAAACAGTTTTCAACATTTTGTGTGCTCGAATTGCTTTTATAAAGGACATTAAACTTTAATTCAATCATGCAAGATTCTGTCCGCTTTAACAAATATTACACGTTAAAAAAATATCAAACATTTTGATAAAAAACTTACCTAAAATATTTATCAGCTTATCCTTGTTTAACTTGACAATATCGCAAGACTTTATCTGGTTCAAATATCCCAGCCAAACGGCTGATGTTAGCTGTTGCCATTTTCTTTACAAAAAAGCGATTAAAATTATTTTTAAAACAAATTATACCTTGTTTTTATTGAAATTATAACAACGTACATGATCAAATGTGTTTTTAAGTTATTTTAAATGCAAGACTCGATGGGTTTTGTTGTCTCCATGCTGTATAAAAGCTGCCACCAACAAAGTTCTGTTTTCACCCTTTGTCGAACAAATAATTATTTTTAAAATTAGAAGACATTCTTGCAAATCTTGAGCGAACATGAGGAGCAAGCTGCTTGTTAATTTATAAATTAAATCTAAAGAAATTCTTCCACAGCAAGGATAACATAAACTGCATTAAGTCATCAAGATATCGTTCATACACAAAGATCCTGAAAGTAAATGACCACTTTTACTTGGTTGGGAAATGAAGTTTTGAATCAGAAGAACCTTTTAAAAAATTTTACTCAAACAAATCAACTATTAGTGATCGAATCCTTGAGGTTATTTTGCAAAAGAAAAACCAAATCACTTGTTTTTTTTGATGGAATTAAACTTTCATATTTTGGCAAAGCTTTCACAATTTAAATGTTTGTACATTCCGCAGGTGATTCTTTTTTATGAGCTAAAAGCTGAGCAGCAAAAACAAAAAATAAATTGAATGACAAAGACGTTTAGAATAACAGCCATCGAATTGATTCTCAGTTCCATTCTTTAAAGCCTCAAACAAACGACGATCTTCAGATTTGTTTTGTGCGATGCTTCGTAAAACTTCATATGCCTGTCGCTGACGAAACGCGGACAATCTCGCTAGTTAATTTCTAAAAATGTTTGGTTTTCTTTGTCGACGACCTTGTGTTTCGAACAGGGAATCCTCGGCTCCGGTTTCGCGCTCAAGGTTCAGGAGCAAAATCGTCAGAAACACTTCGCCCGTCGGCGGATGCCGGCCGCCTATCTCATCCAGTGCTTGTGGCGCTGTTACGCCGCTGACAAGAACTCCAGATCGGTGGCCACGTGGCTCCCCCATTTGAGAGCCAGGTGCGGCTGGTTTTTGAAAGTAGTACGAAGAAATCTTGCATTTGAGCTGTTTACGTAGGACATAGGCTACTCTCGAATCACAAACAGAAGTATTAATAATTGATATTAAAAATGTATGGGCGTTATTTAAAATAGCTATTTAAAGTTACACCAACTTTGTTTGTAGACTTCATTCAGGTTCACGAACCATTCAGAACCATCCAAGGTTTTTCAGCGGGCCGTAAGCTTGTAAGATAAAAACAAAAAAGCAAAATTCAAATGATGGCAAATAGCCTATGTGCAGAGAATGACTCCTAAATCTGCTAGGTTTGCATAAAAATCTTTGAAATGACTTCTTAGTAATTTAAAATCTTTGCGATTTAGCGTAAATGTGTCTGTGTGTAACTTTACTGTGTGTTACTTTGCAAGAGTGGTAATTTTTTGCCTCTGGGCTGTGCCAGTTTTCTACGCATGTGACGTGGTAGTGTGTGGTGTTTGTTCTGATGAATGAGTGTCATGGGGTGTGGTGTGGCAATTTTGCTGTTTTTTTCTGGAACTGTGGTATTGCGAAACGAAAATAGTGCGAATGTGTTTGAATTTTACTTTATATTTCTCATGTGTTATACGAGCGTATCTAGACTTGAGATGCTTTTGGAGTTTGATTGACAGAGCTGTGCCATATTCATGTAGATCTAGTGTAAAAAGCCTAGTTACGTATAATTCTGCTTTTAATAAAAATTTTGGTGGTTGGATTTTTGGATTTCTTGAAGATATGGTTTAATGATAGACCAATTTGACGACCAATGGCACATGGGTTTTGACACAATCACAAGATTCGTAAGGCCACCATCATCTCTTTTCAAACAGAATAACTTTTTTTAAAAATTAGATAGATTAAATTGTCTCGATTGAGTTTTTTGTTTGCATTTTACTTAGTTGAATTTTACTTGTAAATGCCTTTACACTTAAAACTTAGTACATTGCATTTGTAAAGAGCGAATGGCGATTGGTATTGATCAAAATTGAGAGCCGATGTTCTTCAACATTTGTATGTGTCATTGAAATCACTGTGGTGTGTGGTCGAAGCTTTTTCTGTGTGTGCAAATTTTCCACCAGTTGAATAATGAATATTCAACTATGAATTTTTCACCAGCTGAATAACCAATAATGAATAATGAATATTCAACTCCAGAAGAAAATTTGGCGATCTTTTTTCAAATGTAGTGGAGTAAAAAATGATTAGTCTACCAGTTCTTCTTTTCGTATCATTTTGTCGCTTGTTACCGAAAACTGACGAAAAAGTTAAGTATAAATAGAGCTTTAGTAAAAAGCTTTTTTTTTTACTTATTATGGTAGAAGTAAAGCAAATTGGAGAATATGAGGCCGTTAAGTTTGCAAAAGTGGCCTGAAAAATTGCTTCAATGCAAAGTCTTCGTAAAGTCTCGAGAAAAGTTTAACTTTAGCGTTATCTACCTTTTTTTTGCACTAATATACCAAAAACTCTTAATGCCTTTGTTTTTTTATTTTTTTAGGCTGAACCAAAAGAATACAAAAGATCCGTATCTCTCTAGCCACGAAAGCCCGAAATATGGCAGAAGAACCAATTTGCGAAACCGTTTTACGACAAAAACTAGCGTCACGTCTGCCACTTGCGTCACATCCGCCCCCTTGTCCTTTCATGATCAATCTTATGTTGCGGGGGATAAGATACAAGTTAGTGTTTTTATTTTTTGGAATATTTGCAATTTTTTTGTGGTAGTTTATCTCCTGATTTTTTGGTTTAAATTTTTGTATTTTGTTCTTGACTGTAAAAGCAAAAATGTCTATTTTGAAAAGTTTTTTATATCATGATAGATCTTTAAAAAAAGATGTTATCGAGCTTAATTGTACAGGTTCCCAAGTCGCATAGCCTTGCCGATCGTATAAGCGACAAGTTGACGCGACATAATTCGCTCCGTGCTCCACGCAAGGACAAAGTTAGTTCCGAGAAGAAAATGCCGGACCCGATCAAAGGTGATCATTATAATGAATAAGATGATGAGAGACAGGTTTGATCTACATCTGAAGTATGATGGGAGGCGGGTCTAATCTACATCTGACGTACCGTATACGATCTTAAAAACAGCTTTAATTCACATGTCACCGGTGCATTCTGCATTTGATTTACAAAGCGGTTTGGAATAATTGCTTGACGGTCCTAATGCCAACGCCTCCGATGTTGACGATAATAATGACGTCATAATGGTAGTGCAAATAACGATTTAATTATTTAGTCAATGCCAAAAAATTTTTTTTGTTTCTTGTTGTGAAACTTCAGAGCAATTGCTTAGAAAAATCCAGAACTTATACAAATGTGCTGCGTGGGAAACATAAGCTGATAAGCAAAAAGTTTTTGATGAGTATTTACTGCTGCTTTCTAAGCGTGCTCTACTTTTCAATACCAGCTGGCGGCGTTTAGTTTGTAAGTAAAAGTCGACAAATAGTTTTCTAATTCATTGAAACTGTGATTATTTATTTTTGAATTAAACTATTTTAATGCTTGTTTTGAGCGTACTGCGATGTGTACAACTAATCAATAGCCCCCTCTCGTCTCCTGATTTCGTTTCGAGATTGTTAGTGACTAGAAATATTGAGTTTGGCGTAGAACGCAGCGTAAAAGAATGGCGCAAATTTTCTCATCAAATTATCTTGATCTTTTGATGCAGATCAGCGACAAACGAATAGTGTCAACGAATTTGTATCCAGTTCCTCCGACAGCGAGTCCGACAACAAGGTCTTGAGCGAACAACACAAAGACGCCGTTCGAAGCATTCGGTAAAGCATCTGCTTTTTTGTTCGTCAGATTCTGATCAAGCTTGTTGTAAAACCAGCGGTTAAAGACTTGTTTTCACTTGGTGGGAGTATTTTTTGTTTTATTGATTTTTCCTTACTTTTTTCCTCGCTAAGCGCTAAAAGAAGGAAAAAAATCAATAAAACAACAAACAATACTCCCGCCAACGCTCGTAGTAGAAACGAGCCGTAAAACTGTGCACACTCTGGTTAGCGCTCCATAGTTAACGACCAACTGGTTCGATACCTTGGTTGGACACTCGTCACTATTTGGCTATTGATCGATCCATTGTTTCTATGGCCAGCAATAACTCTAAAGGTTGTTATCTGCGATCAAACGAGGAGTATTAAGTTGAAATCGACAAAAAAATGTTTGCAAGTACGATTATTTGATTGGTTGTGCAATTCATTAAAGCTGTTTCGTCATCAAAGACAACAAAATTGGTTATTTTTCAAATAATTTTCAAATAAATTGATTATTTGTTTCAAATTTGGCACATTGCACGATTAAACTCAATCCTTAGGTTATCACTCTTTTGATGACTTATTTTTCATTGTTTCCCCAATGTCAGCCTTTTGTGATTGGAAAATATTACTTTGTTTACGTTGCTTTTTCAGGCAGCTATTTAAAGTTATACAATTTGCTTCAATTATTTTCGAATCTTAAATCTCTCGAAATTGGTACCTAATTTGCTACTAGATTTTGTAAAATATCATTTTGTTCTTAAAAAGAGATAATCTTTTTCAAAATGTATTTTGCTTGATACTTAGACTTGGTCAATATTTTCGATCAACTTTTTATGTCTTGTTTTCTGAAAAGTGTTGTCTACCTAATGTAGCTCTTGAAACGCCTTGGTTTGAAATTTTAGCAAAGATATTGATCTTCTAGAACAGCCAATTACCTTTTAAATTTAGCGGGATATTTAAAATGACTTCATCTTTTAAATAAAGCCATGCATTCCAAGAAGTCTTGAATCGTAACGGCAGCCAAATTTCACTAATACGCTAGAGTTTATGGCAAATTGTTTGTTTTTGACAATTGTACTATGAAGAAATCACATTTTATTGGACAGGATGATGAAGTTTCTTGTCGCCAAGCGAAAATTCAAGGAAGCTTTACGACCTTATGACGTGAAGGACGTCATCGAACAGTACTCGTCTGGTCACGTGGAAATGCTGGCGCGAATAAAGAACTTGCAAAACAGGTGGAAAATCTAGAACCAAGGGTTTCTTGGCTGTAGCGGTGAAGTTAAACTTGTTTGTTTACGAATTAAATATATTCTTTTGTATAAGGGCCAAGCGTATTTTTTTACTAAAACTTCTTGTTTTTTTGTTTTTTTTATCTCTATGATTAAGTCTTTTTAGGGTTTTCGTAGTTAATCTTTTTACAACTTACACACAAGCACAAGAATATTTTTGAAAAGTGGGATCGGTATTGCACAAGGTTTTAACCGTTATGTTTTGAACAATATTTATTTTTTTATATTTTTCAAAAACTTAAAGTTAAAAAATCAGTTTTAACAGGGACAAAGGAGCAAGTATAAAAAAATTAGTAAGAGCAGAAATTTTTTCTGCTGCTTTGTGATTGCCTTTAAATCGAGACGCAGCGTGATTCAGTGCTGACAAGGTGGAAGTGCCGTATTGATGGCAAGCGCGATCGATACGGTCGCGATTTAAAACCCTTTCTCGCCATTCTGATGCGACTCTAAAAAAAACACTTAATTTAAGGCACTTTCTCTTGCTTGGTGGTCTGAGCAAGCTGTTCTAAATTTCAGTCAAACTCTATAAAATTAAAAAGCCAAAATAAAAAATTTCAACTCGACAGCAATATCTTGGCAGCTCTGGAAGCAGTTGCATTTGCAGGGTAATCGCTTGACTGTTGCACTAAGTATAACATCTTCGACGTTTTCTTGCCTCGTATTAAACCGCCAAGCTAGGGGGATAAGCGCGTAGGTGTAAATAATAATTATTTTTCATTGCGAGTCAAGCTCCCAAAAGACCTGGTCATTTTCTCAATTATTGGGTTTCACTTTCAGACTTGTTCAGGTGTTCCATTTCCGGATCGGCCAAACCTGACACAATGTTTACAGCAGGTGGCTCTGAAGGGGCTTTGGTGTGCAGTGCTGGAGCAACGTTTTGCCCCTGTGATCACGTGACATACTTTGTCGTATTAAGCGAGTAAAATAAATGTGGCAGTTTGTAATCTCGTCATTCAACGCCCCTTGCAACAATGACCTTTGAACTTCGACTTTCAGAGTCGACATGATCTTAGGAATCAGCACCGATCCGATAACGGGAAATCCCCCGTCCTATTACTACCGCAGCATTCGTTCGTCTGTCGACACCCAGTCATGCTTGAGTGCGCCCGCCTTGAACGCGAGTAGCATGAATTCGCGGCTGCTCAAAGTGGAAGCGGAAGTCGAGAATGTTGACCGGAAACTCGATCTCATATTGAATCTGCTCAGGTGCGCCGTGAGTTTCGTTGCTCTTCGATCTATTGTCGCGTCACCATTGATTGGTTCTCTCAATTTCGATTTTCATTATGTTCAATGAACCAAAGCTGAAAGCACTGGGCGGTGAAAAACACCGATCTTGTCACCAATCTTCTTACTTTCAAAAATGAGCAATGTTGCCGATTTAATTTTTTCATTTTCACTCTTTCAAAAATTTCATGCCTTCTTTCCCAAAACTTTTGTTTTTCAATTTAAACCAGGAACAGTTTGAAATGTAGAAATGATATGGAAAATCTCTTAACGAATATCCGGCGAAAGCTTAATTTCTCCTGATTTTTATAGAAAGTCGAAGCAATTGCCCGGGTTGCTTTGTAAGTTATAGAAAATGCTTTATCTTATGCTGTGCTGTAGTACTGTTGACTCTATGGGCTGAATAGAAAGTTTCCATCTTCATATACGCATATTATCTGCAAAGACAATATAAAATAAGTCAAAAGTCGAAGTAATCAAATGAAATTTTTTAACATTTTGCAGTGAAAACAATTCTTCTTTTGATGAAAACACAAACCAGAATTTCGGAAAAAAAAACTTGAAGCGGTTTTACTCCGAAAATCCGAATCCTATTCCGCGTCTTTACGTTACGGAATCGATAGACTTTGACGATGTCCTCACGTCAGAGAAACCGAACTTCAGCGGAGAAGAAGTAAGTTTTTTCTCGTCTGTTTTATGAAATTTGAAGCAATTGTAAAATATTTAAAATAAAACTTGTTTCCTAAAATAAAATTGTTTAGGTTGATTAATTATTTGAAGTTAGTAACGGTTGTTTAAATTTGTTGGTCTTACAGCCAAGCAGAATTTAAAAAAATTAAGCGTGCCCATAGTCTTCGCTGTGTTCAAAAGAAATTGACTTTACGTTATATCTTTACATATCGCTTTTCGCTCAGCCTTCAAGATCGAAATTCATATTTAGAATGATCTTTTTTAAAAAGAATTTTATCCCCACATAATTGTGTAACAAAATGGCTTTCAAAGAGTTCGTGACTTGTTTTATCACGTTTTTTAAAAAATATTTTCTAGTCGATTTATGATTTTTTGCTGACAACACTAATAGACTAAAAACTGTTTAACCTTTTTGCATAATTGTTCAAAGTATACATAAATGCAATGAGTTGATAAGGAAATTCTAGCTTGACATTTGCTGAAATCAAACTTCGTCATTACAATTTCAATGTAGGATCTTATCCCAACTTTTGAAAAGGAGAAACCCGAAATCCGTTCGAGTAAAGATTATCCGTCGTTCAAACCAGCGTCGGAATGGAATTACAGTGTATGTTTTAGACGTAGGCGAAGCGATTAGCGCTTGTTTTTTTAACTCATATTTTTGTATGGCTAATTTTGTTTTGTTAGGTTATTGTTGATTATTTAATGTTAATTCAAAATTGTTTCAGCTGTTGTTTGAATTTAAAATTTAGATAATAATTAAGTACATCATAATGTATTTTGTATTTATTCCTCTGACTCAAGGACAACGTCAAAACCTTTAAACTCAGAACAGCAGTCAAGTGATTACCTGAATCTGCTTACGGAAATGCCAAGATATTGTTGACCGGTTAAAAGTTTTTTTCTTGTATCATAATATAGAGCTTCTTGCTAGCTCCAACAAGCTGAGGCGAGTGGCGTGAGACTTCAATAAAAGTATGTGGGAAATATAATGTATATAACTCAAAAATCGAAGTAATTTTCTCAAATACATAAATCGTATTAATCAGTGTTTCCCAACTTTTCAGCCATGTACCGTTTGGAAGTTTTTTAAGCTGCCGCGAACCATTAACTTTTAGAAAAGTTACATTTTGTTGCGTGACTATTTATTGAGTGATCAAACACGCTAATGAGAGTTTACAAAAACAAAGCAAAACAATTTTTAAAGTGACTTTTGTGTCTGTTTTTTCTTCATCAACTGGTCGATGCGAATATACAATTTCTAATTATTTTTAACGTTCTAATCCAGATGTTAATTTATCGCTACTAAAAGTTCTCACCAGATGTGCTTGCATGGGGGTTGGAAACCCCTGGTATAAACTATTCGACTTCGAAACCTTAAGTAGTTCTACTTTCTAATTCAAGATTTACTGTATAAATTGATATCCCTTACAAAATATTTTTTTTTATCTGTATACTTATTCTCCTGACTCGCAGGAAAGCGACGGAGGTGCTATACATACTGTAGGGTAAGCAATTACCCCGACTTGCTTCCGGAGATGCCAAGATATTGCTGTCCGCTTGAAATTTAATAAAGATATGCCTGAAATTTAGAACTGCTGGCCAAGACCACCAAGCAGGGGAAAGTGTCGTAAAATGTCTTTCCCAAGAACACGACAGAATTGCGCGAGTGGATTTTGAACAGAGACCATGTTGATCATAAGCACGGCACTTTAACCACTCGACCACGCTGTCGACAACTAATTCAATATACAAATTCGAAAATAGTTAAATTTAAAAATATGTTTGCATATTTATTACTCTTAAATCATTTCAAATAAGTCAACATATTTTTTATCGAAATCAAAGCATTAGATTGTCTGATTGAATTCCTGTGGATTTTATCCTTGATTTAGGAGGAAAAAATAGAATACGGATGCGACGCGGTGTCATCCGGGTGTGACTCGACTCAACTCCTATTGACTCCTGCTGAGCTCCGCGCAACCTCAAACAACGAAGCGAATGGTTTGGGTGACGCCTACGCGGCCGAAACAAAACTAGCATTTGATGGTAATTACAATTTTACTTTTGTGATACTGATACCAAATTTCTCGCATGTTTCTGTTTTAAGTTGCGAGTAAAATCACTTTGCAGTTAATAATCAAGTTTTGCAAAATGTAGGAAGCAAATTTTAATAGTGGGTAAGGCGGCCGAATCGTACGAGCGCCCCTTTCGTCGGCGACTGTGGTGGGCATAACTTGGTTCAATCCCCAATTACGTTATGTTCTGTGTACTTTCGCAAGAAACTTTACAATTTTTTTAGTCTGCCGGTTTGAACCAATAGCTCTAAATTACAGTCGTAACTCTTTATTAATAACTAAAAAAGTAAAAATATTAACCGTGTAGCAGCACCTTGCTACCTATTCCTTCAAAAGTAGGTCCGTTTCACCGCTTGATGCTCACGATTTTGCGTTTAAGTTATTCTCATTTTTAGGCTTTTTTTTAAGGGGTTTGAAGCTCAAAACAATTTCAAATTTTCTTTAACTGGACCCCAAAATATATTTTTTAGCTTTCTGATAATTTTACCTATCTTAGCTAAAACAAAGTATATCGAGTAGTGTGTTTCATTTTTTCACCACTTTTGAATTTCAAAATGCCTGGGGTCACTATCGGTGGTATTTTGGATAAAAAGTTTACACCCCAAATTTTTTTCAATTATGACGTTATTTTGAGGTGCCCACGACGTATGAAATTTCGAGGTTCCGATTTTTCGCAATTTGACCGTATCTCCCCAACCGCTTTTTGTAAATCGACAAAATTGGTATCAAAATGCGCAGAATAGTCGGTTTCCTATACCTGATCTAGAGAAAATTTTTGTCTATCTTCTTCAGAAAAAAAGTTATTCTGAAAAAACTAAATTTGCACCTATTTTTTCGTACTGGAGCATTCCAGTGGAAAATGTTTTTGTTTTTTCCACTTTTATTGCGTAGCAAAGCCTACAAGCTGTCTTAAACTGAGGTTATTTTATAAATTTGTCCAAAAAGAACAGGTTTCAGTTATTTAGCCATGGCTTTGAGAAGTAGTGGGCCTATTACCAAGTCGATGTAAATCTTTAAGCTTGAGAAAAACATGCTCCAATGTAGTTGTATATTTACTTTTACTTGAGAAATCAGTTAACTGTAACTAATCCTAAGTATTTTAACAAACTACCCTATTACAAAGATGTGAAAGATCAACTGTTGTTAGAGGTGTTAAGTATATGGACAAAAGCTAGTCTTCCTGTACTTAGCAAATAGAGGATAGAAGCAAAGATTTAATACATAGATATAACGCTTTAAGAAAGAAACGAAGCATAAAGGTAATAAAGTGGATGAGGAGTGGTTGCATAGGTTATTTGATATATGCACGTGCAAGTGCTCACTTCCCAAAAACCCGTTGATTAACAACAAAAGGTTGGTGTGCAGCTGCGAGGCAGCTAATTGGTTATGATATCCATATTCTGGATTCTTGTTCCCCACAAATGAAATTTATCTTGCCCATGTAATCTGCTATGTTGATGGCGAAAGAAAAGGTCCTGGAGCAATGCAAGATGGAACTTTGTTGAACAGAATATCAGCGTTAGACAAGCCAAATAATGAAACGTTTATACCAAGGGATCAGTTGGACGTTCCGGTAACCAGAATTGCTACTGTGCACTTAAAAGCCAAGCTGGAGTGGTTTTCTCAACAAAAGCGCAATAAAGTAGAAAAACACAGTTTTAGAAATGATCAGCTATGCATGCTAGTCTTGGCATGCTATATCATCACCAATATTTCACAAAATTTAAAGAATCTGCTTTTTTATAAGCAAGAACAAATTTGCCATTCTCGATGGATTGCTATTGCAAATGGTTATATGAGAATATTTATTTTTAACTCAAAAAATATCACTGATACTCAGAAAAACAAGCTTCAGAAGATAGTTTCATACACCATCATTTCTGATGATACATTTAAACCCCAAAGCTCCAGAGGGTCCTTTTATATTTCACCGCGATCTGCTTAGCTGTTTTGTTGAAATCGACCCAAATATCACTGATGTTGTTATGAAATATTTCTTGGCTCATGCGTCGCAATGGCTCTTTTGGAAAAATGTTGCTTAAGTGTGCATGCCAAAGCTGCACCATACACGGCTAAAACAGTTAAAAGTCTTTGACTGAAGAAGTAAATGTGCGATCGCTCCTTTAAGACCGAAGAAGTCGTTTAAAGCATTTCTTCACAAACAGGAGTAAAAAAGCCTTATGTATATCAATGACTCGTGTTCAACTATCTTTCTGGAAGTCGATTGATAACCAAAATCTCTCGACCGAACGAAGAACTGGAAGATTGAAAGAACTGATCAACAAAAAAATCCGAGATGAGCCAACTCAACTTAACCATTCTGATTTGCGTTTGCATGCTCATTTGTGTAATAAGAAAATTAGTGAATTTTGAGTAACAATAAAAAGCTTGCAAGTTGTGCCGGTTGTTTTGTGTGTGTAAATTATGCTATACAAGCAAGTTAGATGTAGTAGACAATATGCTTTGATAGGCAGTAGAAAAATATGCTTTTTTTAACGACGAGCTTAAACATAACGCAGAACAGCACATATACAGTACCATTCAAAATTTTGCTTTAAGATGACAAAATTTAGTTTTTTTGGTATAACTTTTTTTCTGAAGGAGATAGACAAAAGTTTTCTCTAGATCAGGTATAGGAAACCGACTATTTTGCGCATTTTGACACCAATTTTGTCGATTTACAAGAAGCGGTTGGGGAAATACGGCCAAATCGCAAAAAATCGGACCCTCGAAATTTCATACGTCTTAGACCACCTCAAAATAACGTCATAATTGAAAAAAATTTGGGGTGTAAACTTTTTATCCAAAATACCACCGGTAGGGACCCCAGGCATTTTGAATTCAAAAGTGGTGAAAAAATGAAACACTTTAATATCGAGCCTTAAAACGAATAATTCTGCAGATCAGAAAGTAACTAATCTTTTTACATTGAAGTGATTCGTAGATTATCTATTATTTTGATAAGAGAATTATAATTTTTTTTTTTTTTATTTATTTCATTTTTACTCACAATCAACTTGAAATTAATCATAGTGCATGTAGAAATAAAGATTGTGAATAAGGAAGTAGCGACTAAACGAAGTACGTTATTACATGCACAACGTCAACGAGAAAACAGTTTTTGTGTGCAGATGAATCAACTCCAAAAGAGAATGAGGAAGAATTTCAAACATTCTGTAATGCTTCAGAAAAAAAACAAATCAACGAGTGCGATGTCGTCCATGATGAAAAAGGATTGTTAAAAAGACGAAATCTAGACTCGTACAGCCATGGTGACGATGTTCTCTTGAAACCAATAGTTGCAGCAAAAGAAAATGAAGAAGAATTTTTGGTTCAAACGACTAATTTCGAAAACGATGATTCAAAGCACTTGAAGAATCACAGAGTGAGAGCCCTCAGCAATAGCGACACTTTCCTTAACAATTGTTTTCTACCCGCAACAAACCAAAGTTCTGATTTTTGCGATGATTTTTCAACGGCTTCTCGTTTGAAAAAGGATTCGGCATTTGTAAATTTCGGAAGCAATTTCTCGCTAAACCATTATCCTTCTGAGTACTCTCGTAAGCCGCTCCCATGTTCAAACTCTTTTTCGCGTCTCGATAATTTTAAAGAAGTGTCTAAGTCGACAGATCGCTGTTCTCCTTCGATTTTGCCTGGATTTTCGCCCAATAGAGAAACTGTCTAAATCTTGCCTTTCTACGTTTTTATCCAATGGTTACAAAGTGTTGATTTGAGTTGTGTTTTATTTCAAATTTTTTAATTCCTAATTTTATAAAAAATTAAAGTTTGTGCAATTGCCCAAAATTTTTTTGTTTTGCCTATTTGTGATAAATTTGTACAGCAAGAAATTCTTTAACAGTGCTTTAAAAGTTCAGCCCTTAATTGTCTGATCAATTCTTGGTTTTCTGATACCAAGGTAAAGTCAGCTGTACCAGGGACAATAGCTTACGTTTTTTTAGGGAGAGAACAGATACTGAAAAAATGTGTTTATACCCTTATGGTATATGGCTAAAATGTTAATATCCAACCTTCTTTTTATTCATAATTATAAAATAAGCATAAAAAAGGAAGGCAAAAAACAAACTGCAACTCTGAACCCTTGTTAAATCCAATCCTTAAAAGTTTTTACGATAACCTAATATTTGCAGAACGTTCTAGAACTTACAAATTCTTTATAGCAGACTACCTGCTTTTTAAAACTTGGTTTGCTTTAACTTTTACGCCTCAAAGTTCCACATACCGGTAAACGAAATTGAAAGACGGCAAGTTATAGCTGACAGGAAGTGGAGCACAATGCAGTTCGAGTACATTAGGATTCCATAATCAATTATTGAGCAGCGAATTATATTTACAAAAGAGGATGTAGTTTCATAGTAACCACGCGCAAATTGGATTCAAGTTACAATTCTTATTATCGAAGTTAGTTTCGTTTTTTTTTTCAAGCTTATTGCTGGACATCCTCGTACAATCAAATTAATATAGTTTAAAAAAGAAGTTGTAAGCGATGATCTAATAAAATTTCTGAAGTTGAAATCTTTGGCAAGAGCAGCAGCAAACCTTTCTTTCCTCGTGCTAATTATAAGCGGGAAGGGCGCCATCTATTGTATGTGACAATTGATTGTTTCACTTTTCTTTAAAGACTAAATATGAAGCGTTAGGTCAGTCGTCAATTCCGTAAAAAAGGTAAAAAAGACGTTAAACTTGGGCCTCGTCTAGCGCCATCTGCAAGAAAAATAACTCAGCCACGCTACCCGTTCTGGTGGGGCGTGGGAAAGCTTTGCGTTCGGAACAGATTAAAAAGCAGACAAGAATTTACAGTAAGTTGGATTTCATTTTTCACTTTGAGTCGTAACGTACTAATTCACACCAATCGAACAATACAAACACTGTCCCACGACAGAGGGTGTTGTGTATAATTGACACAAAAAGGCACTTTTGGCATATATGATTTGCACAACATGTATCATCACAGCCAAATTCATCAAAGTATTTTAAGTTCCAGTTCAAAAAATAAGACCTTTAAACACTAATCTACGCAATCTCATAAAACATCGTACTTAGTATTGTTCTCGAATTGTTTATAAAGATGCAACAACACTAAGACATTTGGATGCTGTCAAGCCACAATTCTTACGTAAACAAATCTTGCCGAAAGCACGAAAAGGCGACACCCTGGCGACACCTATTGTTTCAAAGTAACGCGCTTAAAACAAAGAAAACACGGGTGGGTACCAAGGGATTTTTCAAAATCAAAACAAAGTGCAAACCTGACAGTGACTTTCGGGATAATTATCGAAACATGGACGGAGGTAAAGAGACAACGAGTTGAATGCAATAAACTACAACCATCATTTCTTTGATGCAAAAACTTCTTCACGCACAAGTATGACAATGATGCGAAACAAGTTGCGATGAAAGGCAAACGAATTTCAAATCATGCGGCGCCAGACCAAAAATCAATGGCCATCCACGACTGTAGCTTTTCTACAAACACAGCAACGAGATTTTGCAAAAATTTCACGTGAAAACCACGTGAATTTTTTGTGGAATTTACGTGCTGTGTTTCCTGGGTTAAACGTCGCCGCTACACCTGGTAGAGTAACTGTTCAAAAGGCGACGATAAGGTCTCACTTCTGATCAAAATTAAGTAAAACTTTGCTGAGCAAAATGATGAAAGGTAGTTAGAGATTGATACAAATAACATACAGTGTTATTTATACTATCAAGCATCGAGCTATTAAAAGACCGGTAAAAGTATTTTCACAAGAATCTAAAAGTTTGACGTAAGCTGCCGTCCATGGAATTCAGGACGACGAGAAATGATTGCACAAAGTAAAGGTTCACAGTGGGCTTATTCAGCAAGAGCAAAGAGTCATCTTCGATACCGTAATTTATTGATGCTTTTTAAAGTTTTCGCCATCATTGGAGCAACTCTGGGCGCTAAAAAAAAAAAACAATTTCCGGTTTTAGACACGGGTCAAAAGATAACACAATAATAAAAAGCGAGTGGTTTATGTAAAATGGTTCTAAGTTCTTAATAGCTGCGTTTGAGGTTTGAAGCGTCGTAGAACAAAGAAATTTCCAATAAACTTCTTCCAAGCAGCGGGCTTGATTAAGCAATCATTTTAAAATCACTAAATTCAATAAAGGATTGAACAGGAAAGCAATAAGTTAGTTAACTTATCAGACCGGGGCAATGACTTCCCCCATATCGCGCCAGCTCCACCGTTTCCAAACAAGAAAGAAAACAAACAACACTGTATGGAAGCAATTAACAATTAAATCGTGGCTTGCATTAAAAAACTTCGCTACGAGACAGTTGTATATCCTTAGGAATGGGTCTGGTAAACCCAGCACCACCACCACCACCACCACCACCACTGCTATCAACACCTTACCTTGTTTTTTGTTCATTGCATTACGGCTGTTGCCGCCCATGTTATCAACGGTACTGGCTGTAATTGTTCCGGGCGGCACTGACAACCGGATCTCAGACGCCTGCTTCTTAAACGACGATGCTGAAGAACCTAAATAAATCGGTTTCAAATCAACAAACAATTTATTTACAAAAACAGTTCGTTTCTAAAACGATGCCTTGATCTGGTGGCAAACTTTAACCCGTGTTACTACTACCAGTAATCCGTGTTAAGAAATTGAACAAAGGACAAGACTAAAAAATTCAACTAAAGCGTGGAATTAACTTCTATCACTTTGTCATCATCATTATCATATCATTTCCACCACTATCATCCATTACTTTCATTATCACCGCACTCACTTCCATCTCGGGTATCAGAGCTCGGTTCGTAGGGAATCGGCTTCTTTCCAGCGGTACCATACTTCATCTGAGCTCGCAGCACATTTCGGGGGGCCTTCGCTGTCCCGACCCCCACGTAGGCCAGCTTGGTTCGCTTCTCTGCAACAATGGTCAGTTGGTCATCTGAATGAACAAAAACCCTAACGATTTCAACCAACCGAGAGGTTTTGCCTTGTTCACTTTGGCTTGAATGGAGTGAGTCAATCGAGCTAGTTTCTCCTCTCTCGCGTCGTACAATCTCTACAAAAGATGTCGGTTATCAGGTGTTTCGTGCTCGTGTAGGTTTAAACACTGATTCTTGTAAATTTAAAATAAAGATAAATATTTAAAGTATTAATTGATTCTCGAAACACCGAGCAAATTATTTAGATTGAATGCATTGCAGTGCCCTGTGCTCTGTTGTTGAGATGGCATAAAATTTATGTAATTCAAACATACAAATGTTTTGCGATGTATTTTAATTAGCATTTACCCATTTAAAAAAAATGCAACCTTGGTAATAAAAGGGTTAAAAATTCAAGTAACACGATAAGGCTGCAGTATTGGCACACACACACACATAAAGTGGAATTCTTCATGTTTGTTTACATACCGGGCGTTACATAACCCACTTATAAAATTCTTTAAATTTCGAAAATAAACTGACTCTTTTTGATGATTCAAAAAGAAAATTACGGAATTCGGAGGAAATAAGAGGAAAGAATTTATAACCGCGCTTCAAATTTCGATTGTTAAGTCCTATTGCGAAATTCAAGTTTAAAAAACAAAACGAACAACACTTGCAGTGTAACAGTCATAATGGGTTTGAATAAGGGTTGTTTTTAATCAGCTAGTATTAATATAAAGATTCGTTTTTACTACGAGCGGGGAATGAAGTATTCTAAGTTTTTTATTGATTGCTTTGCTTCGGTTAGCGCTTAAGCAAGAGTAAAAGAAAAGTAAAAAAACAATAGCAATAACAAAATTGCTCCATTCCATGCTTGTAATGGAAACGGGCCTCTAAAATTACAACTTTTTTATACAACAAAATACTCTGACCGTGATTGGAAGATGCAACCACAAACAACTTGCAACAGTTCATAACAGGCGAAAAGAGGTGATAAAAAACAGGGATGCCAACATGAAAAATAAAAAAACAGAACAAAAATCGATCGAGTTGGAAAAAACCCTCTTCATGTACGCTTCTAAATCACAAGGGAAAGCGGAGGCTTCGTTTACAGATTCAATTTGACGAAATGATTCAAAAAAGGCTGAAATTCTTCTTGCAGACAGAATACGTCTCGGATTGAAAATCAATGCGGTAGTCAACGAGTTCAATTCATTCGAATCAGTAAGAAAGTTCGCTGGAGAAAGTGACCATCTCCTTACCAAGTACATCTCCCTCCATGACTCCATCTCTTCCGGCTGACTCCTGCGGAAATCTTGTTCCGCGTGTCGCTGCCACAGGTCGCCAGTGTCGTTCAGTAGATACTAGAAAACCGAGTTCAAGAAATCAGTAGCGAGAATGAATACTGAGAAGAGGAGAGGTTCGTTCTCCTTTCAATGGACTAAACCAGTTTTTCTGACGAGTGCATGATTTGTTTACGTTGTAGTGTCAGAAAAATGTATTCGAATTAAGAACAAATCGAAAAACACACCAAGAATTTTTAGAATACCAACGACGTTTTTAATAAAAAAATTAAGAAACTACTTCAATATCATGCACATAACGACGTTCTATTTCATTATGACGCGACACACGCGCTGTATAAGCTTGAACTCACCGGGTTGGAATCTTCGAGTCTGTACAGTTGCTCAACGTTGCACCGCTCCAAAACAGGTTTGATGATGTCATAGGGCACTCCAATGACGTCAAGCTCTAAACAACCAACGTCGTCGTAACAACTGACAACGCAAGGAAAAAACCAATAACTCACTGTCGATGTTGTTCAAGAGAACGTTCATACACTGGTCGTAGAGAGAAAGCATCTCTGAAAAACAAGGTCATCACGGTACAAAGGCGAGTTTAAAAAACAAAGATCCGACAACTTTGTTTTAACATAATATTCTTATGCGTTTTTTCAATGAAGAGGTTTTTATCAACTAGGGAGCACAAAAGTGAAGTACTCGACAAGAACACTTACTCGGGAGGTGGTTTACTTTCTGACCGGAGTAAACTTGCATTCTTTTCGAGTTTCTCTGCGTGTGTAAGGCCGCAGCCAGCTCGTCAGTCATCAGATCCGACTTGCTGGATGTCCTCCTCACATCCACAGGAGCAACGGATGGCAACGGACGATAATTGGACTGGAAAAAATTAATTTGATTTTAATTTTGTTGTTTTTAGGGTAAAGGAATAATAATTAAGCCATTGATCAATCAAAACCGATTAATGAAATAAAAGTTTCTTAATTTTTATAAAAAAAAAAAAAGTAAACAGGATAAATGCTAGAATAGAGATGGTGAATCTTTTTCATATAACTGGTTGAAAAGCGACAGTTTATTTAAGAACACAATTTAAGAGTGTCATATTCAATGGATATAGTAAACTAAGATCCTCTTTTTAGTCTTTATTTCCATTAGAAAAATACTTTCGGGAACACATATTTTCTAAAAGTCAACTGAAAGTTAATATGACGTGCTGTACAAAAACGCTGTTTAATTTTTTAAAACAATTAAATGACAACACGTCACTAAAGTTCCAAAAATTTTAGAACGACAGATGGATTCCTAAAGTTTTAGTAGCTTGACCGCGAGTAACAGGTTGGTCATTTCTGCGGAAGAATGTAATTGAAGATAATTTGAAATTGATGCTATGACTAAGCAACTCTTCATATTTAAAAAAATCCTTGCAGAGAAGAGTTTCTAAACTGGGGGCCCATAGCGACCTATCAAGGGGTCTTCTAAAATAATTTTTCTAAAAGATAACAATTTGCGATCAACATTTCACATTATCCAAAAGCATTCCTAAGATTTCAATAACTTGCCGATGATAAGCGCGTTATAAAAAAGATTTTAACGTGACGTTGAAGCAAAATCTTTTCCGAAAGTTTTCCAAAAAGATTAAGGCTTGTGTAAAAAAAGCTTCATAAAATTAGCTTAGTGGTCCACGTATTTCAACGAGCTTAGAAAGCCTGCCATAGAGCAGACGATCAAAACATACTAAATTAAATTAAATGTGAGACAAACATATAACTGACCAAAACTTTTGGAAGCTGAATTTGAACTTTTGATGAGCTGGATACCAACTTTGGTGCTCTTGCCTGTGAATAAAACAAATATATAAGTATGAAAAACCGTTGGATGAGCAAGCAAAAAATTTAGTTACTTTTTACAGAAAAACGCAAAAAGTTAACCAAGTATTAATATTAACCAATTTTATTATTAACCAGGTATCAAATCGATAATATTGAATTGCGATATTTAATCTGGTTTCTTCCAAAACTAAATCCCTGCACTATCTTCTGAGGGGCTTACCCTCCCTCGCTGTGCTTTCTCTCGTTTACGCTGCAACGGACACAGCACTCTTCTTGCTACAGAACTTCACACCATCGGTCGAGCCGAGACTTCTTCGTGCAGCAACTGTGTTCCGAATCACGGGACATCTTTCACTTCGTGCTAGACCGCCCTGCACTTGACTCCTGCGCCTTGCAATATTCGGCCCCTTTCTCACCATTCTAGACCTCTGGTCTCATCCCTGGGGGGTTGCACAATTATTGGGACTCCGCGAAGTTGACCCGCGTCCTTATGCCTAGAAATGGGTGGGGTAAGCCCACCACCACCACCATAATATTGAATCATTATTCGTTTCTTTTGGTAAAGAAAATTATATTAAAAAGGTGAGATTAAAAGCAATTATATAAAAAAGTTTAACATAAATCAAGATTTTTGTTTAGTGATCAAGTTTTAACTTCTATTTCCTTTGTATAAAACAAAACTACAATAATGCAAAAAACCGAGTGGGTAGGAAGACTGCAGTGACTTACATCCGATTTATTAGAAGCTGGCTTCACTTTTTTCTTTTTCTTGATCTTTGCAGTATCCATCATCATGAACTGCTCGAAGGATAAGTCTAAAAAAAGGTAAAAAAGAATGAAAGGATACAAAAGTAACGCAGAAAATTTCTAGTTTTACCGTTGGAATTGGTTTTCTTAATTTCTTTATGCTTCGTTTTAGTCGTTTTTTTACTTTTAATTTCTTCATTTCGGCTTTTCTTTAATACCGTTGAGGAGTTTTCTTCGGCTTTACGCTTGTCTGTGACATCACAATAAAATTAAGATGAACAATCATCTCAATCACACTTACAAATCACAACCGGCAAAAAAATTTCTATTTAATCAATACGGACAAATATTCTTTTACCCTAGGCGAAGAAACTAGCTTGTTGTAGTTAGCGACACGCAAACTAAGCTTAAGGGCACTTCTGGGCCTACCGCCGTGCATTATACAGTTAAGTAAAAAGTGTCAGTTTACATTCTAAGATTTGTTTCTTTGGACATATATAAACAAATTCATATCACTGATTGCAAAGTTAAAAAGGAAATAATTCACTTACTATTTAAAATTTTTTCACTTTTCTTCTTTGCGGAAGAAATTTCAACTTGCGTAGTAGCATTAGAATTAGATGACGTGGAGAGTTTCTTAAGCATTTCTTTATTCTTTTTAAGATTTTCGTTTTCCGTAACTAAATGATTAGTAAGCACATTTTTTTTATGTTTATCAGTGTTTTTTTCACTTTTGCTGCTTTTGCTCAGTTTTTGCTTTTTTAAATTATCCGTGATGCGGCCGTAATAAGGGTTGTAATCGGGGGAGTGGCTTTTGGAAGAAAGGGTTTCGGAAGAGACAGATGGCGCATACATATCAGCATCTTCATCATCTAATTGCGGTGATTCTTGATCTTCTCGTGATGAAGGATAATCATCATCACTTGCAATTGGACTTGCATCTTCATCGTGTGGAGAATCATCTTTATCTTCCCGCACCTCTTCATTGTAATCGTCGTTATACGAGTGTTCATAATCATGCTTCGGCTTCTTCTGTAATTTATATCAGAAAAAATATCTTTGACAATTTTAAAAACAGCATCAAATGGAAAAACAAAACAAAGATTTGAGAAATTCAAAACGAAACTTACAATTTGTAAAATATATAACAGTTCATGACTAACAAACTGCTCTTTCTTTTTACAAAACTGTTTGATACTTCAATATCTGACTAAAATAAGCTATACATATCTATTTTTATAGTTTATGAGAGAATATACAGGGTGACCCAAAAAAAAACAGAACCCATACAAATTTCATTAAATCTTATCTACATCAATAGAATTTCAAGATACTTGGTCGACTTAAATATCAATCTTTGTACCATCATTCCTCAAAGTTTTAGTTATTTTGGTTGCTTTATATTAAAGTTACGTATTGTTTAAAATATGGTCAAAATGGGCGCAAAAGCATTGGAGGAAAACTTGCAGACGTCACGCAAAATTGTCACTCACTCAAACTGATCTCTCTTTCGAGATTTCTCAAATTTTTGCAGTATTAGTGCCTTTAGTTCATTAATGTTTAAACTAAATTTTTTTTCAGTTATCAAATTGAATTGATTGGAAATCTTCTTAAGTTTAAATTACATCATGAGGTCGAATTTAGCGTCTTTAGAGGCTATTGCACGCCATATTTTTAAAAAGTTTGTAAAACAGAGCTGTCTATGTTCAACTATGTGTGAAGTGTGAATGGTAATTAGTAGCAACAATTATTACATAGTAATCAATCAGATTAAAAAATATAAAACTGCAATCAATAAACTTAAAATAAATGTACCTTTTTCATTTGCCAGTTTTGTGTAGGGTCATATTCTTCTCTAGTTTTGGATTTCTACAGCAAAGAAGAATTAGCAATACTTAGAAAATCAATTGGGCAATTATTACCTTTATGTGATATTGTAAATCAAAGTGACTAATAAAATTCAGTAAAAGTTACAAAAACCAACCTTTTCTTTTTTTGATTTCATCTCCCAGTTTTTAGTAGGGTCATACTCTTCATTTTTAGAACTTTGATGATCAATATAGTTAATAGATAAAACAGATTGTTGGTATTCAGGGACATGAAGCAATTTTTTCCATTTCAAAACTATTTCTTTAGCAAAACTTCCAATACCATTAACTTTTTTTAATTTATTAACAGCTTTGCCAACTTCAGTTTTCTAAAATACAACAAATAATAATTAATCACAAATAGAATAAACTATACAGTCAATCTATATTTGAAAAACAATTCTTAATTCTCATTGATTCTGAGAGTAAACTTTACAGCATCGTAATAATTAATCAAATTAGGTAATTGGCATCTGCACATATTTGTTGTTTCCAGGCACTTTGCTGCAGCCTAGGCATTTTCTCAATTAATGAAAAAGGTTTGATTCAATGCAAAAAAGTTATGGGTGTCCATAAAGTCTTGTTACAATTTAAATAATTTATTACAAAGGCAGTTGATGAGATATCTTATATAGATTTGTTTTTTTATTAATCAGTGTTTATTAAAGTTTTTATTCAAACTAAAATTTTTTGTTGCAGATTAAATTTTATGTGTTTAATAAATGTGTTAATAAACCTTTGCAAAACGGCTACTCCAAGAGAAGGCACAACGTGTATCCTGGTTTATTGAGACAAAACCAGATGTTTAGGCTCAGCGAAAATACAGAACTAAGTATGGAAGAGATCCACCATCAGGTCCTTCAATTCATCGATGGAAAAGAAATTTATAGAGACAGGGTCAGTGTTGGATACAGTTAGAAACGGGTGACCAAGAACATTTGGAGAAATTGTGTTTTCTCTTGAGGAGTAGCCATTTTGCAAAGATTTATTAACATATTTTTTAAACACATAAAAATTTAATTTGAAACAAAAAATTTTAGTTTGAATAAAAACTTTAATAAACACTGATTAATATAAAACAAATCTATATAAAATATCTCATCAACTGCCTTTGTAATAAATTTTTTAAATTGTAACAAGACTTTATGGACACCCTGTATGTTGATTTGGGAAAGCAATTTTAAATAGCGGTTTTATTATTTCTCTGCTGATATCAACCTTGTCAAAATCTTGTAAATGCAAGCCAAGACCAGATGAGTTTTTTAAAAAAATAAACTTTGCTCACCTTGTTCCCTAAAGATACAGATTTAAAGACAGATAGAGAAATTTTGCACAGTGATCAGTTACATTTGATTCATTCCTTAAAGGGAAACAAAAGAATAAGCAAGATTTTGAGAGAAAATCCTGAGTTGTTTAAAAATTGTAATTTTGACAAAAGAACAAATCTTTTTGACAATATGTTTTGGCAAAGAGGTGAACTTTTTTGAAACAAAATACTTTAATACATTGTTTGCTTAAAATAGGGCTTTTTAAACGTAAGTTAATTTTTTGTGCCTCTTTTTGCACACTGCCCACTGGAGACTTTACCCCAGAGAAGTTTGCCAATGCCCTGCAGCTGCTCAAGTTAAGGAAAGCACCAGGTCTCATTTTTTTGTCTGCAGTTCATAAGCTATGCCAGAAATGCCAGAAGTCCTGGGTAAACAAGTTTCTGTCTTTCTGTAAGCACACACTCAAAGCTTCTGAAAATTTGAAGAAGAGCATTAGCAGTTGTCATCCTAAAAAGTCAATGAAGTAACCAGAGCATCTAAAGAGTTATAGACCATTTCTCTTTCGTGAATCCCTTACAAGTTTTTGGAGTTGATTTCCTGTATTGAATCTATTGTTGAACTGCTGCTTTTTGGGAGAAAGCTGGGTTTTGAAATAGAGATGAAGTTACTATCCTGAATCAAGAAATTAGGAAGTCTCTTGACTGAGAAATAAACAAATGTTATGCTTATTGACCACACAGAAGCCAACAATACCATATGGTACCATGGTCTCACTTGTAAGCTTTTGCACCTGGTTTCTTTGATTATGAAATCTCATGATTTCTTTGATCATGAAACTTGTTTAAAATCCCAGTTTAACTGCACTGGTGATGGCCAAAACGGTACAAGACAATTGATTAAACAACACTTAATCAAAACAACATTTGATCAAAAAAACAACATTTGATTTACTTGTGCAGGTTTCTATTATTGAACAATCTCATCATTATTGTAAATTAGATTTATTTAAAGCAGAGGCTATCAGTAAGAAGTCAATTTGTTTTTAAGTATTGTATAATGTCCAGGTCAGGGTTCCTTAACAGGGGACCAGATCACAAGTAGACCTCTGCTTGTAGTTTTATTTCTTTTAGATCTTTATTGCTGAAATTTTTTGGCATTCTCTTTATATTGTAGTCTTATTTCAATGACACACAGTTAAATATATTATGTTATACCAAGGCAACACCCAAAGGAGGTAAGCATTTTTGGAAAGAATTACACTAACTTTCAAAAGAAAAAAAAATTTAAAAAGCAATAAAATTTGAACACAAATTGTGCTAGTAGTTTGAGAGCACCACAGGATTTTTTAACAGTGGGGGCACTTCCTGCCCTCCTCCCAATCTCAATAGTGTTAACCTGTTACCTTTGAAAGATGTCATTTTTCATCTGCACTATGGGTCTTATCATTGGTTAGACAGAAAAAATATTTCGATCGCAACTAAATTGAGCAAACATTTCAGCTTATTTATTTTTACAGTGTAAAAAGTGCAAAATGAAAATAGTTCAGTTTATAACAGATTCTTAAAAAACATACAACTATTAATTAATTATACCAAATATTTTTGTTATTATAATAAAAATTGCTTTTTACACCTGTTTGCCAAAAACCAAATTGTAACCAGATCAATTGATGATATTTCAGTTTCATTATTATAAAGAAAAAAAATTGTTATCAAATATGTTAAATTACTTGATACAAAAGGAGCAAAAAAAATCATAAAAAAGTTTTTAAAAACTTTCTTGTGAAAAAATCATGATGGCTTTGCAATGCTTTCTTCAAAAGTTTCTGTCATGATATGATTAATTGTCATTTTAATCTATGGTTGTTTCAATCAACTATCATTTAATCAACTGGCATTTAATTAATTGTTGTTTGATCAACAGTCATTCAACCAACTGTTGGGTCACAAGCCAAAACAGCAGGTTATAATGTCTGAGAAATTACATCACCACAGATCAGTTTTGGCACATCTCTTGCAAACATTTCACATGAAAGAAACAAAAAATTGTGCACTAAAGTTGTCTATTTTTTATTAGGGCACAAGCTTTCATGGGCTACTGCTCACTTCATCAGGTGCAATGGAATAAAAATGCAATTAAAACAAGATTTACACAATGGCATTAAATGTAATAAAGAGACATATGTAACATAATGAAATATAAAAATATTGGATAGAAAAGACTAAGTTTGAGAAAATATGGCAGTATGGTAAATTACAGCAATTTAAACAAAAAACAAATGTGAGAAAATGGCATGCAAGTATAGAACCAGGGCTGCGAACTCGAAGCATTTTTAATCGAGTTCGAGTTCACAAAAAATTTGCAAGTCCGAGTTCGAGTTCTTTAAATTTCAATTTTTCGAGTTCAAGTTCGAGTTCAAGTTCACAAAATAAAGTTGAAAAAATACAGTCGGAATAGAGTTAAGAGAATAATTCAACCGCGAAAAACTGAGCATATGTTAAAAATGCTTTGTCATCAATGTTACCAATTTTAATCTATTATTAAACAAAATAAAAGAGGATAGCAAATTATAATTTGGCACCAACGCTGAGAAATGTTATAGTTAAATTTACTCATTAAATGAACTCAAACATCACAAACTTTTTTCAAGTTCGAGTTCAGAAATTTTTATTTTTTGAGTTCGAGTTCAGCCAAAATTGCCGAGTTCTTCGAGTTCGAACCCTTCACACTAGCTTTGACCTTTTGCGTTCAACAATGCAAGATGGAGTATCACTACCACTACAACCATAAAATATCATGCAAAAGAGCAAACTGCAAACAATGTGATAAGGTCATGCCTCATTTCAGCATCATTCTGATGGGGTTTATAGTGTGACAGCTGTAAAAAAGAACCTGTTCAGCTGATTGGTTAATAAATGCCCAACAATTTAATAAGTCTGGATCCTCCAAATAAACATCTCCAAACAAAGAAGCTGGTAAATAAAGGTAAGAAAAACAAAAATCCTGCAAACACTTAATAATTTTTTTGAAGTAAGCTGACACTTATAATGTTTAATCTGTTAATGTTAAATAGTTTACAACTTACCTGCAAAATTTCAATGGTCATATCAACTTCATTGAGCTTTTGTAAAGCCCGCAGTATCTATAACATAATGTTAAACACTTTTTTTTCCTAAAGTATGAAGTTCACAAACATGACAAACTACAATTAAACAATGCAGTTTGTATTTTTTGACTATTTACTATGATACAAAAGCTTTCAGGGATATATATTATAGAATATTATCAAACACAATAAAATAATAAAACTGTAAACATATTAACTGAAAGAACTTGAAAATTAACAGTGACAATTCTAAAAATTACAAATAAAAAATACATGGAAAATCAAGTATTTTTTAAGTGTTAGAAAATGAGTAAATTTTAGTTATATAAATCAACTAAGAAAAAATTATTTCACACAATTACTGTAGAAAAACATGATAAAAACAAGTTAATGAAAGAAAACCAAACTAGTTTAATAGATAATACAAAATATTTGTGTATGTTCATATTTATAAGTGACCAAATTTCAAAATTTGTAAATATGCAAAATTTGAAACATCACAAAATATGATGCGAAATCCAACACAAATATTAAAAAATTGTGATGCTACAATCTCTTATCTAAAGTTATTAAAAATATGAAAAAGTTATTATAAGACCAGTTCACCATTATTAATCTTGCAGGTTTTAAGGATTCTCCATAATTAAAAGGTAATTAATTAAACTTAGTAAATAGTAACAAGAGTTGATTATTTGGGTCTCTTCAAAAAGTCACCATAAGCAATTTTTTCTAATGAAACTAACCCAGAATCCCTCTTTCAGCACCAGGATAGAATAAATAAGAAAACAAGAGAAAAAGGATCTCTTGAGAAATGATACCGTAGTAATTGCAGGAAGATCTGGGTTAGTTTCATGAACAAAAATTGCTTGTGGTGACTTCTTGAAAAAACTTGATTATTTTTGGTATAGATCAACAAAAGTGGAACAAACATGTAAAATAAGAAAAAATTTTGGGTCTCTTTAAGAAGTCATCGTAAACGATTTTTTGTTCATGAAACTAACCCAGATCCATCTGTTGTTACTATTGTATCTTTAAGAGATCCTTTTCCTTTTGTTTTTTTTTTATTTTCATTCAGGCATTGTAGAGGGGATTCCAGGTTAGTTTTACCAAAAAGAATTGCTTACAGTGACTTGTTTAAGTGACTTAAAATTCTATAACAACAACAAGCAATGTATTTTAATGGCAAACCTTTTACAAACCAACTAAATTTGGGTCTCTTCAGGGAGTCACCATATGCTATTTTTGTTTGTCAAACTAACCCAGAATCCTCCTGCAGTTACTATTGTTTCCTGAAAGAATTCTTTTTCATTTGATTTTTTTTATTTCCTTCAGGTACAGCAGGGAGGTTCCCAATTAGTTTCACTGATAAAAATTGTTTACAGTGATTTCTTGAAAAGAGCTCAGAATCTATTGTATATATTAATTAGATCTATATAATCTATTTATTTACATTAACATATCTTGAATAAAGATGTACTGCTTGCAAGTTCACTCACTGATGACATTAAATAAATATCAATAAATTAAAGAAAAAGTTAATAAAATTTTTCTTTTTAAGACATTTAAGCTATTAAGTAATTATGTTGTAATCGTTTTAATTAGATGGTGTATAACAATATGTATGGTATAAACTATCTATTACAGCATATGAAACTAACAAATATTAAACAGAACTTACGGTACCTTTTTTACATCATTGTTAGGATCCAATCTCTCTTTATATTTGTTTACAACAGCTATAATGTACTCCATCTTATAACTAGAAAAATATGCACCTGTAATGATAAATTTATACTTGTTACAAAAACATAGATAAATGTTAATAAAATAATAAACCACTTTTGCTTTGCTATTTTGATAATACCACAAAGTGTAAAGAACAATACTGATCGATAGGTCAACTTAAAATTTCAGTTGGTACAATGAGCTAAAATATACTTGCAAAACTTTATAACATGTTTTGACGGCGGTAGCTGTTTCGATGTTTGTCAAACACTAATGACTGTTAGCTTACAAGAAATTCTTTTAAAACCTAGGGTTTTTGATATACCGGTAAGCAATTTCAATATTTAAAGTTATAAATCAAGACTTTTTTATTCACACTTTAAAACCACAAATCATTTTGCATTTACTACTTCGGTCTTTTACACCGCATTCACTATAGTGCAAAGCGTTTCACCGGCTTTACAACATTGACTTATTTGCTAAGTATTCAGACACCACTGTAATTTTGGCAGAAAAAAATCCTAAATCCGAAAAAAAGAAAAAATGCCGCGGCAACACATGACGCATCTGACGCACGAGACAAAAGAAGCCACTAATTCTAAAGCATACAACGAGATTTTCAACTAGAATTTAAAAAACCTGTTTAACGCAAATTCATCTTCGACAAAAAATTAATTTTAATTAAAATTTCTTGAACTATTTAAATTTTTAACAAAAATAAATCAAAATAACAAGTTTATAATTAAATCACGATAAACTATTCCAACAAGCAGAATTTAAACTAGCGCCTGACTTTTAATTATTAAAATTCAAGCTTAAATTAAACAAACTTCCGGATCGATATTTATGCAATGTCACATATCACTTTGAAGCATATTTCATACTCATTACAAATCCGTTGTCATTATATGGCAACACCATACTAGATTTTACAGAAAAATGTCTTGAATGACACCTGGTCGAGAGCCAAAATCAACAGCGATTTTTAAAAACGTAAAATAACGCCCGACTTTTAATTGTTCGAATTCAAGCTTTCAAGCTTAAATAAATCAAACTTCCGGATCGATATTCATGCAATGTCACATATCACTTTGAAGCATATTTCATACTCATTACAAATCCGTTGTCATTATATGGCAACACCATACTAGATTTTACAGAAAAATGTCTTGAATGACACCTGGTCGAGAGCCAAAACCAACAGCGATTTTTAAAAACGTAAAATAACGCCCGACTTTTAATTGTTCGAATTCAAGCTTTCAAGCTTAAATAAATCAAACTTCCGGATCGATATTCATGCAATGTCACATATCACTTTGAAGCATATTTCATACTCATTACAAATCCGTTGTCATTATATGGCAACACCATACCAGATTTTACAGAAAAATGTCTTAAACGACACCTGTTCAAGAAGCAAAATCAACAGCGATTTTTAAAAACTTAAAATAACGCCTGACTTTTAATTGTTCGAATTCAAGCTTAAATAAATCAAACTTCCGGATCGATATTCATGCAATGTCAGTGGTACTAAGAGCAAATAAATATATTCAATTTTTTTTGTTGATGGTTATATCCAATTTTTGGTATTGAAACAAAGTCGTAACATCCAATGAATGTCGAAAATGTCCATTTGTGTCCCATGTTTTAGGTAAAGAATAAAAAAAATAAACACTTTTAATTGAGTCCATGATGTTTACTTTCGTCCTAAAATTACGGTTCTGACCATTATCAAAATAATGGCATTCACCTTCAAGCGATCCGATATTGTGGTCCACTTCCTATAATTGTAGGGGAAAATCTGATACCAATGTTTTAAACTCGGTTTTTTTACCTCCGTCATTTAACGGATCGTCCTTTGGCCCGAACTTGAACTCGCTTGACAATTTTGACAAGTTCGCACCCCTGCAGACAATTTTCAAATTTCGGTTATAATAATATAAACTATATCGTACAGTTACTTCCTATAAAAAGAAAACACATAACAACAATCGAGACAAACGTATTTTTTTTCAAGAACGAAATAAGATAGCAGGGGACCATATTTTAGAAGCAAAAATAAATCTAAATTATGCAGGTACAATAGGACTACTGGTGAAGGTCCTGCTAAAAAAACCTAACGATCCTATGTCACAACCTCATGGGTGGATTGGAATGTGGCGCAATAAATATCAATAAACCGTTACCGAAGTAAGCGACTCCGATTCTTCGCAGTGAACAAAAACCGACTATAAATGTCAAAAACTGCTTGGGTCAAATCACTAAATTTTTCTCTAAACAAAGTTGCACAGCCACCACAATTACCTAAACAAAAGAAAATATATTTTACGCAAAAAACCAACCTCATTTCCAAAGTGGTTGGAAAAGAAACTAACAAAAAAATTTCCCCTTTGTGATATTTCAAACAAAAAAGAAAAAATGTAACAATTTCCTTATAAAATATGATTCGAACAAATAAAACTTGAGCGCTATTTTAAATTTTTGAAAATCGCTGTTGATTTTGGCTCTCAACCAGATGTCATTCAAGACGATTTTCTCGTTAATCTATTATGTTGTTTGATGAGTATGAAATATGCTTCAACATGATATCTGACTGTTAGGTAACGCAAATCGCATTGGTGTAAATTTTTATGACCTATTTAGAAAATCAGATTGATTATTTATTTTTTATCTTTTGGCCTGTTGTAAATGCGATAAAATTGACACCTTTAAAAGAATCAACTAATTAGTTTGTGGATTTTTAAGTAACTGCACCTTTTTAAATGACCTGAAAACTTTGTTCTAATTGAATTAATCTTTTGTGACCTCGTTTTGGCGGTAACTTATACAATAGCATAGAATTGAATTTTATTGTTAAATTTGTCAACGGCCACGTGGTTTGGTTTGGATTTAGTATAATTAGAGTGAGAGATCACTCTTAAAAGTTTGGCTGAGATTGTCTCAGAGAACGGTGGCCGTGTTTGCTGAATCTATTATTACTTTTTGCTGTGTAACATTGACTGCGTGTGTGCAAGCCGCAGATAAGAAATAAATTTAATCCTTCCTCTCGTACAACTATAATTTAATTCTCGAGCGTCAGAGAGTGCTCATTTAAGTAAGGGTAGTTGTGACTTGAAGGAGGGATTGCGCCGAACATATTAAGACAGATTCGGCTTTTCAAAGACGGTTCCGGATATTGAGCTTCGTTTCATCGTTTAACACGCCGGCACCTTCGGCGGGGAGCGGATTGAGTCTTTCGTTCTTCAAGAATTTGAATTTATTATTTACTCTTTCAAACAAACATTGAATTTAATCATCAACAAAAAAAAATTGAATTTATTTATTTGGTCTCAGTACCAAAAATTGGATATAACCATCAACAAAAAAAATTGAATATATTTATTTGCTCTTAGTACCACTGACATTGCATGAATATCGATCCGGAAGTTTGTTTAATTTAAGCTTGAATTCGAACAATTAAAAGTCGGCGTATTTTAAATTTTTGAAAATCGCTGTTGATTTTGGCTCTCGACCAGGTGTCATTCAAGACATTTTTCTGTAAAATCTAGTATGGTGTTGCCATATAATGACAACGGATTTGTAATGAGTATGAAATATGCTTCAAAGTGATATGTGACATTGCATGAATATCGATCCGGAAGTTTGATTTATTTAAGCTTGAATTCGAACAATTAAAAGTCGGGCGTTATTTTACGTTTTTAAAAATCGCTGTTGGTTTTGGCTCTCGACCAGGTGTCATTCAAGACATTTTTCTGTAAAATCTAGTATGGTGTTGCCATATAATGACAACGGATTTGTAATGAGTATGAAATATGCTTCAAAGTGATATGTGACATTGCATAAATATCGATCCGGAAGTTTGTTTAATTTAAGCTTGAATTTTAATAATTAAAAGTCAGGCGCTAGTTTAAATTCTGCTTGTTGGAATAGTTTATCGTGATTTAATTATAAACTTGTTATTTTGATTTATTTTTGTTAAAAATTTAAATAGTTCAAGAAATTTTAATTAAAATTAATTTTTTGTCGAAGATGAATTTGCGTTAAACAGGTTTTTAAATTCTAGTTGAAAATCTCGTTGTATGCTTTAGAATTAGTGGCTTCTTTTGTCTCGTGCGTCAGATGCGTCATGTGTTGCCGCGGCATTTTTTCTTTTTTTCGCATTTAGGATTTTTTTCTGCCAAAATTACAATGGTATTCAGACGGTTCGGATTTGCTGTTCAAAGGAACTTTGTTGGGATCCACATCAAGTGAGATCAAAACCGATCCCCACTCCCAAAAAGACGGACACGCATTGTTTTTAGTTTATATCATAGGATCCGAAAAAGTATTTAAAAAATAAAGGTGAAGACTAAAAAATGCTGTTTTCTTTGAACTTTCACTTTCAATCAGTAACCAATTTTTCAATTCTTGTCGTAATTTGGAGGAATAGACAAACAAAAAAAATTAAACATTGTGAAACTGTAGCAAATTTGTGGAAATAAAATTGTCCCCCAAAAAAAATCAAACTGCCCCAGTTGGGCGATGCTATTTGAGCGCGTATGATGTTTCTCATCTGCTCTAGGTGATGCAGAAGCATAGCTGTCCTAGCCAAAAAAAACTAGCAGGGAAAATAAAATTTACCTATATTCTGTGACGTTTTGCCAAATCTTGATTTTCCAGTACGTTAAGGATATGAGAAAAAAATTTTGCCTGAAATTTAGGATGACGACCAAAAAGAAAAAAATATTTTACTTTGAATCTGTCTTTGATTTCTCGATTTTCGTCCCAAAAACAGTAGTCTCTAAAAAAGAAAGAATCTTTACCTTAAACCTTAATTTTTTTGCTTTTATGTTCTTTTTTGCTGAACAAAAAGTTATTTTGGGTCAAATAATCTCTTGTCGCTGCCCTGAACTTGCTGATTTTGCCCACATTTTTTCTACCACTGCCCAAAAAATTCTAATTTCGCCCAAATTTTTGAGACTTGAGGCAATTGCCTCTTTGCCCCAGAAATTAAGGCTATTTTTATAATAATTAAAATTCCGCCGGCGCAGATAATGTTGTTGCAGACTCGCGTGTTTGGGTTTGGGCCACCCTTATATACATTATTACACGCACTAGGTCAACTATTCATGATCGCTGTATTTTTATAACTAACTAACGAAGTTACTAGTAAAAACTGTGTAACGGTATTTTTACATAAAATTACTTTTTTCAGAGACAAAACAGCTTTTTGTCTTTATTTTGATGTGAAGAAGAACTTTTTATTCTTCAATGGACTTTCAATGACGAATGAATCTTTGTGCAAAACTTTGTCTGAGGTGATTTAACGGGCCAGAACCCCCTGCTTTTATAACATAATAATAATAACAATTTATACGCTTAAGTAATTGAAACAAACCTTTAAAATAAAAAGTGCTACAATACTTTTCAATACGCTTAATTTAATCCATTGGTCAGGTACTAAACTAAGCCCAACTACATGCTTACTCATAAAAAGTTAAAATTAATATTTGTTAGGCGAAAGTAATTAAGTATTATCCTAAATAATTTCACTTTTATTCAAATAGAAACTGTTTTTGGCATCACAAAAACTAGTTTGTATAAATTTTAAAAATGCAAGGTAATATGCAACCTTGCACTTTTAAAGTTTATACAAATAGTAATTTTAACCTTTTTTGTTGTTGCATCCTTGTAAAATCATCAACCATTTCTTGGCCCCTTTTTACATAAAACTGAAAAAAACTCTTGTTTTCCGGTTGTGTAAGTAAAAAGAATATGGCATTTTTTAAACTTTTATTCACATAAAAGGGCAAAAGAATTACACAAAATTAAAACGCATTTTAGTTTATGAATATGACCAAACTATGAATATGACCAATTTTGGTCATGTTCTTTGAAGCAGTTGCAGAGTTAGGAGTGATTTCCTACATATTTTTCTATAGTGATTTTGGTAATATTTGTTGAGTTAGGAGTAATTCCCTACTCTTTTTTCTATAGTAGATTCCTCGCTTGCCATAAAACTAACGATTTTTAAAATAGTATCGGAAAAAAAGACGTCATTAAAACTTTCACTATTGTTTGACGTTGTAAATGCCCAACTGTCTTTTGATTTTGCTACCCAAGCCAATGAAGGTAATCAAGCAGTAAAATTTTTTTTTTCCGTATGAAAATAATAAATTAATTAAAAGGATTTTATCATAAAAACTAAAATTTTAGCATAATTTTTTCGCTAATTGAAACAAAATCATCCTGTTTCTTTATTTTATTGCTAATTGTTCAAGAGGTTCCGAGACGTTACTAATTTTTCAGTATTGTTTGACGTTGTAAATGCCCAACTGATTTTTGATTTTTGCTACCCAAGCCAATAAAGGTAATCCAGATGAAAAAAAAATTTTTTCCGTATGAAAATTGTAAATGGTTAAAAGGATTTCATTATAAAAACTAAAATTTTAGCATATTTGATTCGCTATTGAAAAAAATCATCTTGTTTCTTTATTTTATTGGTAGAGTATATGCTAGAGTATTGCTAGAGGTTTCGAATCTTTTTAGAGTATATTTTTAAAAAGACAAATTTTCATCGTAAAATAGACAAATTTAAAGCATCTTATTTTGTAAGTTTTTGTAAAGAAAACTTCTTCTAACTGACATTTCTTTGTCATTATAGTGACAAATAAGTATTTTTCAAACTTTTACGACATTAAATCAAAAGAGCATAAATATGAATTAAAAAATTTATATGTTTTAAAAAACAAACCATTTGCAAATTCACTTTTTAAAAATTCTTTGAACAGATAGACGGGTGGAGTTGCTACGCACAAAAACAAAATTTCGAAACAGATTCGATGTGACAGGTGACACGAGAATTCGAACCAGGAAAGTCTCCTCGTGTTGGTGTAAAAAACCTGTGCATATGACGTTTTGATATTTGTTTTTAAAACTTCTTCAATTTTTTTCTAATTTTCACAAAACTGATTGTGAAAACATTTTAGTTGTTTTTAAGATCGTCTCACAGGGCTGTTTAGCACTTCATTATCCATAGTACTGGATACACAACACCTAAAATTTTATTGATTTATGATAAACCGAACCGTTTTGAAATCAAATATAATATGACTTTTATATTAATAAATTCCTCTAAAATTCAAGATATCAATTCAACCTCCTATAATTTGTTAAATTAGTTAAACTTGTAAAGTTAAGTTAGTTAAAAATTTGTTAAAACAACGATTGTGCTTAAATTTGTTAAATTAGTTTTTAGTATTAACAGCAACTCAACTGTTTGTGATATTATGAAAGAAAATAAATTGTTAACAATAGATCAACTTGTAACTAAAGAACTAATTGCATTTATGTTTAAGCAAAAAAATGATAAAAACCCAATTGCATTTAAAGATATTTTTACTAAAAACGAATCTAAATACAATACCAGAAACAAATCTATCTTTATTGCAAAGAAATGTTCTAGCATAGTATGTCAGCAAGCTATTTCACACAGTGGTCCAGCATATTGGAATTGCATTCCTTTCAAATTAAGAAATAAAAAACAAAGTATTCGATCTTGTACTCTTAACGTTTATAAATATCTTTCGAGTATTGAAAATAATATTTAATAGTAGTGTTAGATTTTTAAACTCGATACTGCCCTATATATTTTTGATTACAGGTTTCTGAAAAAAAGGCAATGGAAATGGTATAAAAACTTTTGAATTTAATTCTTGGAAGAAAAGTTCAAACGATCAAGATAACCAGTCTTATCGCAAAGATACAAAGAACTCCCTTCTTAAATTTTGTTTGTCTGCATATTTCAAATCAATCACTAAATGAAATTGATTCTTTTTCACCCTTATCTTCGTTCTTTAATTAAAATTTCTGTTTGGTAAGGGTCTATTGTTTCATTTTAGCAATTAATTTTTTATTTTTAAAATTGTTATATAAATTTTTATGCAGTTACTAAATGCTATTGCCTTTGTTTAATTTGTTTATTTCGCTGTTATGCTGGTCAGTAAAAGTTTAGTTATTATTATTATTATTGTTATTATTATTTATACGTATATACATATATGTTATTTTTATCTGTTATGTTAATCATATATGATTTTTTCCCATCAACTTTGGCTAGCATAATACTTTTTTTATGTTATGTTATTTTTAATATTGTTAATATCTGCTTATTATTTGATTTATAAATTCGTAATTCTTTTTTTTGTACCTATTATTGTATTTTGTATGTCACCAGATGCATTTAGAAAAGGTTTCCGGACCCGGGGAGGTTTCTTTTTATGGGTGGTTTTTCTTCTCATCTTGCTCAGTTGAGCTAAATTCCCATCTTGGCCACCTGCGCCACCCATCATCATTACGCAGACTGGTCATGCACACTGGTTATTCAATCTCTCAATGTGTTTGATAATATTATCATTATATTTTCTTTTTTCGTTCTTATTTCTTATATTTTTATCTGATTAAGGTGTTGCGGCCATGCTTTCTACTGTTTTGTACTTTCACTTTCTGATTATCTTATGCATGTTTTAACGTCTGACGTTGTGCTGCTTCTTTCTTTTCTTGATCTTTTAAATATTTATATTTTTTGTGTTAAACTGTTTAATAATGATTGAGAATAAAAAAATGAATGAATGAATGAATGAACCTCTAGCGTTTGAAATTATGTTGTTTGATTAAAGAAAAGCACTGAGGGCGATATTCGAAGCTTGGCAGTATTGCTATGGATTTCTAATTTGTAGATAAATTAATCTCAACAAAGTGTGTTTGTGTGTGTGCCAAATAATGCCTTTTAAATCACAGGGATACCTACAGCGAAATCTTTGTATAGGAACATTAAGTATGCAAACTTTTTGATAAAAAATTTTTGGATTTTTAAATGGCGTGGTGGTTTCGTATAGAAAGAAGAATACGGTTGTCCGAATCGGTTCTAAGAATCTCTACGCTGAACATCCGGGTATCAAAGAAGAAATCTTTTTGCTGAATTGGGGCCAACTTCTTTGTCGTATTGGCTGTTTTAGCTATTGCACGTGTACTTTCTAAGGTCATTTTTCTGATTGGTTTATACACTAACAAGAAATTGATTGATAAACAAGTAATGTATCGCGTATTACTAACTATTTTCAATTTTGTTGCAGGAATTGTAGCTTTTCTATCATCCAATATTTCAAGATAAAGCTTTAAAAACATTTGAGAAACTTTATTTAATGAAGGCACTTAATCAATCTTTTTCAACACGTTTGCCGCGAAAAAATCTTCAAATGTGTATTGTCATGAGTTTACAAAGAAAACCAAACAGGTGGTTTTTATTCACTTAAAAATCTGAAACGAAAAACGAATATAAATAACAAACAATTAAATAAGAAATCAGGTTAACTAAAACGCAGCAAGCTTCTTCCAAACAAGATTGATAATGAACTGAAAATAAAACGACAAACAGAAGACTTCAATTAATTAGCGCGCGCTGCAGGGCGCGCGGTTTTCACAACGATCAATTAATGATGAATAAGAATTTCATCACATGCATTGCATAGTTAATGTCTTTTCTAAGTCCGCATTTAAAAATTGGTTATTTTCTAAAACCCAAGTAGAAATGATTCTGATGACACCAGAAAAAAAGAATTAACTCAACACTTCAATTGCTTAACAATGCTTTTATTGTTAAGGTCTGTTTGCACCACAAGCGTTGGCGATATTATTCTTTGTTTCTTTATTGATTTTTTTACTTCTCACAACACTTAAGCGTAAAAAAAATCAATAAACAAATAAAAAATTATCCCGCCAACGCTCGTAGTGGAAACGAGCCTTTAATGTCGAACAATTAAAAAAGATTGAATTTGTTAATAATTTCACTTTATATCAGGGTTTCGCAACTTTTTCCGGGGTACAGACAAGTTTAAAACGGGTCTTATCATGCGGACTGGTCTTGATTAAAAAAAAATGTTTGGATTGCAGATTTCCCTTAAATGTCTTTAAACTAAACACACTTGCTAAAAACTGTTTCCACTGGCGAAAGTAAAGTTAAGAGAATGAAAGTTTTTTTGTAGCGCTTGCGCAAGTTATGCAGAAAAGAGGATGTAACAATTCGTAAGAAATTATAGTAAGTAATGTTACCAAATCGCTTCGTATTGTTTCTACGCGGATTAATAAGCAATTCTTCACGGACCAGTGGTTGCCAACCCCTGGTTTATAAGGCTTATAAAATGTTTTTTAAAATAGTCTGATTATTTGTTTTTTTATTAGTGTTGTTTTGATTTAATACAATAGAAATTTAAAAAACTTTTTTTTCCAAGTAATTAGAAAAAAAAATCAGCTGACTGTAGAAGTACTCTCACCAAAATTTTTGTTTTTGGTAAAAAGTTGTTTCTTTTATTTCTGTAAATAGTTGCTGCGTCATTTATGTGCAATACAACAACTAAATATTGAATATTATAACAAAAGCAATCATGACATGCAAGAAGAGCATGGGGTAAATGTACAAGATCATGCTGTAATAATCTACTTATAATCTCGCCACAGATTTTCATTTTTATTCTATGGCTATTTCAGCGGCATCTTGCCTCATTTGACTACTGCTTATTTTCAAATTGGAAACTAAATTCGATACTTGCAATGTGAGGTTACTCAGTCTTGCAATTGCAAAGTGATATCAATGTGAAATCATTCTTTCGTGCATGCATTTGCCTTGATTTTGCGAAGTTTTCGCAAGTGTATTTTGCTTTCCTGCAAACATAACTTGCAGCGTTCATCTGCTCGCTGCACAGCATTTATCTGCTTCCATTGCAACCGTCATGTTGTAACTTCTCATTCCTTAGAATTTTGTATTTCTTCCGCCTTTCCGTGTTCTTCCATATGACTGTTGGCTGATCGCGCCATCAAAGACCATTACCGCTCTTGAGCGGTTATTTTTGCCACACCTGCAAATAGGATGTAGCCAGTTTACGTTACCAAATGCTGCCTGGTTTTGCCAGTGAAAAAAGTCAGGCGTCATAATAGAAAATCAATGCAATTACTTCGACAATATATATTTGGCTGACACGTAGTCGATGCGGCAGACCAGAGACGCAGTTAGAGATAGAGACTCAACGGTGCAATCTTATTGGACAAAGACCCCCGCCAGAGTAATTGTTCTAAAGTTAAAATGTTATTTCGTCTGTTCAATTGTAACCGAGATTCATTGCAATAAAAATAAGTTAAGATTTTAGCTGAGTGTCAATTCGAGCTCACCACACTAAAGTAGTAGGTTACATATATCCAATAAATAACAACAATTTACAATTTTTTTATTTTTAGAATTGTCTTTTTTAAGATGCGTTACATTTGTCCGTTTTACGATAAAAATTTGTCTTTTTAAACAGTATACTCTAGAACAGGGTTTCTTAAACTGGACTCCACGAACACCTGGGTCCGTGATGACTGCATAAGGAGTCCGCGGCGACAGGACAAAATTTGCCAAACATATAAACTTGGAAAGCAATCCATACATGAAATCTTGAAATCCAAGACTGGTTCAAAGTAAAGACTTTTTTTTTAGAGATGACCTTGTTTTGGTTTTGTTTGGTTCGTGAAAAAAAGATTCGCAAATACGGGTCCGTGGCCCAAAAACGTTTGGGAGGATTCGAAACCTCTTAAACAATTAGCAATAAAATAAAAAACAAAATGATTTTGTTCAAATTAGCAAATCAAATATACTGAAATTTTACTTTTTATGTTAAAATCCTTTATAATTTTCAGATTGCTTTAAAAAGCGTGTTTATTTCTCCAAGCTTTCTGCTAGAGCAGATGAACATAGCTCGGTGAACCAGGGTAGCAACAAGATTGATTTTTTGCTTCATAGGGCTAAAAAAATTCCAATATAGTTATTGGCCGGTAAAGGTCGGTTTCCTATACACAAATGTGATAAATCCAGTTTTGTGCTTCTGAACTAGGACGTCAAGAAATGGGAGAGAAGAGTTCAGTTCTTTTTCGAACGTGAAACGTAACGAAGAGTGAAGAGAGTTGAGTATAGAAAAAAATTTTTTTACTTTTTAAGAAATGCAAGAAATGCCCGGTTTATCTCCAGCTTCCTTGATTGGGAAATGTTTTAACTAAATTTGAAAAGCAAATTACTTCAGACATTCCGCGTTGCTACTTTGCTGCTGAAACACGTGTTTTTTGTACAACCAAGCCTTAAGCGTAAAATTTTGCTTTGATTTTGTGCTGTTTCTAGTTTTAAAATGCTGTTGTTTCAACACTTTTTAGTTTGAGCATACTTTTACTTTCCTTAACAAGAAGTGAAAAAGATAAGTTATCCAAAAAACCAATGTTGACCCAAACTGAAAGTTATTTAACCGATATGTTTCTAAATGCCTCATCTGGCCAGTATAACAGTTATTCGCTATTTAAAGGAGATACCACTTATATTTGTAATGAATCGATAGTAAAACCTCCAAATTCTACAAAATCAAACCCAAAAAGATTCAATAAAAAGATCGTTGTCTCCAGCGAAGTCGATACATTTGATCCGATTGCTAATAAGCTTCAAAACTAAAGCAATATGACGGTACTCGCTCCTTTTCCTATCAACTATCTAAATCTTAGTTGCTCAAAAGTGGATTCAATCATGTATTTTGCTCACAAATCACTAAAATTATGGAAGTATTATGACTGCGATCAACGAAAGACGAAAACACTAGAAATAATTGAAATAAAGTTTATTTGCTTGTTTAATGAGAGCCTTATCAACAAGAAAATACTTGCAATCAAATAGAGAAGATTTGTATTAATGATCTTCGAAGCTTCGGAGAAACACAAAAAGGAAAGAATTTGAGCGGAGTATCCTGGAACAATCTTATAAAAGATTTAAATCTGGATTCAATCCAAATCGATAAATCTTTAAGCCCATGTTTATTCTTTGCTCGTTATGAAAAAGTTTACAGTATATTGACAAAATATCAAATATCCTGGGAGTATACGGTTATAGTACCATTGCTTTGTTCAACAAAATCGGCAGTGTGCTTGGAAGGAGTTTACACTTGGAATAGATTAGATCAGGAGTGAGTATTTCTTTCCAACTTGTAATTTTTGTTTTACGCATAACAATTTTTGTTCTGGGATTCAACAGTAAATTTTCTAACAGAAAACCATCTTCAAAGATAATGAACGTTTTTATTAATACTTAAAAAATTTTTGTTCTGGAGTTCAAGATTACTTTTTGTAATGATCGAATTAAATAAATCATTTCTAAAATGTTTTAATAGTAAACTGCTAGTTATGACCAGTTTATTTGAATTTGATTAAAAGTGTAAGTATTACGATGTTTTTGACAAGAATATGTATAAAAATATTTTTTGATTGTGAAAAGGGTACTTTAAAAATAATAAATATACTTTAATTGCATAATGGCCTGAATAACAAAAATGCAAAGAATTAGGTAATTTCATTAAATAGTGCCGAAACATTGACTTGGTGCAATTAAATTGATATCATTTGTGTTTTTTTTTTGAAGTGATTTACCAATGTATCAGATTGTATTTGAAAATCTTGGAGTGAAAACGTTTATCTATTTATTCTACTTGTTTTTATTGCTTCAGAAATTATTAGAATGTAAAAAAACCTTTCTAACTAAACTTGTTATTTTAAGAAATTATAAACGGTTATCAATAATCATTATTTTTGCAGATGCCGGACAAACTACATCATTTTCTTCGTAATATCTGTTGTATTAACTGTGACAACAACACTTTCTAATCTTACTGTTCTGCTTGTTTTCTATACTAACAAGAATTTAATGAACAACGGACAAGCAGTGTATCGAATATCTCTGGCAATTTGGAATTTTTTTACAGGAATTATAGTTTTTCCATCATTCACTATTTCCAGCTTTCGCCAATTAAACACCATTGCAGATATTCAATACAAAAATTATTCTTATGTTGACGCGGTTGGGTTTTTCACAACGCTTAGCTTGCATGTTTCTATATTTATATTAGTTGCTGCTGTAATTGACAGATTCAAAGTTGTTTACCGTCCATTATCATACGACGTACAATCATCGATTTCATTGGGATGGAAAATATACATAGTATAGCTACAATTTTAAAGTGTTGATCTTTTTTTATTATTAGTCTCTATACCTCTAAATTTGGGACTCATATCAGTTGATCTTGGGGATGATGACGTTAACCTCTTCGCGGTGAATCCTGGTAACTAAAGTGATAAAACTCTTCAGGCGAACAATGAAGATATCGGGATGCTCCCGGTAAAAAATTAGACATTCGGCTCCGGAAGAAAAAGAGAAGATCTGATGTCAATTGCAGGGCAAACGGTAAACGACCACTTTTGCCTAGTACACTACAGCTCAATATGGAGGACTTGAGAGAAAATAAGATCCGCATTGTTAGCCATTGACAACAGGTACAACGTCTTCGTTATCCTTCTTCAAGAGACACACTCCACCAATGTACATCGACTGGTAATACCAAATTACACCTTGGCCGGTTGGATGTCAAGCAGGAAACATGGTCTTGCTACGTTTGTCCATGAACGACTTAAATGGATCTTTGCTAGCAATCTCTTGAAGGATCGGCAACTGAATGGGTGTGTGTGAATGTCCATGGCTGCAAAATTGTCAACATCTACAAACCACCTAACTCGCAATTAACACCAACAGTCATTCCGGTGTTTAGCATCCCTGTCTCTATTCTGGTGACTTTAACTGCTGGGATACAGACTGGGAATACGATTCCATCAGTCCAGATGGAGATTGTCTGGCTAACTTGTACTTTTTCACAATCTTAAGGATGCCCCTAGCTTCTTCTCTGGTCGTTGGCACACTGATACTAACTCTGATCTGGGTTTTGCAAGTGTTGGCCATAAGAGATGCTTTATAGATAGACGTATTCTTGAGAAATTCTCTAGTTTACAACACCAACCTTTGCTATTCACGGCAGCTAAACTTATAACCACAGTTCCAAGTGCACCATAAGCGATGAAACTTTCGCAAGGTTAACTAAAAACTGTATAGCCTCATCACTGATAAAGTGGTTAAGGACTTACCATCTCCAGACTCGGAATGTGTAGATAAGCATATCACAATTTTTGCTACTCCATCTTCCCTAGCAGCAAAGAGATCTATCCCACGTGGCCACAGAAACAACTACAGACCATATTGGGATGCGGAGTATGAAAACCTCTACAAGAATTTTCTCAAGGCACCCTCGGATGAAGAATCAAACAAGGCTGCATCGGACTTGCTTGCCCAACTTGATAAAAAGCGAAGAGAACGTTGGTCAGTGGTTGTTAAATACCATCAACTTCACACACTCCAATTGGCTAGCATGGAATACCATTAGCAACTTAACTGGAAGGTCTAGAAACACCGGCTACCCTTGTCCATTTTCAGTAAAGGGTTATGGTTAGGATTAGAAATGGGGTGTTTTAGACAAAGAATTGCGAGTTAGCCTGACTCGTGGCCAAGGAAATATCTAACCTCTGGAGGATTCCAACAACTACTGGCAAAAACATCTCTTGAGATTCCACTTCAGAGAAATTTGCCAGTGCCCAATTAAAGCCAGGAAAACCTCTGAAACCTGACTCCAGTTTTCCAAAACTAACACTCCATGCTGGTGATGCCCTAAAGTCCTGGTTGAATAAGTTTCTATCTTCTGCATGCGCCACCTTAAGCTTCCAAAAATCCGAAAACGAAGACAGTGGTTGCAATCCCAAAGCCGATAGAGTTATTAGGAGACCCTAGGAGTTACAGACCAATCTCCTTACTGTGTACCAACTTTAAGATCTTGGAGAGACTTATCTACACTCGCGCCGAACCAATTATTGCCGAACCAATACTGTATGACATCGCAGCCTCACGTGCAAGCTTTTGCGTCTTCTGCCGTGCAGGCATATGGTCTCGCTTATCATGAAACTTGTACGAAATTGCGGTTTCACCCTTACCACGGTACTGGATTGCAAAGCAGGTTATAATGCCTTAAGAATGGCGTCCGACAGGGATCAGTCCTAGCTTCCTCTTGTTTAATACTTACCTTCATGATCTTCCAGAAAAAGAAATTAGATTATATTGAAAAAGAAAAAGTTTGTATTTGAATAAGTACGTATTTGAAGAAATTAAGTAAACGAATAAAGCTTATACAGTTCAGTGGTATTCATTTGAAATTTTTTTTAGCACGATTTTTTAAACAACCCATCGTCGTCGTCGTCGTCATCGTTTGAAGGGCATCCACTCCAGGCCAGACACAAACAGAACTGGGGCCGAGGGTTTATCCTTTTACTACCCCAGACTGCTGCACTGCCTGGATCAGATGCTGGCAGTGATGTTATTAAGCCAGCATCGAGTTTCGTCATCCAAAACCGTCAGACCGCGTGCTCCATGTGGTGCCCGATGTATGGGGCACGCTGTTAGTACATGGTCTGCGGTTTGCTCTGAGGCGCCACACTCGCAATTTGGTGAAGGAGCGAGACCCCATTTGTGCATGGACGAATGGAATCGCCCAACACCAGTCCGCAGGCGGTTGAGCTTAACCCAAGCTGCTCGGGGTAAGCCCATCCCAACAGGCCTGACACTGGTCCCGGGCACAAAAGCACGGAGCCTGGAAGCATTTTCACAGTACTCCGCGTTCCATTTGTGATTTGTCCATTCAGAGGCGCGGATGCCAAGTCTGGCAAGATTGTCCAAGAGATTCCGCGCACCTGGCACAAACGGGCGTCTGGATCTTAGTCTCACTTGGCCAGTATCTGAGGACCCATTTAACAGACCATGCAAAATATGATCGGGGTCCAGAGATCCACGGTAAGCCAAGGAGAGTGTCGCTCCCATTCGGCGAAGCTCAGCTGGCTGGATGCCTGAAAGTACAGGTAGGTGGTCCGTTGGAGTGGGACGCAGGCATCCAGTAACTATGCGCAAGGCGTCATTCAAGACACTGTCAATGAGGCGAGTGTGAGTACTGCGACACCAGACTGGCGCACAGTACTCAGCTGTTGAGTAGACTAGAGACAAGGTGGCTATGCGTAGTGTTTTAGCACCAGCACCCCATCCCGAGCCCACGAGTCGCCTCAACAGTGTGACGCGTGATGATAGTTTTTTGCGCAATGCCACTAAATGGTGACGAAACGTGAGCGATCTGTCCAGTTTTACCCCAAGGTATGTAGGGATTGGACAGAAACAACCCATAATTGGCTATTTAATAAATGTGATAATAAATAAAATAATATTTGACTCTTAATCTATTTTACTGTAAAAGAAAAAATAAATAGCAAAACGTTTTTTATTGGCAAACTGAGCAATGAAGGTCTTATGATTTTAATCCTTTTATATAGCGCTTTCGTGTAGTTATATCAATATATTTTATTTGATATTCCTAAATAACTTAATTTTTTTGCTTAAATTTTTGAATTGTCTTCATATTGCAAAAATTTTTTTATTTAAACCTGAATTCAATTATTGTTCTTAAATCAGTAATAGCCAAATTGTGTTTATTGTTTACGCAAAACTACAAGAATATTTGCTTTTTACTTAATTGCGTTTTAGAATTAAAGCAGACTATTGTAGGATAGTAAGACCCGGGTTAGTATCAAAATATCAATTACAAAATATCAATGACCAAAATATCAATTACAAAATATCAATGACCAAAATATTAATGACCAAAATATCAATGACCAAAATATCAATGAATAAAATATCAATTACAAAATATCAATGACCAAAATATCAATTACAAAATATCAATGACCAAAATATCGACAACCAAAATTAAGTCTCGCAGGCACTACTTCGTCGAAGAGTGGCACAGGTGCTTTGAGTTCCAACTATCCTGCCATCCTCCCACCATATGGAGGCACTTCGACATCGAAACTTGATATTTTGGTCAGTTAATATTTTGGCTGGATACGGCCAGACTCATGGCATGCTCTTTCTATTCAAGTTTTATTCTTTATTTGTTCGGTGATGCATTAATTGCGCACTATCATGTGGTACTTAAATATAGAAACTGAAAGCATTTTGGAAGAACAGTTGATTCAGTCCAAAGATTGCTGTTGAAAAGCAAAAAAGTATACCTCTGGTAAAATTTTGTTATCTAACTTCACAAAAATTCAATGAAATTTGATTTCGGAAGATATTGTCGATATATCACGACCGAGAAGGGGTTATTAAAATATAAGTTACTTTTTTGTTTGGTAAAATTGATCATTGCCGAGTGCAAAATTGTTCTAATTGTACGTACTTAGTAGCTGAAATAAATAAATTTCGGAAGCGACGACAAAATTCTTCGTTTCTAAAAGTTGTTTCGAACAATTAATGAATGTTTTTTTTAAAGGAAACGATTATATAAAAAAATAAACAACTAGACCATTGCTTTTTACGGAATAAAAACTATAAAAATTAAAGAGTTGCTTGTTTTAATGATTTTAATAGACTTGTTTAATAAAATATATTGACATTGTTGTCGACATTAAAGAAAGTGCTTGTTTTGATACCAATTGACAAAGTGCTAAACGAACTAAATAAAATCTATCCGAAAACTTTTCTTCTGTAATTTCTATTATCATCACAACTACACTGCAAATTGCTGGGCATTCCAAATCACGATTTCAAGCAAAAAGTAACAATCGGTTTTACTAAAAAATTGTTTGATCTTAACATTATCGGCGATTTTGTCACACGATTGCGTAACCGCGCACGGCATGAAATATGGTGTCCCTGGTCGTCCCTACCTAACTCTGCAACGCAGTTATGTTTTCCTTAGTTTAATTCAACAATAGAAAGTTGTTTCTAATTCTCAAATTGTAAGCGATCATTAAAAGGTAATTAACCTCTTTTTTCTTTCAATTTTTCGTTTTTCAGTCATTTTTCAATTTCGTTTTTCGTTTTTCGATTTATCAATCATTTTCAATTTCCTCACAGCAAAAGTAACGTTTGTGCGACGGCTTGTCCCACCGTGATTTGACGTTTTTAACAAACAATAAGATTTAACTTTCACCACAAATTCACTTGTAAAAACCAAAAAAATTATTTGAAAGTCAAATGATGTTTTTGATTTTGCAAATAGCATCTCAAATAAGAAGTAAAAAAAAATTTTAATCAAAAATTGAATAAATTAAACTTTTAAGAACATTGTAAAAATCAAGGAAAACTAATTTAATAAAAAATATAAAAAAATAGTAAAAAGTTTATAAGTACAGCAGTAATGTAATAGAACTGATTACAAAGAAAATTTTAAAACAAGGGGAACAAGGCAGTGCTGATTTTGCTTCTTTTTCGAAAAATTCAAAATTTTTTAACTATTTCGAAGTCACTTTCCATGGAAAGAGCATCTTCCTCCAACGATCAAAAGACGCAATTACTAGAAACAAATGGATTGTTAAATTTATGTTGAAAAAAAGACTTATCTCGAAACCTGTCGAAACCGAAATTCCCAGAACAACCACAACTGTAAAAAAATCAGAAAAAAGAAAAATAACTGCAAAAATAATCGCTTTTGTTACGCGCTTAAAGACATTGCTTGTTGCTCTATCTCTTCTTAGCAGTTTTTGTCTTTTTGAAATAGGATAAACAAAAAGAGCTAAAAGAATTATATGCATTAATGCATTAACTAAAACAAAAACAACCAATATTATGCAAAATTTTTTCGATGTTTGTTTTGAAAAGGAACACCCAGAGTTATTATCAAATTCATGTTTTACAAAAGCATAATAGCAAATATGACTGGGAATCAAAAATAAGAAAAACCATACAATCAAACTTGCTGTACTGACATATCTGACTGTCCGGTTATTAAGAATGCTTAAGCTTGCTTTGCTGTAAAATATTCTTTGTCGACACCAAAAAAATAAGATAACTGAAGAATATGAAAGCACATATAAAGACACAATCGAATGAGACACAAATTGACACCAATAGAGTTTTTCGTAATTTTGTTCCATCCCTGCGTTTCCATGCATTGCTTGAAAGGTCAAATAACGTCGAACAGTCATCATGGTATTAAAAATGGTCGATAATAGTGCCGCTATTAGGCAAAAAGCTTTGGAGAGGAATTTGTATTTCTTTTCTCGCAACATGGCAGTAAAATGGAAATTTTTTTTCTTTCTTAATTTCACTTCATAATATACAAAAGCCAACAAAACATACAAGGATATAAAAGATATTAAAATTGAAACTGTAATGTTTATAACCGTGTTTATTTTTTGTTCATTGAGAAATGCATCCGTCACTGTAGAATTATTCGTCATTTTAAATCCAAGATTTTTTTTCTTTGCAAAACAAAAGCAAATTAATATTGTTTCTAATAATTATCGCAATAGCTAATTAATTTGGCAAAGCCTGTAACAATACAATATATTTGTTAGAAATTTTATTTCAGAAGAAATGAAATTAAAAGAAAAAATTATATACCTTTTTCGACATTTGATGCCATTTCTAACTTAGCATTACGAGCAAAAGCATGTTAATAATAACTGGAAAGAAACTAGGCAGTTTTTTTAACTGATGCAGGTGTCCGCACAAACAGTTACAAACCAGCCTGCTTTCAACAATGAATTTTCGACGACGCTTAACTATTAAAAGAATCATTAATTATGTCGTTTAGCCTTGTCTTCAGCTTCAGTTAAAGATCAAAACATGACTTAATAAAGTAAACCTCCGTTTAGGGACTGTTTTCCGCCCCTCATACCTTGATTATAAAGGGTTTCCCTTTAGGAAAACATTCTGAGTAATTTTACGAAACATTAGACAAGGTCTTAACTTTTTACCAGCAGCGGCAAATAGTAAAAAAATTTTTAACAATCAGTGCGAACGCGAAAGCGAATTGGAAGAACTCAGTCTTGTTTGTCGATTTCGAACTTAATAGATAAGATTTTCCGAACCCGAAAAAAGATAATCGATTGAAAAGATTTTTTATCTTCTCTCTATAATAGGAAATTTTTAAACTCGATTAATTGAAAATTTGGACTGTTCGAACTCGGACTTAAAAAATTCTCTTAAACTCGAACTCGGTTAAAAATATATCGGGTTTGCAGCCCTGTTAACAATACTGGGGTTTTAACTTAAAGTAACTTTTTCAAATTTTTTGTTGCTTTTGGTTTATGTAAAATAGCAACAAGATTTTATTGCTTTGCAACAGCGAGTCTAGTGTGAAACGCAGACGCGGCACAATTTTCCGCTGTAAAGCAAATCATTCCAAAATCTAATGTTATTTCATTATCGTTTTATGCAAAATGAATAAATTCATCATTATCGTACAGTTCTTAACTTAAATAGATAAGAACTTGAGTGTTTCGGTAATGATAAATAGATTTTGCAATACTTTATCACCTGTCAAAAAAACCTTATCTTGGTGTTAAATTTTTTTTATTTTTGATCATAATACGCGACCCAAAAAAAAACTTTATAGATATTCTATAAAACATTTAAATCAGTGCTCTTCAATTTGATTTCCGTAAACTTTAAAAATTTCCCATTGATTCTTGTCTAAAGTATTAAAAAGAGACTTTGTGATTTGCTTAAGGGTTCTATGATATAAAAAAGGTACAAGAGCGCTTATTTAAATGTTTATACACAAAGTTTAAATAAAATTAATCAAAATTGCATTCGTAAATGAACTGCCGTTGTTTTAAGGTATTGAGCTTTAAAAGAACATTTTCTAATTTCAAAGCCTTTCATTAAGCAGTTTTCTTTCTGATTTAAAACGACTTTCTCCGGAAAAGTCTTTTATACCCGGACTCTGTTGAACGTTTTACTTAAAATAAAATAGTAACACCATAAATCACTGTTGTTAAGTGACAACTTCTGCAAATCACACTGCAAATGTAGTAACTTAGAATTTTCCAAGTAAAATTTTAATTTAATAATACTAGATCGTTTATAAAATTTTAATTAATAACATTTTCCGCCTACACAACAGCGTCTACATATAACTCGGATTACGCTTTTTTATTTTTATTTTATTTTCTTTCTTTCATTTCATTTATTTTTTTATTTTTTGGTTTCTCTTAAAAGGTGCTGCAACCATGCGCACTTGTTCTTAAAAATCTCTTCTTATCTTGATTGCATGCCACAACGTTCATCGTTTTGTTGCCTCTTCCTTTTTCTGTTATGCTTTCTACTAGTTACAAATTTCCTATTTCACTATGTTTTTTATGGCGGAACTGAAATAAAAGATACTGATACTGATACTGATACTGATACTGATCCTGGTATTAAACGATGTTGACTGATGTTCTTTGATGGGAAGAAAATGTTGACAAAAACATTGGCTGTTACTGACATAAATAATTTGTTTGCTTTTTTTATTTTAATTTTTATATACAGTATTTTTATACAGTATACAGTATTTTATATATTGTATATTTTCCTGACTTGCGAAAAACCTCGGAGCTTCTACACATAGAAGACTGTAAAGCAATTATCCCGACCTGCTTTCCGAGATGCCAAGATATTGCTGTCCAATTGAAATAAATATATTTTTGTTTTTTAGTTTGTGTTAGAAATATGACTGAAATTTAGAGACCACCAAGCAGAAAAAATTGTCTAAAGTATCTTTCTCAAGTACAACAGAATGGCGCGAGTAGGTTTTACGTTTACTGATAAACAATTACTAAAGTTAGCTTTGCTTTAATATACGATTGATATTTTTTACCGAAGCTGAGAAATAGATCATCGAAGAATATGAAAATGCATAAGAAGACAATATAAATTACTTTGTGATAACACTGTGACTTGCCTGCAAAAGACACTCATTTGTTCCTCAGTGTATTTGAGTGATTTCAGTTGTGCCTTTGTGAAAAGTAATTTATAATTGTTCCTGAATGGGGTGATGCTGCTTGTCTATTGTGGTAACTCCTCTTGCAACTGGAAGCAGCTGCCAGGCGAGTGTCAATATAAATGCAAGTCATTTGAATCTGGATATAAGAAATAAAAATAATGAAATGAATGAACATGACATGAATTGACATAGAGAGTGAAGTTTTTCGTGACTTTGTTCCATTGCGTTTCCATTTATTACTTAAAAGCTTAAATATTCGTAAACAGTCATTATGTGTTAAACGATGGGCAGAATATAAATGGAGCATAGAATGGCGAGAAAACGCCTCTCGACTTTACACATTTATTAAGGATGTTAGCCCAACGTTACTGGGAATTAGCTTTCTCAGAGTTGCATGGGTCAGGCTTAACTGCCTCCGAACCAGCATTGTTCTATTTTGCTCATAAACGCACATATAGGGTATGGCTTCGAAGGTGGCCTGTAAGTGTGGCGCAAAAGAGCAGACAGCTGAGCACATAATAACATCTTGCCGGTTGTAGGTAAATTTCCCCCGGAAAATTACCCCCCCCCCGCAGTAACTTCTCTCGAACTCATGAAAATTTTCTGATTATACGTGATTGCGTAATTGTTTGAAATTAAATTCAATGATTTTGACGTCGATTGAAAAACCCTAAAAAAAAGTTATTACAAGAATTATGATATTGATTTATCACCCCTATATCATTACATTTGACCTTTTGTTTTCAATGATTGGTCTTTTTTTTAGAAGCCGATCTTTTATTTTAAATTCTAACCTTATTTACAGAATTTTCCGCGGGGGAATTTTCCGGTCACCATCTTGCCCCATCTTCTACTATCCAAATGGAGGCCGTGCTCTCTCAGACGTCAACAAGAGGTTAGTGACTCTGGCTGACGGAAACATGATTACCATTTTGTGCACCATCCAGCTCCCATGCCCCCCAAACGAAGAAGATTGTGTTGCACAGTTGATAAAAATGCTGCTACTTTTTTACTAAGTTTTAAAATTTCTTATTTTTCACATTTATATTCCTCCCCTTGCAACGCAAACAGATAAAATATGAATAAAAAGATTTGAGAGTTCAAAGTAATAATTTTTTGTTTTTAAATTTTTAATTCCCCTCCTAAATTTATAATGAAATACATGAAAATAATGTTATTTAATGTAATATATGTTATAAGAAAAATTGTACAAAGACAAGAGTTTTAAAGAAAAATTTCTTGGACAGCATTGGAGCAAGAATTAAATTTTTTACTTTTACTTCATAATATAGAAAATCAAAAAAACATACGAAAAGATATTAAATTGAAACTGTAATGTTTATAATATTGTGTGTTCTTATATTTTTTCAGAAATGAACCGATCGATCTGAAATTATTGTAGATCGAAGATCTTTTTTTGTTGCCAAATACTAAGTACATCAAACTTATTTCGAATAATTTTAATATTAATGACTAAATCTGCAATAATATATTAGTTATATTTTTTCAAATATTTTTTTCTTAGATGAAATGCGAATTAATCAACATTTTCATTATTAGATGTATAATTCCTTTCAAAAAACATCAAAATTATAGCTCCAATATTAGTTAGAAACAATTTCGAAAGAAAAAGTAATTAATCTTGTATTGTGATTAATCTGATTTGCATGACAATAAAACACTTCTTATTTTCTCACGTCAAAAAAACGTTTGAAATAGCCAGTGATATTTTGTTGAAGATTTTTTTCAATTTCTGCAAATAAAAATTTTATTCTAATTTTAAAGAGCTTGTGTTTTTTTGCTTTTATTTTCTACTGGGTTTTTATTGTTTCGAGTATATACGAGTATTTCTATTCCGATTCCGTTTAAGGTCTCGTCTTCTTACAGTTTTCGAATACGATAATCCAAAGGAAAGTTGTTCGTACTAAAGATTGTTCAAAAACTACTCGAAGGAAATAACCGAGTTAATTTTTTTAATTTATAGCAATGCTTCCATGCTTGGTTCATAGGGGGCGTTTTTCTAACTTTTGGAAATCTTTGGGGCCCAGTTCGGAGGTGGAACTAAAAAACTATTTTGTTCACATCTCTCTCTCTCTTAAAGTGATGGTTTCTCCATCGCTATAAAAAAACACATGTTTGAATTTAATTTAAAAAAAGACCTTTTTCTAATCTTCATTTTTGTATAATTAAAAATTTTTTTGTGAAAAATTGATGAAAAAACAAAGAAATGCGCCCATATTTGGGATACCCCATCTACATCGTACACTCTTAAAAAACTTGGGTAACCCTGGAATATGTTTCGCTCCCGATTGAAAAACGTAGGTTAAAAAAACGCCCTATTTGCATGGGTTCCCGGCAATTTCTAATTTACAAAACTTTTTTGTTACTCCCTACAGAGACCTGTAGCCGGGATGCTCAAAAACATCTTTGAATCCAACTTTTCGTCTTTTCGTGTCATGTTCGTTCAATTGCAATCGTGATTGTTACATATTGCGTTGCTGCAGTTCTTTATGAAACTTCGTCAATTATTCATTTATTTATTCATTTCTATTCATCCTCCTGACTCGCAGGAAAGCGACGGAGGTGCTAATGCATAGAGTTAGCAATTATCCCGACCTGCTTCCGGAGATGCCAAGATATTCTTTCTGCTTAAAATTTATTAGATACATGATTGAAATTTAAAACTGCTTGCCAAGACCACCAAGCAGGAGAAAATGCAGCAAGTGTCTTTCCCAAGGACACAGCAGAATGGCGCGAGTAGGTTTTAAACCCAGACCGTATCGATTACAATCCCGGCCGGCGCTCTAACCACTTGACCATGCTGCTGACAGCAAACCAGAAGTCCTATTTTTACTTGTACGAGTGATCTCAAATTGAAATTGTTTTGAAGACCGTAATTTAAATCAATTTTTAGCACCAAAGGCCTGACCTATTGCAAAAGTATGACTGGAAGATGGAAAGATGAAGAAAGTAATTTTTGCCTCATTTGTATTTGAATGTTAAAGAAAGTCAATAGACAAAGAAAAGTTTTAAGACAATTTTGAGTACTTAAGCTATTATCAGCCTTGATTTTAACCGTAATTTTGTTTGAGATAAAAAGCTGTCACAACTTTACTCGGAAATCCAAAAAATAAAACACGTTGAACTAGGTCAGGGCTTCTCAAACTGTGGGTCGCGCCCCCGAATGGGGTCGTACCCACAGTTTGAGTAAACAACTTCTGGAGTAAAAAAAGTTCTGGAGTCGCGAAACTAATTAGCATTTTGTGCTTTTTAAATTAGCTTTTCCGCAATAATATTTATTTAATCAATTTAATCTACATTAAATTGATAAAATAAAGCCTGAATCAGAGTGAAGACCTTTTTTTAGAGAGAAAACCTGATTTTGGAGACGAGAATTGCAAATCAGAGCCTGATTTAAAGTGAAAATGTTTTTTTAGAGAACACCTGATTTTGTTTATTTTTTTAAAATGGGGTTGCAAAACAAAAAAATTTGAGAAGCCCTGAACTAGGTAACCCAAATACCAGCGCTGAAGTAAAACTGTGTTTGTTTTTTTTTTATGCCGGCTATCAATATGGTAGGAGTGCAGTTACATAAGATAATACAATTTTTAAATCGCTAGCAGTTGGATTAATTTGTGGGTGCCCGACTTTTTACACGCGGGGGGTTAATTTTTTTCTACAAGTATCCCCTAGTCTGCAATCGGTATGGTAATCAACAACTTTTTTTGATGAAAAAAGAATTAGGGCTTGAAAAAAAGTGAAAGCCTAAAAAAGGTCTTTTATTTTAGGTTCAAAGCCTTCTCTCGCCATTCTATTGTGTACTTGGAAGAACACTTTACAGGACTTTTTTTTGGCAAATCTTAGTTAGCAGTTCTAAATTTCAGTCATATCTCTTAATATAAACGAAAAAACAAAATAAAAATTTTCAACCCGGCAACAATTTTCTCAGCATTTTTGGAAGCAGGTAGAGGTAATTGCTTAACCGCTGTCCTAAGTGTAGCGTCTCTGACAATTTCCTGCAAGTTAGGGGGATAAAATAAAGATAACCTATTAATATTAAAAATACAGAAATAATTTTAGTTTATTTTTATAAGTGGATCTTTAAAAGTGGCTCCCTTTTTTTGTTGCACCTGCCCTCTCTTTGCTAAAAGCCTAATACTGCTTAAAATGATCGTGCTTTCGGCTCTCAACGCCCCCTCCCCATAAAAATTTTTGGTACCGGTTTAGTATGTGGCCTACCTTTTTGAAAGATACACAAACGATTTGCATTTACATTTGAAAGGTAGGCCACATACTAAACCGGCTCCAAAATTTCTGCGTACGCCACTGTATGAATTTAATCGCTTTAAACAAAAATAAAAATGCTTAAAATTTAAACTAGTCTTAATAGTCTTAATAAATACCGAAAAAAAAACCTGCAAGTTGACAAAGAGTTTTTACTCCTTTGCATAATTTGTCGTTATTTCTTGTCTTTTTGAGATGATTAATTGGACATATTCTGTAGTATACGAGCAAAAAATAACCAACAAATCCCGCAACTGCAACACGTCAGCACAGATAGCCGAGTTAATCAAATTTCGACGAAATTTCAATCATAACTAAGGTTTCGGTATTTTTGAATTTTGAAAGAAAAAGTTTATCAATATTCTGCTTTTTTCAGCAGCGTGCCTTGTGCATTTCGGCTTTCTTCTGCTTTTGCTGAGGTCTTTTTAAAACAGTTTTTTTAATGAGCACATTAGAGACACTTGTTTGGGATACTTGCTCATCAAAATGTAGCCTTCGATTTTTTTAAAATAAAAATTTATTGTTTTTGGAATAGCCTATTTGTTAGTGGACTTTATTTTTGAAAATTTTTGACGTTTGTGCTGTGGTCTTGACTACATCACTATTGTAAATATTGTACATATAACATTGTACATATTTTGACCGATATCATAACTAAAAAAATTTGAATAATTTTCCATTCATTAACAGAAAAAAGCTTTTCTCGATTTATGACTTGAACCTAGTAACAAATCACGGGATTATTATTGTTCGTAGAAGATCAATAACTTGTCATCAGAAAAAAGGGCGCTATTCTACGTATTTTTTCTACTTGCAAAATATAAAGTCAAATTTTTTGAATTAAAATTTTCTATGTTCTCGTTCAAAGCTATTGGGTCTTCATTTTGAAAAAAAAACTTCCACCTTTCTTTTACAATTGTTTTTCATTCTATATCATCAACATCATTCCATTACCATTTATTCATCTGAATTGAGGTGTTAATTTCATATAGAATTATAGATGTTAAGGTATTTAATTTCAAAATGGATAGATGTCATGTAAATTATAATTTTATTACTTTTTCAAACGAAACTCTAAGTACTTAGAAACTAAGTCACTTATACTCGAGTTTCGCTCTTTCCAGAGCTAACAATCTAAGAAATTGTAAGTATTCAGTGTTCCTTGAATTTCTTACGCAAATATTTTTTTGTCTTTTTTCACGTATTCAATTTTATGGAATTTAAATAAGATTAAACTGATAAAACTTTTCACGTTTTGATCCACAATCCAGAAGTAAGTAAGTTTATTAAAAACCTTTTAAATTGTTGAAACCAAAAAAAAAGCATTAAAATACATTTTAAATGACACTAGAAAGTTTTCTTGGAAGTTTTATTTCTATTTTTTATTGTAACCTCTAAATTTGTCCTCCTGACACTAAGAAAAACATACCCAGTGAACGATTAAGCAATAGCGATATTTGCTTTTTTGAACTTTTTTGACAAAATTATAAAAATTAGATTGTTATGTTGTTCTAACTTTAAAAAAATCATATTTCTTTCATATTATTCCTAAATAGAAATAAAAAATAACTACATATTAATAGAAAATAATATAAGTGCACAGAAATCACTAAATAAACGAGATAACTAATTCCACTGTTTGCATCAAACAGTTTGTAAGTTTCCGAATAATGCAGATGTTAGCTTTAGCAAACAACGCGATTACGCAACAAGCAACTGGTGAAATAGACCGCGAGCAAGTACAGTCAAACTTCGGTTTTCGAACACGATTCGTTCTGGAAGGCTGTTCGAAAACCGAATCATATTTTCCCATTACAAATAATGTAAAATAGATTAATTCGTACCATGCACCAAAAGAATGCCTAATTACGTTGTGTATTTTACTTCTGTTCTTAAATTTTTCGAACCAGCCTCTACTAGCCTTAAATTCTAAAGTATCATCACTTGCCCCAGGCTTTTTCTTTACTATACCATTTACAAGTCTATTTGGCAAAAATGAAAATCAATTCGGCAGAAATGAAATTCAATTTGGCACAATTGAAATTTAATTTGTCACAAATGAAATTCAATTTGGCACTAATGAAAATCAATGTGGCACAAATAAAATTCAATTTGGCAGAAATGAAATTTAATTTGGCAGAAATGAAAATCAATTTGGCAGAAATGAAATTCAAATTGACATTAATGAAACTATATCCTGTTTCTTGCTATTTTCATATTTTGGCATAATTTAAAAAATTTTCTTTTTTTAAAATTTTTATAATATGCATGTATATAGTTTTATTATATAGTAAAAAATAATATAAATGTGTGCATATATAGCGACCCCATCGGAGACCCTATATTTAGACCCAATAATATGGAGACTTAAAATATATTATGGAGATCTAATTATGGAGAACTAATATCTATATATAGATTATTGCGACTATATATATTATAGTATGGAGACCTAGTATATATTATGGAGATCTAATCATGGAGACCTAAAATTATGGAGACTATATACATATATTATATAGATCATCATAAATTTCTAATGCTTTCTCACAAATAAACGATTAACTGATATTGTCACCTCTTAATTGTACCTCATTTATATAAACCAGCAACAACTTTTCCACTTCCTCGAGTATTGGTGGTCTTTGCTTGCTAGTTCCAGTCACTCCTTTTGCAACATCAGCCCCCTTTATCACTTCCTTATTCTTTACAATTGTAGATATAGTTGACTTTGCCATACCATACTCTGCAGCAAGATCAGACACACAAACGCCATTTTCATGTTTTGTGATAATTTCTTTCTTCACTTCAACTGTTCTTCTTACAATTTTTCTTTTTCCTTGACCAATATCACTTCTCCCTTTTTTTGAACCCATGACCAAGGGTTAATGAAGAAAAAAGAATGTTCAGTGCAATAAAATTGTAAATGCACAGCGTAACAATGAATGTAATACAGTAACAATGAATGTAAGAACTGTAATAAACGGAACGAAAACAATGAATGTAATAAACGTAACAATGAATGTATTGTATCTAGTACGGTGGTCGACTGGAAAATGTTTACGTTTCGTCTTGGCACTCACGTGTCGCTGTTGCTCTTTTTTTTTTTTTTTTTTTTTGTTCGAGTTGTTTGAGAACCAACGTTCCCTCTAAGAGCTTGCTTAGTGTGCGTTGAAAGGAAGGCCGTGTGAGCTCCAAAAAAAGGTCTGCGCCTTAGAAATTCGGAAAAATAGAAAAGAACACAAAATTTTAAACGAACACAGAATTTATTTATACACTGAAAATGATAATAACTTTAAATCTTTTCACGCCTGACTTTTTGCTCTTTCCACACAGTATACGCTTTGTGTAAGTCAACAGTTCTAACTGCATTTAAATACAATTTTATTCGCATAAGATGATCCAAGTAAGTATTGCGTAGCCCAGGGGTTCCCAAACTGGGGTACATTTAGGCTTCTCAAGGGGTATATTATTATGTGAGAGAATATCCTTATTTAAGTTAAATTCCGTGTCCGGAAGAAATAATAGACTCAAATGTCTAGAATTTTTGAATCCGGTCGATTGTTATTACGTCAAACAGGACAATTAAGAGACAGTGGTGGATAAGCGAATGAGACCTTCCTTTTTTTTGAATGAGACCTTCCCTTTTTTTGCGGGCCCCCCCTCGAAAATAGCACATACAGGTTCAATCCGCTGCAGATGTTTGTTTAGAGTGTGAAGAACGATTTTAAGTAAAGACCTTTTTTTTTACCCTGATTTTGGGGTAAAAATAGGTAAATTTGAGAGCAAATGAAAGTGAAGATCTTTTTTTTTTTTTTTTTAGAGGATACCATGAATTTCGGAGAAAAATATGCAAGCCGAGATCGAATTTTTTTTTAGACAACATCAATTTTTGAAAATTCTTGCCTCGGGCCCCTAAATTGGAATATCCACCACTGTTAAGAGGGAAGATTTTTTTACAGATCACCGTGATTTTGGGTTTGAATGGGAAAAATTTGTGGCTGCTAAAAAGTGAAGAGTTTTCATTTTTTAAAAATCACCTTGATTTTCGGTATGAATTGGGAAAATTTGTATTTGATTCAAAGTGAAGACCTTTTTTTTTCAGAGATCACCTTGATTTTGGGCATGAATTGGGAGAAAATTAGTGGCTGATTCTAACTGAAAGCCTTTTTTTAGAGAAACGTCACAAAATTCAGGGGTACATGCAAACCTGCTACAGTGTCCAAAGGGTACCGATAAACTAAAAGTTTGGGAAACCCTGGCCTAGCCTATTGCGCGACTTCACTTTAATGTTATTCATAAGAATAAAACGTCATTCGCAATCTGCACTGGAAGCTTGAAAAGTGCAACAAATGTCAACCAACAGTGAAATTAAGTTAAACTGTTTATCATTTATAGTGATGTCAACTATTTCTGGCAGTGATGTAATAGTGCCTGATATTAATTTATCACTCATCAAGAATTTGAAATCATTGTACTGCTTTATAATCAAAGTCATTTGTTAAGTTAATTAGATCTTTATATCGCATCACAGTTTCGTAACTCCTGCAACACCAAAATCAAGTAAGCAATTTTTCAAAGCAGTTGGATCAAAAGCAGACCAACATTTTAGTTGATCAGGTGGAAATCTAGCATATAAATGATCACACACTGATCTAACAAATCGCGTAATTTGTCTTGTGTCATTGTCTTCATTTTCAGTTAAAATTGGTTTGACTTTATTATTACAAAAAGTGTTGTAGCCAAGGTACTGTGCTTCTAATTTGCAAACTGTAGAACGCACAAGTGGTGAGCTTCGATTGGTGATAAAACACTTCTCTATAGCAGTTTTCATAAATTTGCTAATTCGTTTAAAACATCGTTCAATGTATCAAAACTAGTAAATATTGTGGATTTTGTATACATTGCAAAATATAGGTACAGGTGGGATCACTGCACTCGTTAATTTGTTCTTCACAAAACAAAACCAATGCATCTATATTTCTTACAAAAGCGCTGACAGCAAAATGTCGTGATAACCAACGAATTTCTTGAATTGGTCGAAAAAACAAAGCATCCACTTTATTTACGCTGATCAATTCAGCAAGTGCAGCTGTTTTAACAGAAGATTGACTAAATAAAGTATAAACAGTACGCAAAAGAACCTCAATGTTTTTCAATAAACTGTTATCTTTCCATGAAGCAGTTAGTGCCAGGTCTTCTCTATGTGCGACGCAGTGCTGCTATGAAAGATGAGGAACAGTACGTTTTAATAAGGCCGCTAATCCATTCCACTGACCCAGCATAACTGATGCACCATCAGACGTTAACATGACTAAACGGTTGATGTCGATTTCATGTTTATTGTAAAGCTCCTTTTATAGCTTGTTCAAGAGCTTGAGCATGGCATGCTGTCAGTTGGATGATTCCACCGAACACTGCTTTATAAACCACTGAATTGAAAGAACGATATTTGAAATACGTACAGTACTAACACTTTATGTACTGCAATATCAGTGCTTTTATCAACGATGAGTGTATGTAATAAGGATGCATGTAATTCTATAAATATTTAGTCTGCAACAACTTCATTAATTGCCGCAACAAAATCAAATGTATAGTTCTTATTTTGCCAACTGTCTGGTAGCGAAACAAATTTTCCGACATGTTCGTATATACATAGTTCGTACAGACAGCATCGAAGCATTCATATTGATAGCAAGAAGAACATTGTCCATTAGGATGCAAATTTTCTCCTCATTTGTTTGCAGGCGTTTGGCATGGTTTAAGTGTGCTTTCCGGTCAGCAAGTTTTTCTGCCAAAAGAATTTTCACACTGATTCCATGCTTTTGATTTTACAAAATCTGAACATTTTCTACACGAATGCACGATAATTAATGTCGTTTACGGTAACCTAATTTCCATGCTTCTCATCGCTTTCCAGTTGCATATTCATTAGCTGTATTAGTTTTGAACCTTCGTCGTCGTCGTCGTCGTCGTCATCGTTTGAAGGGCATCCACTCCAGGCCAGACACAAACAGAACTGGGGCCGAGGGTTTATCCTTTTACTACCCCAGACTGCTGCACTGCCTGGATCAGATGCTGGCAGTGATGTTATTAAGCCAGCATCGAGTTTCGTCATCCAAAACCGTCAGACCGCGTGCTCCATGTGGTGCCCGATGTATGGGGCACATTGTTAGTACATGGTCTGCGGTTTGCTCTGAGGCGCCACACTCGCAATTCGGTGAAGGAGCGAGACCCCATTTGTGCATGGACGAATGGAATCGCCCAACACCAGTCCGCAGGCGGTTGAGCTTAACCCAAGCTGCTCGGGGTAAGCCCATCCCAACAGGCCTGACACTGGTCCTGGGCACAAAAGCACGGAGCCTGGAAGCACTTTCACAGTACTCCGCGTTCCATTTATGATTTGTCCATTCAGAGGCGCGGATGCCAAGTCTGGCAAGATTGTCCAAGAGATTCCGCGCACCTGGCACAAACGGGCGTCTGGATCTTAGTCTCACTTGGCCAGTATCTGAGGACCCACTTAAAAGACCATGCAAAATATGATCGGGGTCCAGAGATCCACGGTAAGCCAAGGAGAGTGTCGCTCCCAGTCGGCGAAGCTCAGCTGGCTGGATGCCTGAAAGTACAGGTAGGTGGTCCGTTGGAGTGGGACGCAGGCATCCAGTAACTATGCGCAAAGCGTCATTCAAGACACTGTCAATGAGGCGAGTGTGAGCACTGCGACACCAGACTGGCGCACAGTACTCAGCTGTTGAGTAGACTAGAGACAAGGTGGCTATGCGTAGTGTTTTAGCACCAGCACCCCATCCCGAGCCCACGAGTCGCCTCAACAGTGTGACGCGCGATGATAGTTTTTTGCGCAATGCCACTAAATGGTGACGAAACGTGAGCGATCTGTCCAGTTTTACCCCAAGGTATGTAGGGGTTGGACAGAACGGTAAAAGTCTACTGTTGTTGTAGACCTTTAGCTCACGTTTGGCCTCTCGGTTGTTTAAGTGAAAGGCTGTCGTCACCGTCTTAGTGTGACTGAGCTTCAACCTCCAAGTCTGGAGATACGCTGACAGTGTGGACATATCTTGGCTTAATGTCCCCTCCAAGTCCTTCCAGTTTCCAGAAGAGTGCAACAATGCTAGATCATCAGCATAAGCGAACTTTCTGGAAATCATGGAAGGAAGATCGTACGTATAGATGTTAAATAGGAGGGGAGCCAAGACCGATCCCTGAGGAACGCCGTTTTTAAGACGGCGTAGCCTGCTTTGCTTGCTGTCACCGGTGGTAAGGGTGAAACTTCGATTTCGGACAAGCTCCATAATCATTTTGACCATGTGCTTATCCGGAAGAAGTCTCAGCAGCTTGCAGGTAAGGCCACGGTGCCAGACAGTGTCATAAGCAGCTGTCAGATCGATAAATACGGCACCGGCCTTCTTTTTAGCCTCGAAAGAATCCTCGATGTTCTGGGTTAGCAGAACAACTTGATCTACGGTTGACTTCCCGCGTCGGAACCCAGCCTGCTCTTTAGGGAGCAGTGGATCGATTAATGGTTCAACGCGGGCGTAGATAAGCCTCTCGAGGATCTTGTAGGGGACACAGAGCAGAGATATCGGTCGATAACTCTTTGGGTCCCCCACGGGCTTTGCTGGTTTTGGGATCGCGACCACAAGCGCTCTTCTCCAGATCTTGGGAATTTTGAGTCGGCGCAAACAGGAAGAAAGGAAGTCACGTAACCAGGACTTCAAAGCAGCTCCAGCATGGAGTATAAGCTCGGGGCAGATGGAATCAGGACCCGGAGCTTTACCTGGTTTTAAATGTTGAAGGGCAGCAGCAAATTCTCTCTGTGAAAAATTGTCAGAGATATTTACTGCATCTGGTGTTGTCGCCCTCCAAAGGTCAGACACTTCTTGAAAGACAAGTCGAGATGACTTGCGATCAACAGCCTCGTATTTCCCATTTCTAACCAGCTGAGATGCAATAGCATCGGCTGAAACGGGACAATGACGAGGAGAGTGTCGTGACCTACCAGTAAGGTTGTTCAAGATACTCCACGCTTTTCGACTAGAGTGTGAAAAATCAATGCTCCGAACTGCTTCGGACCATCGATCCCTCCGTTTTCTGTCAAGCTTGGCAAGCAGAGTTGTAGCAGCCAAACTTGAGTCGTCTCCCTGAGGAGACTGCAGAAAGGTTTTATAGAGGGATTCACACTCTGCATCCCAACACGGAATATAGTTGTTTCGATACCCGCGTGGGATAGTCTTCTTGGCTGCTTTCTTAATGATGTTACAGAAGTCCTGGTAAGCCGCATCCACATCAAGTGAATCAGGCGGCAACAAAGTCTTTGCGAATTTATTCGTCAAAGCAATGTAGTGACTCCATTTGGCCTTGCGGAAGTTCCATCGCTTAACAGGCATGCTTGGCACTGCCATAGCAAACCTGGGTGGTGTAATAAGCGAGGGTCGATGTTGTGACCTGGGAAACTTCTCAAGGACACGTCTATCCGGTAGGCGACTGTTTGTACCTACGCTAGCGAAAGCTAGGTCTGGATTGGTGCCAGTGTTCCAGCGGCCGGAATAAAAACTGGCAGCGTCCTTGGCATTATATAGGAGGGCAAGACAATTAATACTTGCCCATCCAGCCAAGCACTCACCATCCGGACTGTTGTCATCATAACCCCAGTCAGCATGACGACAGTTAAAATCGCCAGCGTACAGACAGGGGTGAGGAAACACTGGGAGATCCAGGGTTCGCAATCGCGTTGGCGGTGGTTTGTAGACGTTGACTATTTTATAGCCATCAACGTCCACACATAGCCACTCGATCTCCGATGTCGGTGGAGATTGGTCCAAAAGCGTGTATCTCAGTCGCTCGTGAACAAACGTGGCAAGGCCATGCTTCCTGCTTAAAGAAGACCCAGCTAGTTGGTAGTGTGGTAGCACCAACTTCTCTGCATCAGTGCAGTGGGTCTCCTGCAGTAGGATGACGAGTGCCTCAGACTGCATAGCGAGGTGATGAAGAACATTCACTTGCTTGCAGTGAGGCCTTCGATGTTCAGCTGAAGAATAGTGGGTCTTCGGAACTTGTTGGCAATGTGCCCTGAAAAGGGCAGTTTTATCCTGACATTGCCCCGTCCTGAAAAGGACGTTTGCCGATTAACAGACCCACACTGAACATCGGAATGGGTGGATACCCTTCCGTTTTGGTAGGTTCGGTTTCGGTCTGTCATTTTAAAATCAATGAGCAGACTTACTCACGGCCCAGGCTGCGTGAAAGCACCTACCATCTGGGCCGTTTTGAACCTTGAACAAGCAGCACAAATTTTACATTTAAGTTCGTTCTCATAAGAATATTCGTAAATCGAACTTAGTTCAACGTATACATTTTTGAAATCTGGTGTATCTGTAGTTACTTTTACTTTTAGCCTTTCGAGCTTAAACGAGTCTCTCGATTTTTTATTTTTTTGTTCCTTTAGAGCTCAGTCCTACAAAATTCCTTTTAGACATGTTTAATATTTCTATATAGAATTAAAATTAACTAATATACTGAAACAAAATGACGTTTAGTTTGTAAAATAAATGCCTGTTGATCACACGCCTAACAAATATACTGATGTCTGCTGCTACTTATTAAATTTATCATCGAGGAATAGAATTGGGGGAGCCGTGTCAACTTTTCAAATAAAATGAGTAAAACAGAAAATTGTGCACTAAAGTTGACTATTTTTTATTTTTTATCTGGGCACAAGCTTTCGTGGGCTATTGCTCACTTCATCAGGTGCAATGGAATGAAAATGCAATCAAAACAAGTTTTACACAACGGCATTAAACGTAACAAACAGACATATGTGACGTCGTCGTCGTCGTCGTCGTCGTCGTCGTCATCGTTTGAAGGGCATCCACTCCAGGCCAGACACAAACAGAACTGGGGCCGAGGGTTTATCCTTTTACTACCCCAGACTGCTGCACTGCCTGGATCAGATGCTGGCAGCGATGTTATTAAGCCAGCATCGAGTTTCGTCATCCAAAACCGTCAGACCGCGTGCTCCATGTGGTGCCCGATGTATGGGGCACATTGTTAGTACATGGTCTGCGGTTTGCTCTGAGGCGCCGCACTCGCAATTCGGTGAAGGAGCGAGACCCCATTTGTGCATGGACGAATGGAATCGCCCAACACCAGTCCGCAGGCGGTTGAGCTTAACCCAAGCTGCTCGGGGTAAGCCCATCCCAACAGGCCTGACACTGGTCCCGGGCACAAAAGCACGGAGCCTGGAAGCATTTTCACAGTACTCCGCGTTCCATTTGTGATTCGTCCATTCAGAGGCGCGGATGCCAAGTCTGGCAAGATTGTCCAAGAGATTCCGCGCACCTGGCACAAACGGGCGTCTGGATCTTAGTCTCACTTGGCCAGTATCTGAGGACCCATTTAACAGACCATGCAAAATATGATCGGGGTCCAGAGATCCACGGTAAGCCAAGGAGAGTGTCGCTCCCATTCGGCGAAGCTCAGCTGGCTGGATGCCTGAAAGTACAGGTAGGTGGTCCGTTGGAGTGGGACGCAGGCATCCAGTAACTATGCGCAAAGCGTCATTCAAGACACTGTCAATGAGGCGAGTGTGAGCACTGCGACACCAGACTGGCGCACAGTACTCAGCTGTTGAGTAGACTAGAGACAAGGTGGCTATGCGTAGTGTTTTAGCACCAGCACCCCATCCCGAGCCCACGAGTCGCCTCAACAGTGTGACGCGCGAAGATAGTTTTTTGCGCAATGCCACTAAATGGTGACGAAACGTGAGCGATCTGTCCAGTTTTACCCCAAGGTATGTAGGGGTTGGACAGAACGGTAAAAGTCTACTGTTGTTGTAGACCTTTAGCTCACGTTTGGCCTCTCGGTTGTTTAAGTGAAAGGCTGTCGTCACCGTCTTAGTGTGACTGAGCTTCAACCTCCAAGTCTGGAGATACGCTGACAGTGTGGACATATCTTGGCTTAATGTCCCCTCCAAGTCCTTCCAGTTTCCAGAAGAGTGCAACAATGCTAAATCATCAGCATAAGCAAACTTTCTGGAAATCATGGAAGGAAGATCGTACGTATAGATGTTAAATAGGAGGGGAGCCAAGACCGATCCCTGAGGAACGCCGTTTTTAAGACGGCGTAGCCTGCTTTGCTTGCTGTCACCGGTGGTAAGGGTGAAACTTCGATTTCGGACAAGCTCCATAATCATTTTGACCATGTGCTTATCCGGAAGAAGTCTCAGCAGCTTGCAGGTAAGGCCACGGTGCCAGACAGTGTCATAAGCAGCTGTCAGATCGATAAATACGGCACCGGCCTTCTTTTTAGCCTCGAAAGAATCCTCGATGTTCTGGGTTAGCAGAACAACTTGATCTACGGTTGACTTCCCGCGTCGGAACCCAGCCTGCTCTTTAGGGAGCAGTGGATCGATTAATGGTTCAACGCGGGCGTAGATAAGCCTCTCGAGGATCTTGTAGGGGACACAGAGCAGAGATATCGGTCGATAACTCTTTGGGTCCCCCACGGGCTTTGCTGGTTTTGGGATCGCGACCACAAGCGCTCTTCTCCAGATCTTGGGAATTTTGAGTCGGCGCAAACAGGAAGAAAGGAAGTCACGTAACCAGGACTTCAAAGCAGCTCCAGCATGGAGTATAAGCTCGGGGCAGATGGAATCAGGACCCGGAGCTTTACCTGGTTTTAAATGTTGAAGGGCAGCAGCAAATTCTCTCTGTGAAAAATTGTCAGAGATATTTACTGCATCTGGTGTTGTCGCCCTCCAAAGGTCAGACACTTCTTGAAAGACAAGTCGAGATGACTTGCGATCAACAGCCTCGTATTTCCCATTTCTAACCAGCTGAGATGCAATAGCATCGGCTGAAACAGGACAATGACGAGGAGAGTGTCGTGACCTACCAGTAAGGTTGTTCAAAATACTCCACGCTTTTCGACTAGAGTGTGAGAAGTCAATGCTCCGAACTGCTTCGGACCATCGATCCCTCCGTTTTCTGTCAAGCTTGGCAAGCAGAGTTGTAGCAGCCAAACTTGAGTCGTCTCCCTGAGGAGACTGCAGAAAGGTTTTATAGAGGGATTCACACTCTGCATCCCAACACGGAATATAGTTGTTTCGATACCCGCGTGGGATAGTCTTCTTGGCTGCTTTCTTAATGATGTTACAGAAGTCCTGGTAAGCCGCATCCACATCAAGTGAATCAGGCGGCAACAAAGTCTTTGCGAATTTATTCGTCAAAGCAATGTAGTGACTCCATTTGGCCTTGCGGAAGTTCCATCGCTTAACAGGCATGCTTGGCACTGCCATAGCAAACCTGGGTGGTGTAATAAGCGAGGGTCGATGTTGTGACCTGGGAAACTTCTCAAGGACACGTCTATCCGGTAAGCGACTGTTTGGACCTACACTAGCGAAAGCTAGATCTGGATTGGTGCCAGTGTTCCAGCGGCCGGAATAAAAACTGGCAGCGTCCTTGGCATTATATAGGAGGGCAAGACAATTAATACTTGCCCAGCCAGCCAAGCACTCACCATCCGGACTGTTGTCATCATAACCCCAGTCAGCATGACGACAGTTAAAATCGCCAGCGTACAGACAGGGGTGAGGAAACACTGGGAGATCCAGGGTTCGCAATCGCGTTGGCGGTGGTTTGTAGACGTTGACTATTTTATAGCCATCAACGTCCACACATAGCCACTCGATCTCCGATGTCGGTGGAGATTGGTCCAAAAGCGTGTATCTCAGTCGCTCGTGGACAAACGTGGCAAGGCCATGCTTCCTGCTTAAAGAAGACCCAGCTAGTTGGTAGTGTGGTAGTACCAACTTCTCTGCATCAGTGCAGTGGGTCTCCTGCAGTAGGATGACGAGTGCCTCAGACTGCATAGCGAGGTGATGAAGAACATTCATCTTGCTTGCAGTGAGGCCTTCGATGTTCAGCTGAAGAATAGTGGGTCTTCGGAACTTGTTGGCAATGTGCCCTGAAAAGGGCAGTTTTATCCTGACATTGCCCCGTCCTGAAAAGGACGTTTGCCGATTAACAGACCCACACTGAACATCGGAATGGGTGGATACCCTTCTGTTTTGGTAGGTTCGGTTTCGGTCTGTCATTTTAAAATCAATGAACAGACTTACTCACGGCCCAGGCTGCGTGAAAGCACCTACCATCTGGACCAATGATGTGACGTAATGAGATACAAAAATATCGGAAAAAAAGTCGAAGTTTGAGAAAATATAGCAGTACGGTGAATTACAGCAATTTAAACCAAGAACATATGCGAGAAAATGGAACGATTCGAAATGGATAAAAAAGTGAAAAAGATAAATGACGCTCACGTATACAAAAATTAATACGAGTATTACACGTAGTTAGACATAAACGAGTAATCTTTATTTAAACCTTGGTTAACACAATTGAGTTTGAAAATAATTTTTTGTTCTTCCACTTCCCGTTGTTGCTTTGTTTTACCTTTAACTTCCTTGATTACTGTTAATTTGAGATTGTCCAAGGTGTGGTCTGGTTTATTGAAATGCTCGGCTACCGGTTTGTTCCTGTTGTGCTTGATGTCGCTCCTGTGTCCGTTCATTCGTTGTCTGATAGAGTTGCTTGTTTCTCCAATATAGATAGCTTTAGGGCAGAGATTGCATGAAATTGCGTATATAATATTGGATGAATTACAGCTAAAGTTTCCGGAGATTTTTATTGGGACTCCGTTAGGACCAGTTATTGTAGGGTTAGTGCTTATGTTGGGGCAGAGATGGCATTTAGAAGATTTGCAGGGAAAGGTACCCGTGATGAAATGTTCATTTGGTAAGGAGGCAGATGTGAGTAAAAGTTTGAGGTTAGGAGGTTGACGATATGATATAAGTGGTGGTGTAGAGAAGATTCGGTTAAGATGTTGGTCTTTGTTTAGTAAAGGTTGCAAATTTTTGACGATTTTGTTAATAGGTCTAAGGTGAGGGTGGTAAGTGAGGACTAGGGATGTGCGATCAGATTTAGATTTGTTTTGATATTCGAGAAGGGCTTCTCGGGGAATGGACATGGCCTTAATTATTTGGTTTTTGATAGTTTTGGATTTGTATCCAAGTGCGGTGAATGCATTTTTTAATGTTTTCAATTGTAAATTTAATTCTTTTTCATCAGAGCAGATTCGTTTGTAGCGTAGAGCTTGGCTGAAAATTATGTAGGCGAAGGTGTGTGGGGGATGGGAGCTGTTGGGGTGTAAATAGGTTTGGGAATGGGTGGGTTTTTTATATAGTGAGGTTTGGAGTGTGTTGTTTTTTAGTGTAATAGCGGTATCCAAAAAATTAACTTCCTTAGTCGAGTGGTTCATTGTAAGGTGAATGTCCGGGCCTTCAGAGTTAAAATCTTTGTGAAATTGTAATAGTTTTTCTTCTCCGTGTGTCCATAGAAAAAAAATGTCATCAATGTATCTGAGGTATATTAAGGTTTATTATGGGTATTTTGTAAGAAGTTTTTTTCCAGGTTGGACATGAAGATATAAGCATACTGAGGAGCCATTTTTGTTCCCATTGCAGTACTTTTGAGTTGTAAGAATTGTTCGTTTCCAAAGTTGAAATAGTTATGTTTTAAAATGAATTCAGTGGACTGAATGATGAACGTCAGTTAGTTGGTTGTCAGGAAGTCGGTTCTTAAGGGCTTTTAGTCCGTTGTTGTGGGTTATGTTGGTGTAAAGCGAGGAGACGTCCAGGGTAGCCAGAATGGTATTTTGCGGTACTGTTTTGATTTTCTTTAGCTTGTTTAAAAAGTCGGTAGTATCTTGGATAAAACTGTTGGCAGCCTGTGCATAAGGTTTGAGTAGGGTCTCTACGAAGTGTGATAAGTGTTCAGTAAGAGTGTTATTGTTAGAAATGATGGGTCGCCCGGGATTGTTAGGTTTGTGGATTTTGGGTAGAAGGTAAAATTTTCCGGGTTGGGGATTGGGGGGAATGTAGGATAAGAGTTGGGATTTATAGGGATCTGGAAAAGATTTAATAAGTTTAGTTAGCTCTAATTTGAAATTCTTAGTCGGGTCTAAAAAAAGTGGTTGGTAGTTTTGTTGGTGGTTGAGTTGATTGCTCAATTGATTAATCAATTAATCAATTGATTACTTTAGCTGTAATTCATCCAATATTATATACGCAATTTCATGCAATCTCTGCCCTAAAGCTATCTATATTGGAGAAACAAGCAACTCTATCAGACAACGAATGAACGGACACAGGAGCGACATCAAGCACAACAGGAACAAACCGGTAGCCGAGCATTTCAATAAACCAGACCACACCTTGGACAATCTCAAATTAACAGTAATCAAGGAAGTTAAAGGTAAAACAAAGCAACAACGGGAAGTGGAAGAACAAAAAATTATTTTCAAACTCGATTGTGTTAACCAAGGTTTAAATAAAGATTACTCGTTTATGTCTAACTACGTGTAATATTAATTTTTGTCTACGTGAGCGTCATTTATCTTTTTCACTTTTTTATCCATTTCGAATCGTTCCATTTTCTCGCATATGTTCTTGGTTTAAATTGCTGTAATTCACCGTACTGCTATATTTTCTCAAACTTCGACTTTTTTTCCGATATTTTTGTATCTCATTACGTCACATATGTCTGTTTGTTACGTTTAATGCCGTTGTGTAAAACTTGTTTTGATTGCATTTTCATTCCATTGCACCTGATGAAGTGAGCAATAAAAAATAGTCAACTTTAGTGCACAATTTTCTGTTTTACTTATTAAATTTATGTAACAGCAACTGTTGTGTGTTGTTAAATGTTAATGACAAATTTAACCTCCAAAAGCCTGTTTCACTCTGTTAGAGATCTTCAGGGAGAGTTCTAGAATAAAAATTAAAAACACAGCTAACTATCACATACCTTGTCCTTTTGTCAACAACATGCCGTTTTCACGTGTTTTTCTATGGCAATGCGCTCTACTGGCATTGATATTGACAAGTGATTATGACAAAATTTTTAGTTAATAAGTTCGATTGATTACTGGCACAGTGAAGTTCAAGGTATCACTGCACAATTCGTTGATTGCACCTTGATTTTGTAAAACAATATTGTCAAATCTCAAATGTGGAGCTTGCTTTGATTGTAAGCACGTATTTAGCTTGTTTTGTCATTACTTATGCAGTGCGCGGCAAAACGAAAGTACTGCGAGGGGGTTCTAGGCCGGCTGCGCGGCTTAGAGGGAACGTTGTCGAGAACCGAATTTTTGTTCGAGGACCGAGTCATTTTCATCTCAAATTTTCTGTTCGAAAACCGAATTGTTCAAACTCCGAGACGTTCGAAAACCAAGGTTTGACTGTACTCTACACTATAATTACTTTAATGCGCTTGATTTTTGATTTGTGCTGTACTGATTCGTACAACAGTACAACTATTTTTGAACAGTCTAGTTAGAATGTGCAAGGTTTTGCTTCGGTTCGCCGTTACTAACTTTGAGTGCTTTGAGGATTTCTAGAATTTGAAAGGTAATCAACTAAACTCGGCGAACAGTGAACGAAAACCGATGTGCAATCAATCACGAGCTGCACGGCAACCATGAAGTAAAATTAAATCTATCGATCCATTGCTAAATTGTTAAATGAACGCAGTTCATTGTTAAATCCTTGTTAAATAATCCATTTAACAATCTTAATTATTGTTAAATTGTTAAATGGACGCCGTTCTTATCCGGTCACACAGAAATTTTTAATGCAATCATTTTTAATCGTTATTATATTAAGATAAAACTTAATTTATTTCTTATTTGCATTGAAAGCAAGTAGGCTAATTGATTCTGTGGCATTTATTGTTCGTTAAATAAACATTTACATGATAGGCTTATCATGTATTTATTAAATGAAGAAATTTTATTGTTGGTTTAATCGAAATCTACAAGAATTTGTGATCTGAAGTGAGTCAAATGGAATGCATTTAGAATTGTATGCTGCCGATTTGCTTCATAGCTAATAATTCTATTCCATTTTTAGCATTATTATTATTAGTGAATGTATAAATGTTTTTATTAATGTATTGATAAACTTTTTTTACCTTAAATCAGAGGTTCTCAACCGCTAGGCCATAGCGATTTTTTTAGGTGCCACACAGAGATGATGTAAAAAAGTGTTAAAATCATATGTTTAGTGGCTGGTTTTTGTTGACAAGAAACGAGTTGGTGAAATTAGGTGTGCAATAAAAGTGATAAGCTTTTTTTTCGAATATCACTACTTTTTAGGAATGAAAATCAAGAAATGCGCGACAGATTCAAAGTGAAGACCTTTTTTGGGGGGAAAGGGCGCCTTTACCTATAATTTGGAAAACCTTTACCTATAATACCTATAATTTTGTGAAATTGAGTCCAGAATAAAAGTGAAGACTAGAAACATTGGGCCACTACAACTGCGTTACTAGTTTTTTGGGCCACGGTGCTGAAAAGGTTGAGAACCCCTGCCTTAAATGAACCAAAATACGCATAACTAATTTTATGTAACAAGGTTACAATTGGCTTAAAAAAATACTCTAATTCAAAGATAGGAAATTTTTTATTATTAGAGGCGAGATTTCAAAAATTTTGACAGAGGAGGCCGTATAAGTCAAAATACTCAAGAAATTAGCGTAATAATTTTGTATCTTATTCGGATTTTTTTATTTTTGTCCCTTAAAAAAAGTAATTGCTAAATAAACAGGTCATCACTTTAAATCTGACTGGAATTTCTCAATTTTCATCCCCAAAATAAAGTGATCCGTAAAAAAATGTTTTCTCTCATTAGCAGTTGTCACTGACACATAATTTGATTGTCATTGGAGGGCGCAGATTTCCCACCTCGGGCGTAACCCGGGGGTGGAAAATTACAGCATTATCTATTCTTGTATTTAATATAATATCTTTATTCTTATTATAGCGCTTTAATAAAGTATTATTATATTATCTATTCTCATATTCAATATGGCATCTTAGCGTGGGGCACAGCTTCTAATTCATTAATTGCTGCACAAAGTTGAAATTCTACTAAATCGCAATTAAAAGATCATTCAATATATAATAATTAATAATTCGATTTATGAACCTGTTAGAATGTTCTACAAATCATTAAACACATTAAAAGTATGCGATGTTTAAGACCTCGAATTGGGAAATTTTAAGTATAAATTGCAAAACGCTAATTACTTCGTGTTTTTTACATCACTTTCAAAAAATATATGAAATTTATTCGCATGAAACAAGACTAACTGAAAAATCAAGCTATTTTCTAACTTGTGTTGCAAAATCGTTCGGACAATTGTTACTTTCTTATGGAGATGTAAAGCTTTGAAAACGTATTTATCACAGCATTAAAAGCAAGCATTGGATTTCTTTCAAAAAATCATTTAAATATTATCTTCTATCTGTTAATAAATATTAATATTGTTTGCTTTTAAGTTCTATTGCTGCAATATCGTTCTCGCTTATTTGTTAGAATGTTTGTGTAAATTTCATATGTTTTTTTGTTATTTTATTGCGCGTGATTTTTTATATTAATTTTTTTTTATATTTTATATTCTTATTGACTGTTGGTTTAAGGAGCATCTTACTCGATAATGCCTATTCTTCCATGCTCCCTACCATTATACGCATGCTAATTGTTGCTTATTGATATATTTATTTGTGTTATTTTTTGCGTGTAGATAAAATAAAAATATTTATCTATCTAATTGGTATTGTTAAGCAAGTAAGTGCAAAAGGAGCAAGATCTTTAAATTGAGGATGTTGCATAACTCCTTGCAGAACTGCTCTGCATCTTTACGTAGACCATTTTCTTTAAGCTACTAGTAATTGTTTTATTCTAACTTCGTTACATATCATTAATTATGCGTATTTTCATTCATTTAAGGTAATAAAAAGAATACCATAACATTAATAAAGACAATTATACACTGACTAAAAATAATTGAATACATGATTGAGGTGCTATTGCAATTTCATGCGCTCACAAAATCGTACGTCAGAGTAGCTTATGTGATAGGCCTATCATGCACGTATTTATCTAAATAACAATAAATGCCACGAAATCAATTAGCCTACTTCTTTTCAATACAAATAAGAAATGAATTAAGTTTTATATTAAAATAACGACGATTGAAAATGATTGCATTAAAATTTTTATATGTGGCCGGACAAGAACTGCGTCAATTTAACAATGAATCATTATCCTTAATTTAGTATTACTTTATAATTGCCGTGCAGCTCATGATTTCACATCGGTTTTTGTTCACTATTCGCCAAGTTTAAAGCATTACCTTTTGAATTCTAAAAAATCTTCAAAGCTCGAGGTTAGTAACGGCAAACAATAAACAAAATCTTGCACATCCCACTAGCCTGTTCAAAAACAGTACCAGTACAACACGAGTCAAAAATCAAGTACATTTAATAGCTAAAAGCTTTTAGGTACTTTTTACTATCAACAATAAAAAACCTAACAAAAAGCCGAAAAGCCAAACCCTTCTAAAAAAAACAAATTAGTCAGATTTGGCGTAAAAAAAAACAATCTCACAATCTTGCTATCAAATTAAAATAGCTCAGTAAAAAGTATACAGCCACGTAAAAGACGTTCGTGGTAGAGCAGCCCTGGTCTAAACCGATATTTAATAAATTTTGTGGAATTTAATTTTAGTCTGGATCAACGTTTCTCAACCTTTTGGAATTTATGACCTCTTTTATAAATTTTATACAGCGATGCAAACCCCTTTTCTTTCTGCTTTCGATAGATATAGATTTAAAAAGTATAATATAAAATATTCTTGCCACCCCCCTGAAAATACTTGACAACTTTCATGGGGGTCGCGACAACCAGGTTGGGAACTGCTGATCTAGATTATATAATAGTAGAGACAAGTGTGATCAAACGCTTCCCTTTTGTGGATTTTCAAGAAAACTGTGTCCTCATGGTGTCCTCGTGTTTCAAAAATATTCCAGGGCAAGAGGACTATTGCTTTCCCCTCTCCCGCTTTTGACGCTCTTGATGATGAGTAATGTAATTAGATTGTCAACTTAAGGGATTTTACAAGAATCAGATTACATATTGTACAAGGTTTTTTGTTTTTATCTTCGGTTATCATGAAAACTTAATAATAATCAAAAAATGTACTGTATCGCAATTCAAAAAACAAATTAGCAAAATAAAAACTTTTTCAGAAACCCATCTACTTGGCACAAATTAAAATGCCATGAATCCTCCAGAAATTGCAGTACGGTTGCGAAAATTTGCTTTTATTGAATGAGCCTTTTCAACAAAGAAAATTTTTTTTTTGAAATTTTGATTTCCCGCAACAATTCTTCTAAGCTATGCGCATGCGCGTGTGCACAGAACACTCAGAGTCTGCACACGTTAATTATTTTATTGTGCACAGGTCCAAGCTTATCTCGTTTTTTGTTTCTCATGCATATGCATTGTTGTGTTATAATAACCACTTCAACATTTGCGTTTCACACCATAAAACACAACTTATTGCATAACTAAATTCTCTTAAATAGACCCAAAGAAAGTTATAAGGCTGGCTTCTTCATGGGTTGTTGCACAAATATTAGTTATTTCTGAAAACGTTTGCACGACTAGGGATAGCCTTGCAAAAAGGGGAGTCTGGTGCAAGAAAAATGGAGGGAACACTTTTTAATGTTTTTAAACGAAGTGATCTCTAAAAAAACTCATCACTTTGAAGGTACCAGCCACCGTCATGGTGCTACTATAAAGAAATAAAGTAATTTTTGCTTAGGAGGGCTACTTTTTGACGTTTTCTAGGGGGGCCTGGTGCGGCCGCTCCCTTCACATCGTACTTCACATCGTACTAAAGCCATCACTGGCACCGACCAAAGTGTCTGCGCACACAAACTGCAAAAAATTAAATGAGAATATTGCTCCTTAGGTTAAAAACTTCTGAAGTTTTTGGTCACGCCCCAACGAGTTAGAATAATGCAGAGCTATTTACGCTTGTGCATTTGTGCGTCAAACCAAGAAATACTTCGCAACATAAAACGTTGTTTGCTGTATACTGAAGCCACAACACAATAGTACGAACCAAACAAAACATTTATTGTTTTACGTGAAAATCTATGGTAGATAGATAGATACGAGGGTAAATCAAAAATTATCCGGACTTTTATTTTTATGGATTATTTTAAAAACACAAAACACGAAAACGATTTATCATTTTTCTACATAATCTCCACCCATTTCGATGCACTTGTTCCAGCGGTCTACAAGCTTATAAATGCCATCTGAGAAGAAAGTTTTTGGCTGGTCACACAACCATTGATGCACCGCTTTTTGCACTGATTCATCAGAAGAAAATTTACGACCCCGTAATGCATCTTTGAGTGGGGCAAAAAGATGATAGTCGGAAGGAGCAAGATCTGGACTGTATGCAGGATGCTCCAGCACTTCAAAACCTAGTTTGTTAATGGTTTCAATGGTTGCTTTGGCAACATGTGGGCGTGCATTGTCATGCTGCAGCAAAACCTTCTTTGACAGTAATCCTCGGCGTTTGGTTTACAAAATGCTATCCACAATGATTCCTTTATTTTAGGTTTAATTTTTCCCCATAATTCAGTTCCTCTGTACGTCAAAGATTTTTCACCTGCTGACATTTAAACACGAGGTTTCAAGTATAATAGGTTATGCTTTGTTCTAGTATTGTGGCCGTGAATTTTTGAGATATTAACGAAACAGTTTTTTAGTGCTGTCTTAAATTTTTTATGATAAAGCTGATACATGAATTTGGCTAGTTCAAGTCGATAAATATCATCAAATTTCAAAAAATTCAAGGTTTTATATAAAGAGGTTACTGGACAATATTTGCTACTATAAGTTATGGTACGAACTATATTATTTACTTTCACATTAAGTTCTTGCATCAGTGTTTTGTTAGCGGTACCCTATGTGACTATTCCATATTGAATACGACTGTAAATAAGCGAGTAGTAAAGCATACACAAAGTCTTCCGATCTAAAAGTGTTCGAATTCTGTACATTAATCCAGAATATCGAGCTAGTTGTAACGATAGATGTTGGATGTGACGAGACCAATTCAGGTTTTCGTCAAAATAAATTCCTAAATATTTTACCGATCTAATTTGTTTTATTTTAATTGAATTTAAGAATACATTAAAATTTGCAGAACATGAGCGATTGAGTTGCTTGTCAAACAATAAATAATGAGTTTTTGAATAGTTCAACTGAAGCATGTTTTTTTTATCCAGAGATCGATTTTAGTCAGTTTAATGTTCACTCTGTTTTGTAGTTTAGATAGGTTGTGATCTGACAGGGCTAAGAAAGTGTCATCGGCAAACAAAATGGTGTCAAACAGACTAGCCAAAGGAAGGTCACTGATGTACAGAAGAAAAAGTAGCGGCTCAAGGGAAGAGCGTTGTGATACACCATATTCAATTTTTGACCGGTTGGATTTAAAGATATTCATTTTCGTATATTGCTTTCTATTGCTCAATTAACTTTGCATCAGTTTAAAAGCCAATCACGGAAATCCATAAAAATTTTTCATTTTGAGCAGCAAAACATCGTAATTCACAGTTTCGAAGGCTTTAGTCGAGGAATATACAGCAAGTGTATATTCCTTTATCAGAATTTTGTATTAGTTATTCATAAATATTGCTGATAGCATGAGATGTGGAAGAATTTTGTCTAAAACCGAATTGTTTGTCAGAAATTAAATGATATTTTTCTAAATGATCGTTGATTCTATGGTATACCGGTACAAGTTTTTCAAAATTTTTACTGATTTCAGGAAAGGATCAAAATCGGACGATAATTTGTAAAAAATTAGAATCTCCTTTTTTGAAAACAGGAACTACCTCTGCAATCTTCAAGGAATTAGGAAATTCTTCTTGTTGGATACAGGAATTGCAAATGTTGCTTAAGAATGGAGAGATTATTGTATTACTTAATTTTAACAGGTCGTTGTTTTGTCATTTTCTCTAACAGCCTTTTTCATATTTATACTGCCAATAAGTGAGTAAATCTCTTCAGGAGTAGCAGGAGAGAAAAAAACGAGTTAGGTAAAGTGGGTAATAGAGAAGAAGTTGATTCACGCGATTTAATGTTATTCCACTTTTTTTTTACTCAATTGTCGCAAAATGAACATTGAAAGCTTCAAAAATTTTTTGAGGATCATCTATCACATCATTTTCGTTGACTATCTCACTGGGAAATGTACTTTTGGTTTTCTTCAAATTGGCCAGTTTACCAATAATTTTCCACAGCGTACTGAAGTTATCTGTGCTGTCGTCAATCAAATCCTTGTAGTACGTTTCTTTAGCACTGATAATTTTTCGATTTCAAGCATTTCTTTGTTTTTCGTAATTTTCGAAAATGTCTTTATCAAATTTCTTGTGCAATTGTTTGAAAAATTTGTTTTTTTTTGGATCAAATTTAGTAGTTCACGTGAGAGCCGTGGTTTTTGACTAAGCTTTTTTTCTCTTCTTAAAGCTTTTTTCAGAGGGGCAAATTTATTTACCGTGTTTTGAAGCACTTCTTCAAATTTGCCAAAAGCATCATGAACTGAATCAATGCTGTCTAGGTTGGCAGCATATAAATTCTTACCAAGTGCCCTTAAGTATTTTTCTAAATTAAAATTTTTCATGTCTTGAATTAAAAACTGTTTTGTGTTTTTAACACGAGGCTTTTTGGCAGAAATACAAACAAATGTAGACATATGGTCGCCCAAATCGTACAGATTTGGTACGATCGTCATCAATTAAAATGAGATTGGTACGGTTAGAAATGCGACAAAGGTCAGAGATTCGGAAGTGGTATGCCACATTTAATTCTGGGAGCTGTTGATCAATTAAAAAAAATGCTATTTCCTGACGACCAGGGGCAGCGCCAGTCTTTCACCACAAGGATCGGACAAAATTTTTATTTGAGGACGGTTTCGTCTTCAAAAATCAAATTAAAACTAAAACAAAGACCTTCAATTACTTTTAAAACTTTTTCTCGGTTTTAACTTGATGTTTTGAAGTTTAAAACAAATTTTTTCTCCTTCTATTTAAAGAGCCAGCAGGTTTCAACAATTTTTTAAAAGTCGCCCGCAAAAATAAAAAACCAATATGTGACTAGTTTTGCTCAAACATGCAAATTTGTATGAGGAAAAATGTTAAATTTTGAGTGAACCTATAAGCTTGGCTGAAAATTAAATTTTCAAAAAAAGAGGCGATTTTCATTGGAGACAATCAGCAATTTTAATTGCCTAAAAATTTCATTACTTTACAATTATTATTTTGTTTTAAATCAAATATTTATTTAACAACACTAAAAAACATAAGCTATTCTATATTTCCAGCAAATAAGTGCTTTTAAAAAGTTTTGGCATGAACACTCAGATTTATCCGCCTAACTTGGTGGAAAATATCGGAGATCTTGAACAAACTGTGAAGCGATTACCCCCGACCTGCTTTCCGAGATGCCAAGACATTGCTGTCCAGCTGAAATTTTATATTCTGAGATATGACTAAAATTTAGGACTGCTTGCTGAGACAGCCAAGCAAAAATAAAGTCTCCTAAAGGGTTTTCTCAAGGACAAAACAAAATTACCGTAATGGTCTGAATTGAGTTCACCATCAATGCGGCGTTTTTCCAGCTCTGCCACGTGGTAACTAGCAACGCAAAATCCAGATACCGAACGCCGGATACACGTGGGCATTGTGTTGTTCATGACAATTTTCCGATGAACATTAGGACATCACGTATAGCCTACTGTGTAAAAAACGTATCGATCTTTCCGCGCTTAAAATTGAAGCGAGCGCTAAGCAAAGCAAAAAAAATCAATAAAACAAACAAAGAATTATCTTTTCCATGCTCGTAGTGGAAACCAAAGTTCCTATAAAGTATAGGATATTCCTATAAAGTATACTTTAGTGGAACTTTGGTGGAAACGGGCCTTTACACAAAATCGCCTTTGTTTTTGAAAAAACACGTTAATGATTTACAATCTCAAAGATGCAAAATTGTGACATGTCTCCGAGAAAATGCAAAAGTCTTGATCGTTAAGAACTGAGTGAAATTGTTACAAATGCTGATTTGTTTTAAACGTTAAAGCAATAACTGCATGACGAGAGGTAACATACTTGTACCAAATGTTCTTCTCAATATTATGCACTTCACATCCCTGCGTGTATTGCTTTATTCAGTCAGCAACTAAAGTAAAGTCAGCAGTTGTTAAACCGGTAGTAGGATCTGAAATCTTTTTCAACCTGAACTGGGTTAAATTAGAATTTTCTTGCAAGCAATACGTGGCATCGCAATCAATGAAATGCAGGTGAACGAATATTAATGCTTCAAGCTTAAGTAAGATAAAGCGCATAGCACGTGATTCACGATGGTTTTTAGTTTATTTTTTATTAGAGCACCATCATGCGAAAGTAGAATGACCTTGTTTCGGTGTACTCATAGTATCCTACACAACTTGAGTTGTTCAAATTACGTTTTATGGTTGAGCGGTTTTTCAATTGCGTATCCAATAAACAAAGTTACAGCGAGCGTATACACCAGTTATATAGTAGATGTTGACCAGGTCTCAATGATTTTTTGTGCTGTAAAAAAGATTGGCATTCTTTCTGATTTGTTGATCTTATTCTAAAAAAAAGGATGCTGACTATCAAGTACAGATCTCGCGAGTTAAAACGTTGTTTAGAATAATAGTTTTTTTCTACAAAGTCATTTTCCCAAGACAAGTTTAAATTGTCTAAGTATTGACAGTATCATGACAACAGAAAATAACTTTTTTAACTGCTCTTGGGTTTTTTGCTAATAGTAAAGCAATTTGAATACACATGCAATTGACACTTAGCTCGAACTAAAAAGATTCTTTCATTAGTATTGTTATTTATGCGCTTTTAGTTGACTTTAATCTCATTGCATCAACTCGTGATCTTATTACAGAACTGTGAGAAATTGCAACAAATCCAACATTGAATTTAACTAAACCAAACAGTGTGACCAAGTAAATAGGGACGCTATTTTGATGGCGATTGGCGAGCACGACTGCCATAATTTTGGTTTAACTGTTATTCTTGGTTTGTCGTACTTTTGTGAAAGGCAATTAACGGCCCTTTCTTCAGCTTGTATATCTTGACTTATTACGTTGTGTTGCAAAAATTATAAATTATCGCAATTATTCTAAAAAATATCTTTATTTTAAACCGAAGAAAATAATTTACGAATTAATAAAGAAAAGATTAAGATAAATCAGTAAAACACGAAAAATTTTTTTAATAATTAACTACGCTTGGTTTGCATATGATTGTCATAACCTACACAATATGAAAACGGTGGGCTAATTGCGGCTCGCGAGCCGCATGTGGCTCTTCTAGCTAAACAATGATATCGAAATCAAACAATGTACAATTGTTATTCACAGTTGAATTTTGGTAAAACGAAGATTTCTAATTAGGTGCTAAATCGGATTATAGCGTAAATATAAAGCATTTTTTGTTTGTTGTTGAGGAGCATTTACACTACAGCAAAAATTTGAGCAAAGCGAGCGCTATCTTTTGGGCCGAGACATACTGGTAACTTTAGAATAAAAGAAACAAAGATAGTACTCGCTTCTCTCAGATTCGCTTCTCTGTAATGAAATTTGTAAAATCATTACATCGTGCAAGTTTAACAAATGAAGATTTGAGAGAATTAATTCATTGTTTAAACATTTTAGATTTTGAAATTGTAAATGAATTTCTTATTAACATATTTCGATAGCTTTTTCAGATAACCCTTGATAATGCATTAAATTTTTTGGATCTGTAGTGCAGGGTATATTTTAGTATTGCTGATTTTATTCAATTTTATCTCATAAGAATATTTTGAATAATATTTACAAAATTATCGAAAATATATTAATGACTTCAAAACCAACAATGGAGACAACCCAATCTACGGTCCCGATGACATCAAACAATGACATAGGTGGCTTCACTGTTTTAGATTATTGCATTTTTGGACTTCTCTTTCTTATTTCAGCTGGTATTGGAATTTATTTCGCATTCAAAGACAGGAAAAAGAAAACTTCTGATAATTATTTGCTAGCAGGAAGGTAAGATCATATTGGCAATTTTTTATTTGAAAAACAAAAGACTTAATTGAATTTTGAAATGAATTTATTACTTCTAGATTTTTGTAATTATTTATTTAAACACATTCTTTTTCATTTTCCGTATAATTTGTAGTACATTTATTGTCACATAAAATCAATGTTTTTTTTTTGAAAATTACGAACAATTTCACAGTTCTTGGCAAAGTGTCCAAGTGGAAAGGAGCACAGATTTAATTCCGACTATATTCAGATAGTCCGCCTTCAACTCCCTCCTCGTCATAATATTTTTTTCTCCTTTGAATCGAGGTAGCTATCCGGATATGTCTATCACCATAAGCGTACCGGCCAAAAAAATTTGAGCGGCAATGAAGTTTTGCCAAATTTTGTGAATTTTTCCGAATCATGATTTTTTAGTACTTTACGAATAGGACGAAAAATTGTCTAAGATTATCAGACGAAGACCAAATTTCGTCCCAAAATCATGGTGTTCTCTAAAAAAAAAGGTCTTCACCTAAATTTGGTACACTATTTTTTTTTATTTTATTTTATCTCTATATTTATCCTCCTGACTCGCAGGAAAGCGACGGAGGCGCTAATACATAGGATAGGCAATTACCCCGACCTGCTTCTGGAGATACCAAGATATTACTGTCCACTTGTAATTTAACAGAGATATGATTATAATTTAGAATTGCTTGCCAGGACCACCAAGCAGGGGAATGTGCCGTAAAGTGTCTTTCCCAAGGACACAACAAAATGGCGCGAGTGGGTTTTGAACCGAGACCATGTTGGTTACGAGCCCGGCGCTTTAATCACTCAACCACGTTGCCGACAATAAACTGCCGATTTTTGCAATTCATCATTGTCGCTGCCCTAAAATTCCTGACTTTGCCCAAATTTTTTATATCGTTGCCCGAAAAATTCTGGTTTTGCTCAAATATTTTCTTGTCACTGCCCGAAAATTTGAATTTTGCTCAAATTTTGGAGACTTGGGGAGTAATTTCTCCTGCACTTCCGCCAGGTACGGCTATGTCTATCATTCCACACAGTCTGCGCTTCATGTGTTTTTCCCAGATTTCAGTTAGACTTTGTCGCTTTAGGCCAGATGATAAATTTCACTTGGTCTTATGAGAAAATTAGCTTCAGTTGTCTTTTTAAAGCGTCAAATTATTTAAAAAGTAGAATTTTTTTAGTATAATTATTATAATAAAAGCGCATTGGTACTTTACCATATAGAAACGTCATGTACATAAAAAAAGACATTGTGGTTGTAGCGTCGCCAAGACGCGAACCATATCTGTCTTCACGCGCTAATTAAAGTACGCACATGGCGCTGGTGATTTGTGCGCGCTGCTGTTGCCTGCCGTTTGGCTATCCTTCTCTTTATGGTAATGGTTAGCACATGAGGTAGTTCTTTTTCAGTTTTGCCTTTGTAGACGAAGGTTACGAGTAGAGCCTGTTGGCCGCTTTCTCATATACTGTATATCCTCTTGGAAATTTGAATAGCCTTTTGGCAGAAGTTCGGAACGGAACAAATTCGTTATTAACTAAATTTAGTGTATTCTATTTGAATAAGCGTAAAGACTGGAATAAATTAGTATTATCTCTATCAAGTTTAATTCATTTCTTTTACCGAACTAACAGTGGTCACAACTCAGAATGTAAACTTTAACAAACGAATCTTGGTCAACAAACATACGAGGGTCAGTCAAAAAATAATGAGCCCAAGTCTCTCCTGGCCATATTTGTTGCAATAAAATCAAAAGTCATACATCAAAAGAAAGCCCAGGGATAGGAGATCTCAGTTCTACTTTTCAATGTAATCTCCGCACTTTTCAATTCCAACTGTCCATCGATGAACAAGGGACACTATGCCAGCCTTGTAAAAGTCAGCAGGCTGCATTTTTAACCAGTTTCTTACAGCGTGCTTGACTTCTTGATCACTAGTGAAGTGCTGCCCCCTAACTCCTTCTTTCAATGGTCCAAAAAGATGATAGTCAGATGGTGCCAGGTCGGGTGAGTATGGGGGATGGGTTACCGTCGTCCATCCAAAAGAAGCAATCACTTCACGAGTTTTGAGACTGGTATGGGGCTTGGCGTTATCGTGTTGCAGCAAGACCTTAGACATGTCCAGGTGAGGTCGTACTCTTCTCAGTTTCGCTTTCAGTTTGCGTAAAGTGTCAATGTAAGCATCTGAGTTGATGGTAGTACCTTTAGGCATAAAATCTACCAATATCACTCCTTCAATGTCCCAAAACACAGTCGCCATAATTTTTCCAGCTGAACGTTGACTTTTGAATTTCTTGGCTCTTGGGGACGTGGGGTGACGCCATTCCATGGATGATCTTTTCGACAGAGGTTCATAGTGATGAACCCAGGTTTCATCTCCTGTCACTATACGGCTGAGAAAAGTTTTGTCACTTCTGTGACACTCAATAAGCTCCGAACAAGCTTCAAAACGGGCTTGCTTGTGAAAATCCAAAAGTTGCCTCGGAACCCATCTGGCGCAAACCTTTGCAAAGCCTAGCTCATTAACAATATTCACAGCACTTCCATGGCTAACTCCAACACGTTCAGCAATGTCATCAATAGTGATTCTGCGATCATTTCTAATCAATTTCTCAACCTTATCATTGTTTCCAGGATTGACTGCAGAAGATGGTCTTCCACTTCTTGGTCTGTCCTGGAGGCTACTCAAACTTGGATCATCTTCTTCGTGTTTAATCCTGGATACCCACTTTTTCACAGTGCTGTAGGCTAATGAAGCATCTCCATAAACATTTACCAATCTTTCGAAAATTTGTTTTGGTGGCTTCCCTTCCGAAACAAGAAATTCAATCACAGCTCTCTGCTTCTGACGGACATCCAGTGATGACGTCATTTCCAAAACACAATACCAAAAGTGGACACGTTGAAACAATTTTTTTTTACAATTTATCTTTAAAGCAGTAAATTTACTAAACACCCTTAAAATTTCTAGAAAAAATATGAAGGTTAAAGCGGTTAAAGTTAATAGGGCTCATTACTTTTTGACTGACCCTCATATTTCAACTTCAGGTCGTTGAGTGGATGGCCGGTGGCCCTCAGCTTGACCTCAAGTTTCATGTCTGCTATCACTGTTCTCGGAACACCTGCCGAAAATTACGTTTACGGTACAATGTTTTGGTGGTTCGTTGTCGCATACGGGATTGCCGTCTTCGTTACAGCGGTTGTTTTTGTTCCAGTCTTTTATAATTTGGGCGTTGCAAGCATATATGAGGTGAAATAACTCTATTGCTTTTTGTAAATTTCTTGACTTAATTTTTAAAAAATATTTTAACCTCAGCCCCACCCTAAATCAGCACAATTTTTTGCACACTGGCTGAACCGTAGGTGCTGCTTCAGCAAGAGGTCTAACACATTACAGTGTGCTGAGGTCTACTTCCCGTTAGTACCACAACGTGATATCTACCGTTGCATTGTTCATTCCTCATGGATAGGACTTATTTTCGTACATTTATTTCAATGCAATAGTGACCTCAAACCGTACTGCGGCAGACCTCACTCTATTGTATTTGATTTAATTTAATAGTAATTTTGCAAGAACTTCAATGTAATAAATTTCCTTTATGATTATTGTTCAAAAAATCAAGCTTAATGAAAAATTTTACTCTGACTTGCTTTGGGTGGGGCCAAGATAATGCTATCTGGTGGAAATAAAAGTGTCCTTTTCAAGTACACAACACGAGAAGAATAAGAGTTGATATTGTACTATAATATTTCGAAAACAGTTTGTATCAAACGGTGCCACTACAACAGATCCAACAAACTATGCCGATGTTTTATGTTCAAATTTTTATAATACATTCTTTCTTATACTATCATCATTTTTCCAATGTGTGGTTGTAAACAAAAAACTTTACTTCGGGTCGATGCTTGTTGAAAGCGGAAAGAATCTTGTAATATTGCCACTTTATAAGATGGTTACCTAAATGTTATATTTTGACAAAGTTCAATAAATATGTCAACACGACAAAAACAAGTCTCGTTTTCGCATAAAAAGCGTTATTTAAAAACAAAACTATATGCTAAATCTTTTTTGATAAAACTTTTCAAAAGGAGACATTAAATATGGATATGCATAGAAAAATTGCAGCTTGATAATAAAAATATTTCAAAATTATCTTGACAGCCTGACGATATGCATCTTGAAAAAATCAGAAGTTAAATCTTTGTTTTTGTAACCCCATCAACACACGATAATCGTACAATTAAAATTTAAAACCACTGTGGTCAGCCTATAGACCTGTTCAACTTATAAATGTTTTTTCAGCAGTTTAATTATGTTTTAGTACTTGGAAAATCGCTTTGACAAAATGGTACGACGTGTTTGTGCCTTTGCATTCACTTTGCAAACCATTATTTACATGGGAATGGTTATGTACATGCCTGCCCTGGCTCTAAACAAAGGTTTGTTTAGGTTTATAAAAAGTACATAAAAAAATTAAAAATAGCTTAAATTCAATAATTACAATGAAAGCTTAATTGTGGCAATGTTAATTTTTTTCACCCTTTTATGCTTTTCTCAAAACTCTTGACCTTAACTATTCTGAATTCACCAGAGCTCTAACATAAAACTTTTTTACAAAAAAGAAGGTTGTGAACTGATGCAATGCATTGGTTAGACCAGGGGTCGGCAACCCCCGGCACGCGGCGTCGTGAATATTTTTCAAAAACACGTTTACAGACCTTTTTTTTTTTAGAGATCATCCTGATTTTGGGAGAAGAATAGGGAAATCAGAGATGAAATCGAAGTGAAGACATCGGCACGCAAACGTATATTTTGACATTGAATTTCACAACTTGGCACACTGGAAAGAAAACGTTGCCGACCCCTGTACTATATTATCAAAAATAGTTAGGCACGCGCAGCTAACAAAATTCAAAAACTGGCACACTGCGTTGAAAAGGTTGCCGACCCCTGGGTTAGACTATTTTTAAGGTATTGACCAATCGTCGTAAAGAAAGAGTTTTCAAAAGTTTTTTTTTACTTAAAACTTTCTATTGCCAACAAATGCCTAAACAAATATTGACCAGCAAAATAACTGAAACATCGTTGTTTTTTAAAAATTAAGCATACAGATTTATTTCTAAAATTTTTTTATGTATTCATGAGCGTTGTTCTATTTAAGTTTTTATTTTTTCATAAAATGAATTACCAAAATTCGCTTAGAATTAATAGCTTGAAGAATAAAAAATTAAAGTGCTTTTGAAAAAAATAAGGTTTTTTGTAAAGCTTGGAACATAATTAACCCATTAAATCCCAAATTTTGCTTTTTGGTTATTTTTTTGTCAAAAAACTTAGGTTTAGTCAATTAAACATAAAAATTTTTTAAAAAATAAAAAAAATGTTTATTTGTTTATTTAATGAAATGAAAGATGATACCCTAATAGGGTATTAATATCAATAGAATAATTATTTAGCTGTTGATAATTTTATAGAATGATATATAATAACAATAAACGTTCCAGGGTTGTTGGGCCACGATACCGCTGCAGTAGATGTGATTGATAAAGACTATTCGCTTAATCTTATTCAAACAGATATAACAAAACTTATTCAGATAGAATTAATAAAACCTTATTCAAATAAAATGAACAAAACTTAAGACACATCAGAACATTAAAAAACACAACAGAAATTAAAGTTTACAATAAACTAGCTACTCAAAGCAGCTTCTTGCCTTTTAAATTAAATTCTAGATTTTCTTAGCGGATGATCACATGCGGGTTTGTTAAATTACCTCGTGCTAAATAAACGAAGAAAAAAGTCAAACAAAGGTGATTGTGAATAATCATGAGGCATGCGTTGAAATTGATTTGCCTCGTGAAAAACAATAAGGCAAAACGAAAGAAAGAAAAAACATTGAACTTAAAATCTTACACAAATGTTTTGATCACATCTATCTATTCCACCCATGTTCTTGTTATAAAAATTGATTAGGCATGGCTGGTCAACCTTAACGCTTTTTTGTTGCTCTTTACGATAGCGACAAATAGACGCTGATGGGGAGAAAGAAATGGTGTTGGATGCAATATATACACTTTTGTTGTCGTTCCAGCCAAAAATGGTTACTCTGTCCAAGCTATCAGTACATTGGTCATAAAATCCTTTTGCCTTTTTTTCTAACAACTTAGGATTTAGAATCGGTTGCTTCTGATTGTACCAGTGATTTTGGTATCTCGATCATAAAGATGAAAGAAAAGACGTAGTGAAGGAAAAAATTGTCACAGAAGACGTGATAGGCGCTATCCCTCGGAAGCGGGCATAGGAACTTTAGGAATATTTTTTTACCAAGACCCCATGATGTAGCAGATCGCCGAGCAGGGCTTTTGTTTTCGCTCCCAGATAAGGATCAAATTGCAGCACGTATCCGTTGCATTGTGCAAGCACCAACATTTTATAGCCATACGCACTGGCTAGCCAACGATTCTTTCCTTACTGCTATGTCGTCCGTAATGTGGAATCATTGACTCATCCACACAAACGAACGATAAGTCAGAATGAAATTTCAGGCAACGTTGATTGATTAAGCTATAAAGTGGTCTGACTTTTGACATCTTGTCATTTGGGTCAAGCTGATTGTTGTCGCAACAGTGCAGCGATAGTACGATCTCCTCAAATCTGTTTCTTGACATGGCAATAGAAATGGATTTGTTTTTCATGTCACTGCTATTTTCCCAATACAACTTTCGACGTAGAAGTGCGTTGTATCCAGATAGCAGTAAAGCTGCAATGAAAAGACGCATCTCAGATTGATCAATGTTAAACGAATGCTTTCCTTTTTCTTGGTGAGCGTAAAGTTTAGTCATTTTTAAAAAATATTCTACCACTTCATTATCGAGAAATGAATTGAATAATGTAGTAGGAGATGAATAATCCCGAAGCAACTTTTATGGTGGTGGATTTAAAAAAGATTTTGTTGATATATCTCTTTTATCCCAAGTCGCTTGTGTTGGTAGCGATAGTAGAAGCAACTAATGGATCGAAATGGATCTGAAATCTGAAATGGATCGACCTCCAAATTTATGGTTTCATCAGTGCATGGTTGGGCACTTGTAGTTGCTCCATTGACTATTTCAGAATGGTCTTCTTCCAACATACTGCCACTTACAAGATGTCCATAATTTACGTGGTATCCTGCTTGTGCTGACAGCTGTGAACCAGAAAGGTGGTTGGCAGAAACCGTTTCCTCTCTATCACTATCTTCATTTGAGCATATACCACCATTTGAAGGGGTTAAAAATATATCAGCGTTTACGTAATTGCCATCTTCGAGCATTTGTGGAACTTCATGAGTGTTTCAGGTTTTCTTTTTGGATCTGAACGAGAAAAAAACAAATATTTCAATAAAGCACTTAATGTATACTTTTGTGCCTACAGTACCCTAATAGGGTACGTTGCAAATATAACTATATTTACTTACGCTGAAATGATATCAAATATTTTGTAATTATTCAAGTAACTATACTGATTATTCTAAAACTTGAAAAGAAATTTAAAATTTAATTTCACTTATAAAGTAAATTATGACTTACCGATTTTGCAGATAAGTGTTAGAGCTCATTTTTCAACTGCTTGCTTCTTCAGTGACTGTAAAGCTCAAACTGCATATAACTTAAAATTTTAAACTTGGTCACACTGTTAATTGGTCTGTTTATCGTCATTGTTTCATAAATAAAGAGCAATCGAACGTCATCATTAGCAAATAATGCAATTTTTGAATGATACCCTATTAGGGTGCAGTAGGCACTCTAATGAGTTAAGAGATATACATGTAATTCTACAATAAACCAAGTTCAATGGTTGCTGATATGAAGCCTTTTTTTGCTTTAAATTGCTCACCAAATATACCTTTCGTATGCTTTGTGTGGATATGAAAAACTAAAACGTAGTTCGAAGATGCAAATTAATATTTTCAATATTAGGTTATATACATTTTGGACAAGAAAAGTTTAAAAAATTTAAATTATACCATACCATAAATTATGCCATACCAACACTAAAATTATAACATAAATCTGAGGAAAACTTACGCACTTTGCAAAAAACCTTGCAACCATATTTAAGCTAATTGAAGTCTTAATCATCTTTACACCACAGTAAAACTTTATTTTGAGTTTTACATGCTACTTCTAAAACATTTTAAAGTTGCCTTTTAAGGTATGGCATTAAGAAATAAAGCAAAAAAGTGCATTTGCTAATCGGTAAGAAAATCAATTTACGCATCAAATAAGTATAAAGACGCTTTTTAAACGATTAATACTTTATCTTAGTTACTGGACTGAGTCTGTATATTTCTATTTTGGCAACATCAATCGTCTGCACGTTCTACACAACGATTGGTGGATTGAAGGCTGTTGTCTGGAACGACGTGGTTCAGGTAGTTGATTTGTTTTGCTTGCAGATGACCCATTATTCGTTGAGTTTTTATTTTTTACTTTTTGTTGAGAGTTTGTAGGGTAGAAACTTTTTTGTATTTTTAACACTGTACAACTTTATTCTTTAAAATCTATAGTACGTTAAATTCTTTATTCTTTCAGTGCGTCATCATGGGAGTTGGATTTTTTGCAATCATCATTCAAGGCTGTATCAAAGTGGGAGGATTTAATAAAGTTATTCAAGTTGCTCAAGAACATGGAAGGATTGATTTCTTTCAGTTAGGTTTTTTCATTCAAACATTTGCTTTAGAGTTAATGTTAAGCTTTATTTATTCGAATGAAACATGTTGATATTTGAGCGCAAATGTAGAAAATCGATTATTTCGTTTGCTGGCGGAAATCAATCAATCAAACAAGCTCTACACAGTTTATTTATCAATTTGATTTGCAAATATTTAAATTTTTTGTTTATTTTCTTTTGGAGAAAAACATAAGAGCAGACGCAGCGTTTATACGTTGAAGACGCGTGAAGGCTTTTCGTTTGACTTCAACCAAACATTTGCAGTTTCGACTTCGACCCTCGTATTCGACACTCGATCTGGTCGATTTGGATCGGAGGGTCGCTGACCTGGCTTGCTGTGTACGGTGTCAACCAGTCTATGGTGCAAAGATACTTGAGCTGCAGGAATTTAAACCAAGCCAAAGTGTAAGATAGGTGTAAAAAAAGTTGTGTGTAGTTTTTGGCTTTTTTGTAGAATGGTTTTTATTTATAATTTCTTAGCTAATGAAACTTACATAAGTAAATTGTTGTACAGTCCTGTATTCAGAATCAATTTTTTTCTCTTATCAATGTTTAATTTGACTTTTGATTGATAAAATTTTGATTGTTACTTTTTGTATAGTTTTAATTTTGTTTTACGACAGTTTATAAAGTCTACAAGAGTTGGCATATCTAAAGTGCATTTAATTCTACTTTTTTTAGTGTTTTTTAGTAAATTTTACCGAAAACCATGGTCGTCATTTTATTTTTTATATTTTTTAGATCTTTAGGACTAAATTACGTTGGCTTGTTAATCATTTTAACGTTGGCTTGTTTTACCGGGCTGGTAATGTTTGGAGTGTATTTCAACTGTGATCCTTGGTTAAATAAAAAGGTCACAAAATCGGACCAGGTACAACACTAAATACTTTTTAACTTTCAAATTTTAATCAGCTGCTTGCTTTGCAGTTGTTACCATATTTTGTCATGGATATTTTTCGTGATGCTCCCGGTATACCAGGCCTTTTCGTAGCCAGCGCGTACAGTGGGACTTTAAGGTAAGCCTTCTATGTACGCAGGAAAACTCCTGATTAAAATTCACGATAAAAACTGGATTTTTTGGGATTATTTATTTGTTTTCAGCACAGTGTCAACTGGGACTAATGCTTCCAGAGATTTCGAATTCCCGCTCTGTGCTGATTTCAAAAATATTAGGTAAAAAATGGTTGGTTGAAAAATTTCTTTAATTCGCTATGCTGCAATTTTTTAATCCTCTTCATATAATGTAAACAGATAAAAATACAATATTAAGAAGATTTGATGATATCAAATGTTTTTTACTTCAACTTCTATTTCATTAACTTGTTAGATTTCTTCTCAATTGAAAAACACTGCACTAGGGTATACTGTAAGCCTATTAATCATACCCGTAAAAACCGGGGAACAGAGAGAGCAATCGCCCTCCAAGACACAAAAAATTTGTCAGAATTAGATTTTTTTGATCACCGATCATACATTATTTAGGTGAAAGGAAGTTACTCAACTCAAAACCATCCAGCAAAAACAACAAAGGTTTAACGTGAAGACTTTTTTTTGGTTTTCAAAAGTTTATTCTCGAAAAACCCGCCGTGTCTGTTCTATTTACAACTAAACATTTTTCTGTGAAATGAAGTGAAGATGAAAAAAGGTTTTCATTTTGATTCTAAGTGAAATTTGGACATTTCCATGAAATGATACGAAATCATGATTCGGACAATCGTCGAATAAATCTGGGCAAAATTGCTTCGGTCTGGTACAGCTATGCTGTCAAAAATAAACGTTAGATTTTTTTTATCAGTTTGTTCGATCTGTCGACAAGAACAATTCACTCATTTTAAATAGTTATGTTTTCATTTTTTGTTTATTAATGAATTTAAATTTTTGCGGAAAACAATTCATCCAGCTATAGGCTGTATCGGAGATGGGAAACCTTTTTATTATTAGAGACTATGTTTATATTAGGCAGTAACAAAAGAGGCTGTATAAGTTGAAAGACTCAAGAAAATAGCGTCATCACTTTGAATCCATCACTGTTTTTTTGATTTTCGTCCCTAAAAAGTAGTGATCACAATAAAAAAGGTCTTCTATTATTACCAGTAGTTATTGACACATAATTTTATTACTTTTTAGATTATCATAGAGGCCACAGGTTTCCCACCTATGGGCTTTACCAGAGATGGGGAACCTGCGACCCCCGTGAGATTTTTTTGGGGCCGCCCTGACCATTCAGAAAGTATTAGAGTTACGAGTTAATGACTACTACTGATAATGGAAAATCTTTTTATTTTAGAGACAAAAATCAAGTAGTTCAAGACAAATTCAAATTGAAGACATTTTTTTAAAGATCACTACTTTTTTGCAGTCGAAAATTAATAATTTCGAGAAAATTTCAAAGTGATGACGCTTTTTTGGGTATTTCAACTTGTGCGGCCTTCTTTGTCACTGCTTAATCGGGCTCCAATGATAAAAAGGTTTCCCAGCTCTGGGCTAAACTGTACATCATTCAACGGCTAATGTCATACGATTGTTTATGTAACTTTTTTTTGTCAATACATACTTGCTAGAGCAGTTTTAGATTATTTATCGTTTTCGTACGATTATTTGTTGTTTAAAATACACTGCCGAAAACCAAAAATCTAAAAGACCAATTTTGAAAGTACTAAAGTAAACGAACATACGGCTTTTACTAAATTTGTCTGAAAAAAATATCTCTCGAAACTTTAAATTTTTAAAATCAAAACAATCTCTTACGCGTTGAAAAAACAACAAAAGACAAAAAATTGTGTTTTACTGTTTCATGATATTGTGCTATATCACAACTTTACTCGAGAATCAAAAAAGACCAATTGAATTAGATAATCCCAATACCTGCGCTGAAGTAAAGCTGTGTTTAAATTTATCTAACTCGGCTCTAGAAATAGTTTGCCGCGAGACTGAAGTTCTTAAAACAATCAGTTCTGGCTAAAGTGCGAATCGATTAGTTAGAAAAATTTTGTGCACAGGTAGAAAAAACCACCGTTTCTGATTATAAAGAATATATTTACAAAATTTAGTTATCTCCGGACCTAGAAGTTGAAACTCAGTCTTTCAAAGGCGGTGAGAGCAGCCTTTCATTTAAATAACCGAGAGACCAAACGTAAGCCAAAGGTTTATAGCAGCAATAAACTTTTACCATTCTGTCCGGCCCCGATTTATTTGGGGTAAAACAAAACAGACCGCTCACATTTCGTCACCATTTTGTGGTATTGCGTAATAAACTATCTCAAGCGTCACACTGCTGTGGCGAGATGAGTAGAAGATGGTTTCTAAGTCAAAACATTTGTGTACAGCTGCCCTATCTCTGGTCCACTCGACAACTAAATACTGCGCGCCAGTCGGGTGCTGCCCAGTAGACGAATCATAGATGGAACGCGGAGTACTGTGAGAATACATTCAGGCTTCATGCTTTCATACCCATGACCAATATCAGGCCTGTTGGAATGGGCTTGCCCCGAACAATTTGGATTAAAGTCAATCGCCTGCAATGTGGTTTTGAGTGATTCCATTCGCCCATGCCCAATAGAGTCCCACTCCTTTACCGAATTGCAAAAGTGGGGCCATTGAACAAACTGCAGACCTGCACGTCTTAACAGCGTGCCCCACACCCTGCATTGGGCATGACATGGACTACGTTGTTTGATGGTTCTAGATGATGAAATCTGATGCTGGCTTAACATCATCGCTGCCAGCATCTGATCTAGGCAAGTAGTAAGAAAGGTTACGTTTGAGAAGGGTCGAAGGTCGCAGGCGCAGGCGCCATTTGCAAAAAAAGAAGTTACGATTTTCTGAATGGAGCCACGATTCGCAAAGCATCAATATTATCACTTCCTTCAATGAGTGCAAAAATGAACAATTGTCGAGCTTAATTTCGTAATAGAAGCATCTTTAGCGAAACACGAAAACAGACGTACCGTTTAATTTCATAATTAAATCACGAATCGGTAAAAAACAAACGTATCGTGTCATAGCTTGAACGATTGGGTTATAAACCCAACGAAAAATATAAACACTGTGTCTTTTTTACTTCATCCTTCAAAACAATCTGCAATATTTTAAAACACTACGTAAGGGTCTGAGACTCGTGACATCATACGTTCCTCAAGATTTCTCTTTCAAAACATTATGCAATCAAATCAATCAAAACAATATGCAATCAAAACATTATTAGATGTATCTTTTTCTATATGACCAGCTCTGCGACTAAAACTTGAGTAAGCAGACTGTCCCTGATGAGAGTTTAAAACACGAAACCATGGTCAGGCAGTGAGCTCAGGTTCGGCGTGCACGAGGCACAATGCCATAGATGGTGCTTTTTAGTGCCATCTGTTTTATAACCTGATATAAACTTTTTTTCTTTTTGTGTTCATAAGAAAGGGTGCAGTTGCGAACATTCAACCTTTTACGAATTACTACGAAAATTTGATAGAAATGAAAAGTCTTGATAGCCAAAAGAAATTTAAAAAAATCAACGGTTCATCCATTTTCTCTTTGTCATTAACCGGGATAATAATAACCGGGATCAACCAAACAATTCAAGTGAAGACTTTTTTTTATTGGCCTGCACTTTTTTTGTAACCGGTTTGCGACCAGCTGTAGATTTTCCGGCTGAAATTTCATCGATCGGCCCACATATGCGCGCGAATTTGACATGTCTCTCGTGCACGATATGTGAAACTTGGATACTTCGTATGAAAAACGAACCGTTCAAAATCTAGTAAAGAACAATAAGAAAAAGTCTTTATTTATAGAAAGTTACATAGAAATTCGAGGCTTTTATGTAATACGCCAAAATGACCTCAGGTAAAAGAAAAACGTTGGAAACTCAGTGCAGACCAAAAAAGATCTGCACTCTGGTCCAAGTGTGCCGCAAAATTTGGAAAGATAGCAAAGCGTGCCGCGGGCGCGAAAAGTTTGAGAACCACTGTATTAGGTGCACGTTCGATTTCCAGTGTGAGTTTAGTATTATAAATGATCGGTTAACTTAAAAAAGTTTTCTTAAAGTTCAATTTTGATTTTTAAGAACGATTTCAAACTACGTTTTAACTAATTTTCTTTTCGAAATAAAACTTTTTTTCTCAAAAATTTCTTCTGTTTCAAATTTAAGTTCTAACTATCTTCTGTCTTTAACCGCGTGCATTATAAGTGTGACAATAAGTTTTGATCAAGATTTGTTTTGCCCAGAAGCGTAGACTGCATCCTGTTCCCGGGACACGTATTTTCTATTGCAAAAAACCGTGACATATTCAGGATTGGAGTCTAGAAATCTTGTTACCTTAATTCAATCAAGATTTCTAAACACCGACTTAATTTCAGCTGCCAACCCGATTCCCAGACGAATATAACAACAATAAAATTTTTTTCTTTTTCCTAAAAATCAATTTTAATTTTTAACGTTGAAGAAAAATTTCAAACTACATTTTAAAATATTTTAATTAATTTTTTTCAAAATTAACCTTTCTTTACAACTTTTTATTCGAACTCATATTAGGACAAATAAAGTTTTTCCAAAAAGTCCTTAAAAGAAATTTCATACAGAAACTTATTGGTTATCTTCAACAAAATTTTGTTGTTTTGAAAACACTGTAATAAGAACTATATAGACAAGCATCAACACTTTGAGATCACAGTCACTCGTTTTTTAAATTCAACAGCCATTATTAAAACAAACTACCGGTAAGTAAAAATCATTAAAACTTTATATCTTTGCTACTTGCATGCAGGGATGTAAATAGAAAAAATAAGGGTGTCCAAAATGTCATGCAAACCTCAAGAATAAACGAAAACAGACAGATAGCGATTATAACTTTTTATTCAATGCAAACTGTTTTGTTGACGACCAGTACGTTCACATTGTGTAATTAAAAGTTGAAAAACAGTAACTCTGTAAAATAAAACAGATACGAATATTGAAAATTGGTTCACGAATTTAAATTTGTTCACCATTTTGTTTTCTTAGACTTTTTGTCTTCAAGTTCTTAAAACTTTCAACCGAAATGTCATTATTTAAAATTTCTGCCAAGAGCTTTAAATTTAAAAATTTTTAGTACTGAAACACTGAACTGCTTAAAAAGGGTTAGTTAAAAAGTGCCAACTTTTTTCAGCTTCGCTGCGAGATGGCGACTGCGTTGCTCGAAGATTAAACTTTGGACTTGCTATTTCTTTACGGTTGCAGCTTTGTTGTAAGGCACTCTTAGAGACAGCTTTGCTGCGGCAATTGCACTCCTCTGGAATCGATCGCTAGACTTGCGGTTTCTTTAGGGTTAACAGCTTTGCTTCGCCAACTGCGCTGCTCGGAGATCGATTTCGAAACTACTGAATTCCGTAGGGTTAGAAAACTAGGGTTTGAATACTTCACCTCTAGGGTTCGACTGTTCTTTACAGCTTCGATATCAACCACTGTCTTGGGCAAGAACCGAATACAGCTTCGCTGTTAACCACTGTTCTGGGAAAGAACCGAACTCACGACTACTGTCTTCCGTAGGGTTCGGGTACTGGGGTTTGCAAGTTCTGACGTCACGCGCGTCACGTTGTCTGACGTCAAACGTACTCTTTCTTATTACTCAGGCAGTACAACAGCCTGGGGTAGTAAAAAGAAAAACTCTTGCCCCAGTCCAGTTCGTGTCTGACACAGAGTCTATGGCCTTCCAAACTACAACAACAACAACCTTTTTTCGGTCTTCACTTTAGTGAAACAACTTTTAAGAGCTTCCAAAGTGTAACTATAAAGGACGTGCCAACTTATGTTATCAGTAAATAATTTTGAATCAACTTACATATTATTTAAATTCTCCCTCAAAGATTATTTCTTTCTTCAGATTACGAATTCCTTCCCTGGGGAAATGGCTCATTTTGAGAAACACTGAGTTAGATATGGTTGGTTTTAGTGGCAAAACAGAATATTCGATAAGGCAGTTAGAGCTGAATATTTCTGAATCAAACTATCGTGCAATTAAAATATTGATATAATTTATTAAAAAACACAATAATTCTTTTTACTCAACTGTAATCATCATCTTATTCAAATGGAATTCAATATGTAGCTATACCAGGTGGATCCTTATCCTTTTATAGCAATGCTTTGTGATCGTACTGAGCTGAATTAATTTAATTATATCAATGAGCTAAACCAACTCGTGAAAACTTTTATTGATATTTGATTTACGATTAAGCAAAAAAAAACTCGTGCGACGTGCGTTTGCGTGCGTTTACGTGCGTTTACGTGCGTTTACGATTAAGCAAAAAAAGGACGCTTTAAAAAACGTAATAGGCTTACTATAATTTGTAATACAAGTTTAGAAAACTTTTTGGTCTATGACCAGGAACACTTTTAAAAACTGTGTTTTCGATTTGCAACCCTCCCCTTAACAAATTATTGCGTACGCCACTGTACATAGTAAAAAATTTAGTGCCTGTAAAATTTTATAAGCATGACAGATGTAGTCTTATTGAGTATTTTGACAGAAATTAAGAGCTTCAAAATCTTTTTTTAGTTGTTGTATATGGATTACTTGAATGTGGCATTGCTTTTCTTGTGTCTCTATTAAACCAAATCTTGACGTTGGCATTGAAACTGTTTGGAATCATTGGAGGCCCAGTTCTTGGAGTGTTTTGCCTTGGGTTATTCACACGAACTGCAAATTCTGCTGTAAGTAATTCAACCGTATTTCATTAAAAATCAAACTTCATAAAATTTAGCAAAAATTAAAAATAGCTTATTTTTTTCATATGAAAAGAAATACATTTATCAAATGTTTCGTCAATTAAACTGTTTAAATGTCGTAAAGTCCCAATCTTTCTCTTTAACTTGAAAGAGGAAAAATCTGAATAAGTTTAAATGCAATTGTTTATCTGCCTCAAATAACTAATTTTTCTTGTTTTGACCTTCGTAATCATTTAGAAGGTAGAGGCCCATGTTTGAGGAATAACAAAGACCCTACGGAAGATACTAAAATACTTTTTCTTTCTCATTCCTGACTAAAAATAAAAGATTTTTGTTTATTTTTTAGAACTTTACCGTTTTTATGAACTATAAAATTAATTAGACTACCGTAAATATTTAAGGGTACAATGGTTGGCTTATGTGTGGGACTCATGACAGGATTGTGGTTAGGAATTGGATCAGTTTTGTGTCCGCCGAAAGTTGAATTCACAAGAAAATTGCCTTTATCGATAGCTGGTTGTAGCGATGTAAGTTTAAATACAATTAAAAACATAGTTTTATTTCTTTAAGAAAAACGAATTGTCAGTGGACCAAAACGTTGGTGTGTCACGACATTATGTAGCTTTTATTATGGTGTCATTAATTTTTTGTAACGTTTTGATTCTCGGTATGACGTAACTTGTTGAAACTGTCAGTCCTATAAAAAATATTTTGTTTCTCTCCTTAATCACAGTTGTTCCAACTTTTTTGTAACGTTTTTTTCTTTGCCGAAGTTGAACATTTTCATTATTTTCTTTATAATACAAACAGATAAAAATATGATAAAAAAGTTCCGATTATTTGAAATTTATATCAACTTTTAATTCATTAAAGAACCTACTTACTTTCTTTTTAAAATCGTAAAATTTGTTTCTTGGAAGAATTTTTCATTAAGGTTGGGAAACACTTGCCATCAGATTGTACAATTGGAGAAACAATAAGACATTGAAAATTTAGCAAATGGCCTAAATAGCCACGGCATTTTTTCATAGCAAAAGGTTATAATTTATTTGTTTGTTGTTTAAATTCAATAGAATTACGTAATTTGCATGGTACAAACCGCGACTCTTGATAGGATTTTCCGCAGCATGTCTGACAATATATAGCTTTTTAAATCTTTCTCATAAAAATTTTTTTTGGCAACACTGACTAAGCCGCGTTCAGGTTCCCTTCATGCTTTAATTCTTAATTTTCATTAACCATCATTCAAAACACACGGAGTTATTTTACCAAATTTTACAATATGTAAAAATATAAGTCAGTAGATCCAAAATCAATGAGGCGTAAAACAGGAGTAGCTTATGATTTATTTAAAGGTTTTTTCGAAAACAAGAGTGTAAACTTTTTATTTTTTCATTCTCTGGTCTATCTTGTATTTTCGCAAAACCTCCCTCAAATGTTTCTCTCAGTGGTTCGTAACCTTTTTTTACATATTTACCCTTTTAACAAAAGTGGTTACAAAATTTACCTTCAATAGGCTATACTCAATGATGCCAGGGATATATAATACACCGGGATCGCTTACTTCGCTTTTTTCATTAATCACGCTTGACAACAGTGGTGCTAGACAATTGTCGCTTAACTGTTTACGATAGCTGCATTAGCGCTCTTAACAAGTTAGTTTAGAAAGCGCTTCGCACTTGTTTGGCAGTTTTGTGTTAGAAATGGCTGTTGCTTTACAGTTAGAAAAGACTATTGGTACGACCACAGTTTGAGAAAAGACAGAGAAGCATTGTAGTTCGCTCAGAAATATGGTTTGAAGATAATATAACATTTAGTAAAATAGCTACCCAGCTACTAGTACCACAAAGTATAAAAGCTTAAATTTGGCTAATTGTTGGACAAGCTAGGCGATAATTTATCAAATACTGTAAGCAACAGAATTAAAAAATATTGACCAGTAGGCTACTGGTACTGTTCTTTGCATTAATTGCTCGTACAGGTAAAGTGCGCACTGACTTGAAATTGAAACAATTTAAGCTGTATCAAAACAGGCTTCATGATAGGCTTACACTGGGCAGTGGCCTACTAAACATTCTTCAAATGATTATGAAAATATCAGATATGTTTCTGTGCCTACGGAAACTGTAGCAGTGAGAATTAGATAACTTAAATTTTTTTGTCTGCTTGAATGTTACTGTACGTCATAAATTTATCTCTAAGAACTGTACAGAGAAGATTAGGCTGACTCAATCTTTTTTATTGCCTTAAAGATTTCGTCATAAACGTTTTGTGAATTACCTTGTACTTTAAAATCTCGTGGGAGTTTGTTTCGCGCTCATGTGCTTCCAAAGTTTTCATCTAACCATCTAACGAGATAAAGGTTTAGTTGTTGACAGTATAAAGTTTAGTTAAGTATAAAGTTAAGCAATTTATAGTTTAGCATAAAGTTAAGCAAATTACATTAGTTACGATTTTAACATTTTTCAATGTTTAGATAACGCCAAAATTGATTTTAATTTTCTTTTATTTTATTAACTGTATTCTTAATCACTCTTTGCTTTGGTTAATGTAATTGATTAAATTAGAAGCCGTGATTCTTGTTAGGATAGAAGCAAGCTACTTGAATAAAGTCAAAGTCAACCTAACAGAAACTTTAGGCCCAGTAACAATTAACTGAATGACTGCATCCACTCAATCATTGACAGTTTTTGCAAAATGCACTAGGAATATTTGAATAATGGAAGGCTGCAGGACAATCCGGGTTGACAAATGAAACTTTTATTGCTTGCATTCAATCAATAAAGGCAATAATTGCACTCGCTTCTCATTTGATTTGCAGACATGGTTTTGAATATGTTCTTCCAGGAAAACTTACCAGCGATCCAATTAAAGGGCGGTTTGGCTGGTACCACCAGGTTAATGGAGGCAACTTTTTTATGTCCATACTGCAGCTTTTTCAAGCCGAGAAGAAGATACGATGCTTGAGCCTTCTTCAGCAAAATTCACTGCACAAACTGACTGATTTAAACACCAAGCAGTCAATTTTCACAGAGGCTTGTGGTGACAGCACAGAAGGCCTTACTTGGTTGAAGGACTGGTTATGCAAGCCCAAGTCAGTGAAATCAGTGGTGATGATGCAGCTGTCATGTACTATGTTGCGGGTTACATAGAAAGATGTATATCTCGAAGAAGAAAGTATACTGCATGTAAAGACTTGCTGACTGATTGATTGAGAAACATCACCTTCTTTAGGTGATGTTTCCGAAGTAAAAGACTTGCTACTAGCCATGGCAGACAGTTGTGGTTTGTTTGCTCCAAAGTAATATTGTTTTGCTATTTGTGCTTTGGGAGTGCAAATCTATTCGAAGCTGCGCAGCAATGACAGTATTCGAAAGCAATTCCTTTGTTTGAACAAGCAACGAGTAGCATGTTTCTGTGCTCACAGAAGTAGTGAAGCAGAATGTTGACCAGCATGAATTCCCGCTGAATCAAACTTGCAATGAAGGACATTGTAATTTTAACGCAATATTGCAATTCCTTTTCAACTGCTTTGCAAAAAACGAATTAAAACGAGTAAACAAATGTGACGAACCTCCAGCGAAAATGAGTCGCGGTGTTAGAAAACTTACCTCTAAATCTACACCCATGCACTAGTGCAGGGGTCACCAACCTTTTTGAACCAAGGGTTACTTTTTGGGTACAAGTGTAATTAAAAAATATCGGCAGAAAAAAAAAATTTTTTGACTCAGCTCACTTAAAAGTTATACTATTTTTATAACAAGCCTGCAGGCACACTTATGTGGTCCTCGCGGGCGACTTGATCAAAGTCACTAAAATATATCGTCTGCAAGTTGATGCTAATATTTCGGTTTTAAAGTTTTTACTCAGCGCCGCTAGTGTTAGGTTGGTAATTTCAATCATTGCTATTGATTTTGCCATACTTAACAATAGAGTTTTGTCGCTAGTGGGTGTTTAACATCGATTTTGGGGCTTTAAACGTTGTAATCGGCAACTAAAAATTTTTTTTTATTAATAGTAGAACTTAGTGTTCAACTCGCTTTTTAGTTTAGATCAAAAAAGTTGTAGATTTTTTAATTAAAACAGAAAATGCGTTTACTACTCGTAGCATAAGCAATAGTATATTGTTTTTCTAAAACTTGGCCTAAGCAGTTAATGTGTGTTTTGACAATTATAAGGATTTTAGTAAAAAAAGATTATATATTTTTTCAGTAAAAGCAAAGTTGTAAAATAATCTTTAAGTTTTTGATAAAATTTATAATTTATTTCTTATAATTGGCATATTTTATTTGGAAAATATAATACAAGGTGTTTCAAAAATTTGACATCATTTTGCAATATAATAACTTTGGCAGTTCCTGTTTAAATAACTTTAAATTTACACAGCATGTGTAGAACTGACCAAAATTTTGGGCTTAATATTTGATATGTTTATCTTTTCAGGTGGAAAAGTTTTTAATTGATAAATTATTCGTACTGCGTTCAAACCTGTGTATTCACTAGCAGAGAAAAGGCGTTTTGTGTGTTGGAGTATGCTCGAACAAACTCAAACAAGACTGTGCAGCGTGCGTTTGTGAGAAAGTTCTCTAAGAAGTCACCAACAACAAAGCAGATTTGGAGCTGGAAAAAGAAATTCGAAGACGAAGGCTGTCTGTGCAGAGCAAAAGGATCTGGACGACCAGCAACAGCAGAAGGGAAGGTCGAGCGGATTCGTCAAACACTCTTGCGAAGCTCCAAAAAGTCCATAAGAACAAGTATGGAGACTCTGATACCTCCGCGACAGTTTGGCGGGAGTAAGGAAACGTTTGGTAATGAAACCCTACAAACTGCAGCTCGTTCAAACTATAACTGCAGATGACAAACGAAAGCGTAACCTAACAAGCGTAACGGAGCTAGACTACCGACTTGACGTGTGCCGGGTAACAGGCGGCGCGCACATTGAACATTTGTGAAATCTTTATCGTCATTAAATCTTGTTTTGGTGAACATTAAACCTGTTGAATTTCATTTAATTCGACTATGTAGGCTAGTTTCTGTAATATTTATGCATGTTAAATGATGTCAAATTTTTTAAAACACCCTGTATTATATAGCTTTTGCACAATATGCATTATTTTTCTAATATTTTTTTCAATTTTATTTAAAATTGCTAAAAAATATAAATAACATTAAATTTTTGAAAAAGCTTAACTTGGCTTGCTTTTTTTTCAATTTTATTTAAAATTGTTAAAAAATATAAGTAAAATAACAGTTTTGAAAAACCTAAGCTTGCTAACTTCACCAGTATGTTCTAATCTACAATATGTAGGCCTAATAATTTTTTGAGGAGCATTATTTTTAATTCTATTTTATTAAGCCTATTGTTATTATGGTATTCAGATTAATTTAAATTTCATATGGTATTTTTACTTACTTATTAAAAGTTATAAAACAAATGTTTATTTTGAGTAGTGGATTACTCAGTGTTGATTTTTTTCAAGTTTTTGTTGTTTTACTGTAGCAAAACTGTTATACATTTGAATACTTTAAATACAAAATTAAAAATAAAGCAATTTTAACCTTCAATTGTTGTGCAACATTTTTAATTAGATGATTTCAAGCATTTAATATAATAATTAAAATTACATCATAATGATGACTATGTATTAAATTGTTTTCAGTTGCTATATTTTATAAAAGCCCTAGGTAAGAACATTATTGGGAGTATAGCATACATTTGTTTTTTTATATTTCAACAAACTTCATAAATTATCTTATTGGAATTAAATTCAAGAAAAAGTTAGTAATTTTTGTTTACTAGAATTTTTTTGTTTCAATGGTTTTTTCAATATTTTCAAGAACAAATTCAGTAAAAAATTTTTATTTTTTTTATTTGAATATCAAAATTGAATATTAATTTGTCCATAACATGTTTTTGTTTTAAAAAATTGAAAAAGTGCTGTATATAGACAGAATGCATTTAGCAAAAATTAAATTTTTTAAATTTTTATAGATTGCTCTTTATATAACTTTTTCTATTGTTTGCTTAGTATGAGTTCATCCAAAAATAGTTTAGATATGTCATTTGAAAAAGTAGCAGTTGTAGTTGAGGGAGTGTGGGATGAGAATAGTGACAACTTTGAATTCTTTGATGAGTCATTTATAATGGATAAAATGGTAGAAAAATTAAACACAGATTCCAAGCTTTCATTGAGTAATACTAATTAAAATTATATTAGTGAGAATCTTAAGTTTTCGAAAAAAAATTTCCAGCTACATTAGCTACAATGAGCTTTAATATATTACAAGGCAATTTTTAAAAATTGGAAGAGAGCGAAAGTGAAAAACCAAATTTGCAGTTATGTGGACAGCTATTGAGAAAAATATTTGTTATCAATTTGACTTATTATGGCAACAAGATTTGCCAATCGTAAATGATTTTGTAATACTTAAAATGAAAAGTATTGGAACCACATATTATTTATGCTAAAAATTGATAAAAATGATTTGGGATTAACATAAAAAAAAACATTATAAATATAATCCAAAAATTTTGCAATAGTTATATAATATTACATTTTCCAAATAAAATATGCCAATTATAAGAAATAAATTATAAATTTTATCAAAAACTTAAAGATATTTTCAACTTTGCTTTCACTGAAAAAATATATAATCTTTTTTTACTAAAATCCTTATAATGGTCAAAAAACACATTTAACTGCTTAGGCCAAGTTTTAGAAAAACAATATACTATTGCTTATGCTACGAGTAGTAAACGCATTTTCTGTTTTAATTAAAAAATCTACAACTTTTTTGATCTAAACTAAAAAGCGAGTTGAACACTAAGTTCTACTATTAATAAAAAAATTTTTTTAGTTGCCGATTACAACGTTTAAAGCCCCAAAATCGATGTTAAAAACCCACTAGCGACAAAACTCTATTGTTAAGTATGGCAAAATCAATAGCAATGATTGAAATTACCAACCTAACACTAGCGGCGCTGAGTAAAAACTTTGCCAGAACGAGAGCCAGCAGACTATATATTTATAGATTTGACTTGATGCCCGCGGGTACCGTGTTGGTGACTCCTGCACTGGTGTATGTCGATATCATTAAAATTTCACTTTGTGTTGTATTAATTATCATAGAATACTGAAGAAATTTTGTTAATTAAAATCTTACTTTGATTGTTGATATTTTATAGTAAACATAAAAGTAGTAAGTCTAGTGCGAAAAATTACTATAAACGTGAACAAATTCATATATTTTCTTAAAAACCTAGCTGCGCTCATTGCAGACTACCCAGGAATTGAACCAAGACGTATGAAACCTGGTTAACCAAGCAGTAGGCTCCACTTTTATGATGAACTTTTTTTTGTGCTTCAACGTCATTTACATTAGAAAAAAATGTACATAATGTTACTTTTTGCTTAGCACCACTGTTGTCAGCGGCTAATTTAAGTAAGCGATCCCGGTGTTCTATATATCCCTGAATGATGCTCATTTATTAAAAAACGAAATTAGCAAATTACTTCAGTTATACCATGGCCTACTAAAGAATACGGCCGGATATGTTACATTGGAGCTAAAAAATTACCAGGCCGATGCGGTAAAATATTTTTCGAAGATTGATGATGAATTTACCTATTAAATTTGTTAAATTTGTTTCAATGATCTTTTTACAATACTACATAGAATAAACAGCGAGTGAAGTTGTTATTTTAAGAATTTTTTTTTGCTCTACTCTCAGTTTGAATCTGTTCGAATAAAAACAATTCAAGCTAGTAACATGAAACACTTAGTATTGCACGAAGTATATACATGAAAAAAATTTAATACCTTTAACATAAAACAATATCAACAAATGCAATCAAATAAATACCTGTACAGAAATGTGTAAAAATTAAACAACGAAAGAATAGCGTGCGATTAGGTTCTTTTGCTGGTTGTTTTTATACCAAAACTTTTATGCATTGTTATACTTTTTTCAACTCTGAGAAACCCACGTTCTTCATCATATACAATACGTAAAAAATTATGTAATCATTTGTCTTGTGGCAGTTGTATCCGGATGGTGTATGACTGGCATTTAAATCATCAAAAGTATTAATTTTGTCCCGTTTTGCAAACTCTTCAATTTCGTCAATTTTTAGCATCCCCACTTTCGGTAATTTTCGTGAAGTTGATAGAATTTATATTGTTAAAAAACGCTTTAAAGCCTTTTTGCGTATGTATAGTTGAAAAAAGTAGAATGCTGGATGCTGGAGGTATGCGTTGGAAAGAAGAGGAATGAAAGTAAGTAGGTCAAAGACCGAATATCTGTGAGTAAATGAAGGAAATTACGAAGAAACAGTGAAGATAGATGATACAAAAGTACCAAGAGTAAAGGAATTTAAGTGTTTGGGATCAACGGTACAAGAAAGTGGTAGTTGTGAGAAAGAGGTAAAGAGGAAAGTGCAGGCAGGATGAAATGGATGGAGAAAAGTATCAGGAGTAATCTGTGACAGGAGGTTACCAGCTAGAGTAAAAGGAAAAGTGTACAGTTCAGTGGTGAGACCAGCAATGGTGTATGGACTTGAGATGTTGGTAGTTACAAAGAAACAAGTAGAAGAGATGGAAATCGCAGAGATGAAAATGTTGAGGTTTGCTACGGGAGTGACGAGAAAAGATAAGATTAAAAATGAGTACATCAGGGGTGCAGTTAAGGTAGAACGGTTAGGAATGAAGATGAGAGAGGGCAGGCTGAGGTAGTATGGATATGTCATGAGGAGAGACCGGCAGTATGTAGGAAGAAAGATGATGGAAATAGAGTTACTGGGAAAGAGGAAAAGAGGGAGGTCGAAGAAAAGATTTCTGGATGTAGTGGAGAAATGGGGGAAGTTGGTGCGATGGAGAAGGACATTGAAAACAGGACGCTGTGGAGGAACATCATACGCTGTGGCAACCCCTGATTAAAGGGAAAGGACAAAAGAAGATAATTGGAAAAGGTTCCAACTTCCACTTTAGGTTATTTTTCTTCCCAAAATTTATGAAATCATCTTTTAAATGTTAATGCATATGACAGAGCTTTTTGAAGACGTCCGATTACGTCGATTTGCAAATGCAACCCATTTTTTTATGAATTAGAAATTCCAAATTTGATACTTTTTCTTTGTTTTTTTATATCCTGAAGTACACCCATATGTTTCAAATTTATTTACCATATCAATTTTTAAACTATTTATTATTAGATCTAGGAAGATTGAATACAATTACTATTAAATAAATGCTTTCTTTAATCTTTCAGAATGACAAACTATTCTGGTAGCCTACATAGACTATGTAAAATTTTAAGGTTATTGTGTTAGTGGCGCGACTCCTCAAGTAGAAAGCATTAGTTAACCAGAAACTAATAAAATAGTTTAAGCTACTCAATACTTATACATGTTAGAGTAGATTAGTTTCTGACATCTTGATTGCCGGGCTACGATCACAACTTTTACTTGGTATCGACTCTAAACTCTTCTACGATGCGCTACATTTTTAGTTTTATTTATAACAACTAGTCTAGTCTAAACTGCACTGTTTTAATAACTGGATTTTATCTTGTTAAAATGCATATTAATTTACTTTTAAACAGTCACAACAATATTTGACTATCAACCTATCAAGGTATTTTACTTTATTTTATTCTTTTCTTGGTTATTCGCTATAACCTAATATTAATGCCAAAACAAACTTTTACGCCTGCCTTTACAATTAAAACAATTTATAACTGATAAAAGTTTATTAGTGTAACATGTATTGGTTAGCTGTGTACAAAAGCTTCATGGTGACGCCAAACCACTCACATGTTTTATCGATACATTCGTTTTTGCTGATCAGTTAAAATACAGATTTTGCTCAAACCAGAGGGATGTTATGAAATCATTACAATTGCATCGGCCTGGTAATTTTTTCGCTCCAATGTAACAATCCGGCCGTATTCTTAAGTAGGCCGTGGTTATACTTATGTAATGTGACGGCTGCCTTTGTTTTTTGGCAGCGAGCTGTTCAATGTCTGGTGAAGAAGTAGATAATGCGCAACGAATGTCAGATTTAACGGCAAGTAGGTTTTGTGCTTTAGATTTGATAGTAAGCAACACAGAGAAGCCGCACTCGCACAGGTAAGTTGAAGAAAACGGAACCAGAATATTCAGAGCATGAATACCTAGCCGTGGATAGCAACGTTGCATTTTAATCCAAAACTTCTCTAGGTTGCAAGTGTTAAATTCATCTTTTGCAAAAGAATCGTTTGTTAATTCTATTAATTCTTCTTGAATTGCTTCAGAAACATCTTCCACTTTACATAAAAAAGGATTTCTAACTACTTTCATCAAAATACTAGAAGTATTTATCTCAGGAAAATATCGTTCAAACTCATTTTGCAAGTTTTGTAGGTGACTGATGATGTCCTCCAAATTTTTTTCAAAATCATCTCCAGTTATCTCAGTTAAGCGGTGAAATGATACAAAATTATCATTATTTGGTCGTTGGCTCCAAAGCTTGAGCTTTGCCACAAACGCATTGATGGCATCAGTGTGCACGATTATATTACTTCCTGGACCTTGCAGTTTCTTGTTTAGTTGATTTAATGTTTCGAATATGTCAGCAAGATAAGCTAAGTAAGTAGAAAATTTGTCTCCACCAAATGCTAACAATAGATAATTTTTTTTTGCAACCAAAAACAACTTGACTTCTTTTCTTAGTTCGAAAATACGAGAGAGCATGTTCTCTTTTGAGAGTCAATGAACTTGAGTGTGATATAAAAGTGCGGTATGATTGGCATCCATATCTTTGCAAAGCTTGCTGAAGAGTCGAGTGTTAAGCGCCGAACTTTTCACATAATTAACCACTTTAATCACAACAGACAAATGGTCGTGAAGTCTCTTCGAAATGGTTTTGGAAACGAGCGCCGCTTTGTGAATCATACAATGCATTCCTTGAATTGCTGAATTTTTCTGCTTTACCAGGGAAACCAATCCAGAGTTTGCACCAATCATGGCTGGAGCACCATTAGTGCAAACCCCAACAAGCTTACTCTAACTCAATTCGGTTTTGTCAAAAAAATCAATCAACACTTGAAAAACATCGGCTACCTTTGATGTTGTTTCCAAAGGTTGGCAAAAGAGAAATTCTTTATTAATCCTTTCATTTGCAACATATTTGATATACACAAGTAGCTATGAGAGATTGAAAACATCGGTAGTTTCATCCAGCTGAAGAGCAAAAACAGGAGAGGAATTAATCTTCGATATCACCTTGCTCGTAATATTTTCAGATATTTCATGGATTCGGGATTTTATTGTGTCATTGGACAGTGAGATTCATTTCATTGTTTGAGATGCTTTTTCTCCAAGCATCAACTTCACACTTTCCAATATGCAAGGTTTTAGAAGGGTTTCACCAATCATATGTGCTTTTTTAGTTTTTGTCACCTGCAAAGCAATGGCAAATGATGCATGTACAGCGGCATTGTTAATCTGCCAAAACATTCCAGTTCTGTCCAGCTTTTGTCTTTTCAGACTGGACAGTTTTAACTCAAAAAAGGACCACTTTTTGCTTATCATACTTGGATGAGCATTTGCTAGATGTTGTTTTAGCGGAGCACGTTTCATGAAACTGTTTGAAAATGTTTTCATGCACAGGACACACTGAGGTAAATCTAAAATCCAAATAATTGTCCTGATACTTTCTCTTCTTTTGTGACATGTTATATTTATGACAAAATTTATGACAAAATCCAAATAATAGGCTAGCTTTGGATTCGCATTAGCAGTTACTCTAAACCAGGAAGAATACTGTTATGTTCTTATTTCGCTAAAGAAGAAGTCTTTATTAATTGTATTTATTATAAACAGCAGTAATTCAAACACTCACAGAAGTCTTCAAGAGCATTTTAACAATTATTTCGCCTTTCACTGATCACCGTCTGACTACCCTCGCTATTATTTCGATCAAATCAATATTCCAACTACTAGCACGTTACGGTATCTAGTACCTTATTGTCATGCGGTAAAGATCATTGTTACCTCTCATCACGTGAATGTGCACTGAAGTGTTGCCATTATCTTTATTACATTAAAGCAGTACATCACAAATACTAGGCTATTGATACTTGCAGCTGCCCGGATTTTTCTGTCCCGTCAACTTCTCTAGGCTGAACCATGCCTGAAACTAAGGCTATGTGTTGCCACCATCAAATTTAAAACTATAGGTAGCTCATTTACCCCCAAAACAAAGAAATTTACCTCCAGGAGTAAATTCATCCCAGTAAATTTATCATCATTTATCCCCCAATTTATCCAATTTATCCTCACAAATTTAAGAAATGCTACTCTAATGAATAGATATTTTGTACAAATGATAAAAATTAACAGGTTTTTTTAATTTTTAAGCATTGCTTACATTTACCCTCAGTAAAATTCAATGTAAAGAAAAATATTTACTGAATTTAAAGTAGTGAGCAATTGGTTTGTTCACGTTTGAATGCAATGCTAATCGTAATGTACCTAAAAACTCAATTCATCTCCAGAATTATACCTTCACTACAATTCCTTTCGATCAAGCCAACTCGACAGGTGTGAATGTGAATCCTTCTAATGAAGCAACATTCTGCAATGAATCTGTTTTAGCGAATGCTTTTTACGCCTTGTCATATTGCCATTACTGTACACTTATGGTTTTTGTCACGTGTTTAATTGGGATTTTGGTTAGTATTTTTACAGGTCAGTAGTTTTTTATTCCAATCTTCTTCTATTTTTGTTCAGGTGCTGGATGCAAACTATTAAAAATTTTTAAATGAAAAAGTCAATTCAAAAAATATTTTCATGTATTTTGTTTATATTGTAAATGCAACTTGTATTAAAATACGATGTTGTAGATTAAAAGTAATCAATTTCTTTGATAACAATTGTATTGACTAAGTTTTTAAATATCTAAATCACTGAAAATGATTTTTTCATTTTTTTTGTTGTAAACAATTAAAACAAAAATTTATTCAAAAACTACCGCAAACGACTTAAAGAAACCTGGACACATTTAGTTTTAGTTGCAACTTTTTAAAATCTTAGAATACTAATGTCTTTTTCGTTTTGAATACTAGTTGCTTTTTATAAATTGTTTTATTCAGAAACTACATTTGAAATGACTCCTGGTTCTGACCACAAATTGTGTTGAAATAAAGTTGCATTTCATTTAATGCCAACGTAATTTTACTTTGACAGGAGGATTGAAATCGAGATCGCTCGTGCCAGACAATTTACTCGCTTTTGAGGGGAAGCTTTGCCGGTGTTTTCGCAGCAAGTCTTCCAATAATTCATACGTCAGAGGAAGCCGCGATTCTGAAAAAAATCGCTAAGAACTTGACGCTCTGTATTAAAAAAAGATTGGGTACTGGTTCAATATGCATTTATGCGGTCTACCATAGACTGCATACTTTACCAACAGGCTTTTTGACAGATGATAAATCGCTTATTTAACAAGAAGTTTGTTAGTGAACTGCAATATTTAACTAGTACGGAAGATTTTTGGTCCAACTTTTTTAAGCAAGCAGTTAGCTTACCACGGAAATTTATTCAGTTTAGCAATTTTTTGAAAATTATAGTCTCTTTGAGTTATTCTTAATATACATGTATTAGTTATATAGAAGTTATTCTTAATTATATAGAAATCTCTTTAAGTTATTCTTAATACATTGCCGCATTTTTGTTGCAAAAATTTAGAAATGTGTATAACGAATAAGTACATTTGCATTAAATGTGAAAGTTCATAGTTTTCTCTTTACTTTGACCTATTGCCAACGATTAATGCCAGAAACTGGGCTAAGATGTAGAAACTTTGCCAGGTCTTCACTTCCATGACTTATTCCAATATGTTCAGCAATGTCATCAATAGTGACTCGGCAATTTTTTTTATCCATTTCTCGACCTTAGCCCAGTTTCTGGCATTAACCGCTGATAATGGCCTTCCACTTTTTTGTTTGTCCCGGAGAGTCCACTCAAACTTGAATCTTCTTCTTCACCTTTAATCCTGGATACCCACTTTTTGACAGTGCTGTAACCATGTACAGCATCCCCATAAACCTTTTCCAATCTTTTGAAAATGTTTGTTGGTGATTCCCCTTCCAAAGCAAAGAATTTAATCACAGCTCTTTGTTTCTGACGGATATCCAATGATAACGTCATTTCAAAAATGGCTGACAAGAAGCGCTTACATTCAAACGAATTTTTTTAACAGTTTATCTTTAAACAAGTATTTTAACTACAAACTGTTTAAATTTCTGAAAAGATATGAGCTATAAGTCGATAAAATTGAACAGGGCTCATTGCCTTTTAACTGCCCCTCGTACAACGCTAATACTTTAAAAGTTTTGACTCTTTTTTTATGACGTCAACTTCATTAATAAAATGAAAAACTAAACTTGCGTGTTCTCTGGTATAAATTTTTCTTCTGTTCCGCTTTTAATAAAATATTCTTCTTGCTTTCAAATAGAAAGTTACCCATATGTTTCAGCAGAGCGGGTGCTACAAACTTTATCGTAAAAAAATCTCTATTTGGAAGCATTTGCATAAGGAAAACTCGCCGTAGGAAATTTTGCCGCATAGGATTTTTGCTGTAAGACAATTTCGCCGCATTTTTTTGATATGCAAAATACCTTGTTATCAAGTACAGTGTGTTTCAAAAAATTTGATATCATTTGACATGTAAATATCACAGAAACTACAAAGTTAAATCAAATGAAATTAAATAGGATTAATGTTGAGCTAAACAAAATTTATTCCAATAAATTTGAATTCAAAGGCAACTAAATTTTAAGCAATCGCAATATATACATCGTGAGTGTAAATTACATTTTTATTGCACGACAAGGCCCTGTTTCGCCCTATGGGGCTCATCAGGTGCAAGCAAAGATGCAAATCACAATACAAATACGTCAACAAAGGCGAATAATAGCAAACAATAATGAATTTGAAAGTTCATATGTACATAAGGCGCTAGTTTATAGTTCATCTTACTCCACGGAGGTGAATCTCACATTCATAAAAGATCATCATATTGGTGGAGAGCATCCGGACGAAGAATAAGTAGTTTGATTGATCGTAAGTAAACGAGGAACAGTAGACTTACGACGTCTTCGTTTCTTAGTCATAATAGTGTGGTCTTAATTCGGATTTATAACCAAGGTATCTTATCACCACTGGTGATAAGATACCTTGGTTATAAATCCGAATTAAGACCACACTATTATGACTAAGAAACGAAGACGTCGTAAGTCTACTGTTCCTCGTTTACTTACGATCAATCAAACTACTTATTCTTCGTCCGGATGCTCTCCACCAATATGATGATCTTTTATGAATGTGAGATTCACCTCCGTGGAGTAAGATGAACTATAAACTAGCGCCTTATGTACATATGAACTTTCAAATTCATTATTGTTTGCTATTATTCGCCTTTGTTGACGTATTTGTATTGTGATTTGCATCTTTGCTTGCACCTGATGAGCCCCATAGGGCGAAACAGGGCCTTGTCGTGCAATAAAAATGTAATTTACACTCACGATGTATATATTGCGATTGCTTATGATTTAGCCCAAATCCTTGTTTCTCACTGAGCAACTAAATTTCATGAAAGGCTAAACAAATGTTTGATTTGCGCACAGCCTGTGACATGGAACACGTCAAGTCGGTACCAGGATTTATGTCCCGGGATCCCGGACGAATTTTAAGTTTTAAATTCTCTGGATCCCTGACAAACTTGCCGGAAAATCTCGTTTATTGCATTAGAGTTCTTATTACATGCAGTTTTTCATGTAGTTGATTTATTGCAAAGTGTTTCTGTTACAGCAAGCTTTGCATAAGTTTCGAACCGATTTCTTTTATTTTTGCTTCTTTTGTTATTTAGTAAACTTTCAGTTCGCGTTAATTGAATCTTTCGTTTCCACGTCGCATTCTTTGTCATAATTATCTTTAAGCACCGTTTTTTATCCATATTTATAGTAGATCCTTTTTTGTAAATATTCAGAGAGTTATCGATAGAGAAGAGTTGGTTTTGTGAGTGAATATTTGTAGAAGACTGTTACGAAGTATACTGTTTCGAATTCATTTGTTATAGCTGCAGAAGTATATTTGGAGGAAAAGAATGTAAAATCGCATTGTTCTGAATCGCATCTCTTAAAATTGCATAATTTGGATCATGTCGCAATCTTATAAAACACTTCGCATTATATTTAATAAATCAACTTCCTTTTAATTTGGTGCGCATTTTAAACGGATCAAATTGGCTATAACAGTTTCGGTTTATTACATGTAGTTGATTTATTGCAAAGTGTCTTTCCTCTGATCTTCTTCGTGTGAAGTAAATGTTTTTCTTTTCGGAAGACTCTTCAAATGTTAGGGAAGGTATTGATCAGCACCAATCCCCTTACTTGGATGATGGAAGATGGGACAAGATGCTATGATGTCGTCAGCGGTTTGCTCCTCCGAGCCATATTCACAGGTTGCTGCTCGGTACACGAATTAAAAAATAGCTCAGTAAAAAGTATACAGCCACGTAAAAAAACGTTTGTGGTAGAGCAGCCCTGGTCTAAACCAATATTGAATAAATTTTATGGGATTTAATTTTCGTCTGGATCAGCGTTTCTCAACCTTTTGAAATTTGCGACCCCTTTTATGAATTTTATATAGCATGCGGCCCCCTTTCTACTTTCGATAGACATGGATTTGAAAAGTATTATATAAAATATTCTTGCCACCCCTGCGGTGTCCTCATGTTTCAAAAATATTCCAGGGCAAGATGACTATTGCTTTCCCCCTCTCCCGCTTTTGACGCTCCTGATGATGAGTAATGTAATTAGATTGTCAACTTAGGGGATTTTACAAGAATCAGATTACATATTGTACAAGGTTTCGGTTTTTATTTTCGGTTATCACGAAAATTTAATAATAATCAAAAAATGTACTGTATCGCAATTCAAAAAACAAATTAGCAAAATAAAAACTTTTTCAGAAACCCATCTGCTTGGCACAAATTAAAATGCCATGAATCCTCCAGAAATTGCAGTATACGGTTGCGAAAATTTGCTTTTATTGAATAAGCCTTTTCAACAAAGAAAAATTTTTTTTGAAATTTTGATTTCCCGCAATAATTCTTTTAAGCTATGCGTGCGCACAGAGCATTCAGAGTCTGCGCACGTTAATTATTTTATTATGCACAGGTCCAAGCTTATCTCGTTTTTTGTTTCTCATGCATATGCATTGTTGTGTTATAATAACCACTTCAACATTTGCGTTTCACACCATAAAACACAACTTATTGCATAACTAAATTCTCTTAATAGACTTGAAAAAAGTTATAAGGCTGGCTTCTTCATGGGTTGTTGCACAAATATTAGTCATTTCTGAAAACGTTTGCACGACTAGGGATAGCCTTACAAAAAGGGGAGTCCGGTGCAAGAAAAATGGAGGGAACACTTTTTAATGTTCTTAAACGAAGTGATCTCTAAAAAAACTAATCACTTTGAAGGTGCCAGCCACCGTCATGGTGCTACTATAAAGAAATAAAGTAATATTTTGCTTAGGGGGGCTACTTTTTGACGTTTTCTAGGGGGGCCTGGTGCGGCCGCTCCCTTCACATCGTACTTCACATCGTACTAAAGCCATCACTGGCACCGACCAAAGTGTCTGGGCACACAAACTGCAAAAAATTAAATGAGAATATTGCTCCCCAGGTTAAAAACTTTTGACGTCCTTGGTCACGCCCCAACGAGTTAGAATAATGCAGAGCTATTTACGCTTGTCATTTGTGCGTCAAAGCAAGAAATACTTCGCAACGTAAAACGCTGTTCGCTGTATATTGAAACCACAACACAATAGTACGAACCAAACAAACCATTTATTGTTTTACGTTAAAATCAATCGTAAACTATTTTTTGAATCGTATTACAATTGTTCAAAGTTGTTTTTAAAAGCTTGAGTGACAAACTTAACTGATTTTAAAGGTTGCTTCAGAAAAACTCTGTGTTTGGTTTTTCGCAACAAACAGGTTTTTAATTGACATAATGAAGAGTGAAAGTGCCCATGCATTTAATTAGTTTAAAAACAGGCTTCAAAGCAAATATTTTTGAACGATCATTACGTGGTTTTGTAGCCCTGGGTCAAATATTTAAACCAAAGCTAGCTTGCTAAAATCAAGTATCTTCGAATTCTTGAAATACTATCGTTGTTGTCCACACGAAGCTTGTAATTTGACAGTTAATGCAGCAGTTAGATAAAGCAGGTTTTTATAGCAGGCTTTGCATGTGTTATAAGAGTTTTTATTTTTAGAATTCTTGGTTTTATAGTTTATTTGGGTCAAACTTTGTGAAATATCCCAAGGAATTTAGTGAAAATGTTTTTAAAAAGTTTTTTTGTAATAAACCAAAAATTTCAAAATAAAATTAAACGTTTATCACGCCATACTGTAGATATCATGAAGGTTTCTGCAGTTGCGGGTTCATTATCCTGCTTATTCGTTGAGTGCATGAATTCATTCGGTAAGTTTGCAATTGTATTTAAAGGAAAATCTGATTAAAAATATAACGCTGCGAGTTAAAACATAGTGAGAAAATAGGCGAACACATGTAGAATTTGTCATATATCTAAAGTATTATGATAATATTGGTTTACATAGGCGCATACATGATCAGGTTTAAAGCCAACAAGAGCCAACACAATGTCACGTGTTTCCGCTAGGTTTTCCCGCGAAACGACTTTTCACGTGAACAATGTGGTTTGTTAACTTTAGAGGTCATAGAAAAAGTTTATATAAGCCTTTAAAACAAGTTGAAAAAGTTCGCTTTTGAAAATAGTTGAGCGTAGAAAAAGTACTACATAGAAGCAATTGCTAGAGAATCTTTTGACGATTGTTTAAATAGTCGAACCTGAATTGTTTGAAACTTGCAAACTTGTAACTTTCGCTCTTATATTTTTCCAAATAAAATCAAGAAAGATCCAATAACTGAATGTTTAGAAAATGACAATGTCGAAAAATTATTTCACTCGAAAAATATGTTCTAGAAAAGACTAGTAGAATGCATAGTGCATACGAATCAGCTAGGGCGAAACGGGAAAAAATTCTGAGCAATAGTTGTGTTGTGTTGCATTTTCCTAAGACAAACAAAGCAACGCCATTGGTTTTGCCAGGAAACCAAATAATCGCCCAACAACGTACAGCTTGAAGTCGATTTGGTAAGATCGTTATCAACTAAAATGAGATTGGTACGGTTAGAAATGCGACAAAGGTAAGAGATTCGGAAGTGGTATGCCACATTTATTTCTGGGAGCTGTTGATCAATTAAAAAAAATGCTTTTTCCTGACGACCAGGGGCAGCGCCAGTCTTTCACCACAAGCTGAATCGGGGCGATCGGACAAAATTTTTATTTGAGGACGGTTTCGTCTTCAAAAATCAAATTAAAACTAAAACAAAGGCTTTCAATTACTTTTAAAACTTTTTCTCGGTTTTAACTTGATGTTTTGAAGTTTAAAACAAATTTTTTCTCCTTCTATTTAAAGAGCCAGCAGGTTTCAACAATTTTTTAAAAGTCGCCCGCAAAAATAAAAAACCTATATGTGATTGGTTTTGCTCAAACATGCAAATTTGTATAAAGAAAAATGTTAAATTTTGAGTGAACCTATAAGGTGGGCTGAAAATTAAATTTTCGAATAAAAGGGGGCGATTTTCATTGGAGACAATCAGCAATTTTCATTGCCTAAAAATTTCATTACTTTACAATTATTATTTTGTTTTAAATCAAATATTTATTTAACAACACTAAAAAACATAGGCTATTCTATATTTTTAGCAACTAAGTGCTTTTAAAAAGTTCTGGCTGGAACCAGTGGTGGATATTGGGTGAAGCGAATGAGGCAGTTGCCTTGGCTCCCCCTCGAAAATAGGACATATAGTTTTATTTCGTTGCAGATGTTTTTTAGAGATCGTTATGATGAAGTTGGGACGAAAAGTGGGAAATACAAGATCGATTTGAGGTGAAGACCTTTTTTTTTTAGAAATCACCATGATTTTGGGAGAAAAAAGTGAAAGATGAGATCAAAGCTCTTTTTCTTGTTTAGAGAACATCAATTTTCAGAAATCCTTGCCTCGGGCCCCTGAATTTGAATATCCACCACTAGCTGAAACATTTATATTTATCCGCCTAACTTGGTGGAAAATGTCGGAGACCTTAAACTTTGTGCATCTGTGAAGCGATTACCCCCGACCTGCTTTCCAAGATGGCAAGGCATTGCTGTCCAGCTGAAATTTTTTATTCTGAGATATGAATAAAATTTAGGACTGGTTGCTGAGACAGCCAAGCAAAAATAATGTCTACTAAAGGGTTTTTCCAAGGACAACACAAAATTACGAGGGTAATAGTTGAATCGTAATTGTCTGAATTGAGTTCACCATCAATGCGGCGTTTTTCCAGCTCTGCCACGTGGTAACTAGCAATGCAAAATGCAGATACCGAACGCCGGATACACGTGGGCATTGTGTTGTTCATGACAATTTTCCGATAAACGTCATGACATCACATGTACTCTTAAGGCCCGTTTCCACTACGAGCGTGGAAAAGAGCATTCTTTCTTTCTTTTATTGGTCTTTCCGCCCTTGAAATTGAAGCGAGCGCCAAGCAAAGGAAAAAAATCAATAAAACAAAGAATTATCTTTTCCATGCTCGTAGTGGAAACGGGCCTTTACACAAAATCGCCTTTGTTTTTGAAAAAGCACGTTAATGATTTACAATCTCAAAGATGCAAAATTGTGACATGTCTCCGAGAAAATGCAAAAGTCTTGATCGTTAAGAACTGAGTGGAATTGTTGCAACTGCTAATTTGTTTTAAACGTTAAAGCAATAACTGCTTGGTGAGAGATAACATACTTGTACCAAATGTCCTTATCAATATTATGCACTTCACATTCCTTGCATGTATTTGTTTATTCGGTCAGTAACTAAAGTAAAGTCAGCAGTTGTTAAACCGCTAGTTCGACCTGAAATCTTTTTCAATCTGCACTGGGTTAAATTAGAATTTTCTTGCAAGCAATACATGGCATCGACGATTAATGAAATGCAGGTAAACGAATATTAATGCTTCAAGCTTAAGTAAGATAAAGCGCATAGCACGTGATTCACGATGGTTTTTAGTTTATATTTTATTAGAGCACCATCATGCAAAAGCAGAATGACCTTATTTCGGTGTACTCATAGTATCCTACACAACTTGAGTTGTTCAAATTACGTTTTATGGTTGAGCGGTTTTTCAATTGCATATCCAATAAACAAAGTTACAGCGAGCGTATACACCAGTTATATAGTAGATGTTGATTAGACCTTAATGATTTTTTGTGCTGTAAAAAAGATTGGCATTCTTTCTGATTTGTTGACCTTATTCTAAAAAAAGGATGCTGACTATCAAGTACAGATCTCGCGTTAAGTTAAAACGTTGTTTAGAATCAACGGTGGGCAAATTGCGGCTCGCCGACCTTTCGTTTGTGGCTCTTCTAGCTAAACAATAATAACGAAATCGAACAACGTACAATTGTTATTCACTGCAAACGAATTTTTTTAATTAGGTGCTAAGTCGGATTATAGCGTGAAAAAAAGCAATTCTTTGTTTGTTGTCAAGGACCATTTATACTACAGCAAAAATTTGAGCAAAGCGAGCGCTATCTTTCTTCCATTTATTTCTCGCCCGCCGAGACACGCTGGTAAAATTAGAATAAAAGAAACAAAGATAGTGCTCGCTTCTCTTAGATTCGCTTCTCTGTAATGAAATTTGTAAAATAATAACATAGTGCAAGTCTAGCAAATGAAGATTTGAGAGAATTAATTCACACGCTTTGACTCAGGGTTGCCAAATTGCCTTTTTATAGTGTGATTTGCATCCAAAACTTTGTTTGACTTTTTGGCTTTTTTTGGCTGGAGTGCAAACTAGCAGTGCAAAACCTTGCAAAAAGGGGGCCCGGTGCAAGAAACGTAAGGGGCGCTACTATTTACTGTACTAAAAAAAGTTAGCTGAAGTCATTTAAATATATGAAAGCATAGTGATCTCTAAAAAAAAGGTCTTCAATTTAGGAAGGGCCACTATTGGGTGATCCAAAGCATGGAGAGGAACTTTATACTGCCCCAAGACATTGTGATCAAAAAAAACTCAGCTGCCTAGGAAGCCGTTTCTTTCTTTTTTTAAATTTTTTTCTTATCTTTTTGACATGCCATCGATGTCCTGGTGCTACTATGAAAAAATAGAGCAATTTTTTGTGTAGGAGGGGTCACTTTTTGATGTATTTTAGGGGGGGCTCAGTGCGGTCGCACCATTTGCACCCTATTAAAGCCATCACTGCAAATTAGCCATGATTTTGGGAGAAAAATTAAGAGATCATAGACAGATTTTAAGTGAAAACCTTTTTTTTAGAGAACACTTTTCTAGCGACAAAAATAAATTTTTTCTGGCTTAATTTTGGTAATTTTGGCTAATTTTTCATCTTAATTAGCTTATTTTCCAATTTTGCATCTGGCAACCCTGCTTTGACTTTATATCGCCCAGATTTCCAAAAGCTAGCTAATAAAGTGAAAACCCACAGTAGATGTAATGCTGGTAAAATCTCGGAAAAATCGTAAATCGTGTAACGTTGTATTTGTTCTTATTATCTGATTAAAACTTGCTTTGTCTACTGTATTTGCATTAACACCTCAAACAGAATTGGTGGCTATCCGGCAGTTTTGAATTTTCATATGTGGCTCTTTGATTAAAAACTTTGCCCACCCCTGTTTAGAATAATAGTTTTTTTCTACAAAGTCATTTTCCCAAGACAAGTTTAAATTGTCTAAATATTGATAGCATCATGACAACAGAAAACAACTCTTTTAACTGCTCTTGGGTTTTTTACTGATAGTAAAGCAATTTGAATACACATGCAATTGACACTTAAGGCACGTTTCCACTACGAGCGTGGAAAAGAGCATTCTTTGTTTGTTTTATTGATTTTTTTTGCGCTCGCTTCAATTTTAACCGTTCGCTTCAATCGAAGATTAATAAAAGAAACAAAAAATGCTCTTTTTCACACTCGTAGTGGAAATGGGCCTTAAAGGCCTTAGCGAGCGCAAAAAAAATCAATAAAACAAAGAAAGAATGCTCTTTTACACGCTCGTAGTGGAAACGGGCCTTTAGCTCGAACTAAAAAGGTTCTTTCATTAGTATTGTTATTTATGTGCTTCTACACTGTTAAAAAAACTGCTGCGAGTTCTTTGATCATTGCAGTCGTCGTTTTTGATGTTTGCAGAATTTTGCAACTTTTCTTTTGATGTTTTTTAACAGTGTAGTTGACTTTAATCTCATTGCATCAACTCGTGATCTTATTATAGAACTGTGAGAAATTGCAAGAAATCCAACATTGAATTTAACTAAACCAAACAGTGTGACCAAGTAAATAGGGACGCTATTTTGATGGCGATTGGCGAGCACGACCGCCATAGTTTTGGTTTAACTTTTACTCTTGATTTGTCGTACTTTTGTGAAAGGCAATTAACGGCCCTTTCTTCAGCTTGTATATCTCGACTTATTACGTTGTGTTGCAAAAATTATAAATTATCGCAATTATTCTAAAAAATATCTTTATTTTAAACCGAAGAGAATAATTTACAAATTAATAAAGAAAAGATTAAGATAAATCAGTAAAACACGAAAAACTATTTTAATAATTGACTACGCTTGGTTTGCATACGATTGTCAAAAGCTACACAGTATGAAGTTATAAAAGTTTTGGGCTATTTTTAAATTCTTGTTTAAACATTTTAGATTTTGTAATTGTAAATACATTTCTTATTAACATATTTCGATAGCTTTTTCAGATAACCCTTGATAATGCATTAAATTTTTTGGATCTGTAGTGCAGGCTATATTTTAGTATTGCTGATTTTATTCAATTTTATCTCATAAGAATATTTTGAATAATATTTACAAAATTATCGAAAATATATTAATGACTTCAAAACCAACAATGGAGACAACCCAATCTGCAGTCCCGATGACGTCAAACAATGACATAGGTGGCTTCACTGTTTTAGATTATTGCATTTTTGGACTTCTCTTTCTTATTTCAGCTGGTATTGGAATTTATTTCGCATTCAAAGACAGGAAAAAGAAAACTTCTGATAATTATTTGCTAGCAGGGAGGTAGGATGATATTGAGCAATTTTTTATTTGAAAAACAAAAGACTTAAATTGAAGACTTAATTGAATTTTGAAACGAATTTATTACTTCTAGATTTTTGTAATTATTTATTTAAACACATTCTTGTTCATTTTCCGTGTAATTTGTAGTACATTTATCGTCACATAAAATCAATGTTTTTTTTTTTTTGAAAATTACGAACAACTTCATAGTTCTTGGCAAAGTGTCCAAGTGGAAAGGAGCACAGATTTAATGCCGACTATATTCAGATAGTCCTCCTTCAACTCCTTCCCTTTTCGTAATGTTTTTTTCCTCCTTTGAACCGGGAATGGCTATCCGGATATGTCTATCACTCCACACAGTCTACACTTTATGTGTTTTTCTCAGATTTCAGTTAGACTTTATCGCTTTAGGTCAGGTGATAAATTTCACTTGGTCTTATAAGGAAATTAGCTTCAGTTGTTTTTTCAAAGCGCCAAATGATTTAAAAAGTAGAATTTTCTTTAGTATAATTATTATTAAAAAAGCGCTTTGGTGCTTTATCGTATAGAAACGTCACGTGCATAAAAAAAGACATTGTGATCACAACTCACATGTTAAACTTTAACAAACCAATCTTGGCCAACAAATATATTTCCACTTCAGGTCGTTGAGTGGATGGCCGGTGGCCCTCAGCTTGACCTCAAGTTTCATGTCTGCTATCACTGTTCTCGGAACACCTGCCGAAAATTACGTTTACGGTACAATGTTTTGGTGGTTCGTTGTCGCATACGGGATTGCCGTCTTCGTTACAGCGGTTGTTTTTGTTCCAGTCTTTTATAATTTGGGCGTTGCAAGCATATATGAGGTGAAATAACTCTATTGCTTTTTGTAAATTTCTTGACTTAATTTTTTAAAAATATTTTAACCTCAGCCCCACCCTAAATCAGCACAATTTTTTGCACACTGGCTGAACCGTAGGTGCTGCTTCAGCAAGAGGTCTAACACATTACAGTGTGCTGAGGTCTACTTCCCGTTAGTACTACAACGTGATATCTACCGTTGCATTGTTCATTCCTCATGGATAGGACTTATTTTCGTACATTTATTTCAACGCAATAGTGACCTCAAACCGCACTGCGGCAGACCTCACTCTATTGTATTTGATTTAATTTAATAGTAATTTTGCAAGAACTTTAATGTATCAAATTTCCTTTATGATTATATTGTTCAAAAAATCAAGCTTAATGAAAAATTTTACTCTAACTTGCTTTGGGTGGGGCCAAGATAATGCTGTCTGGTGGAAATGAAAGCGTCTTTTTCAAGTACACAACACGAGAAAAGTTGATACTGTACTATAATATTTCGATAACAGTTTGTATCAAACGGCGCCACTACAACCGATCCAACAAACTATGCCAATGTTTTATGTTCAAAATTTTTTAATAAATCCTTTCGTATATTGCTATCATTTTTCCAGTGTGTGGTTGTAAAGAAAAAAACTTGTTACATCTGGCCGATGCTTGTTGAAAATGTCAGCGGAAAGAATCTTGTAAGCAGGGGTGGGGAGCCAGCCTAATTTAGGTTAGGCTCCTGCTCCGGCTCCGACTCCAACTTGATAATGCATTTATAAATATTGGCCAGTAAGGGATAACTAGATGATATATCAATTATCAAAAAATTCACTAACTTGCACTTTGCTACAACCCAAAGATCAATTATATATTATCCAAGGGCTTAATATTACACAAGGGTCCAATCGTTAGAGTTACAGTATATATTATCCAAAAGTCCTATCAATTATATATCTCAAACAAAAGAAGACTCGATATATCCAGCGCATATAGATACAAAACAAATCATCCAAGCACAATCATTACTGCAGATGTCAATGCAATTATGGTACGCACCGACCAAAGGCAACAGAGGAGAACTGATTAAAAAATTCAAATCACGTCACATTAAACACAAACACTCAAGACTTCGACCACCAAATCAAGCACAATAGCCTACTTGACAGACATCACTGCTTGAGCAGACTTGCGTAATTGCTCTAGCTGGAAGACCATCACCTCCTTCACATTAGATAATTTATTGTTACTCACCGCCCTAAGTATATATCACAAGACCAAAGAAATTCCATATCACTTCACTAAAACAATAACAAACAAAATTAGACTTCGTTTAAACATCATGTTGAAGATCTCATCTTCTACAAACCCCATTTTACAAATGTCCATAAGGCGTCCACGAGATAAATAAAAATCTTTTCGAGGCAATACTGGATGCCGTTAAACTCTTCGTTCTTAAAGAAAATCAAAACAGCACATATTGCACTCATTTGCCAAGGCATATTCGCAAGTTCATTCTACAACGTAATCACACTTGCTAACAAAACAGATCACCACAAATCATTACTTTAACAATCACATTAACAAACAGATACATGAACGCAAAACAAACACTCGAAAACAACCATGGTAAAATTTATCTCTGGTGGAATTTACGGTAGTAAAATTTAGCGGTCACCCCTAAAACTCCTAGGGTCACTTTCATCAAATACCTCACAAATATGTACAACACTGCCCCCAACACTAACACAATATTAAATCTTGGGAAAGGTGTTCAAACCATTTCCATCTTAAAACCAAACAAGGATCACAACATCGGCACAGGCTACCGATCCATATCACTTTCATCAACCATTGCTAAAGCACTCGAGAAAGCGCTATTGTCATAAACAACAGAAAACATTCCAATTATTTCTTATCAGTATGGATTCAAATATAAACACTCAACATAAACTTCTTTGCATAACATCTTCTCCCAAATCACAAAATGCTTCAACAATCCAAGGTAACATCACACTAAGGTAACCAGACGTCCCGTTTTGAACGGGACAATCCCGTATTTTCACCTGATTTTGAGTGTCCCGACTTTTTGTCAAATGTCCCGTTTTTTAATCATTTTGTAAGATTATCGCGTGGTTTCGTGAAAACCGCTTTAACATAGGAGCGCTCGATTGTCGTAAAAAAGAAGCATTTAACGCCTGTTGTAGATATCAATAGTATCTTGCTGCAATTTTAACTAGGCTAGTCTAGTTACCATAATATTATGATATGAAATCTCTAATTAGTGCAACAAAATAGTCTTTCGTTCATTGTTACTATTCTTATTGGTTAAATGAATACTTTTGTTATCTATCGCCTATCATTCAGTGCTCATTTAGTTGAAATTTAAATTTAGTTTTAGAGTATAGTTGAAGTGTAAAAATGTCAAAAAAGCGCAAGTGTACATTTAATGACGATCTCCAGAAAGAATTCAAGTTTATCAAATTTGATAGGCTGCGTAAAGATGGAACTAAAGTTGTATGTCAGCAATGTAACGCCCATTTTTCTGTTTCACATGGAGGTAGGAGCGACATCAATCAACATTTGCAAAGTCAAAAACACAAGGAAGCTGAAAAAGCTATGGCTTCTGCGGGAAACATCAGCTCGTACTTCGTTACACACAGTGATGACACTGAAAGCCGTAAATTTGCAGCAATTGAAGCTGTCATAGCCTATCACGGTGTGCGTCATGGTCAAAGCTTTCGTGCCAATGACTGCTTGTCAAAACTAATAAAGACCACTGTTGAACCTAAATTTTCTTCAGCACGTACTAAATCGCAAGCAATAATTTGCAATGTATTGGCACCACACGTAAAGACAGAAGTGATAGAAGACTTACATGAAGCGAAGAGCGTTACCCTCAGTTTAGACGCTTCTAACAAAAAAGACATCAAACCTTTTTCTAAGATATTTTTTACCAAATAGGGGAATTGTAGATAAAATTATACATTTTGTTTCCTTACCTGGTGAAACATCTGATTTGCAGTGTGATATGCTGAAAAAAGTAATTCAAAAATTCAACTTGCGCAACAAAATTGTTGCTTTGTGCGCAGATAACACGAACACCAATTTTGGTGGCTGTAGAAGACTTGGCAAAAACAATGTATGGAGGAAACTTGAAGCTGAACTGGAGAGAAAAATTATTGGTATCGGTTGCGGAGCACACATAATACACAATTGCTTGCAGTGTGCTGTTGACTGTTTGCCAATCGATATTGAATGTTTTGCTGTGAAAGTGTACAAATACTTTTATATATACAGTGTCAGAGTAGAAGAACTAAAAAGCTTTTGCGAATTTGCAGGAAACAATTACAATAAAGTGTTGCAACATGGAAATACAAGATTTTTGTCCTTGGGTCCGTCAATAGAAAGAATCTTAAGCATGTTTGATGGGCTTCGTGCATACTTTCTTTCTCAAGAAAAATGCCCAGTCATGCTGACAAAAACAAACTTATACTAACAAACATTCCGAACACCATCATTAAGTTCGTAGCCAACTACATTTAAAGGACAACAAGCATGTATTCATCACAATGGCACACTGTCAAAATTCAAATAAATCAACATCTGAAGTACCACAAGGTGGAATTCGGTCTCCAACATTATTTAAAATTTACATCTTTGAGATTACCCTCCTTCCAAAAGACGTACAAATATCAACATAAGCCAATGACATGACAATCACAGCGTCTCACACCAATCACCATTTAAGGACCAACAACTCATTCAACCATATTTTACTCTTTGTACCCGACCCAGCTGAATATGACGCAGCTTTATCACTTAATTGAAGCAATCAAACACTATCAACAGCAAAACACCCAAAAACTTTTAAAATTACTTTTGACCCAAAACTAACATTTTCACAATACATAAATCTCACCGTCATTAAAGCAAAACAAACGCTTAACTTTCTCAAAGCACTTTCTTTAAACAAATGGGGTAAACAAAACAAACTAGTCATTTCTACATTTAAGGCTATCATTCACCCATATTGGAATATGTAAACGCCATACGGAGCTCTAACACATTAAACACCAACATCAAGAAACTGCAAACCATTCAGAACAGCTTTGTTCATTGCTACTGGCTGCACACGAGACACAAACATTCAAAGCCTGCAAGACAAAACCATTGTTCTACCAATGGGCACCTATCTCATACTCCATGCTACTTATCTCAAACAAATGACTCAAACACAAACACACCCTTTACATAACCTTAATGCACATTTAGATCCACGAATTAATTAAATGGCTTTTAAATGTAAAAAAATATTGTTTAGAGCTGGAGCCAGTAAAAATTTTGATGGCTCCGGCTCCAGCTCCGGCTCCTTCAAAATTGGCGGGCTCCGGACTCCGTGGCTCCGGCTCCGGTTCCCCATCCCTGCTTGTAATAATGCCACTTTGTAAAGATAAGATGGTTACCTAAATGTTATATTTTGACAAAGTTCAATCAATAAGCAAAAACAAGTCTCGTTTTCGCATAAAAAGCGTTATTTAAAAACAAAAACTATGTGCTAAATCTTTTTTAATAAAACTTTTCAGAAGGTGACATTAAGTATGGATATGCGTAGAAAATTTGTAGCATCATTATAAAAATACTTCAAAATTGTCTTGATAGCCTGACGATATGCATCTTGTAAAACCAGAAGTTAAATCTTTGTTTTTGTAACCCCATCAACACACGATAATCGTACAATTAAAATTTAAAATCACTGTGGTCAGCCTATAGACCTGTTCAACTTATAAATGTTTTTTCAGCAGTTTTATTATGTTTTAGTACTTGGAAAATCGCTTTGACAAAATGGTACGACGTGTTTGTGCCTTTGCATTCACTTTGCAAACCATTATTTACATGGGAATGGTTATGTACATGCCTGCCCTGGCTCTAAACAAAGGTTTGTTTAGGTTTATAAAAAGTACATAAAAAAATTAAAAATAGCTTAAGTTCGATAATTACAACAAAAGCTTAATTGTACCAATATTAATTTTTTTCACCCTTTTATGCTTTTCTCAAAAATCTTGTCCTTAACTATTCTGAATTCACCAGAGCTCTAACATAAAACTTTTTTACAAAAAAGAAAATTATGAACTGATGCAATGCATTGGTTAGGCTATTTTTAAGGTATTGACAAGAACTTCTAAATCAAGGACATGCATTGTCTATGTCCAGACTTTGCTAGCGAAGGCGATCATCTTTACTGTATAAGTGCTAATGTATTACTGAAATCAATTAATGATTGGTCCGTAATTGCTTCAGACAAAAGCATTAAAACGTTTAAACGCATATTGAGGGATAAATACCCAAATATGTGATACCATGCCCACAGAACTACCCTTGAGTGAAATACCTGAAACCTGCCATATACAGCGCTAAATAGACATAAATATTTAATATGACATAAAAACTTTCACACATAAAAATTACAGTTATAAGAAATAAAAAAAACTTTTCAATTGCTAATAAACTTAATCGGACAAGCGCGCTTTCTTGATTGATGTCTGGAGGAGGACGGCGTTCTTTTGCTGATCCTTTTCCAAGTTATGCAGACCTTTCAAAAGTACATTTGCCACGTGTCGTCTGAGCTTGTCACTAGTGTTCAGGTTATTGTAGTCCTCCATCACTTGCAGAATCATCATGAGTCTCCTGCAGCAGCAGGCCCTATGTCTGGCTTTGGTGATAAAGGCAAGTCCACATCGCACAAGGTCAAAAGTGGTTTGGTGGGGGATTTTCAGGGAGCCTCGTGAAACTTCGGAGATAAAGGCACTGACTTCTGTTGAGACTAGTTCATCCTCCTCATTGAAGATCAGGTGTTCCTCACACTTTTTCTCCAGCCACCCTGCCACATAGGCTGCACTGCTTTCCTCATGGATAGAGAGTGAAGGCTCAGTGCAGTCCTCAATGAAAGTGGCGTCCTCAGCATCGATGGCACTAGTAACACACGTGTGAGCCATGGTTTCCCCATTTACGTCCAAGGTCTCCAGATAAGAAGCGGCATGTCTAGCCAGGCGTTTTTTGCAGGCAGTCAAGACATCCCCAGAAGTCATAAAAGCATTTGCACCAGTCGATTGCCTGTACACAGAAAATTCACCCTCTATCCTGTCACTCTGCAGCTCACGAAGAAGTACATACTGGAAGCCAGCATGGGTCAGGAGGTGTGCACAAATGGAAGTCAGGCCTTGCATGGTCTGCACAAGTGCTTTCTTAGTGTCATGGGTTACACACTGCTTTCTGCCTTTTCCGTGCCCAGAAGGGGCTTTCTGGAAAATCTGTAGATAATCGGACAAGTTGGTAGTGGTGTGGTCCTGAACATGCCGGTGGGGATCATTTAGCCTCACTTCTTGATGTTTTGATGACACATTCACAACATTCCACCAATTAAGCACAAATTGAATAAAGTCGGCTGTGTCGCCACACTTCTGGAACCTGAGGGCAGCTTCAACTTTGTCGTTGAAAACTTTCAACACGTGCTGGACATTCTGCAGTTGAAGTTTTGAAGGTCGAACAGCAGCATCTGTCAGGGGAGATGTTTTCAAAAGGTTTGCCTTCTCAGCATCGTATAGCTTTCTGACGTCGTTGAAGGAACCAGTGACTTGGTTGTCGAAAGTCATCTTTTGGCAAGCCTCTGAAACAAAAGGAACAAACAGTAAAATCATCTCATGCTGGCATTTTTTGTTGTGGTGCTGCAGTATTCATTTCATTTTTTTTTTCTGTCACTGATTAAACAAAACTTTTTCACGTAAGAACTACATGAAGATATAATTATTTTGTAAGTGCTTTTTCTTAGGCTATTTTAAGTAAAATCACGAGTAATAATTGTTCGCTGTTGGTACTTAAATTTTTTTGCAAATCATATTTTTATAATAGATACGAAGTCTTTGCATAGATAATAATATTTAAATTTCTTATTAAGAGCAATCAAAATTGACAAATCTACTTATTGCGCAAAAAAACTCTCACAAACAGAAATGTCGAAATACAGCAAAACGCAGTCCAATGCATGAATACCAACACAATTAAAAATTAAATAAAAAAATCACGGAATTGTTATTCTTTTTATTCGTCAATTAAGTTCCAGTTATAATCAAAGATTTTCATTTGAAATAAAATAATTTTCTTTCAAGCTTTTTTTCAAAATTTGTATTAAAATGTTACATACAGCAAATCAAAAATAGTGTAGACTCACCTGATATCCAGTTGTTTCTTATGCACTTCAATAGATGCACTGTGTCAAACAGTAGGTACCAACTCCGTGTGTTATCTAAAGGATGAGTAGCAGTGGCAGGGTAATCCGACTCTGATGGACGATCGAACATCTTGCAGTAAAGCTGGTTGATCTTGTGGTTGTCTGTGATGGACCCAAGAACAGTGCCTCCAGCCTGTTCTACAACCATGGCAGCCTGCTTCACCACCTCAAATTGAAAAGAAGCTGTTAATTTATGGACAGGTGTAACAGATACCATGATGCTGGGGCCTCGATGAAGACACTTGGACATGACGCAAAGCATTGAAGTGGCTTTTGCGTTGTGGTCATTCTTGGCCATGCCACTGAGGACTCCTCCGGAGAAGGCTACTGTTGGCCGAATCTTCATCTCGTCAACTAAGAGAACTACATTTTTCTGTTGAGGCTTTTGAAGTTTGGCAAACGTCTTTGATAAAATGTCCTTCACATTCACTGAAGAGACGACAGCTTGCAATTTTCTTCTACTTGGCAAAACTAGATACTCACGGAGTACTTCATAATTGCAGTGTGGAAAAGATCCCACAGCAAAGCAGTAGTCTTTTACAGTAAAATTTTTGTTGACTAGAAGCTTCAAATTATTGATAATAAAATCGATTTTTTTGCCTTTTTTTTTGTCTTCAGTTTCTTGAGCCTGAAGCACAGTAACTATTTTCTTCAACACTTTATCCAGAGGAATTTTATAGTTAAAGCAAGTATGCACAACAGCATAAAACTGTGAATAGGAACTGAGGCCATTATTAGGGTTCAATATAGTTCCTAGGGGTACGCGAATTCCACTCTTGTATGCAAAACACGTAAGAGAACATAGCGTTGACTTGTTTTCAACCAGAACAGTCATTTCGCATTCACGAAAGTCAGACGACATAAAAAGGAAAGCACACCTGTCAGATCTTCGGATAATCACAACATTGTTATATTCCTTGTGAAGTTTCTTGTCAGGTAGAAATTCACTGAACGACTTGATCCTGTCTCTGGCCATAAAAACGTCAAGTTGTTTGTCTACTTGCTTTGCAGGGCGAGGAGGGATTTGGGGGGTCGGCAGACATGAAGCAGGTACATCAAAAATGCTAGGTGCAACAGCTGGTCTTGTTGTTCCACCTGGCAGTTTCTTCATTGGAGGATTTTGTGGCCAATGCTTCTCACAAATAAAAAAAGATTTAGCATTTGCAACATTAAAGTCTTTGCGAGGAGGAATCACAGCCAGCCACCTCTGCCTTTCAGGATCAAGCCTGGGCAGTTTGAATATTCTACGTTTTGATAAAAGGTCGTAGTTTCCTCTACAATTCACAATTCCACATTTATTCGGCATAATTACGTAAATTAATGCTCTTCGAAAAAAGAGAAAAATAATTATCAATATTACTCACAAACCTTGACCGGTCTGACCGGCCGGTAAAAAACCGGTCGAAACCTTTTGTTTTTTGACATTACAAAGTATATCATTTAAAACAATTTTATGGATTGTTTTGTTTCTAAAGTTATTTAACAACGCGATTTCTGAAATGGAGAGTCGTCCGTGATGAAAATTTACCATGTCGGCCGTAATGAAAATTTAGTACCGCAGCGTAGTTAAATCTAACCTATTCTTTGACCTCCTAACCCTCACCCCTATAAGGGTGAGGGTTAGGAGGTAAAGGTATAGTGGGTGTAAAGGTATACAGTAAGTTAGGGTGAGGGTTAGGAAGTCAGGAGATAGCTTTAACTACAAAAAAATTTTCATCACGGCCGACTCTCCATTTGAACCCGATTTCTTAGTGTGAGTAAGTTTGAAAAAATTGTAAAAAGTGGTCAATATGCATGGAAAATTCACTTGTCATTTATTCAGAATGATGGGAAAAAGTTGAGCCCTCGACAGTTGAATATCTTTTTCTAGTAGTAGTAGGCCCTAGAGCCCTAGGCCTACGACTCAACTTTATCTTCTTTATGTAAGCTCGTATTTACTGTGCGTTCTACACTTAAAATAAAACAATGATTGATTGAGGAGGTCACCTAAATTTTCTGAAATTTTGATAGCTTTGAAGTAACACTACCTGACTACATTTTACGACCACTTGCAGCGACGCCGTTGATTTGACAAGTAACAACCCTTAAAAAACAGTCAATTACCAATCAGAACAATGCGTTTATCTGCCGGCCAACCGGAGAATGGTGTCGCCGGGTCACTAAAATAGCCTATTATCTTAAACAGGCCTAAATAGGCCTACCTATTACCTAACACTCGCCTATCCCTATGCCAACCAGTTTTGACACTCCACCTAACTTTCCTCAATTTGCTATAAATTTTAATGCTGTTCTTATTTAATTTTAAAAATCATTAAACGGTATTTCTTATTATTCTTTTTAATTATAATGAAACTTGAGTACACCTTACTAGGATTAAACTGCCTCGGTAACATACATTTAAATTTTCGTAAATGAACCTACCATAGTTAGCATTGTAGATCACAAAGTCTACCCTATGATGTAACAATAAGCTTTTATCGGCTGTGCAAATTAATAGAAAAAACAGTCGCCTTCGCTAGGATTATCTGAAACTAGCGCCTGCATGTCCTTGATTTAGAAGTTCTTGGGTATTGACCAATCGTCGTAAAGAAAGAGTTTTCAAAAGTTTTTTTTTTTTACTTAAACTTTCTACTGCCAACAAATCCTAAACAAATATTGACCAGTAAAATATTGTAACTGAAATATCGTTGTTTTTTTAAAAATAAAGCATACAGATTCATTTCTAAAATTTTTTATGTATTTATGAACGTTTTTCTATTTAAGTTTTTATTTTTTCATTAAATGAATTGCCTAAATTCGCTTACAATTAATAGCTTGAAGAGTAAAACATTGAAGTGCTTTTGAAAAAAATAAGGTTTTTTGTAAAGCTTGGAATATAATTAAGAGATATAATTCTACAATAAATCAAGTTCAATGGATGCTGATATGAATTTTTTTGGCTTTAAATTGCTCACCAAATATATCTTTCGTATGCTTTGTGTGAATATGAAGAATTAAAACGTAGTTTGTAGATGCAAATTAATATTTTCATAGTTAGGTTATATACATTTTGGACAAGAAAAGTTTAAAAAATTTAAATTATATCATACCATAAATTATGCCATACCAACACTAAAATTATAACATAAAACTGAGGAAAACTTATGCATTTTACAAAAAACCTTGCAACCATATTTAAGCTAATCGAAATCTTAATCATCCTTACACCTCAGTAAAACTTTATTTCGAGTTTTATATGCTACTTCTAAAACATTTTAAAGTTGCCTTTTAAGGTATGGCATTAAGAAATAAAGCAAAAAAGTGCATTTGCTAATCGGTTAGAAAATCAATTTACGCATCAAATAAGTATAAAGACGCTTTTTAAACGATTGATACTTTATCTTAGTTACTGGACTGAGTTTGTATATTTCTATTTTGGCAACATCAATCGTCTGCACCTTCTACACAACGATTGGTGGATTGAAGGCTGTTGTCTGGAACGACGTGGTTCAGGTAGTTGATTTGTTTTGCTTGCAGATGACCCATTATTTCTTGAGTTTTTATTTCATTACTTTTTGTTGAGAGTTTGTAGGGTAGAAACTTTTTTGTATTTTTAACACTGTACAACTTTATTCTTTAAAATCTATAGTACGTTAAATTCTTTATTCTTTCAGTGCGTCATCATGGGAGTTGGATTTTTTGCAATCATCATTCAAGGCTGTATCAAAGTGGGAGGATTTAATAAAGTTATTCAAGTTGCTCAAGAACATGGAAGGATTGATTTCTTTCAGTTAGGTTTTTTCATTCAAACATTTGCTTTAGAGTTAATGTTAAGCTTTATTTATTCGAATGAAACATGTTGATATTTGAGCGCAAATGTAGAAAATCGATTATTTCGTTATAAAGTCCGAAAAAATTCCTTTTTGCTGGCGGAAATCGATCAATCAAACAAGCTCTACACAGTTTATTTATCAATTTGATTTGCAAATATTTAAATTCTTTGTTTATTTTCTTTTGGAGAAAAACATAAGAGCAGACGCAGCGTTTATACGTTGAAGACGCGTGACGGCTTTTCGTTTGACTTCGACCAAACATTTGCAGTTTCGACTTCGACCCTCGTATTCGACACTCGATCTGGTCGATTTGGATCGGAGGGTCGCTGACCTGGCTTGCTGTGTACGGTGTCAACCAGTCTATGGTGCAAAGATACTTGAGCTGCAGGAATTTAAACCAAGCCAAAGTGTAAGACAGGTGTAAAAAAAGTTGTGTGTGGTTTTTGGCTTTTTTGAAGAATGGTATTGTTTTGTAGTTTCTTAGCTAATGAAACTTACGTAATTAAATTGTTGTACAGTTCTGTATTCAGAATCAATTTTTTCTCTGCTATCAATGTTTAATTTGACTTAAATTATTAACTACAAATGTAATTATATTTAAAAATTTAAAAAATCAGCAACATAGATGTTTTATTTTCATCATTTTTTATATACGAGGTCAGTCAAAAAGTAATGAGCCCTGTTAACTTTAACCGCTTTAACCTTCATATTTTCTCTAGAAATTTTAAGGGTGTTTAGTAAATTTACTGCTTTAAAGATAAATTGTAAAAAAAAATTGTTTCAACGTGTCCACTTTTGGTATTGTGTTTTGGAAATGACGTCATCACTGGATGTCTGTCAGAAGCAGAGAGCTGTGATTGAATTTCTTGTTTCGGAAGGGGAGCCACCAAAACAAATTTTCGAAAGATTGGTAAATGTTTATGGAGATGCTTCATTAGCCTACAGCACTGTAAAAAAGTGGGTATCCAGGATTAAACACGAAGAAGATGATCCAAGTTTGAGTAGCCTCCAGGACAGACCAAGAAGTGGAAGACCATCTTCTGCAGTCAATCCTGGAAACAATGATAAGGTTGAGAAATTGATTAGAAATGATCGCAGAATCACTATTGATGACATTGCTGAACGTGTTGGAGTTAGCCATGGAAGTGCTGTGAATATTGTTAATGAGCTAGGCTTTGCAAAGGTTTGCGCCAGATGGGTTCCGAGGCAACTTTTGGATTTTCACAAGCAAGCCCGTTTTGAAGCTTGTTCGGAGCTTATTGAGTGTCACAAAAGTGACAAAACTTTTCTCAGCCGTATAGTGACAGGAGATGAAACCTGGGTTCATCACTATGAACCTCTGTCGAAAAGATCATCCACGGAATGGCGTCACCCCACGTCCCCAAGAGCCAAGAAATTCAAAAGTCAACGTTCAGCTGGAAAAATTATGGCGACTGTGTTTTGGGACATTGAAGGAGTGATATTGGTAGATTTTATGCCTAAAGGTACTACCATCAACTCAGATGCTTACATTGACACTTTACGCAAACTGAAAGCGAAACTGAGAAGAGTACGACCTCACCTGGACATGTCTAAGGTCTTGCTGCAACACGATAACGCCAAGCCCCATACCAGTCTCAAAACTCGTGAAGTGATTGCTTCTTTTGGATGGACGACGGTAACCCATCCCCCATACTCACCCGACCTGGCACCATCTGACTATCATCTTTTTGGACCATTGAAAGAAGGAGTTAGGGGGCAGCACTTCACTAGTGATCAAGAAGTCAAGCACGCTGTAAGAAACTGGTTAAAAATGCAGCCTGCTGACTTTTACAAGGCTGGCATAGTGTCCCTTGTTCATCGATGGACAGTTGGAATTGAAAAGTGCGGAGATTACATTGAAAAGTAGAACTGAGATCTCCTATCCCTGGGCTTTCTTTTGATGTATGACTTTTGATTTTATTGCAACAAATATGGCCAGGAGAGACTTGGGCTCATTATTTTTTGACTGACCCTCGTTCTAAAATTTTTAATGGTCTTCTTACGGACAAAATTTTGATTGTTACTTTTTATATGGTTTTAATTTTTTTTATTTTGTTTTACGACAGTTTATAAAGTCTACAAGCAGTTGACATATCTAAAGTGCATTTAATTCTACTTTTTTTAGTGTTTTTTGGTAAATTTTACCGAAAACCATGGTCGTCATTTTATTTTTTATATTTTTCAGATCTTTGGGACTAAATTACGTTGGCTTGTTAATCATTTTAACCTTGGCTTGTTTTACTGGGCTGGTAATGTTTGGAGTGTATTTCAACTGCGATCCTTGGTTAAATGAAAAGGTCACAAAATCGGACCAGGTACAACACTAAATACTTTTTAACTTTCAAATTTTAATCAGCTGCTTGCTTTGCAGTTGTTACCATATTTTGTCATGGATATTTTTCGTGATGCTCCCGGTATACCAGGCCTTTTCGTAGCCAGCGCGTACAGTGGGACTTTAAGGTAAGCCTTCTATGTACGCAGGAAAACTCCTGATTAAAATTCACGATAAAAACTGGATTTTTTGGGATTATTTATTTGTTTTCAGCACAGTGTCAACTGGGATTAATGCTTTGGCATGTTCTACTTTCGAAGATTTGATAAAACCCCACTTTCCAGAGATTTCGAATTCCCGCTCTGTGCTGATATCAAAAATATTAGGTAAAAATATTAATACAATGATTGGTTGAAAAATTTCTTTAATTCGCTATGCTGCAATTTTTTAATCCTCTTCATATAATGTAAACAGATAAAAACACAATATTAAGAAGATTTCATGATATCAAATGTTTTTTACTTCAACTTCTATTTTATTAACTTGTTTGATTTCTTCTCGATTGAAAAACACTGCACTAGGGTATACTGTAAGCCTATTAATCATACCCGTAAAAACCGGGGAACAGAGAGAGCAATCGCCCTCCAAGACACAAAAATTTGTCAGAATTAGATGTTTTTGAGCACCGATCATACATTATTTAGGTGAAAGGAAGTTACTCAACTCAAAACCATCCAGCAAAAACAACAAAGGTTTAACGTAAAGACTTTTTTTTGGTTTTCAAAAGTTTATTCTCGAAAAACCCGCCGTGTCTGTTCTATTTACAACTAAACATTTTTCTGTGAAATGAAGTGAAGATGAAAAAAAGGTTTTCATTTTGATTCTAAGTAAAATTTGGACATTTCCATGAAATGATACGAAATCATGATTCGGACAATCGTCGAATAAATCTGGGCAAAATTGATTTGGTCTAGGACAGCTATGCTGTTCAAAATAAACGTTAGATTTTTGAAGCAGTTTGTTCGATCTGTCGACAAGAACAATTCACTTATTTTAAATACTTAATGTATTTATGTTTTTATTTTTTTTATTAATGAATTTAAATTTTTGCGGAAAACAATTCATCCAGCTATAGGCTATATCAAAGGTGTTAAACCTTTTTATTATTGGAGACTATGTTTATATTAGGCAGTAACAAAAGCGGCCGTATAAGTTGAAAGACCCAAGAAAATAGCGTCATCACTTTGAATTCATCGCTGTTTTTTTGATTTTCGTCCCTAAAAACTAGTGATCACAATAAAAAAGGTCTTTTATTATTACCAGTAGTTATTGACACATAATTTTATTACTTTTTAGATTATCATAGAGGCCGCACAAAAAACATGGAGGCCACAGGTTTCCCACCTATGGGCTTTACCAGAGATGGGGAACCTGCGGCCCACACGAGTTTTTTGTGCGGCCTCCCTGACAATTTAAAAAGTATTAGTGTTACGACTTAATGACTACTAATGATAATGGAAAATCTTTTTATTTTAGAGACAAAAATCAAGTAATTCGAGACAAATTCAAAGTGAAGGCATTTTTTAAAGATCACTACTTTTTAAAGTCGAAAATTAATAATTTCGAAAAAATCTTAAAGTGATGACGCTTTTTTTTGGGTATTTCAACTTGTGCGCCCTCCTTTGTCACTGCTTAATTGGCCTCCAATGACAAAAAGGTTTCCCAGCTCTGGGCTATACTGTACATCATCCAACGGCTAATGTCATACAATTGTAAACATTAAGTAAGAATGCTCAAGTCAATCAACAAGCAATTGCCGACAGACCTGTTTCGTTCTTGTTTTACGTAACCTTGTCATTGTCATACAATTGTTTTACGTAACCTTTTTTCTTCAACACATACTCGTACTTGCTAGAGCAGTTTTAGATTATTTATCGTTTTCGTACGATTATTTGTTGTTTAAAATACACTGCCGAAAACCAAAAACCTAAAAGACCAATTTTGAAAGTACTAAAGTAAACGAACATACGGGTTTTACAAAATTTGTCTGAAAAAAATATCTCTCGAAACTTTACGAAGATTAAAACCTTAAAATTTTTAAAATCAAAACAACCTCTGACGCCTTGAAAAAAACAACAAAACACAGAAAATTGTGTTTTACTGTTTCATGATATTGTGCTGTGTCATAACTTTACTCAAGTATCGAAAAAGACCAGTTGAATTAGATAATCCCAATACCTGCGCTGAAGTAAAGCTCTGTTTAATTTTATCTAACTCGGCTCTAGAAATAGTTTGCCGCGAGACTGAAGTTCTTAAAACAATTAGTTCTGGCTAAAGTGCGAATCGATTCGTTAGAAAAAAATTATGTACCGGTAGGAAAAACCACGGTTTCTAATTATAAAGGATATTTACAAAATTTAGTTATCTCCGGACCTAGAAGTTGAAACTCATTCTTTCAAAGACGGTGAGAGCAGCCTTTCATTTAAATAACCAAGAGACCAAACGTAAGCCAAAGGTTCATAGCAGCAATAAACTTTTACCATTCTGTCCGGCCGCGATTTATTTGGGGGTAAAACAAAACAGACCGCTCACATTTCGTCACCATTTTGTGGTATTGCGTAATTAACTATCTCAAGCGTCACACTGCTGTGGCGAGATGGGTGGAGGATGGTTTCTGGGCCAAAACATTGTGTACAGCTGCCCTATCGCTGGTCTACTCGACAACTAAATACTGCGCGCCAGTCTGGTGCTGCCCAGTAGACGAATCATAGATGGAACGCGGAGTATTGTGAGAATACATTCAAGCTTCATGCTTTCATACCCATGACCAATATCAGGCCTGTTGGAATGGGCTTTCCCCGAACAGTTTAGATTAAAGTCAATCGCCTGCAATGTGGTTTTGGGCGATTGGCCCACGCCCAATAGAGTCTCACTCCTTTACCAAATTGCGAAAGTGGAGCTATTGAACAAACTGCAGACCAGGTTTTGGGCTCAAGCACTGTCTTGGGCAAGAACTGAATACAGCTTTGCTGTCAACCACTGTTCTGGGCAAGAACCGAACTCAAGACTACTGTCTTCCGTAGAGTTCGGGTACTGGGGTTTGCAAGTTCTGACGTCACGCGCGTCAGATGTCAGACGTCAAACGTACTCTTTCTTACTACTCAGGCAATGCAACAGCCTGGAGTAGTAAAAAGAAAAACTCTTGCCCCAGTCCAGTTTGCGTTTGACCCAGAGTCTATGGCCTTTCGGACTACAACAACAACAACTTTTTTTCGGTCTTCACTTTAGTGAAACAACTTTTATAAGCTGTCAAGGTGCAACTACAGTACATAGGACGTGCCAACTTATGTTATCACTTAATAATTTTGAATCAACTTACATATTATATAAATTCTCCCTCAAAGATTATTTCTTTCTTCAGATTACGAATTCCTTCCCTGGGGAAATGGCTCATTTTGAGAAACACTGAGTTAGATATGGTTGGTTTTAGTGGCAAAACAGAATATTCGATAAGGCAGTTAGAGCTGAATATTTCTGAATCAAACTATCGTGCAATTAAAATATTGATATAATTTATTAAAAAACACAATAGTTCTTTTCACTCAATTGCAATCATCATCTTATTCAAATAGAATTCAATATGTAGCTATACCAGGTGGATCCTTATCCTTTTATAGCAGTAGCTTCCAACCTTTTTAATCCCCCGTACCCCTAAAATATTTTCATATTTTTTCGCACCCCTTACAGTACATGTAATGATTTACTTAAGAATAAAGTTGAAAGCGACCTAGAAAATTTGCATAATTAATTTTTAAGAATGTACTGTATGAGCAAAAATGAAATATATGGAAACAAAAAAATACAATAAACTGAACATTGCATTAACTTTACAAAAAATTAAATTTTCATCTATGTATAATTTTTAAAAAAATCTAAAGAATTTAAATTTAAAAGGCACTTCAAATTTAATGACTTTTTTGTTCCTGTTTATTGCTTAGGAGTTTTTCAAAACGTGGCACTTTGTTACTGATAGCAACCCACATGTCTGCCTGTGCATTCAAGTCATTTCTAGATTTTGTCTTGATTGACAGAAGGGTACTAAATCCAGATTGGCATAAGTAGGTCGTCACGAATGGGATGAGCACACTTAGTGCTTTTTCACAAAGTTTTGAAAACATGTCCATTACCAAGCACTAATATTGTTTCAGGCTTTCCAGTGTTTTGCTTTCAAACTACATTTCAAGAACATGATTTGTGTGAAATTGATAAGATTGTCCTTCAACTTTTCATCATTCTTCATATAATCCAAATTAAAAGTATGGATTTATAATCCATTTTTCAGAAGTTTCCAGTTCTCTTCCTTTAAAATATCCATCAAATGACTTTGATAGTATTTCCAAATGATCCACAATTTCTTCACACACATATCGTCATCAACCATTTCTACAAGTGAGGGAAAATTTGAAAGATTACCTCTTTTAACTCGTCGACACCAGATATGTAACTTTTCTGTAAAAGCATTTAACTTTTCACCGCATTTTAATATGTTTATACATTCCCTTGCATAGAAACACTCTTACGAGTGAAAACATCACTCAAATAAGCTAGCATTTAACTAAATTTTTGTGATTCAATTTTTTTGGGAAGATTATAGTCACATTCCTTTAGCAAAACTTTGACTTCTTCGCGACATTCGAAGAAGCACATGAAAGCTCTCCCACGTGACAGCCAGAGGACTTCCGCGTAGAAAAGCAAAACTAAATGCTCGTTTCCAAAATCTTGACAAAGCGACTTAAAGAGGCGGTGGTTCAGAGCACGACTCCTAATCAGGTTGATGGTCTTTACAGAAGGAGCAAGGACATTTTTCAACTTTGGAAGCAATGTTACTGATGCCAAAGCATGTCGATGAAGAAAACAGTGGGTACCTTGCAAGTGCGGAATTTTCTGTTTTAACCAAACAAAAAATTCCGAATTATTTCCCAGCATAGCAGGGGCACCGTCGGTAAACGCAGAACCAATACTTTGAATATTTAAGTCATGTTTCACAAAAAAATTGCTCATACATTAGAAGGTATCTTTTTCTTTACAATTCTTGTTCTCCTTTACTTTGTTTTGGTTTACAATTCTTGTTCAGTCCATAACTGTACCAAACTAACTTGCTGCTGCGAATCTGCTATAAGCCGAATGCGATGATTGCGCCACAACAGTCAAAAAGCGAAGGAGAAAGCCAAGCTGCCATGTACTGAGTATTCCATGAATGAACACAGAATGAGCTGAACAATTAACACCGAAGGAACTGATAATGACATTATTTTTAATACCACACGAAAAACTAAAAAAGCCATCTCGCACCCCCTGGATTGCTTCCTCGCATTCCTGGTTGGGAAACCTTGTTTTATAGCAATGCTTTGTGATCGTATTGAGCTGAATTATTGAATTCTAATTGAGCTGAATTAATTTAATTATATCAATGAGCTAAACCAACTCGTGAAAACTTTTATTGATATTTGATAATAGCGTTTACCATTAAGCAAAAAAAAACTCGTGCAACTGCAAGACGCTTACTCTAATTTGTAATACAAGTTTAAAAAACTTTTTGGTCTATGACCAGGACCACTTTTAAAAACTGTGTTTTCGATTTGCAAACCCCTCCCCCCCTTGAAAAATTTCTTCGTACGCCACTGTACATAGTTAGTAAAAAAATGTTTACTCCTTGTAAAATCTTATAAGCATGACAGATGTAGTCTTATTGAGTATTTTGACAGAAATTAAGAGCTTCAAAATCTTTTTTTTAGTTGTTGTATATGGATTACTTGGATGTGGCATTGCTTTTCTTGTGTCTCTATTAAACCAAATCTTGACGTTGGCATTGAAACTGTTTGGAATCATTGGAGGCCCAGTTCTTGGAGTGTTTTGCCTTGGGTTTTTCACACGAACTGCAAATTCTATTGTGAGTAATTTAACCGTATTTCATTAAAAATCAAACTTCGTAAAATTTAGCAAAAATTAAAAATAGCTTATTTTTTTCATATGAAAAGAAATACATTTATCAAATGTTTCGTCAATTAAACTGTTTAAATGTCGTAAAGTCCCAATCTTTCTCTTTAACTTGAAAGAGGAAAAATCTAAATAAGTTTAAATGCAATTGTTTATCTGCCTCAAACAACTAATTTTTCTTGTTTTGACCTTTGTAATCATTTAGAAGGTAGAGGCCCGTGTTTGAGGAATAACAAAGACCCTATCGGAGATACTAAAATACTTTTTCTTTCTCATTCCTAAATAAAAATAAAAGATTTTTGTTTATTTTTAGAATTTTACCGTTTTTATAAACTATAAAATTAATTAGACTACCGTAAATATTTAAGGGTACAATGGTTGGCTTATGTGTGGGACTCATGACAGGATTGTGGTTAGGAATTGGATCAGTTTTGTGTCCGCCGAAAGTTGAATTCACAAGAAAATTACCTTTATCGATAGCTGGTTGTAGCGATGTAAGTTTAAATACAATTAAAAACATGGTTTTATTTCTTTAAGAAAAACAAATTGTCAGTGGACCAAAACGTTGGTGTGTCACGACATTATGTAGCTTTTATTATGGTGTCATTAATTTTTTGTAAGATTTTGATTCTCGGTATAACGTAACTTGTTGAAACCGTCAGCCCCATAAAAAATATTTTGTTTCTCTCCTTGATCACAGTTGTTCCAACTTTTTTGTAACGTTTTTTTCTTTGCCGAAGTCGAACATTTTTATTATTTTCTTTATAATACAAACAGATAAAAATATGATAAAAAAGTTCCGATTATTTGAAATTTATATCAACTTTTAATTCATTAAAGAACCTACATAATTTCTTTTTTAAATCATAAAATTCGTTTCTTAGAAGAATTTTTCATTAAGGTTGGGAAACACTTGCCATCAGATTGTACAATTAGAGAAACGATAAGACATTGAAAATTTAGCAAATGGCCTAAATAGCCACGGCATTTTTTCATAGCAAAAGGTTATAATTTACTTGTTTGTTGTTTAAATTCAATAGAATTACGTAATTTGCATGGTACAAACCGCGACTCTTGATAGGATTTTCCGCAGCATGTCTGACAATATATAGCTTTTTAAATCTTTTTCATTAAAATTTTTTTGGCAGCACTGACTAAGTTGCGTTCGGATCAAGTCTAATACGAAGAAAAACCAATTCGATTAAGAGTAAAAAAAAGAAACAAAATTAGTTGCTCTAAGAGATAAAAAGAGAAAAAACGTCGCGCAAATTGTTCTCGCGGGCTCAAAATTTTTTAAATTTTTAAAAATTTGTTGATATGATCAAGAAGAACTTAGTTTCTTTTGAACCAACTACTTTCTCTCTAAAACTGACTCTCACTTCAATCGGTTTTTCTTCGAATTAGACTCGACATCGCGTTCGGTTCCCTTCATGCTTTAATTCTTAATTTTCATTAACCATAATTCAAAACACATAGATTTATTTTCCCAAATTTTACAGTATGCAAAAATATAAGTCAGTAGACCAAAAGTCAATTAGGTATAAAATAGGAGTTGCTTATGATTTATTTAAAGTTTTTTTTTGAAAAACAAGAGTGAAACTTTATTCTTTCATTCTCTGGTCTATATTTGTATTTTTGCAAAATCTCTCTAATGAATAAATATTTTGTACAAGTGATTAAAATTAACAAGTTTTTTTAATTTTTAAGCATTGCTTGCGTTTCAATGTTCAATGTAAAGAAAAACAATTACTAAATCTAAAGTAGTGAACAATTATTGGTTTGTTCACGTTTGAATGCAATGCTAATCGTAATGTACCTAAAAACTCAATTTATCTCCAGAATTATACCTTCACTACAATTCCTTTCGATCAAGCCAACTCGACAGGTGTGAATGTGAATCCTTCTAATGAAGCAACATTCTGCAATGAATCTGTTTTAGCGAATGCTTTTTACGCCTTGTCATATTGCCATTACTGTACACTTATGGTTTTTGTCACGTTTTTGATTGGGATTTTGGTCAGTATTTTTACAGGTCAGTAGTTTTTTATTCCAATCTTCTTCTGCTTTTGTTCAGATGCTGGATGTAAACAATTAAGAAATTTTAAATGAAAAAGTCAATTCAAAAAACATTTATATGCATTTTGTTTATATTGTAAATGCAACTTGTATTAAAATACGATGTTGTAGATTAAAAGTAATCAATTTCGTTAATAACAATTGTATTGACTAAGTTTTTAAATATCTAAATCACTGAAAATGATTTTTTTATTTTTTTTGCTGTTAAATTTTTAAACAATTAAAATAAAAAATCTATTCAAAAACTACCGCAAACGACTTAAAGAAACCTGGACACATTTAGTTTTAGTTGCAACTTTTTAAAATCTTAGAATACTAATGTCTTTTTCGTTTTGAATACTAGTTGCTTTTTATAAATTGTTTTATTCAGAAACTACATTTGAAATCAGTCCTGGTTCTGACCACAAATTGTGTTGAAATAAAGTTGCATTTCATTTAATGCCAACGTAATTTTACTTTGACAGGAGGATTGAAATCGAGATCGCTCGTGCCAGACAATTTACTCGCTTTTGAGGGAAAGCTTTCCCGGTGTTTTCGCAGCAAGTCTTCCAATAATTCATACGTCAGAGGAAGCCGCGATTCTGAAAAAAATCGCTTAGAACTTGACGCTCTGTATTAAAAAAAGATTGGGTACTGGTTCAATATGCATTTATGCGGTCTACCATAGACTGCATACTTTACCAACAGGATTTTTGACAGATGATAAATCGCTTATCAAGAAGTTTGTTAGTGAACTGCATGTTTAACTAGTACGGAAGAATTTTGGTCCAACTTTTTTAAGCAAGCAGTTAGCTTACCACGCAAATGTATTTAGTTCAGCAATTTTTTGGAAATTGTAATCTCTTTAAGTTATTCTTAATAAATTACTGTATTTTTGTTGCAAAAATTTAGAAATGTGTATAACGAATAAGTATATTTGCATTAAATGTGAAAGTTCATAGTTTTCTCTTTACATTGACTTAAGTCGAATGCAATTTTGAAATTAGAAATAACTTCGTGCTAACAGAATTGCTGAAGAAAAAGATTTTTGTTTTCGCTTTGTACTCAAAAATATAAAGTTTAATTCCAATCAATGCTAACTTCTAACGTGCTTTAAAAAACATCTTTTATAAGCGAAGCAGTTCACAAAGATTTTCTGAATTGTTTATGTGTTGGAAACTCGTTACCTACCACTCGTCAATTTTCGTGTTTACAAGGGCCAGCCAAAAAGTAATGAGCCCTGTTCAATTTTACCCTCTTATTGAAATTTCAACAGTGTGTAGTTGAAATATTTGTTCAAAGATAAACTGTTAAAAAATTTTGTTTGAATGTGAGCGCTTCCTGTCAGCCATTTTTGAAATGACGTTATCATTGGATGTCCGTCAGAAGCAAAGAGCTGTGATTGAATTCTTTGCTTTGGAGGGGGAACCACCAACGAACATTTTAAAAAACTTGGAAAAGGTTTATGGGGATGCTGTACAAAGTACAACTCTGTCAAAAAGTGAATATCCAGGATTAAAGGTGAAGAAGAAGATTCGAGTTTGAGTGGACTCCGGGACAAACCAAGAAATGGAAGGCCATCATCAACGGTTAATGCCAGAAACTGGGCTAAGATGTAGAAACTTTGCCAGGTCTTTGCAACACTTCCATGACTTATTCCAATATGTTCAGCAATGCCATCAATAGTGACTCGGCAATTTTTTTTATCCATTTCTTGACCTTAGCCCAGTTTTTGGTATTAACCGCCGCTGATGATGGCTTTCCACTTTTTTGTTTGTTCCAGAGTCCACTCAAACTTAAATCTTCTTCTTCACTTTTAATCCTGGATACTCCCTTTTTTACTGTGCTGTAGCCTATTACAGCATCCCCATAAACCTTTTCCAATCTTTTCAAAATATTTGTTGGTAGTTCCCCTGCCAAAGCAAAGAATTCAATCACAGCTCTTTGCTTCTGACGGACATCCAATGATAATGTCATTTCAAAAATGGCTGACAGGAAGCGCTTACATTTAAATGAAATTTTTTTAAGTATTTTAACTAAACACTGTTCAATTTTCTAAAAAGATATGAACTATAAGTCGGTAAAATTGAACAGGGCTCATTACCTTTTAATTGTCCCTTGTATAACGCTAAAGGCCCGTTTCCACTACGAGCATGGAAAAGAGCATTCTTTGCTTCATTTATTGATCTTTCCGCGTTTAAAATTGAAGCGAGCGCTAAGCAAAGCAAAAAAAATCAATAAAACAAAGAAAGAATAATCTTTTTCACGCTCGCAGTGGAAATGGGCTATAATACTTTAAAAGTTTTGACTCTTTTTTTATGACGTCAACTTCATTAATAAAATAAAAAACTAAACTTGTGTGTTCTCTGGTATAAATTCTTCTTCTATTCCGCTTTTAAATATTCTGTTCCTTTCAAATAGAAAGTTACCCATATGTTTCAGCAGAGCGGGCGCTACAAACTTTATCGTAAAAAAATCTCTATTGGAAGCATTTGCATAAGGAAAACTCGCCGTAGAAAATTTTGCCGCATAGGATTTTTGCTGTAAGACAATTTCGCCGCATTTTTTAAATATGCGAACTACCTTGTTATCAAGTACAGTGTGTTTCAAAAAATTTGATATCATTTGACATGTAAATATCACAGAAACTACAAAGTTAAATCAAATGAAACTAAATAGGGTTAATGTTGAGCTAAACAAAATATATTCCTGTAAATTTGAATTCAAAGGCAACTAAATTCCATGAAAGGCTACACAAATATTTAATTTGTGCACAGCCTGTGACATGGAACACGTCAAGTCAGTACCAGGATTTATGTTTTGGGATCCCGGACAATTTTTAAGTTTTAAAATCTCTCTGGATCCCTGACAAACTTGCCGGAAAATCTCGTTTTATTGCATTTGAGTTGAAAGTGATGATTTAAAGCAGGGGTGCCCAATATGTCGGTCGATTGCAACTTACTCATTAAGCAAAGGCTTAGAATTGCAAGCGAAGACCTTTTTTTGGGACAAAAATGAAGAAATTAGATACTACTTGTAAGTGAAGACCTTTTTTTAGTCTTTAATAAATTTTTCAAACAAAATTGTGTGATATTTTGCAATCTCCGTTGTACATTTTGCAATGCAATCAAATCAATTTTTTTCCAGAATAAGAAAAAGTCCGGAAAATCATAAATCCTAGTTGGTACTTTAGCTCTTACAAAACACGCTGCAGCATGACTTGGCCCTTGGGTAACAGTCTCCAGTGCAACAGTGATTCTTTGTTTAAGTTCCTCTGTTTTTGCAAAACATTGTTATGAACGGTTGTGGCTTTCATGTTTCGGAATGGATCTGAATGTCCATTAAGATAATGTAAAAGATGTGTTCGTTTTTTAAATCAGTTGTTTAATTTGCATCCATTGGAGGGACACTGATTTTGTCATGTAAATGTTGAGTATTTGTGTCTCGTGCGCAGATAATGGCAATGCGCAAATTCCTGCTTCTTGATTTACAATAATATTAATAATCGAATCTATTGTAACTCTAAAAATTAACCATCAAATTGTACAAATATAACAATGGAAAAAAGTTCTGACTGCGGTAAACCATAAATTTGTTGGTATTTCGCCATGCAGTAGCCGTAAAAAATTATCTACCATGGAGGCAAGGTGTAGTTTATTTATATGTAGGCCTATCAGTATCTTTTTATTACATCTCCACAGTAAAAATGTTACGTTTCTATCGACAAGTTTTCATCTCGACCAAAATTCCTATTTGACCAATTTTCCGTTGATCAATTTTCATTTGACCAATTATCCGGTCCCAAAAAAATGGCCAAAGCCCGAAATTTTTTATGTTTAGTAGGATAAAATTGAAATTGAAATAAAAAATTACTGCTTTCCGTTGCTTTCTCTACGTTCTCTTTAAGTTTAAATTAACCTATAAACTAGATCTTAAATACATTTTTATTTTATGAATAATTGCATATAAATTTTTTTGAGTAAAAAATTTTTCGTAATTTCAGAATAAAAAGTATAGCCAATATATTTTGAAACATAGTTTATTGAGAACGTATCGGAATTATAACTCATTCCATTATCAACTTCTAAAACTGTTCCCATTTACAAATATATCGTAACTTTTTTTTTAAACAGTTTTTTTTTATATTACTAACGACCTTTTATCAATTATTCTTTTTAAAAAGCAATTTTTTTTATTGAAAATTTAAGAAAAATGCTTCTGCTTTTAATTTAGAATCAATTTGTTATCTACAAACAAACTGCAGTATTTCCAGTCTGGTAACAGTTAATCAAAAATTTAGTCGAAAAACGCTGTGGAAGTGTTTCTCAGTTGCGATAACAATTAAATCAGGTTCTGCTAACACTTGTTTGATCTTTCGAAATGCAAGTGCCGCAGTCTGGAAAACATCAAAAAGAAACCAGTTTTATTTGGCCGATTTTTTTCTTTAAGCTGGTTATCGGGAAGTTAAAACGTTTTCGAGACAAATCGCTCACCAGAAACACGAAACACCCGGAAGATGTCGCTGGATTTTTCATAACCGCGTCAAAGGCAGGTTTAAAACATAAAATTTTCGGATCGTGTCAAGATTATGGAACCAAACATTACTAGGATTTCTCAAACTGAACATGTTATGATTTAGGCTTTCTAACCTTCACGTGTAAATAGTTCCATAAACTTTTCTTGAAGTACTTAACACCTTTCTTGCAATACGACCCATCGGTGGGTCGTATTGCAACATGTTGTACAATGTTGTACAATGTTGTATATGTTGTACGTTGAGGAATGGCAAGATTGAGATATGAATCCTTTGACCAAGAGCAAAACCGTGTTTAAATAATCCTAAACCTTGTTTATTTTAATTTGCGTTTTTATAATGTTATAGTAAATCGTGTTTTACTTTACACAATATAAATTTAGGTAATCGTGTAAAATTTTGGGTTTTCTAGACTTGACTTGATATAGTTTGGGTTCCTTTAATCTTGACTCGATCCCAACTTTCAAAAGTAAAGAACTAAAATTAAAAGGTTTTTCTTCGCATATATTATTTTGATGAGGGGTTTAGTTTATTTGAATCAGGGTTTCCCAAACCACGGCCCGCGGGCCATTTACGGCCCTTTTCACTTATTAATCTGGCCCGCCAAACAATTTATCTTAATTATTACGTCATTTAATAGCATTTCCTTTAATTGGAAATTTAAAGAATTTATTAAAATTAAACGTGCGGTTTGTGCCATTCTGGCCCGTCTGCCGAAATTTAGAAAAAAATTAGCCCACAACATACAGTAAAACGTTTGCCTAACCCTGATTCAAATGAAGTAATAAAATGATATGTAACAAGGGTAGCAAAAGTCATATTTCCCAAATATTATGTGATATGGTACTACAAAATAAGTAGTAGGCTATAAGAGCAGTAGTAATTGCTGGAGAATATATTCCAAAAAACCGCTTTTTAAAAGTTGAACAATACAAGCAGTAATGGTTATTCGGAAAAGCACGAATTATTCTGTAGTAGGCTACTACAAAATAAAAAAATTAGTTGCTTTGTCTTCACGGAAAGTTTTTCAATAATATCCAAATTTTTGATTACAACAAATGCCTTATTTTGTTCGCTAAGGGCTTATCAATTGTTTGTGATTTTTAAAGCAAAATGAACACTTTTCTTTGTTATAACTAAATGGCACCTGCATCACAATAAAAGTCTTTCAATTTTTTATCTATCTTTTAAGTGTGTTATCAGTCATTTAAAAACATTGTTATTTAGTAGCTTTAGCGACGATATTGTAAATGAGAAGTTTGAAGGAGGTTGGAAAGAATGATCAGATGCCAAATTTTTTTATTAATAACTTGAACAAAAAAAGCAATTTAGTAGATATGCACTTGCAAGATAACATCAATGTTTAAGCCGTACAACTGGTTTCAATATACGGACATCATTGTTTGCTTTCTATTTTTGGTCTGTTTACTATAAAGAACAAACAACTTCATTTTAGTTTCATCTAGAGCAGGGTGGCCCAAGGTTGCCGGCATCGCGAGCCATAAAAATATTTTTGTGTAGTTCGCGGGCCACATTAGAGCTAATAAGCAGTAAACACCACAAATCCCATGACAAAAAATTTTATTGCAGAAACACATTTAATGATTAGACATTATTGAAGTAATCTTTCAATGTCAACATTAATATTAGTTGTTGATAATCCCAAACAAGCGTCCAACGTTTCGTCTCCCAGTCTGTTTCTTGTGCTTGATTTTAGCCTTTTCATGACGGAGAAGGTGCTTTCACAAATATAGGAGCTGCCAAACATTGACAGCATTCTCAAAGCAAAATCTCTTAACTTTGGAAATTGTTCAATGTTTACAAGCTTCCAAAATGTTTCATATCTCTCATTCTTCTTTGATCGGAGAAAGGGATCTGATTGCAAATCACATAATTCTAATTGAAATGCAGCAGCTTGACTTTCGATTTTTATTTCGACAGGATTGATGAAGAGCTCAATTTGTTCTTTAATCGAATCAAACTCAGCGAATCTGTCATTAAACTCATTGCTCACATTATCAAGCATATCTGCAAAAGCAGAAAACTCTATCGTTTTTCCCTCTGCGAGTAGCTCTTTACAAGATGGAAAGTGAGTAACAACATTGTTTTGTAAGTCGACCGATAGTAGCTTCAGCTTCTTTTAAAAAGCTTCAATATGTCCAAAAAGTTGACATATGTTTTGATCTTTTTGTTGGAGCTTTTTGTTCAAAATATTCAGTTGACTTGTAAAATCTGTAATAAACGCTAAGGAAGCGATAAACTTTTCATCGCTCAAAAGGGTTTCATACTTTTCCATTCCTTCCACTTCGTCCTGCAGAAAAAATAAGATTTCTTTGCGCAAAGCAAAGAAATGCTGTAACGTGTTTCCTGCACTCAACCATCGAATTTTTGAATACAGTGGCACATCTTCATATTTTGCGTTCATATCATTCAAAAACTGAACAAATTTTCTATGTCTTTGGGCCTTATTTCTACCTCTGATGACATTCACTATTCCCATTACGCTACTCATGATGTCACTCATTTGCAAGGTCTTAGTGCACAATACTTCCTGGTGGATCAAAAAAAAAAACAATCGTATGGCGTTGTGTTCCACCCACACCGATTTGCTGCTTTCTGTTAATTAACCGCGGTCACCATTGAAGGTAAGCAGCTTGACCACATTTCTTGGAATGTTCGTAAAGTGCCTTTCCAAAGGGCACAAAGAATGGAATGTTGGGCAATTCACACCATTACTTTTTAACAGGCCAACCAATCCAGTTTTTCGCCCAACCATCGCCGAAGCGCCATCTGTCACGACACTGGAACACTTTTCAAAGCCACCATACCCATTGACGACAGACACAAGACTGTTATAAATGTCGGAACCTTTTGTTGTACCATGAAGTGGAATTGTCTGAAGTAACTCTTCATTAATCCTAAACTCTTCATCGATGGTGCGGATAAAAATTAGAAGCTGGCTAACTTTCGCAAACATCGGTGCTTTCGTCCAAAGCCAGCGAGTAATATTTACACTGCTGAACTATGTCTTTAGTTTTTGCAGACACATGTTCACTTAATTTCATCACCCTTCTTGCAACGGTTTGGTGAGAGAGAGGCACAGTTTCAAATTGTTTTGCGATTTTTTCATCACCAAAGGCAAGGGCCATCTTAATTGAGCACTCCTTTATAATTTTACCATCTCTAAACGCTTTTCCATTTTTCGCTAATATTAAAGAAACTTCGTAAGATGCTTTTTGGTCAGATAAAGTAGTTTTGGTAAAGTTATTCATACAACTTCTTTGCCTGTCATATTTACTTTTCAGATCTTTTACAACCGCTTCCCTTGCAGCTCTCTCGTATTTTTCAAATTGATTTTTATGGCGTGTTTCGCAATGCCGCTTTAAATTGTATTCTTTTGGCACTGACACAACTTGCAGACATACCAAGCATTGCGGCTTACCCTTGTTTTCCACAAACAAGTACTTTTCCTCTCATACCAAGTTAAAAAAATCTGTTCGAATTGGTTAGCGTTAGCTTTCTTTTTAAACTCATGTTTACAAAACAACTTACAAACCACTGCAAAACGATGGTGAATAAATTACAATTAGCATTATTTATTTAAAAGTAATTCAAACAAACAAATATAAATTCAAATCCATATTTTAATTAATTTTATCTATTTTAATTACTTTTAAATAAATACCGGTAATTAATTAAGTCTAACTGTCTGGTTATCGAGCACCCTTCAATGCACTATAACTAAAGTATCGTTGAATACACAGTAATATCTTCATACTACTCAAATAACAAATTTTTTTATATTATAATCACATGATTAGAAATAACCTAGTTAGGCTACTCTCAGTTGACTGTTTCAAATAGCCATGACACACAGACTAGTAGCCTACTATAATAAAACAAAGACGCTAGTGATGTAGCAATAAATCAATAGAAAATTATGAGAAAACTTCACCAAAAAGCGATGCTTTTAATTACAACGTTCACCGATTGTTACCTATTCCACCAAATGTAACGCAGGCCACAAAAAATGACGCCGCGGGCTACATGTGGTTCACGGGCCTGGGTTTGGACCACCCCGATCTAGAGTTTGCAGATGTTTTTTTGTTGCCTCGCAGCACCAATGCTTTTTCCGTCTTTCGCTTTTTGGCATTTTGGTCACGTTCACTTGAAGACGTCAAATTTCATTTATTAGTTTTTGCTCTTCTAGCGCTTCACCGATTCGTGTGCATGACGTTTCGTTACGTCATTCGAACTAAAATGAAAGAAACAAACGAAAAAGAGAGATGGCGGAGTTAATCAACGATCGCTTCGGCATGTCTCAAAGAGTATAAATTTTTACTTGCTTCAACAGGTTCTATTTCTGTACTTGGAAATAAAGTAAAATAAAATGCGTTATCAATCAAAATCTTAAACAAGGTTATTTCTTTGTTAAAATACAGAAGTTTATTTTTTAAAGTAATTGGTCGCAACCCGAGATCATGACCAAAAGACATTAAAATGATTTATTGTTAATTGTTATAGAAATCTTTGTAAATAGCACAATCATTAAATAAATATTTATATTTTACAGAGTGTTCCAAAAGTCTTGGGTACAATTTGACATTGAATATTTCAAAAACTATCAAGGTATCACCACGCATTTGATATATCCTGAAACTTTACAATCTCTAGTTCTTCATGGAATGTTCAAAGATGTTCAATGTGAACACTATTGGTCACACGGTACACATCAAGTCGAAAATCCAATTCTTGCCAAGCGCGTTCCAGCATTGCGTTGTCGGTGGTTGCAACGGCTTTCGTTATTCGGGCCTTCAAATCATCCACGTCTTTTGGAAGGGGTGGCACATAAACCAGTTCTTTCACAAACCCTCGCAAAAAGAAATCGCAGGGAATAAGATCTGGAGACCTGATTAGGCAGGCGGCCTGCTATCAGGAGACGCGGTTATATCTATTATATTTTACTGTAACCTTTTAAGGTCGAAAAGTATTTACCACTTTCATTATGCAGTAAACAAAAAACAAACGCCAAAATTTTGTTTTTAAAGGAAACTTACTTGGCGGGACTTCCCTTTGTTTTTCATGTTGTAAAAACTCATCCGGCCCTGGGTCATTATCAGTATCTTTTTTTCAGCTCCGCCATAAAAATATAGCGAAATTGAAAAATTTTTAAGCAGAGCAACGCAGAACAGAAAAAAGAAGAAGAAACAAGACGATAAACGTTATAGCATGCAATCAAGATAAAAAACTAATTTTTGAGAATAAGTGTGCATGTTGCAGCATTTTTTAAGAAAAAACAAAAGATGAAAAAAAGAAAAAAAAAAAAAGTAAAAGCGTCATCCGAGTCATATGCAGATGCTGTTGTGTTGGCGGAAAAAATGTGGTGAAATAAATAACAAGCCGCTTGAAAAAAGACCCGACAGGCAAAGAAACCCACCCAAAAAATCCGGTCACCAGTCATAAGGACCATTTCATTCACGTGACTAGGCAAAAAAATTAAAAATAAGTGGGTAGCTCGTTTTCTGAAAAGTTTGCCCACCACTGATTTATTGTAGTATTAACTACCTATTATTATACATTTATGCGTTTTCACATTGCTGGATTATGGTCTCGGTTGCACTTTATAAGTATTTTACTTGATTTATCAAGTACAAGGTGCCATATGTGGAAACGTTTTTATGGATCTTTATAAGTCGGTTTCAAAAATTGTGAAAAAAAGTTGCTCCGTTTTTGAAAGCAAAAGTTTATTGCGTTAAAGAGTTATTTTGGATATTTGTAGGATCAATTGCTTTTAGGTTTAAAGACTCTTACCTGCCCCATTATGGTGAAAAATAAAAGTTTAACTTAGCTATTTCAAGAAAATTAATTTTGTCCTGCAATTGGAAAAAAAATTTAAAAAATATTGTTATTAGACAAATATTATGTGAGTCAAATTTTCGTCTTTTTTTTGTTTTCACCGCAAAGTGTCGCTCCGGCTCAAAGTGTTAATGGAGAAGTTACAGCTGATGACGATAGCGGTAAAAACAAAGCAGCTGATAAAATTACAACAAAGTAAAAAGAGACTCAACCAAAACGATTAAATCATTGGAGCTGTATCAACTTTGAACTTTGGTGGAATATTGAAGGCTGATGATTTTGACCACACGTTGAATTCCGTACTTATACGTAGCAACGTAGCCTTATGATTTACTTATTGTAACAGGAAATCTATTATGCAAACTTTTCGACTGTTGTACAATGCTTTCAGTGGAATAGATAAGTGATTTTAGTTTGATTTAGTGCAGGTTTTCAGTAAAAAAACAAAATAGAAAAGTAAATTAGTACTTTTCAAAGCATCAAAATCTTGTTACTTATACTGTATACAGTTGTAGCAGCAGTTTTCAAACCAACAAGATCAATCTATTTGATATTTTTCATAAAAATTAAAACAATTTAACGTTAAAGTTAACAGTACGTAATTCAGAAAAGTATATAAACTAGACGAGTTGATGTCAGACTGCGCTAAAGAGTTCTATTAGAGACAAGAACTTTGTTTACTTGCATTACATCGTTGTTTCACAATAAGGACTTCGTGTCCTGAATGCATTTAAAGTTGATTGGAGAAGCAGTAAATTTAAGAAAATATCTTTATTTAGAGATTTTATTTTAAATATTACTAATAGGTTTAGATTTAGGAGACATAGTCTCATAATTAGACTTTGACAAATAAAATTATGATTGATAATTATTATGACATTATGATTGATAATTATGATCTGATTGATAAATTGACCAATGAAATTACGATTGATAATTTGACATAATAAATTGACAAATGAAATTATGTTACTTTTACATGTAAAATTGTTAAAAGCTAAAAAAATAACCTGGCGTCGTAAACTTTTATTCGTTTGTATGATTTCTTAGTAAATGAGTATTTATATTGTTTTTATATTGTTTTTAATTGTTGTTTATTTTTATTAAATGTTAAAAGTTTTGTTTGTTAGATCAATTGACTTTACTCACTTTAAATACGTTTGCATTTTGTAAAGTATTTCAATTCTCAACTTTCACCTGGCTTTATTTTTTACGTTTAATCTACGTTTCCACAATGAAATAGAAAATTAAATTAAAAACTTAATTTCTAGCTTATTTTTTTTAAATTGCTAATGAGGTTTATTTGTTAGCTTTGTTTTTTAAAGTATGACCTCACACCGATATTTGGTGTTTTTGATATTGCTGGGAATTGTTTGGAGTTGCCACGGTGGGTAATTGATGTTTCTTTTTTTTTTACATAATTCCAACTGTTTTACAGGTAATAATTTTTTGTAATTTTAAGGTACTTGCAGAGTAAGCCAAAACGACAGTTTATTTCGTATAAGTCAACGATACTTTTAATAAAGATTTTATCAGACATATAGTCTAAAAACTTAAGTTCACAATCTTGTGTTTTTGCGGTTTTTTAATTTATTTTTCTGAAACATTAAAACAGTGTCAGGTGCGAAAAAAATTATCAAGATTTTGTTATGACGTCACAGAATTTCACAGCGGACGTAAGAAGTTGGCAAATATAAGCAAACAAAAATACGATAGAAATAATAATTAAAACAGTCTGTGATTGACCATCATCAAAGCAACCTTCTTTTTAATTTTGAACCCATTTATGTGACTGATTTAATTTTCGAAAAATCACCTGGAACCAAAAATATTTTAATGCTTGCCGGACCCAAGCAATATTCCAATTATTTCTGTGCTTGATAGTTTACTTCAAGAAATAAAATAATTTTCAAGTTGCTTTTGAAACCAAATGAAATAGTTCACCAATTTTAAATTTCAAGATTTCGCAAGAATTCGAACACTTTCATCAATCTATTAAAAATTAAAACTTTAGATGTTTATACTAAACAGTTGATGTAAAGTGAAAGACTAAATATCTGTAATAAAAATTAAAGATACTAATTAACTGAAAAAAAATTTATAAATAGTTTTTGGTGTTTATATTGAATAATTGGAATGACAGTACTCATTTTTCTTGCTTAGGAATAGCAGGTGGGGGTCGATTTAATGCTTTTGGCAACAAACTAATTTGAAATGTTTCATAACAAATATCACAAGCAAGTTTATTGTGTAAACGGCTCAGTTTAACCGCAGCCAAACTATCGCGTTATCGCGTAAATATCAAAACAAAAAATGTGTAAACAGTTTACTGTAATAAAAGATTATTTAATGATAAAAACTCGATAACACTTGCATTTTTTTCCATTTCAGGTTGTATTCCTAATTTAAATTAGTCTTTAAGTTGACCTTTCGCTCAATACAACAAGGTCTATTTAATTGAATAAAATTGTTTTAATTAATTTTTGATCTTAAGAGATATAATTGACTTTGCTAAAGTTTGTTTGATTTATATAGGTCAAATTAGGCTGGCTTAGATGGAAAATTAAGGATTATAGAACAAAAATTATCCATTTACTGTTTCGTATCAAAGTTACACAAAATAGTCGAAAATTTCTATGTTTATCCAGACAAGTCTTTTCGTATCGGCAAGTTAGCCTTTAATTCAACTAGAACAACTTTTGAAGTTTCTTGATTTTTGTTTAACACTATCTTTTAAATATAATATTTAGTCTTATTATCGTCACGGCTAAGTAAACATTTTTCATACAAATGTAAACAGAAAAAATTGTTTCAAAAATTTTCACCAAACACATTTTAACTTCAATAAATATTACAATAATAGATATCAATAAATATCATCACAAAAAAGACAGAGTAAAATTAATATTTCTTTAAATCTTTTGTGGAAAAGAGAATTGCGGACTGTTAATCATAAAAATTTTTTAAAATAATAAGAAAAAGATAAAAATATAAGAGATACAGCCAAACTTGATTTGAAAAAAGATAAATCAAAAATTTCACAAAACATCATTTTAAAATGTGATAAATTGTTACCGCTCATTTTTTGTTTTAAAGTTTTCAATGTTTAAGCCAGCGTAATCCAACTACGGGCCCGCGGAACCAGTTTACAGAATTTAAGTCTTGTCGATTGTAAGCGGCGGCAACCTTCTATAAAAAGGCATGGTAAGCTAATGGGACAGAATCTAGGGTTGAGACCGTTTCTAAGTAAAGGCTTTTTTTTAGAGAACACCATGATTTTGGTACAAAATAGGGAAAATTGGACCCTGATTTCAAGTGAAGGCTTTTTTTTAGAGAACACCGTGATTTCGAGACAAAAAATAGGAAAATCGGACGCTGATTTCAAGTGAAGACTTTTTTTTTTTTTAGAGAACACCATGATTTTGGGACAAAAATAGAAAAAATTGGACGCTATTTCAAGTGAAGACCTTTTTTTTTTAGGGAACACCATGATTTGGAACAATTTCTAGCCGGCTGAGGCCCACAAGCTCGAACAATTTCGAAAAGTGGCCTGCAAGAGTGAAGAAGTTGGACCACCCTGGTTTAAACGATTTAATATTAAATAAGGGACTAAAAAAATATGACAATGAGTTTGTCCAACGAAAAGATGAACGTTTTCGTCTTCAAAATAGAACTTCCAAATAACAAAAGATTTTATTCACAATATAAATTTAATTTTTAGCACTTTCAGATAATAGAATTGACAATTTAGCTTTTTTTGATAATTGGTAACTGTGCATTTTTTGTAAACGAATATCAATTACTGGAATATAAGAATTGCAGAGATACAAAAAAATATAGGTACATATTTATTTTATTTTATCTCTATATTTATCCTCCAGACTCTCAGGACAGCAACGGGGCGCTATACATAGGGCAAGCAATTACCCCGACCTGCTTCCGGAGATGTCAAGATATTGTTGTCCGGTTAAAATTTAATAGAAATATGATTGAAATTTAGAACTGCTTGCTAAGACAGCCAAGCAGGGAAAGTGCAGTAGATGCAGCAAATAGCTAAAGATCTAAAGATGCTATGATATTAATGGAAAAGTGAGGTTCATAAAACACTTCGAGATGCAACAAAAACTTTCAGCGACAAAACGACAAAAGAGCAACTGCATAGATCAACAACACAATAGTTTAGTGCTAACAGGAAGAAATGGTATGTGAGAAATACAACTTGGTTTTTTTAAATCGGATTGTCCAAATATCTTTTTGTTTATGTTTTGAAAACCACAAGCAATTCTTCCTTGTTCATTTATGGGTGACTTTTTCATAATCTTTATAAGTTTCAGAACAAAACAGTTTTTCAATCATAAAGTTTACTACCTTACTCCACCATCGTGTATGTACATTTTGAATATAGAAGCAGTTGTAATGTGAAGGTGATTATATGTTTGTTTAATTAGTTTTCAATCGAATCAACTGTTTATAGCCAACAGGTTTATTTCGGTATGAACTATTCCACGGCTTTAAAAATTAAAATTCAAACAAGTTATTACCTTTTTTGAAAGGTTTCTCTTGCGAAGCGTCGACTATGGCTACTTTGAATTAGAAAATTTTTTTGGATCGCAAAACGTAATTCTTAATTGATTAAAAATTTTTTGTTATTTCAAGTGCGGGCTAATAGCAGGATTAAGTTGAACTACGAAATCAAATCACTGATACAATAAACTTTACTGATATTTAAGACTGAAAGGCAGATACCTTATTTATGACTTTGATCCTATAGCATTTAAAAGTTTTTTATTGTCTTACCATTATTAATGTTTCATTTATTATTTTGAAAATTTATTTCATTTTTATAACCTCTTTGCCTTTTAAGGAATTTTTAGTAGGACAATGTGAATGATTAGAAAAATTTCAAAATGAATGAAAAAAAAATTGTCGACGTTTGTATGGCACGCCGGTCGTTCGTCGTCGTTTGGAAGGGCATCCACTCCAGGCCTGTCATGAACAGACTGAGGCCGTGGCTTTTTTCTTTTACTACCCTAGCCTGCTGTACTTCCGGATCAGATGCTGGCAGTGATGGTGGTTAAGCCAGCATCGAGTTTTGTCATCCAAAATCGTCAGACCTCGTGATCCATGTGGTGCCCGATATATGGGACACGGTATTAAAACGTGGGACACGCTACTAAAACTTGAACTTTATTTAAAATTTAAAAACTTTATCAAACCCTCGGAAAATTGCTGTACATGTATAATATTCTTTTGAGGTAATATTAAATATTCACACAAAAATATAACACAAGCTACAGTAAATAAAAAAGTTTTTTTACATAAAACAATTACTGTTCTAAAATTGGGTTTCAATATACAACGACGACGACAACAAAGAGCAATATCTGATTTTGTCTCAATGAACCAGGATACACATTGCGCTTTTTCTTGAGAAGTAGTCATTTTATGGGGGTTCAATTCATATAACTCAATCATTAAACATAACAAATTTTAATCAAGAAATTTTATCTGAAACAATAAATTTTAGTGTCAATAAAAAGTTTATGAAATATTGATTAACATAAAACAACCCTCATTGCGATATCTCATCGTTTCAATTTGTAATAATTTTTTTTAATTGTAAAGAGACTTTATGGACACCCTGTATATATTTCTTGAAAATCGATTTGGTTCAAATAGGTTTACCCAAAAAATTTGTGACCCCAAGTATGAAGCGATAGTTTTCATGAACGAAAGCAACACGATTGCTTAAAAAAGAATTTAAAAATATCTTTAGAGTCCGTAAAAACTTCTCAATTTCTCCAACAGATTCTTAAAATAGATTTTTTTTTGGACTGCAGTTAATTTTGCGTAATTAAGCTAGGTTATCTATGCTTCAGGTTTCAAATTTGTTTTTAAAGGTTTCTTAAGTCTAACCCTAAGAACAAATTTTTAAGTGAAGTGCACTATTTTTGTAAATTTTAAGCTTGTTTATCCATAGGTTTCAATCGAGTGTAGTATGTTCGGCTCCCATAAATTTCAAAAAGGCTTATTAGGTTAGTGAACTAGATCCTTTATGTATTTTTATTGCTGAAAAATGACAAATGTCATAGACAGTGCCCTAAATGACGTCTTGCGCATAGTTCTGGATGCCTGTGTCCCACTTCAACGGACCACTTACCATACTTTCAGGCATCCAGCCGGCTGAGTTTTGCCAACTAGGAAAGACATTCTCCTTGGCTTATCGTGAATCCTTGGACCCTGACCATATCTTGTATGGTTTTTAACTGGGTCCTTAGATCTTTGCTGAGAGAAAAACTAAAATCTAGACGCCCATGTGTGCCAGCTACGCGGAATCTATTAAACAGCCTTGCCGGATTGGGCATTCGCGCTTTTCAATGGATCAACTTTTATAGATTAAACACGGAGTATTGCGAGAATACATCCAGGTTCCGTGCTTTCATGTCCAGGACCAGTGCCAGGCCTGTTGAAATAAGCTTGTCCCGAACAACTTGTGTCAAACTCAATCGCCTGCGAATTAGTGTTGGGCGATTCCATTCGTCCATACACAAATGGGGTCCCGCTCTTTCACCAAATTGCAAGTCCGGCACCGCTGAACAAACTGCAGACCACGTTCTAATAGCGTGTCCCATATATCGGGCACCACATGGGTCACGAGGTCTGACGGTTTTGAATGACAAAACTCGATACTGGCTTAACTACCATCACTGCCAGCATCTGATTCGGAAGCACAGCAGGCTAGGGTAGAAAAAGAATAAACCCAGGGCCCCAGTCTGTTCATGACAGGCCTGGAATGGATGACCTTTCAAACAACGACGACGACAACAAAGAGCAATATCCAACAAGAACAGCTAAACACAATTTATTAAAGATAGTTTTCGTAAAATTTTTGATATTTTTAACATTATGATATTTTTTCTAGTATTTATATGTATGTGAATTTTTTTATAAAAAGAAAGTTTTTTATTCAAAATTTTTCTCAACCGCCTAACATTATTGTTAAATCTGTTTTCTCTGATAATGTTACTTATTTCAGTATAATTAGAATACAGTTGTTCTAAAGTCACCTTTCACTTAAAACAAAAAAAGGAATTTATGTCATACATGTAAAACTATCTTTATCTTGATGCTAACCAACTTCCATTTTAAGTATAATTTTTCTGTTCTTATTTATACCGTGTGGGATGGGAAGACGATTCACAAAAGAAACCAAAACAATTAAAAAATGAGACTCGATGCTTGTTAAAAGATTTATTATCTTGTTTGATTAACCTTCATTCTCCCTATCATTATATTTCTGACTCGAGTTTCTTTTGTTAAATTTTTCATTGAAACTTTCACGGAAATTTGATCTTTAATTGTTATCAAGTTATCCATAAGATTTAAACACAAGATGTTGATGTAATTTTGTATTAATTATTTCAAATTGTTATGTTAAAAAACTTCATGCAACAAAATTTTGCTCTGATTAAAAAACCACAAAAGAAAACAAGATTATTTGCGAAATACAAATAAAAGTTCTTCTCGTTTTCTTGCTTTGTTAGTTTATTGTGCCGGCTTCGAGTCCAGTCAGCGAAACAACTTGATTCCGGTTGGTTGGTTCGAAAATGGCGAATTTTAGAAAATTAAATCAAAGAATATTGAGGGCAGAAACAGTCTATTTTGAAGAAAAAACAAAAAATATTTGCACAAACTTGTTGTAGCCTACAAACGATAAATTAACAAATCCAAAACCATCAGATCTTACATGAGATTGTTGTTACAGGCGGCAAAGCTAAAAAAAAATCCCCGGAAAAGAAATTGATCGACTTTTTGATGAGAGATTACGATTCCCGAGTTCGCCCCACGATGAATGTGAGCGCCCCAATTATCGTCAATTTTTCTGTATCTTTGCAACAAATCATTGATCTGGTGAGTGGGGGGCTGGTTGGGAAAGCCGGTTACGACTGGCCGGCTTAATTTTTATAAAAGTCTAATTGCTGTAACGGATTTAATCGTTTAAGAAGCTTTTGCGTCTTTATTGAAGTTAATAAAACCAAATTCATTTAAACCTTTTTTGGATGATACTGTTAATATTTCCAGTCTTATTACTCTTACTTTTACTGGTGTGTATATATTAGGTTAAAAGTATTTTATCACACGCGTGAAAGCAAGATATTTTTAAACAGTACGAAAACGACAGTCTTTTGAATGAAAAAATTTTCGTTCTGATAGACTTTTTCTCATTTCTTCGAAAAAGATTTTTTACGTATAACAATAAAGTTTATACTCTCTTACTTAAACTTTTTCACACTTAATAAAACGTTATTTAAAGCGTGAACTAATGAACAACAAAGTTGAAATAACTTCATTAATTTTGCAGGATGAAAAAAGTCAAGTTGTTAAAGTCAGTATGTATATGGTTTGGGTGAGTGCTGATCGTAACAATGCATAGTTCGGTTATTTGTACAGTAATATAAATCCAACATGTTGTACGACAACCCTGAAAAAGAACGAGAAACCAAAATAAAACAACTTTTATTACGCTTTAATAACATTTTTGTAGTGTCTCCTTTGGTGTTCTAGTTTATGATTTGGCAAAACTTTCGTTTCGAAACTTTAAGTGAGAGTACATATTTTGAGGTATGAAAATTTTAATTCATTTTATTATTATTTTTGTCTTTATATATCCCTTGATTTCCAGGAAAACATCGCAGGTGTAATATCTAGACCTGACTACCAAGGGATCACTCTACCAAGGAGCTTTTAAAGATCCCAAGATATTATAGATATTATAGCAAGATATCATAGAGGAAAGCACCGTAAAGTATCTTTCCTCTATGAGTAAATGTTTTTCTTTTCGGAAGACTTTTCAGATGTTAGGGCAGGTATTGATCAGCCAGACTATTATCTCCACATCAACTGTTTCCAGACCAATTCCCTTGCTTGGATGATGGAAGATGGGACAAGATGTTGTGATGTGGTCAGCGGCTTGCTCCTCCGTGCCTCACTCACGGGCTGCTGTGGGAGCCAAACCCCATCTGTACACTGTCGAATGGAATAAACCGACGCCAGTGCGGAGGCGATTAAGCCTGACCCAGGATGGTCTGGCTAAATACTTTTTCCAATGGTTTGGGGTTTGTCGTCGTTGTTTGAAAGGCCATCTATACTCCAAGCCGTACACAAACAGGAATGGGGCCAAGGGTTTATCCTTTTACTACCCCAGGCTGCTGTACTCCCGGATCAGATGCTGGCAGTGATGGTAGTTAAGCCAGCATCGAGTTTCGTCATTCAAAACGGTCAGACCTCTGATTCATGTGGTGCCCGATGTATGGGACACACTATTAGAACGTGGTCTGCAGTTTGTTTAGCGGCTACGCACTTGAAATTTGGTGAAAGAGCGAGACCCCATTTGCGCATAGACAAATGGAATCGCCCAACACTAGTTCACACACGATTGAGCTTAACCCAAACTGTTCGGGCCAACCTCATTCCAACAGACCTGGCACGGTTCCTGGGTATGAAAACAAAGATCTTGAATGTATTCTCGCAATACTCTGCGTTCCATTTATGGTTTGTCCACTGAGAAGCGCGAATGCCCAGTCCGGCAAAGTTATTTTAAAGATTCCGCTCAGCTGGCACAAATGGACATCTAGATTTTATTCTCTTGGCGAGCATCTGAGGACTCAGTTAAAAGACCATACAAGATATGATCAGGGTCCAGGGATCCACAGTAAGCCAAGGAGAGTGTCACTCCCAGTCGGCGAAGCTCAGCTGGCTGGATGCCTGAAAGTATAGTAAGTGGTCCGCTGGAGTGGGACGCAGGCATCCAGTGACTATGCGCAAGGCGTCGTTCAAGTTTTTTGCACAATGCCACTAGATGGTAACAAAACGTGAGCGATCTGTTCAGTTTTACCCCAAGATAAGTAAGGATTGAACAGAACGGTAAAAGCCTATCGTTTTTGTAGACTTTTAGCTTGATGTCAGCGGTGGTAAGGGCAAAACGCCGGTTTCGGACAAGCTCCATGATTATTTTGATCATATGCTTATGCGGCAGAAGCCTCAGCAGCTTTCAGCTTCCACGGTGCCAGACAGTGTCATAAGCAGCTGTAAGATCAACAAATACGGCACTGGCCTTCTTCTTAGCCTCAAAAGAATCCTCGATTTGATCCACAATTCATCGGATCATTTGATCTACGGTTCATCGGATCATCGTCGAAACCCGATCTGCTCTTTAGGGAGCAGTGGATCAATAATTGGCTGGACGCGGGCGTAGGATAGAAGTATAAAAAGAGAAGTATACTTGTTTTGTACTTCTCTATGATAAAACAGAATAACAGAATGGGTTCAAAACCTACCCGCGCAATCTATTTTGTTCTTGGAATCCCCTTGTCGGTTATAGCGCCTACGACGTTTTCCTACGAGTCAGGAGAATAAATAGTTAGTTAGGTATCCCTGACTCTATCGATTGTGCACACCAGGCATGTCAAACTTGTGAGCGTACGCGGACCGTATTGGTAAAATTCTAACCCAAAAAATTTTCAGCGGGCCCAATCCGGTTAGCAAACAAGGTGATGACCTTTTTTTGGTCTATATTTAGGTTTTAAGGTAAAATCTTAAAATTTCTTATATTAGCTTCTAGAACTTCCGCCACAGGTTTACCCTTATTTTTAAATTCTACGTTAAAATCAAATTGAAGACAAAAAAAGGTTTTCGCTTTAATTGGATGGCGAATCTCGGCCACGCATGGAAGTCTGAGCTAGTTCTTTAAAAATAGACATGTTCCACAAGTCAACACGGATAAGTTGCGTTTAGACACACTTTCTCAATAAGTTTGCAATATTAGCCGTAATTCTGTCAGTCATCTTGAACTTATTTGCTGCGTACTTACTCGTATATTAAAAAAAGTGATTTTTAACTTTTTAAAATTCCGGACTGGCTTAACTTCGCACAATAACCAAAAAAAAAAAAATTATCTGGGCGCAAATAAAAATATCGATCAGTATTTTTTAAAGTACGTAGTACAGCATAATAACTTGTTTTTGTTTTAACTATGCTGTCACACTTTATTCATATTCTAATCTTAACTTTATAACTCCGTAGTAGATTTTCAGTCTTTTACAATGATTTTTTCTTTTACAGTCTTTTATAGCAATTGCACTAATAAATGATTATAGAAAGCTGTTATTCAAAGCGCGTTAATTGACTGAAGTGTTTATGACGTTTTGCGGCAGATTACGTAATTTTACCTTTCCAAAAGTTAAGGAAACGAATGGTATTGTTCACTACTTTCAAGTTAATTCTATATTATAAGTTATATAACCTGTTTACTACTGTATCTTTTGGTTGTACTGTGACGTCATAAAATGCTTCGTCCAATTACTAAACTTATATAATAATTAATTAAAAAATTTCGGTCGGGTGCAAGTATCTTCGATTGTGATCTGGTAACACTGGCTGGTACATTGAAAGTGAGTCACGGGAAACGGATGTTTTTAAGGAAGACAAAACTCTGCGAATATTTTAACAAAATTTTATAATGTACATAAAAACATTCACTAAACTATGCCATTATGGAATATTTGGGAGCGAAAAATTATGTCTGACAAATGATGGCCATTTTCACGAGCACAAATTTGAAGCCGCTTTCTAAAGTTAGCTTCCACTTTCATTAAAGTTTCTTCACCTATTTCTTGAATATTTTCATGTATTGCAGTCTTCAATTCTTCAAGTTTGTGCGGGGTTTCTCAGCATAAACGCGTGATTTCAAAAATCCCCACAGATAAAAATCGCACATGGAAAGATCGGGTGAGCGCGGAGGCCACGGGAGATATCTAAAGCGTGAAATGACATGATTAGGGAATGCAGCTCGAACAGCAGTCATGGACGCTCTCGCTGCATGAGGAGTGGCCCCATCTTGTTGAATCCATATTGATGCCTTATTGATTCCTCGTCTGCAAATAACAAATAGCAACAAACTAAACGGCATCTTAAGCTGGTTTAAAGACTACCTTCCTCACTCCCTAACCACTTACTCTAGAAGAGCAAGGGACGTTCTAAAAACATCCATTTCCCGTGACTCACCCTGTATAAATACCGTGGTAAATTTTATCTTTTATTCCAGTTAAGAAATACTCAGAAATCGTTTGTGGTAAAAAAAAGTTGGTGTTGACGTCTTGGAAGTTAATTCTATAGTAAAATAGAATTGTTTTAGCCTTTGTAAAGGACGAACTATTTAGTTTAATATTGGCTCTCAGGGTGCTAATTTATTCTTAAAAGTTTTTTAGTCAATATTTTGCAGTTGTTGGCGTTGTTAAATGCATAGGTGAGCACGAAAGTACCGCCGTAGTTTTGAATAATCCAATTTAATAGTAATAAAAAAACTATTTTTGAAATTTTTTATTTTTGAATTACACTATTTATGAATGTCAATTGAAATTCAATGTATGACAGAAAAGTTAATAGTTATAACTATTAAATAGGATTATTCAAAAGTACCGAGTAAAAGTACCGTGCCCACCTATGGTTAAATGTTTTAAAGATTGGTGAAGCTTCAGAGCCAAATTTTACGATAATTGCTCAAGTTTTGTTGATTTTGTAAATATATTCTTTGTAGTTAGAAACTGTGGTTTCTTTCCTTCAGATATTTGGGATACCTACTTTACTGGTCCTTTTGGATTCTCAAGTAAAATTGTGACCTATACTTTAACAGTTTTAAATAAAACTCTTTCGCTTGATTGATGCAACAGTTATTATTTCTAATTTCGGAACGGTATTCTAGTTTCTCTTTCAAATTCGTCATAACACTTTTATCACAGCTCCGTGTGATTGGCGGCGCTGTTTGACGCAATGTTGCGAAAATATATGAGTTGCGAATAAGCACACAGGCGTTATGATAATCGTTATGTTTTTGAAAACTTTTCTCTTTGATTAGAATTGGATGGATGAATTTCTTACTTGGAATTCTACAAAATTTGGTGGTATCAAGAACATCAGATTGCCTGCAAAAAATGTCTGGAAGCCGGACATTCTTATATATAACAGGCAAGCAAACTTATTCGTTTTCTTATATGATGTATGTTGACTTTTTGTTCGGGCAAACAGAACTAAAGAGTTAGTTTCTTTATTTAAAAACTAGAATTTACTTTTTTCAAGCATGAAATTAAAATTTTTCCTCCCCTAACCCAATGATTCCATTCTCAATCAGATAAAAAATCTTTAAGCAAACGTTTTAGCTTAAACCCTCAGATGACTAATAAAACTTAATCAGCGTTTGTTTAAATTTAGTTTGTTATCAGTTTGACACAATTAAGTTTTTAGTGCGGTGTCATCGTTTGATCAAATGCTACAAACAAACGTTATTGTGCATGACTATGGAAAAGTGGAATGGCTTCCTCCAGGTATCTTCGAAACTACTTGTAAAGTCGACATCAAGTATTTTCCCTACGACGAACAGGTTTGCAAGATGAAGTTCGGAGCCTGGACTCACCACGGAAACTTGGTAACTTTCATTAAAAATTTCATGAATATGAAAGTTTTGCTAATATTGAGAAAGAAAACTAAATAAAAATGGTTACTGTTGTTTTTATTTTATGTTAAACAATTTAAAAGTAAACACTTAGTACAATACCTAACGTAAAAATTGAATAAACAATGAGGAACAAACAAAAACAAAAGTTTGAAACTCAGAAAAAGTCCAGCAAGCATCTACTCAATTTAAAATACGGTAGCGGGCGTGCATTCTTCGCAAATTAACAAAAAGTTGACTTCATTGTGGATTGACTACATTGGTGGCTTTATGTGGTGAGATGTAGTCACGAAGGCAAAACGAGTTTGATTGTTATAATTATTTCAATTTAAATGTGAACTGTTAGTGTTACCTCTATCTAAAAAAACAAGATTCTTGTTAATTTCATAAAATTTATTAAAAGTAATGACGAACATAACAACGAAAAAATTTTTTAAAGAGAAAAAAAAAAGAATATTAATTTATATTGAAATAAAACGATCAATAAACTCCATTAATGTACAATGTTAAAGGTTCACAAACTTGATGTTATATTCAGATTGATTTGAAATTGTTGCAAAAAGATGCTCAAAACGACAGTTACACACCAAGCGGGGAATATGAGTTCATTTGTGAGTCGTCGTTTGTTATATTGTGAAATTTGTGTCTAACGAAGTTTCAATAACAACTTTTATTAAACTGCAAATAATTATAGATCAAAAGAAAATCTTTGTCGCTCAATCTGGCTTTACTTGAAAACAATGCTCTTATGGTATTGTTGCTTCTAAAAAAAACTTTAAATTTTTCTTTTAGCAATGCAAGGCAAACGAACTTCTTTAGAATACGACTGTTGCGATTATCCGTTTGTTGATATTACCTACTATCTGCATATTAGGAGAAGGATTTTGTATTACGGATTCAACCTAATCCTTCCGTGTCTTTTAATCTGCTTTCTCACTATTCTAGTCTTTGTTCTTCCCGCCGATGCTGGGGAAAGAGTAACTTTAAGTAAGTTGTTATTTCCTTGATTAGAAAACAAGGATAAGTAACAGCAATCAAATAAAGTTTTTCTATAAAAATATTCAAAAGGTTCAACAAGACAAATATAACGGTTATATAAACTATTAAGGGAAATATTTTGAGTATAGTTTTTATTAATTTTGTAGTGACAGTAGACTATTTTCATGCAAAGTAACAAACGATATATTGTAGAAAGAGCCAAACACCTACAGGATCCTTTTTTGCAACAAAAATCTATCTGAATATCTGCAAACAAAAAAATCTGCCAACTAAAAAATTACTGAAAAAAATTTTCTAAACATCATGATCCAAAATGTTATTGTAACGTAGTATGACACCAAAATAATAAAAAAAAGTGAAAGACTTTCTTAAAAATTTGAAATTGTTTTTGAAATATTCGTAAAAACATCTCAAAACGACCAAATAAATCGCTTTAGTTTTGTTTTTATTACAAAATTATACTGCATAATTAACTGAAGCAAGTTTTTTTTAATTGCTTTTTATTAAAATTATTTCAACAGTCTTTTTTTCCAGTAAAACTCATCTTCGGAGATACTATCTTATTCAAATAATGAACTATTTGAATTAGAAGCTTTGCTTTCTGATAAGCTTTACAGTCGAAGCAGACTGTTGGGATAATTTAATTGAAATGTAATTTTAAAAAACTTTATTCACAACTGCTTCGACAACTAAAATCATTGATCATCCTATCGAAGAGCACCAACGACTTGCATTAATATTTGTTCATTATAAGTTTGTGTATTTCTGATTTACTTTATAAATTTTCAGCAATCACCGTTCTATTAGCACAAGTTGTCTTTTTACAACTGGTAAACGACAGCCTCCCTCCCTCCGAGGATATTCCTCTTTTAGGTAAGTTTGACAAGCCATTTGTTATTCGCGATCCTATATTCCAAGCACGATTAGGATGCACAAGGAATAGATTAGGTACATTTAGGAAGACTGAGACAAACGTTTAAGCATTATTGTGATCTGCTTTTGGCAATTCCGGGATATTGCTGCCCGATTGACATTTTTGTTTATTTTTTAATACTTTTTAACTTATTAATATTAGTGTAATTTAATCCTACTTGTTGAGACCGCCAAGCAGAAAAAAATACGTGCTTTTACCTTTTACGGAGGACACAACAAAATATAAAAACAGAATTTGAACCAAAGCTATTACAAGCTTAAAGTTTTGTCCCTGTTTGACTTTGCAAAGACATCAACAAAAAATAAATATTTTTGTCGTTTTGAAAGAACTTGTGCCAAATATCCTTTTAAAAAACACGATAATACAATGCCCAATTTTAGTAACGGTTAAAACAAAAACTTCTCGTTTCTTAACCAATCTTCACAGCAATGCCTCAGCTTGGAAAACCTTTGCAAAAATTTTTCAAAAGAAGCACAATGTTTTCGCAGTGAAATTCTTCGCTTTGAGTATCATCATGGTGACAATGTCAGTGGTGGCTTCAGTTGTATCGTTGAACTTCCATCACACCAATGCTGCCAACGCCAACGAAATGCCCCACTATGTAAGTGCTTATATTAACGTGGGAAGAAACCAAAAATATCGATTATTTAAAACATAATTTCACCAAATCATGTGCTGTAATATTGTCATAATTTTATTACTTATTTTAATCAAGTAAAAAGAGCGAGTTAAACAAACGTTTGATAAGATGGAATATAAATTATTAGCTTCTTACATTTTTCTAGTCAAATCTTCAACGAAACATCATTTCGGATTTGACCTTTGTTTCTGCCTATCCATATTTATTTATTTTAATTCCACTTCTAGCTCAGCTAACAAACTAATATTTAAATGCTACCTATTTTCAAAATTATGATGAATATTTTATTATTTTTTATGGATGCCAAACAAATCATTAATTTGAATTTTTGTTGATGATGTAGATACGGTGGACATTCTTGTATGCTCTTCCAAAGTTACTCCGGATGAAGAGACCAGGAGCTTGCAGTAACAGGAGAAAATTTCTTGATAAACCTGAGGAAGAAAAAAATACCAACAATGGAAGATCTGAAGAGCAACCTTTGATGGTAATTCCAAATCTATAAAAATATCTCTTCGATTCATTTTCTAAATATCGCAAACCGGAGAAAAAAATCACTCAAAGTTTTTTCATATTTTTTAAAGAGTAATTTACTAATTATTTTGATAAAATTCGCAACTAATGTAATTGATTAGCCCGATAAGTTTCTACTTGAATACGTTAAATATGAGTAAATAACGTACCATTAGCAAAAAATCTGGTCACAGAAAATGTTTCTACAAACTAGCCTAAAACTAGCAAAAACATGGGAACAATTTGGGCTGATATAAAGCCTACAAAGTTTTTCAGAATATTTTTAAAAATTAGTTTAACAAAAAGTTGAAAATTTAAAAATTTTATTGATTTTAAAACAACATATGTATTTATTTTTACCAAAAAATTGACAAAATCTTTAATTTTTTCTTTTTTCATAAATATTATGGTGCAAAATTCTTATAGTAAATGTTGCCTATAGTGACTTTGATGTAAAAATCTGAAAACTTTTTTTAACATGATAACATCGGTTATGACAAAAATTTTTGCACCGTTAAATTGTCGATATTTTTTAAAGGTCGGACAGGAAATGCAGCGTAGGAACGGGAACCAAGCAGTTCAATTTACGAGAGAAACTGTTCTAGACGACGCTAATAGGTTTGTCCAGTTTATATCCCAAAATTGATCTACAGCTAGCTGAATTCTTACTGCTTAAGAATATGCTTCTCAATCATTTTCGACTCAAATACCCAGCGTGGAAAAGATCGCGATCACAAGGATGAGAAGCACGACTAAAAGCTTGAGAAAAATACTGTAACATTGGTAATGGTTTGTCTGCTTGGGTTTTAGCATCGCCTAAAATTAATGTAGCTGAACAAAAATGCTTAATGAACCTTTAACGATTTGTGGCAGCATGGTCGAGTGGTTAAGAGCGCTGTGATCGTGATCGATACGGTTTCGAAACCTCTCGCCCTGTTCTGTTGTATCATTTGGAAAGACACTTTACGAGAAGTTCTAAATTTCAGTGACATCTCAAAAAACAAAAATTAAAAATTTCAACCTTACTACATATCTTGGCATCTCAAGAGGCACGTTTTTGAATTTCAGATTTTGGAATCTCAAGAGGCATGTCGTGTTAATTACTTGAAGTTGACTTTTGTATAGCCCTTCCGACGCTTTCTTGCAAGTCAGGAAGATAAATATAGAAATAAACAAAAAATTGAAGTTGTGAATTGTCAACTACCGGTTGGCCGACCAACAATTTCCTTTAAGAGAATCACAGTTCTGGGTTTAACGTTGTGGTTACTCTCCGCTTATGACAAAAACGATACTTTATTTAATTTTCCTTTGGTTGGCGGTTTTATCTAGTAGCTCTAAGCTTTAAGTTAGGCTATCCGTTGAGCACAAACTAAAAAAATAAAAAATAAAAATTTCAAGCGGAGGGTAGGTTAATATCTTGTCGTTTTGAACGCAAGTCGTTCGGAGTGATAATCATGATGAAGATATGATGATTTTAGCCCTGTATTTGCCCTTCCTATATCTTTTATAAAAAATTAAAATACAACTTTGACTAGGCTACGTTGAATTTAAAAAAAAGCGATTGTGTTTAGACTTAATACTTTTCTGATCCAGCAGAGAAATGAAGAAAATATTAGAAGAAGTTAAATTCATCACGGATCGAATGCACAGTGAGGATGCTGATGAAAGGAACGCCCTGGAATGGCAATTTGCTGCCACAGTCCTTGACAAGTAAATTGAAGAATAATCTTTTTTTAATAAAAACAGAATTTTATAATGTAACAACGTTAATTAAAAATGACTCTAGAGTTTAAAAGCTTTTTTTAGATGTTACCAAGAAAATAATTACTTGGAACAGCAGTAGTATAGTTCTCACAAACTTCAAACGTAGCTGTACAAAATGAAGGGGCAGGAAGAGTAATTGTTTTATCTCTCCCCTCCCAGGCTAATTCACCTAAAACAAATTTCGGCCACAAACAGATTTTTGGTCACTGATTATGTTTGACGAGGCGTGAGTTGCACATCAAAAAGAGTTTTTTGAGCAGAAAGAAGTTTTTATTTTTATCTCATGCAACATATTTCAATGTGTTGTAGACTAGACTGCATTAATAATAAAAGTGTATTTTTATGGGCAAAGGTCATTTTAGTAAAATTAATTTATTTGGACACTTATCTTGTAGGGTTATCCAAAATCTTGATTCGGGCAATCTTTGCATGAAATTCGGGCAAAATTTTTTTGCTCCTCCAAGTATTTTTGCTCTGTTTGCATATAACTTCAACAATAGACTATTAATAGACATGCAAGCTCAAATGATTTGATAGAAATTTTTTAAATGTCGAATTAACGTTGATGCAGTCGTAAATATCACGAATCGACATTATCAAATTTAATAACCTACTCTCTACGATCAGTTAACAAGTTTTCTTAAGCAACTCTTCTTTGCAAGTATGCTTGCAACAGAATAGGGTGGTCAAGCTTGTTGCTCCTGCAGGAAGGTAGCCTATTTTTTAAAATTTATACAACTTGCTGGCCGTACTTGGTTGGAAAGTGTCACAGAATGCGAAAAACGGTTAAAACTTTTTTAGTATTGCTTGATTTTAAAAGTAAATAAGTGTTGTTTGATGGGAAAGAAAAAAGACCTTGTTTAGTTACACCTTAATTTTTCCACTTTCAAATTGTTTTAAACGCTGATGCTCCTCTAATGGAGAAGATACAGTGATGGCTTTAATAGGGTGCGAACGGTGCGGCCGCAACGAGAACCCTAAATTACATCAAAAAGTGTCCCCCCGTACACAAGATGTTGCTCTATTTCTTCATAGTACCACTAGGACGTCAATGGCGTGTAAAAAAAAAGAAAAAAAAATGAATCAGCAGCATGCTCGGCTTCTGCTCGTTAGGTCTTGTCACTTGTGCTTGTTCAGGTAAAGACGTTTTTTTTAGAGATCACTTTGTTATCATACACTAAAAATGGCTTCGACTACCTTTTTTTAGTACATTAAATAGTGGCCCCCTTACTTTTCATGCACCGGGACCTCCTTTTTTGTGAAGCCATCACTGAGAAGATATGTTTAAAATTTTTTCGCGGACCACATGTGGCTTAAGGGGCTGGTTTGGGTCACCCTGCAATAGAATATGCTACTTACCGCTGAACAATCGGAGTTTTCATCTTTGTATCATTCTATTTCTATACGATAACATGGTCTACGCATATTTTTGGCAGATTTTGTCTTTACGTTTTCACAATATATTTGGTGTTGGTTACACTTTTGACACTTGGTTTGGGGCAAGCTTTCGAACATAAACCAACAATTTAAACTTCCATTTCAACTCGAGCGAGGAACCGAAGATGGCCTGCTCCGAATAATGAACCGAACCTTTTTGTATTTTTAACGCTGGTAGAAATTTTTTTTAACGATTTGAATAACGATTTGTAAATCTGTTTGTTTGTACGGTAGGCTACTAACAAAAACTTTTTTTCTGTACATATGTATGGTATACATAGTAGACTAAAGCATATATCGTCCCATCGTACAATTTAATGTGCCTTGTTCGTTGATATAAAATTATGTTCGTTTTCGAAATGCCAAAATAAAACGTCTAAGTTGTGTGAAATGGTCAAGTGCAGATAAAGTAGTTAAAGTAAACCCAAAGTTTTGAGACTACGAGAACTTGTCCGTTATTTTGCTTTATAATTTCAGAACGATCTTTGACGTTTAGAAGGCTCACGTTTAGAATGATCTCTGCCAATAGGCATGTCAAGGCATATCTGTGGCGCGTGCGACCATAAAATTCGAATAAGCAGTCAAATAAAAACAAGATTTGGACTTTGTAGCATAACGTCATCATCATCTTTATCTATTCTTTGGACTCGCAAAACATGTTTATTCGGAAATGTTAACTAAGGACAATTATCAAGCAATTATTCAGACCTGCTTTTGAAGATGCCGCGATGATGTTGCCTGATTAAACCCTTTAAGTAAAAAACTATGAGAGCATTTTTTATTTTTATTTTCAATAAGAACAAGTGGTGCTTTTTTAGTCTTCACGTGTAAAAAGTGCGGTTAAAAGTTGCCTAATTAAACTTGTGATTTAATTCTTATTCTTGCCTGCCACCACGAAAAAGTTTGAGAATCACTAGATTATATTGTTTGTTGTTTCAATTTTTGTGGCACTTAATAAATATAACTTGAAACAAAATTTTTTGCTAGTGATGTAATCATTGCGAACAGGATCGACATTGTTAATCTGTTTTGTCTTAAGCGTTCAACAACACTTTCCTCTGCTTGGTGGTCTTGACAAGCAGCTTAAAATTTTGCAAATAAAATTTATTACGTGTTTCTGATTTGCTACATAAAAAAAATTAACAAAAGAAACAAATAAAAAATCTTTAATATAAAACATAAAAAAAATTAGATTGATTGAAGCTTTGCATAATGACTTTTTAGTTTTTATAGAATAAAAAATATATAATAAATTTAATGTTTTTTTGATATTACTATTTTACCTGCTGTACATGTTTTTTCATACTTTTAAGTTTTAGCTTGCGGACATTTTTACACTCTTTCCAACAATCAGTATTATGTAGGTTTGTTTCAATAGTTGATACATTATTTAGTCAATACGATATATGATGTATATATCACGTTTGGTTACGCCCGCAAGTAAGCCCGTAAAAACGAGCTGTAAAATAAAACTTTATTTCATTACAAGTTTTGATTTAACCAAAAGACTTGTAACCAAGAAATTTCAAAAAACTGACTTGATATTAACTGACAGCTTGATTCCCAGTCAAATGTCACAACAGTTTGATGATCGCTTTACTTTAAAATATTAGAAATGAAATTTAAACTACTTTTTAATACATAAAGTTTCGCTAAAGGTTGTTTTTTTCAACCAGACAACAATTGAGAAAAGCAGCCATAATGGATTCGGCATTTTTCATTTTATTACACAAACATTAAAAAAAAATTATCTAAAAATTATTTATAAAGACGAACGTTTTCGGCTTACTTCAGCCCTCATCAGGTTTCTACAATTTTAGCAATATTAATTAACTTTAAATTTACACACACACATAAAAGATAACAACAGCAAAAAACAATGTATATTTTTAAAAAAACACAGGCTGTACTTTTGACTAACGTGCGAATGTTCGCAAACGGAGCTTGATATTTATTGAATATATTTTGATTGTAATATTTTTTTCTTTGTTTCTTCGATGACACCATAATCTGGAATTTAATTTGTATCAATTTAGTCTCTCACTCGTTTTGATTTAAAATTTAACCTGTTAGTCAAAAGTACAGCCTGTGTTTTTTTAAAAATATACATTGTTTTTTGCTGTTGTTATCTTTTATGTGTGTGTGTAAATTTAAAGTTAATTAATATTGCTGAAATTATAGAAACCTGATGAGGGCTAAAGTAAGCCGAAAACGTTCGTCTTTATAAATAATTTTTAGATAATTTTTTGAAAATAAAATGAAACCATTATGACATTAAGGCACTATAAAATGAAGAATGCCGAATCCATTATGGCTACTTTTTTCAATTGTTGTCCACTTTAATATATTAAACTAATTTTTCTTTTTAAACGAATCTTTTTCAAAATTTTTTATTCGAACTTAGTTTATGTCAACGTAAAATTGTTTAACTTTCTTAAAGAAATTTTATCAATAACTTATTGATTACTTGCAAAAAAACTCTATTGCTTCGAAAACATTGCAATAAAAACTGCACAGGAAAGCGTCTATTAACAAGCATTACTTTAAGATCACAGTCAACCATTTTCTAAACTCATCGGCGACCGTCAAGACAAACCAAATTATAAACTTTCTGTCTTCGCCATTCTCTAGCAGGGTGTAACCAGAAAAAATTAAGGCAGCCAAAATTTTAAAGAAAGATACTTTAAAAATAAACGATAATTGCAATGGGGTTTTAAAGTTACAACAGTGCAAAAAACTTTAATTATGGGCTTTAACAGTTTAAAAAAAAACAACCATTAAGGTTCTTTTGTGGAAAGCATTTTAATCATGGTGACGTTAATTTGCTACTTATTAACATGAGGTTGTCAAGTTTTAACTAGTTCGTACCTTGTTGAAACGCGATTTTATGGAAAAAACCTCGTAACGATGCACTTGTACGTAGCTTTATTGCACAATGGTTGTAGAAAAAACGTAAAAGGTTTTCACCGAAGACTAAAAGTTTATATTTTATTTAAGCGTCATCACTTAACACATGTGAGAATTTGCTAATATAATCAAACAAAATTTATTGCAATTCTTTATCAAGTGATTATTACGGTTGGAAAACCACCAATAACACCCCTGCACACACAACAAACTTTTAGTCAATTGTTACATCAACGACTCGTTGATAAGTGTAGGCAGGGGAACACCACTACCTTCCGGACCGCCTCCTAACAAACACAAAAAGGTGTGTGAGAGAGTCAAAGCGGTGGGTAGTGGGGAAGAGAAAGCATTGGGGGTGAATCAGAGGTGATGGTGGGGAAGAGGAAATGTTGGGGGGTGAAAGATGAAGGAGAAAAAATGTTGGTGAGTTGGTAGTTGGGTACAACCTCCAAACGGCCGTCCTCAAAAATTAACTCGTTGGGCGATTGAAAAGAAGCCCACTCTCTTGCTGTTGCATCCACGCTTAGCTCTTGCAGCACGAATCCACGCACGAGTCACAAAGTAAACCGTTTAAAAAGTGTTTCATAGTCACTTTAAAAATATAAAAATTTTTGCGTATTTTTGCGGACTCGATGTATTGGGGGAGCGACAAATCACGCAAACTTTGAACACGTGTATTTCAAAAAACTATAGCATCTAACAATCTTCGTACAAACGCGAGAACTCTGTAGTTGAAGACACTATCGATATCACAATAAATGCACGCGCCAAAGTAACAGTTGTACAAATACTAAAAAAATCGTATATTATTGTGAAGCCTCAATGGTATATAAAATTTAAATTTTCTTTCATCTGAGGTCAGTGTTTAAGAAAATATTTTTATTTTAAGATTTTATTGTGAATATGACAAAAGGTTTAGATTTAGGAGACATAGTCTCCTAATTTCCTAATATATTTACCCACAACAGAATGATTGGCTACACTGTTTGGAGGAATGCTTTTTACTTAGAGCTTTATGAAGCCGCTAGGTGTTTTCAGCTGGAGTGTTCGGCTAGCTAAAAAATGAAAATGTTTGAAGCTACAATTAACAATTGTAAAAAAATTTGAAACAGAAATTGATTGGTAGTTCTTAGGTATTACTTTTTAATATATTGAATAATTATATTTTATTTTTTCGAATTTGTTTCTGTGATCTTTACTATTCTTTGCTGATGAATTTTAAGTAATAATTTGCTTTTTTATTCTTAACATAGTAAAAACTAGTAATTTATCAAACAATTTCTTAAATGTTATCAATGTGGTCCAAGCTAATTTAATACAAGGAAATGTTTGATCAAAAATTTTCTCTTACATTTGATTACTCAATTCCTCATCAGACTAACTTTACTCTGCACGATGATGTTTGTAACTCTTAAGGAAATCAGCGCAAATGTTTTAAATTTAATTATACGAATGATTTTTTCCCAAAGGTATCAAGTGAACTATTATATATATGCCAAATATCGGCATTGGTTTGTTGTTAAGAAATAGGATTGCAAAGAGATAAACGGTTATGTTAGGTTAATATAACAAATATACCTTTTTCGACAGTGTAATTCTTTAATACTTATTTTGAACAGTGAATTTAAAAAATTTATTGTGTTTTCGCAAAAGATCTCAAGGTTTTTAAAAAAATTAGTTTGCTTACTGATATTAAGAAATAAAATTATTTTTGTTTTACACGTAAAAATTGTTAAAACCTAAAAAAATAACCTGGCGTCGTAAACTTTTATTCGATTATACAATTTCTTAGTGAATAAGTAAGTTTATAATGTTTTTAATTGTTGTTTATTTTTATTAAATGTTAAAAGTTTTGTTTGTTAGGTCAATTGACTCCACTCACTTTAAATACGTTTGAAGTTTGTAAAGTATTTCAACTTTCACCTGGCTTTATTTTTTACGTTTAATCTACGTTTCCATAATGAAACCGAAAATTAAATTAAAAACTTAATTTGTAGCTTATTTTTTTTTAAATTGCTAATGAGGTTTATTTGTTAGCTTTGTTTTTAAAGTATGACCTCACACCGATATTTGGTGTTTTTGATCCTGCTGGGAATTGTTTGGAGTTGCCAGGGTGGGTAATTGATTTTTTTTTTTACATAATTCCAACTGTTTTACAGGTAATAATTTTTTTGTAATTTTAAGGTACTTGCAGAGTGAGCCAAAAAGACAGTTTATTTCGCATAAGTCAACGATACTTTTAATAAAGATTTTATCAGACATATTGTCTAAAAACTTAAGTTCACAATCTTGTGTTTTTGCGGTTTTTTAATTATTTTTCTAAAACATTAAAACAGTGTCAGGTGCGAAAAAAATTATCAAGATTTTATTTTGACGTCACAGAATTTCACAGCGGACGTAAGAAGTTGGCAAATATAAGCAAGCAAAAATAGGGTAGAAATAATACTTAGCCTAAAACAATTTGTGGTGAGACAGAGTGACACAAAAAAATGGTAACTTTTAAACAATCCAATAAAACCAAGAGTGATGGAAAAAATATTTTATTGATAGTAATTGAAACGTTAAAACATACCACTTTAAAAAAAACGATAAAATTTTTGTTTTTTTCAAAATTATGTCCTGTAGATGGCGTCCTCCTCTATAAAATGCTTTCTTGAAATCTGCTGTTGTGATTTTTGCATTGATCGCTGCAACGTCTCAGCTGGAATAGGGTGAATTTTTGACAGAATTCTAATCGCAGCTGGTAATTGTTTTCCCTCCGTTGTTGCACAATCTGCAGCTTGTATAGATAAAATTTCAAATATAAAGTAAGAATTTTGCGAACACTCTCCAGGGACATTTCAACTGCAGCTGCTTGCTTACGAATTGAACGCCGTGGGTTTTGTAAGACGGACTCGCGTTCAACATCAATATTCTGTGGATTACGAGAACTTCTTGGTCGTCCTGTTGGTTTCTTCTTTAGGGCAGGTCCACTCTCTTCAAAATTATTAATCCAAGGTTTTCCAAACTGGGGTACATTTAGGCTTCTCAAGGGGTACATTATTATGTGAGAGAATGTCCTTATTTAAGTAAAATTATCCGGAAGAAATAATAGTCTCAAATGTCTAGAATTTTCAAATCCGGTCGATTGTAATTACGTCAAACAGGACAATTAAAAGGAAAGGCTTTTTTTTACAGATCACCGTGATTTTGGGTTTGAATGGGGAAAATTTGTGGCTGCTGAAAAGGGAAGAGTTTTCATTTTTTTAGAGATCACCATGATTTTGGGAGGAAAATGGCAAAGTCGGAGATGAAATCAAACTTTGGCCTCCCCCTCGGAAACTTTCTGCGTACGCCACTGATTTTGGGCAAGAATTGGGGGAAAATTAGTGGCTGATTCTAACTGAAAGCCTTTTTTTTTAGAGAAACGTCACAAAATTTTGGGGGTACATGCAAACCTGCTACAGTGTCCAAAGGGTACCGATGAACCAAAAGTTTGGGAAACCCTGGCATAGATCAACAACACAATAGTTTAGTGCTAACAGGAAGAAATGATATGTGAGAAATACAACTTGGTTTTTTAAATCGGATTGTCTAAATACCTTTTTGCTTATGTTTTGAAAACCACAAACAATTCTTCCTTGTTCATTTATAGTTGACTTTTTCATAATCTTTATAAGTTTCAGCACAAAACAGTTTTTCAATCATAAAATTTACTACCTTACTCCGCGATCGTGTATGTATATTTTGAATATAGAAGCAATTGTAATGTGTAGGTGATTATATGTTTGTTTAATTAGTTTTTAATCGAATCAACTGTTTACAGCCAACAGGTTTATTTCGGTATCAACTATTCCATGGCTTTAAAAATTAAAATTCAAACAAGTTGTTGCCGGTACCTTTTTTGAAAGGTTTTTCTAGCAAAGTGTCGACTATGGCTATTTTCAATTAGAAAATTTTTCTGGCTCGGAAGACGTAATACTTAATTGATTAAAAAATTCCTAATATTTGAATTGCGGGCTAATAGTAAGATTAGGTTGAACTATAAAACAATATCACATATTTAAGACTGAAAGGCAGATGACTTTGATCCTGTAGCATTTAAAAAATTTCTGCTGTTTTACCATTATTAATGTTTCGTTTATTCTTTTGAGAAATGATTTCATTTTCTTAGTCTCTAATAAAATCAGTCACCTAATAAAAAACAGTCTCTCTTTTTTATACATTTAAAGTATTATTTAGAATATCTAAAAAAGAAAAATGTGATACAATATTATTGCATAGAGCCCTGTAAATCATCCAAATATAATAGTTTTCGCAACGCAACAATGCCTCAAATACATGGTACGTCTTGCTTTGTCGCGCTTTTCTTTTTTGTCTCCTAGTATGTTTTTCCCTATCTTATAATTCTATTTGTTCTATGTATTTATCTGCTTTTCTATGTAAGGTGTTGCAACCATGCACCATTCTTATAACTACTATATCAAATATTACTGTCTGCATGCTATAACGTTTAACGTTTTGTTGCTTCTTCCTTTTTCTTCTTCTGCTATAGTTCTATATGTTTGTTTATTTCTTTCTGTTTTTCTTGTGGCGGAGCAGAAATAAAAGATACTGATACTGATACTGATACTGATTATATTTTTAAATTTAGCACCAATGAATAAAAATTTAAAAAATTTTCCCTCCATTCTATTTAAATCTAGTTGTGTTGAATAAATTAAATTTTCTTTCACATAAAAGCTCTCTGAATTTAAAAAATTTTGGATTAGAAATGAATGAGTATCCAAGAAGATTTATAATTGACTCTGAATCATTTGGCTCTAACCAAGTTTTAGTTACAGTATAAGGGTAGGTGCTAAAGTTAAAGATGACCAGAGTTTTTCTAATTTAGAAAAAAATTTTAAATTGCTCAATGATCTAATATTTAAACATAATACTGAAAAATTACTGTTCTTATTAAATAAGTTAAACAGTAGAGAATTTAGCATCTTTATTGAATAAACATTGTTAGAAACTAAGCCACTTAAAATGAGAAACTCCAGACTCTAGTTTGCTCTTGTTAGAGCTCGTTAGTGATGCACATCTCACTGAGTATCAGTTAAGCTTATCTTTCAAATAAAATTATCATAACTACATCCAAGTATAAAACAATCAACTTCCAAAAGATAATTATAAACTTTAATAGTACTTGATTTATTGCTATTTAATGGTAACAATAGTTTACCCCATTTTAATTCAGTTTAAAATTATTGTAGTTAGTTACGACATATTTGTTGTTACATGTTAAAGGAAATATGTAAATACATTATTATTATTAACATTAGAAAGATAAATATGATTAGATGTAATCATGTTCTCAAAATATTTGCTAAAATGTCAAACTATTGACCAATTAAGCAATACAAGAAGTTTATTGTGTACAACAATACAAAATAAGCCAAGAAAATGTTCGTTCAAAAGTTGCCTGTAATACTTATACATAGCCTAAAAGGTTTACTCTAATGCCTGGATTAAAATACAAATTTGCTCATATTTCTTATCTTTGTTTACAATAATTTAGAACCCATTTGTAAATAATAGCAATCAACAGCCAACCTTTTATCATTATATATAATTATAAGTTTTTTAAACTGTTGTATACTGTATATTGTAGTTTAATTGTGTGTAATTGTTGTTTTAGGATCTATTGCTGTGGTTCTCAAACTTTAGTGGTTCAAGGCCCCATTTCAGAGACACTCAATCACCCGTGACCCCTGGTTATAACATTGTCCTAAAGGTCCAGTGATGACCAAAAAAAAGGCCATCACTTTAAAATTGCCCCTAATTTTGTCAATTTTGTCCCAAAAGTAAATTAAAGTCAAAAATAAGAATTCTGCTCGTGGCCCTTTGAGAAGCCCTGGTCAGTTGTTAAATTTTGTTAATTGAGATGGTTTGATAAAGACTTTTATGAGTTGATAAAGCTCAGCTTTTTTTTAATAAAACTTTTTCATTAAAATTGATAAGATGTCGGTTTGATTACTCTTATTCACAATTTTTTTTTATTTTTATTTTAATCTCTATATTTATCCTCCTGACTCGCAGGAAAGCGACCGAGGCGCTATAAATAGGGTAAGCAATTACCCCGACCTGCTTCCGGAGATGCCAAGATATTGCTGTCCGCTAGTAAGTTAGAAGAGATATTACTGCAATTTAGTACTGCTTGTCAAGACCACCAAGCAGGGGAAAGTGCCGTAAAGTGTCTTTCCCAAGGACACAACAGAATGGCGTAAGTGGGTTTTGAACCTAGACCATGCTGATCATCAGTCCGGTGCTTTAACCACTCGACCACGCTGCCGGTTTACAATAATTTTTCTATACGTTTATGCTGTCATTATTCCTTCTTTAATAAGCTACCTTAATTTTTTACACTATGTCTATGTATCATTTTCTTATTGTATATGCAAGGCACATCTTCTAATTTTAATTATTCAACGGCAAGGAGCTCATAAAACTTAAAATTAAGCTACTGTAATCTTGTAGTGTAAAGACCCGTTTCCACTACGAGCGTGGAAAAGAGCATTCTTTGTCTCTTTTATTGATCTTCGATTGATGCGAGTGGTTAAAATTGAAGCGAGCGCAAAAAAAAATCAATAGCACAAACAAAGAATGCTTTTTTCCACGCTCGTAGTGGAAACGGGCCTTAAGTCTATGTGGCAATTTCTGTTAAAAGAAACTAAATAACAAGAACCCAGGACAAAAATTATCGTCCAAACCTTTTTTTTTAACCCGTTACCAGCCCAGGTTCCATCATGAATGAGCTGCATTTACTGCAGCTCCAACGTATATTAAAGGCCCGTTTCCACTACGAGCGTGTAAAAAAGCATTCTTTGTCTCTTTTATTGATCTTCGATTGAAGCGAGCGGTTAAAATTGAAGCGAGCGCAAAAAAAAGCAATAAAACAAACAAAGAATGCTCTTTTCCACGCTCGTAGTGGAAACGGGCCTTAATTCTCAGTCGAGTCTAATTCGAAGAAAGACCGATTGGAGTGAGAGTTAAGGCCCGTTTCCACAACGAGCGTGGAAAAGAGCATTCTTTCTCTCTTTTATTGATCTTCGATTGAAGCGAGCGGTTAAAATTGAAGCGAGCGCAAAAAAAAGCAATAAAACAAACAAAGAATGCTCTTTTCCACGCCCGTAGTGGAAACGGGCCTTTAGTTTTAGTAGTTGAGAGTTAGATTAGAGTAGATTTATATTGGAGTAGATTAATAGATTGATTGTAGATTGATAGATTGGAGTAGATTGGAGTATATATAGATTGGAGTAGATTAATAGATTGGAGTAGGAGTGAGAGTTAGAAAGTAGTTGGTTCAAAAAAACTAAGTTCTTCTTCAGCATCTTAACAAATTTAAAAAAATTAAACATTTCGGGCCCGCGAGAACAATTTGCGCGGCGTTTTTTTCTCTTTCTATCTCCAGAGCAACTAATTTTGTTTCTTTTTTACTTTCACTCCAATCGGTTTTTCTAATTAGACTTGACTGTGGAGATCTAGAAAATACAGGCCATGTCAACAAAAAACGAGCGCATGAGCTGAAGGCCGACAAAGCGCTGACGAAGCTATTAGAACGAACAATTGTACAAAAACGTTACATGTTACATTTTCTTTTAAGTAGCTTAAAATAATGGCAGACTAAATTGTGCTAACAGTTATGAGCCAGAATTATGTTTAAAGCAAAGTTGATCAGAAATATTGAATAAAAATTTTTAATTTTAATAAATTTCTTGCTTAATAAATTAATAAATTTCTGCTAATAACAACATGTTTTAATGACAAATAGCGCAGTTGTTTAGAAAAACTTAAAAAGAAAACATTCAAAGTGTTTAACAGTTTAATTAACTAAGAAATTGTTTCAGCAAGTATTATTTATTTAGATTTTTTTCTTTCGTAGAATAAAAATTTAAAAGCGATAAAATTTGGTATTGAAGTGCTGTGTGCCGAAGGGTAAAAGCAGTTATGCTTCTAGTAAAGATAAAGTTTCTGTACATAAATTGCCCCAAAACATGGCGACCCAGAAAATACAGGCCATGTCAACAAAAAACTGAGCACTGTGAGCTGTAAACAAAGATAAGGAGCTGTACAAGACAATTAGTAGGAGCAATTGTAGGAAAACGTTACATCTTTACACTTTCTTTTCAGTAGTTTAAAATAATGGCAGACTAAATGTTATGAGTTCCACTAGTATCTGCAGTTAGCTCTTTTATTTATACTGAGTTACACGATAGTTATACGACTGAATCTGTAAGTTATACTAATAACACTGGGGAACACAATTTTTGTTGCATTGATACCGACACTTGTTTTTACCTAATTTTGTGGTGCTGAATTCAAATATGCAGTTAGTTTTTTTCTTAAAGCTACAGATTTTTTGCAATTGAGCGTTTTTATTTTTAGCGAATTTTAACGTAAAATGACAGAAGTATTTCATAATAGCCATTTGCACCTAGGGCCGCATAAGGAACTTTGAGTATACCAGGCATCAATATTCAAGTCTCATACATTTAACCAATATGCAAATAAGAGTATGTAAAAATCAATGTGTACTGTCATTACAGACAAAATATAAGATCAAATTTGGCCCTGTTCAGGCAAGAATTTGCGCTTGTAGCTCCTGCGCTTGCAGACTTCCTCGGAGCAATCTCGCTTGATGCTCCAGCAGTAGTCTGCCATCATGTTTCTGTCCCATCTGCCTTGGTAGCGATGTTCCAAAGTCTTGAGGTCTTGATGGAACCGCTCCCCTTGTTCATCACTAACAGCCCCAGGGTTACTGGGGAATTCATCAAGGTGACTATAAAGGAAATGCAGCTTGATACTCATTTTACACCCAAGGTCGCAATAAGCCAAAAGCATTGTAGTAACCAGAACATGGTAGTTATCTGTGATCTTTTTACCAAGAAAGTTTCGTATAACTTCTATAAAAGATAGCCATGCTGCCCTCTCCTTGTCACTCATCTTGTTGACAAATTCCTCATCACGTACAAGGGTACGAATCTGAGGTCCATCGAAGACACCAGCCTTGATTTTGTCAAACGACAATTTAGGTAAAGCAGAAACTATATGCTGAAAACACTCACCATCACTATCCAGTGCCTTCACAAACTGCTTCATCAAGCCGAGTTTTATGTGGAGTGGGGGAAAAACTATCTTATCTCGGCTTACTATGGGGTCGTGCACAATGTTTGGCATGCCTGCTTTCAAAGTTTCACGGATAGGCCACTCCTTCTGGGTCCAGTGTTTCTCTCGATCTCGGCTGTCCCACATGCAAAGATGACAGGGATACTTTGTAAAACCTCTCTGTTGGCCAAGGAGAAAGCTGACCATTTTAAGGTCTACACAAAGGATCCAGTTGTGCTCATGATATTTGAGTAAGTTGATGACCTCTTTTATGTCATCATACGTTTCTCTCAAATGCACAGAGTGACCAATGGGAACTCCTCCATAAAGGTTGCCATTGTGTAGAAGAACACATTTGAGGCTCTGCTTAGAGCTATCCAGAAACAATCTCCATTCAGTTGGGGTGTACGAGGCAACACCTAACTGCCTGAGCAGACCAGGGATATTGTGACAGTAAACAAACTGTTTCTGTTCTGAGAAAAATGTCACAAAAGACTGATATCGCTTTCGGAAATACGAAACTTTTGCAGAGTCATCAAGTAGATGCTTTTCTTGAAGCCTGGAAGCTAGTACCTCTGCAGCTTTCTTGGAGAGTCCCAAATCACGAACTAAGTCATTCAATTCCGTTTGGCTAAACAGCTCAGGGGCTGATAGCGGATTGGTGTCATCTGAAAAGGATTCAGATTCAGAAACCATCTTGTCATTGCAGCCCTCATGCTCTCGCTGATCATCGTCACTGTCTGCACTTGAGGAAAAACCACTAAAAACCGGGACCTGAAGTTCTTCAAATGTGGAACAGGTCGAATGGCTGAAGGAATGCTTGGATAGGAGATCTTATGCCGATTTTTCTTTCCAATACCTTTCGTGTTGACCATGCAAAAATAGCAGTCAGTCACATGATCTCGGGGTTCCCGCCAATGGGAACTCCAAAAGGCAGTCCCTTTCGTTTTCCTTTTGTCCAATCGCGAAGCATTTCCTCACAGTTATGACACACAATATGAGATGACCATTTCTTGTCTTACTAAGGGAAACTTGAAAATATGCTTTGTAGGCGCGCTTCACAAACGAAGTGATATTACGCCTTTAACGAAGCAGTGTATAGCACCCACATACATAACAGAAAGAATTAGGCTTGTTTTTACATTTACGTCTACGAGAAGAAGCCATGTTTACACCTGATAGAACAAAATGTTTTGTAATTCAAATAACTCAAGAAAAATCTATAAGTAGAACAATACCATAAAAGTAATTTAATATACACATGTAAAAGATATAGTAGACATAAGACCGTAGCTGGTTGAGCCTTGATGAAGAGCCTAGACTAGTTAACAACGTGTGCAGTGCTGTGCACACTCTCAACTGATAACACGAGGAGTTTTCTACAATCGCACAATTTTTGGCTGCTTAGTAACCTGCACACAGTCAGTACTCCTTCCAGGTACTTCTATCTGTATAGCTGCTGGGCCTTATAAACAGACCGTATTGATGCTCTGATTTGATTTTTTCGATTGCATTTCCAGCACTTCTTGCTATCACCAACTGGCGCACGCTTTTCTACAGCGAGATGTCTGACCTTTGTTCGCACCAATTGCATGCTTCACTGATTTTACTGAAGATGCCGCAGTTAGAAAATCTACTAATTTGTAATGGGGACAAAAGTGAATTGAGCGTTTGCGACTATCAGCTGGTGCGCTGCACTACTCGTGACTTCGAGACCAAGGTTAGTGTTACGAAACTATAACACGTAGCATTGCCTAAGTTAAGGTTTAATAAACTAAAAATGAGGCACATCTAAACACAATAGAATTAATAACATAAAACTTTAAGATAAACGATAACCTAACAAACGTAAACCATACAACATAACTGCAACTGCAGAAAGAAAGAAAACGGAAAGCTGCTGCTGCGTGAAGTAATCAAGGCGCTACAAAAGGTGCATGATTAAATTAATTAGTTCAATTGGTAATGGCAAGTTCGACTACTAATCATATCAGTTAGGTTAATTACGTATACAATATACTGTTGGTATGCATCGATCCGTTTTTATGGGAATCCGGATTTTCAAATTGCGCAAAAACTAGAGCATGTAGATGAAAACCGACTTCAGATTTGGAATCAGCGTCAAAAATCTATCAAGAATCAATTGAAAAATCTCATGCAACACAAAATGAAAAAAAAATTGTTCCCCTGTGTAATTTATCACGCGGTTAACCACACTTGTCAAACCAGAGAGAAGAAGGCAGTAGAGCCGTGCGCTATGACGTCACATACTATAACAACCCCCTTTTAAGAAGCTTTTTAGCGAAAAGGTTGTCCGAGAAAAATATTAGTACGTTGTACGAGCCCGATTAATAAACATGCAACAAACTATATACAATACGGCACAAGCGCTATGAGTTTTACGCTACTTCATACAAAATCCCTTAAATGATTAGGAAAGCGTTTTTGTCTCACGCTTCGCCGCGAGGTTGGAGATGGTGGAAAGACTTCATCTTCAAAATGGACGTGACGTTCGTCTGATGTCATCATTTCCTCTTTGGGGTCTCTCCCTTCGGTGGAGAGAGGGCGAATAAAACGTCTATTGCGCCAACAGACTCGACCACTCGGTAGTTTTATGTGATAGTCGCGGTTTCTCCCGACGCCGATGATGAGTCCCGATCGCAACCATTTTTTTGTAATATGGTCTTGAATTCGAACATGTTGTCCGATTTTTAGTGGGTTGAGGTGTTTTGCGCGTTTATTGTATTCGGTTTCTGCAGCCGCTTGTAGATTTGATAAAGCTGCGTCCCACTTGTCGAATTTGTTTTGCCAATCTTCCTTGAAATATTTCAGTTTAGCTGGGACGATTGAACGTAGCGGGGCGCCGTATAAAATTTCGGCTGGTGATAACCCATGGGCCTTGGGTGTGTTAACCCATTCGATTAGGCCGCTGCTAAACTCATCGCAGTCGAGACTACCATGCTCAGCAGTTTTGGCAACAAGGTGCTTCATGGCTTTCACTGCTGCTTCTGCGTGTCCGTTTGACTGTGGGTAATGTGGAGTACTTATGGTGGAAGTTACTCCCCATTTCTTGAGAAACTGTTGAAACTTGCTTGATGTGAATTGCGGTCCTCCGTCAGTTCTGATTCGTACTGGTACCCCTGTGTCCACGAAAAATTTTCTTATAGTGCTGATTATCTGATGTGAACTAGGGTCATGAGAGAACTCGCTGAGCTTAATCCATCCCGACAGACGGTCTACATAAACCAGGTAAGTCTTACCGGCATAATAAAATAAATCTGCAGATACGTCTTCAAAGGGTCTTGATGGGAGGGGATCGCGTTGTAATGGTTCCTGTTGCAAGCTTGGTTGGTGCTCTTGGCATTTCGTGCAGGCTTCAACGGTATTTTTGATGTCGCTATTGATTCCTGGCCAGTACACTATTTGACGCGCTCTTTGTTTTGTTCTTTCGATGCCTTGATGTGAGGCATGTAGCTTTGTCAGTATTTCTTTTCTTTTCTGTACCGGCACCACAATGCGATGGCTGTTCAGGAGAATTAATCCATCTTCGAAAGTAAGCTGATCTTTCAGCTTTTTGAAAAGTTGAGCTAATGGATATTCGTTTCCTTTTGAAAAGTTGCTTTTAATAGCAGTGATTAATTGTTGTGCTGCTTCGTCCTGCTGAGTACTTTCTTTTAAGTCTTCCAGCATTGGATCGATAAATGTTTCTTTTGTGACTTCTGGGTCTTTTCCTCTCAGAATTGTAGAAACGTTTTTGCAAATCATTCTGGTTGTGTCTACGTTTATGATATCTTCTGGTTCTGGGTCGCGGCACGGTGCTCGTGACAACGCGTCGGGGATCACATGGTCTTTGCCTTTTCTCCAGGTGGTGTGGAATATAAAGGCGCTGAGTTTTTCTTTAAGTCTCTGAATCCTGGGATTATCCACCATATCGAGTGTCTGGGTATTCAGGATTGACTCTAATGGCTTGTGATCTACTATCAGCTCGAAATTGGGTAAGCCTTGCAGATATATGCGGCATTTACGCATAGCCCAAACAACAGCGAGCAATTCCAGTTCAACCATAACGTAGTTGGCCTCAGTCTCAGTTATAAAACGTGATCCTGCTTGAACCAATTTCCACGTTTCTTGATGTTTTTGCAAAAGTGCAAAACCTAGACCTTTCAACCGAGATGCATCTGTTTGCAGCATCGTTTCCAGATTGGGGTCGAATGCAACCAAAATATGGGGGCTACAAAGAATGTCTTTTGTCTTTGTAAATGCTTCTTTATGCTGGGGTGACCAGAGAAAAGCATTTTTTGGTTTGAGCAAGTCCCGAAGTGGGCCTGCTGCTTCACTGAGTAGGTGAGTAAATCCGCCCAGCTGGTTTGCCATACCCATAAAAGATCGTAATTCAGTTATGTTTGTTGGAGCAGGGAATTCAGAGATTGCTTCAATTTTTGTGGGGTCTGCTTTAATACCGTCGCTGCTCACTATATATCCGACATATCTCACAGCACTTTGTAGTAACTGCACTTTCTTCGGATTAAGAGTAATACCGTGTTCTCGACATCTGTTTAGTACAGCCACTACGGTATTCAAGTGCTCCTGTGCGGTTTCGCCTTGAATAAGAATGTCATCTACCACTTTTTCGACTTTTTCAATGCCTTGCAGAGCTTCATCGCCTCTTGCGCAATATTCGTCTTGAGAAGAAGCTAGTCCCATCGGAGCTCGAAGGAATTTAAATCTTCCGAACGGCGTAATGAATGTGGTAAAGTCTTGACTTTCTTTTTCTAAAGGTACTTGCCAGTATCCTTTAGTGGCGTCTAATGTTGAGAAAAATTTAGACGAAGAAGAAATATTCGAAATAGCTTCAGCAGGTGATTTAGATGGATGATATGGACGGCGTACGTATTTGTTCAATTTCTGCAAATCAATACAGAGACGAATTCCACCATTAGGTTTTTGTACAACGACCATAGGGTGCACCCAATCAGTTGCTTCTGTAACTGGTGCAATGACTCCGGCTTGTACGAGTTGGTCAAGCTCTGTCTTCACTATCTTTCTGAAAGCTAAAGGTATTTGGCGTGGAACAGGTAAAGCAAATGGAACAGCATCATCTTTCAAGGAAATTTTCATGGGTTTACTGTTCATTTCCCGTAATGTTGTGTCTTCAGAAAACACATCGCTGTACGATTTTATCAACTTGTTCTCAATTTTACTAATTTCTGCTTCAGTTGGGTTCTCTGATATAATAAATCTTGGGTTCTCTGCTTTTAATATGCTTGCTAATTTTCGAGGTGTTTTTGATGAATTTATCGGTTGAGGATACGTGTCAGGTAGAATGTTAACCTGTTGACATACGTACCAAGCAAGCAAAAAATCTTCTACCTCAGGACAGACGTAAATGGTTTCTTCCACGAATCGGCCGCAGTATTCGATGATGCATGGGAAAGTCCCTACGCATGTTACGGTCTGCCGGTTTACTGCACTAAGAGTGTCTTGATTTGGCGGCATTAAATTAGCAAGGTCTATTCCGAGCCGTTGAATGATGTTTACCCCAACAAGACTTGCTTCAGCACCTGTGTCTGGTGTAGCTTCTGTGGAACCTAACGGGTTACGATGTTTAAGAGAAAAAAGATTAACAGTTATTTTGGGCGCCGCGGAGTTATCGAAATTTGCATTAGCATTGCATCTACGCTTTATTTGTCCCGTTAACTTTTTCTTCGTTTCTTCGCGTCTGTTAAACCCGGGTTTGTTGTGAAAGCACGTTGATGTAAAGTGACCTTTTTTGCGACATATTAAGCACTCTGTATCCTTTGCGGGACAGTGGGTTTGACCTTTTGGTGGGCAGGTCTTTTTACCGCATTTTGTACAGGGCGTTTTAGTGCGCTCTTTAGATTTAGAGAAATTTCGACGAAATTTGCTTTGGTACGCTCTTCTCTCATTCAGCTGTCGGCTTATTCGCGCGTCGTCTAGTTTTGCTGACTCTTCCGATCTGCATAAATCAGTGACGGTCTGAAGATCAGGTAATGGGGATATGGCTAGGAGCTTTGTTCGAGTCTCTTTGTCATATATTCCCGACATGATTTTTGTGACTAAACGACGATTTAAACATTCATTGCACAAGTCTGCGTCTCTCGCCAAAGTTTTAATCGCGATTAAAAACGAATCGAAGTTTTCGCCAGCCGCTTGCTTTCTCCAAATGCGACGCAATCTAACGCTATATTTCTTTGACTCCGGATGTAATTTTTAATTTTGTCTAACACTTCGTCTGGTTTAAGTTTCGTATCATCCGGGATAAGAAGTACGTGTTCTACGGCTTCTCGCATTTCCATCGAAAAAAAACCGCGAAGCAATGCCAACTGACTGTTCAATGGCAGCTCTGTTGCAAGCGAGACCGTAGCATAATCGTTGTACGATTTACGCCATTTCGCAAATTCAGCTAACGAAATTCCCACCTGCAGTGTGGAAGGCTTTTGTGCGTCCGCTTTGGTTCGCCTTGCCTCGTTGTTAGAATTGTTGACGTCAATGGTTTGCTCACGTAATTCGCTTCTCTCGCTGTTCGCGCTTTGGGCCAGCTGCTGTTGCGAAAATCGTTCGATTATTTGTTGCATTTGTCGCTGGCTTTCAGACTGTGCCTCTAAAAGAGTTTTTAACCAAGAAGGAGGTTCGTCATTATTAATATTACTATTCGCGTTTTGATTAGATTGAGATAATTCGGCTATACGTTTGTTTGCTGCTTCTAATTCTGCTTGCAGCTCTCGCTTGTTTTTTGCCATTTCTCTTTTATCTTCAATCTTTTACAAATCTCCGATCACGAACTTGCAGTATACTTTTATAATGGTTCGTAAGCTTATTTTCTTTAAACAAATTTATAAGCTGACTGTCGACGACGCCATGTTATGAGTTCCACTAGTATCTGCAGTTAGCTCTTTTATTTATACGGAGTTACACGATAGTTATACGACTGAATCTGTAAGTTATACTAATAATTTATCACGCGGTTAACCACACTTGTCAAACCAGAGAGAAGAAGGCAGTAGAGCCGTGCGCTATGACGTCACATACTATAACACTAAATTGTGCCAGCAGTTATGTGTGAGCCAGAATTATGTTTAGAACAAAGTTGATCAGAAATATTGAATAAAATTTTAATTTTAGTTAGTAATGTCTGCTAATAACAACATGATTTAATGACAAATAGCGTAGGTATTTAGAAAAAATTTGAAAAGAAAATATTCAAAGCGTTTCATAGTTTAATTAATTATGAAATTGTTTCAGCAAGTATTATCTATTTCGATTTTTTTTCTCTCATAGAATAAAAGTTTTAAAGTGATGAAATATGGTACTAAAGTGCTGTGTTCCGAACTGTAAAAGCAATTATGCTTCTAGTAATGATAAAGTCCCTGTATAGAAATTGCCCCAAAATAATGAAGATAAAAAGAAGTGGATTGCTGCTATACCTAGAGCTAACCTTGTTGTTTCAAAATATACGGCTGTATGTAGAAAACACTGGCCCGAAAATGCAACATTTGTTTTTGTATACGGGAAACAGAGACCAAAAGACCCACCCTCTGTTTTTCCTGATATTCCAGCCAGCTGCTTGTGTTCAGCACGAAAAAACATTCCCAGGACAACAAAACGAAGTTTGTCTAGTGCGCGCAAGCACGCTGAAGATGAAATGAAAATATTTTTAGAATAAGATAAATTGAATTTTGGCAAAATTATACATCAAGCCCCAGAAAAGTTTAACTGTGTTACAGTATACTCCCACGAAGTAGGCTCTGTTTCAATACAATCAAAAGCACTAATCCATGGTGTTCCACATTTTTTTATTCAAATAAAAAACCACTACAGTTATACCTGTTTTTTTGGCTCTCCTTGCAACGTCGTATCGTTAAAATCAAATTCAATCTCACATTGCAAGACTTGGTCAGCACTATCAGAGATGATACGATATTTTTGTCTGAACTGGAGATAAGAAAAATATTCTTTTTAATCAACTTTTCGTGACAGATAAAAAAAAGAGGAAATGAGAAATTGTATTCACCAGAGATGACGACAAGGGCATTTAAGTATTTCGCAACATTTCGACCTTTGTATTCTCGGCTTTAATAGGACTTTCAACTACCAAGTATTCGTACATTAACAAGAATTACATCGAAAGTTGGAACAGTTGCTGAAACCGAATTTTTGGCTAGTATATTTAAAAATTTATCACCCTGCCAACGGCGATGTATTACACTATGGGATGAAATTTATATCAAGCCAGCTTTAACTTATCATGGAGGAAAGCTTTTCGATCGTGCTATTGACCATTCTGAAAAGCTGGCAAAACTATGCTTACGTTCATGATTAAATACTTATATGGAGGGCCCTAGTTTATTTACAAAGTTTACCCTATTAGGAATCCTACAGCGAAGTTTTTGTATGATGAAGGGCAAAGCATAGTAAAAGCAATCGAATCTGAACAAGAAAACAAAGTCATTGCTGTTATTGCAGATGGGCATCGTACTAACCAAAAATGCTTTACAACTTGGGCTATGGATTCTCCTAGCAGATCAAAGCCTTGATTGAGTAAAAACTCTGATATTTTCCTTTTATTTAATTATATGCACGTAGTGAAATGTTTTCGAAACAATTGGTTGACCGAAAAAACAAAAAGGCTGCAGACACATTTAATGGAGTAACTCAAGTTGCAAAGTGGAGTGATTTAGTTGAATTGAAAGACGCAAAGAGCAATTCTCTTCTAAAGTTATCCAAGCTAAATGACGTAGCAGTATCTCCAAACCCAATTTAGCGTCAAAGTGTTTCTACATGCCTACGTATCTTTTGTGACGAAACTATTGCAGCCTTGGAATCTCACCCTTAAAATTAGTAATGAAGCAGCATCAGGAACTGTTAATTTTTTAAAAATTGTACTCAAATTGTGGAAAATATTTAATGTGAAAAATCCACTAGAAAATCAAGCGCACAACGATGCAATGAGAGCTGTTATTAAAATGCCTGATGATTCAAGGATAAAATTTTTGTTGAATGTAGCAGCAATAGCTGATGGTATGCCTCCAACTACAGTCCTAGAGTCTGTTCGTTAACTTCAGACACTGCAAAATTTCTTGCTCATATTTGTAGAGGAGCAGTTGATCTGACGCGTCATTTGTTGGCAAGTGGCAATGAATATGTCATGCTAGGATGGTTTTCTAGCGATCCTTTGGAATGGGCATTTGGTAAGCTGCGGCAGGGCTCTGGGGGGACGTACTTTTTAAGTGCACAATCAGTGATTGAAAAGATACGTATACAACGAGCTAAACTATCTACACAACTCAAACTTAATATTTCAAATGACAGTGCTGGTGATGAACATGAATGTGAACTTTGTAAGCGTCTACTAACCGATGAAGAGTGTGAAATTTTTGACAATCTAAAGGCGCTTGAGGAAAGTGTTGGAAGCGACGTAGTGACAGCTATTTTATATATGGCTGAATATCTTCAAAAACAAGCATTTCAAATTCGTAATAATGATACAATGTACTATTACGATAAATTTGGAAAGTACTTAGACCAGCTAAATTAGGGGTACATTTAAGCTTCTCAAGGGGTACATAATTATGTGAGAGAATGCCCTTATTTAAGTTAAATTCCGTGTCCGGAAGAAATAATAGAATCAAATCACTAGCGTACCGAGGGGGGAGGCCATTGTGCCATGGCCTCCCCCTCAGACCCTAAAAATGAAAAAATATGAAGCAAAACCAAGCAGTTTTAGAAGCACTAGCGTGCCATGGCCCTCCTCTCAGACCATAAAAATGAAAATTTTTTCTTTGAGATCACCATGGTTTTGGGAGAAAAGTAGGGAAATTGGAGACGAAATGGAAGTCAAAACCTTTTTTTTTTTAGAGATCACCTTGATTTTGGGCATGAATTGGGGGAAAATTAGTGGCTGATTCTAACTGAAAGCTTTTTTTTTTTTAGAGAAACGTCACAAAATTTTGGGGGTACATGCAAACCTGCTACAATGTCCAAAGGGTACCGATGAACTAAAAGTTTGGGAAACCCTGAGCTAAATAGAGGAGCCCTTGTGCTGCCTCAAGATCATTTAGTACAGTGATGCATTTATTGCTTTGTGTTATTTACCCAAATAGGTGAAGGGGTATGTCGTACTTTATTGATAAATTTATTTATGTCTATTTCCGAAAAATGGCATTTTAATATTTTTTTGAAACACAGCAGAATTCTTAGCAATACTGTATATGTTTGAGAAACTACTCTTTATTTCGCTCTCCACGCAGTTCTAAGGAGGCTTCCTTAAAAATGTTGAAGCTCAACTAGTTTTTAGTTTTTCAAGCTTTTCTGTAGACAATTCCGTTTCACTTTCTGTTTTAGTATTAAAATGATGACTGGCACAAAAAGTGTTGTAAAAGAAAAATAAATAGTCATTCACTTTTCAGCAGCACAACTTTTACTTTTCATAGCAGTAATTTTCCTCTATTTGTGTCGACATAAGTAAATTACACCCCCGGCATTCGCTACCCCAACGTTTCAAAATCATTTTCCTTTTGCCTGTCTAATTTTTTTGCAGCAATGCGTTAATGAATGTTTATACTGTTTTTCAATTATTGTTCCGTACTATGTACATGACTAGATATGCTGCAATTATAATTTTTATCCATCTTTAATGCTTTATGCAAAGGGAATCGATTATTAAGCAAAAAGCAAGTTTGAAGTTTAATAAACTAGTAATTTGGCCATTAAACAGAATAAATATGCTACAACAAATTGAATTAATGCTGGAAAAAATCAAGCAGTTAACGTTTCAGTAAAATAAACATAAGTCTTAAGTTGTAAAATCTGCGGGTACAGCATAGGTGGCTGTTTACTTTAAATGCTTCTTTGCTATTAACACAGTTTTGCGCGCTGAAGGCAAGGCAGCGCGATAACGCTTTATCGGCCTTCAGCTCACGCGCTCGTTTTTTGTTGACATGGCCTGTATTTTCTAGGTCGCCATGGACTTGACCAATTAAAACAGCTCAAGAAGTTGCCAATCCATAATCTTTTTTTTAATTTGTTTTAAAATTCGGACTTAACTTAAATTTATGTGAAGAAAAATAGGAACAATTAAAATAAAATTAAAAGAAAAAATTTAAAGCCTCGCTGATGATATTTATGGGTGCTTTGCAAAAATTTGGGGGTGCTGCAGCTCTGCAGTTCCAATGGACAAGACGCCACTGGTTATTTATACCCTCTGGGGCGGGAATGACCATTGACAAAAGAAACGAAAACAATTAAAAAATGAGACTCGATGCTAGTTAAAAGGTTTATTATCTTGTTTGATTAACCTTCGTTCTCCCTATCATTATGTTTGTGGCTCGAGTGCCTTTTGTTTAAATTTCTCATTAAAACTTTCGCCCGATTTCGATCTTTGATTAATAGCAAGATATCAACAAGATTTAAATTAAAGGTTTTGATTTAATTTTGTATTAATTACTTTAAATTGTTATATTTAGAAAGCTTCATGCGACCAAATTTTGCTCTGATTAAAAAAATGAAAAAGAAAGCGTGGTCGAGTGGTTAAAGCGCCGGGATCGTGATCAACACGGTCTCGGTTTAAAACCTACTCATGCCATTCTGTTGCGTCCTTGGGAAAGATACTTTGCGGCACTTTCCCCTGCTTAATGGTCTTGGCAAGCAGATCCAAATTAAAGTCTAATCTCTATTAAAATTTCAAGTGGACAGCAATATCTTGGGATCTGCGGAAGCAGGTCAGGGTAATTGTTTGCCCTTTGTATATATAGCGCCTCCGGCGTCTGCGAGTCAGGAGGATAAATATAGAGATAAAAATATAAAATAAAAATTATTTGCAAATTGCAATTGAAAGTTCTTCTCGTTTTCTTGCTTTGTTAGTTTACTGTCGCGGCTTCGAGTCCAGTCAGCGAAACAACTTGATTGCGGTTGGTTGGTCCGGAAACGGTGAATTTCAGAAAATTGAATCAAAGAACATTGAGGAGCAGAATCAGTATATTTTGAAGAAAAAACAAAAAACATTTGCACAAACTTGTTGTAACCTACAAGTTATAAATTAACAAATCCAAAACCTCCAGATCTTACATGAGATTGTTGTTGCAGGCGGCAAATCTAAAAAAAGATCCCCGGAAAAGAAATTGATCGACTTTTTGATGAAAGATTACGATCCCCGAGTTCGCCCCACGATGAATGTGAGCGCCCCAATTATCGTCAATTTTTCTGTATCTTTGCAACAAATAATCGACTTGGTAAGGGGAGGGCTGGTTAATTTAAAAGCTTAATTTTTATAAAGTCTAATTGTTATAACGGATTTAACCGATTAAGAAGCTTTTGCGTCTTTATTGAAGTTAACAAAACCAAATTCATTTAAACCATCTTGGATAATACTGCAAATATTTCCAGTCGTATTACTCTTACTTTTACTGGTGTGTATATATTTGGTTGGAAATACAGGGTGTCCATAAAGTCCTGCACACATTTAAAATTTTGATATCCAAAAACCGCATAAGGTAAAAACTTTAAATTTTCGACAGTGAATTATACCACCATAAAGTTTTTTTGTTGTTTTTTACAGGTTATTTTATTGTTAAAATAAGCAAGAATAAGTCATTTTTAATAAAGGCGTAAGTTTGCAACAAAGTACATTTATTTTATCATATACCGGTACGTGAAAGCAAGATATTTTTGAACGGTACGAAAACGACAGTCTTTTAAATGAAAAAGCGTTCATGTTGGTAGACTGCCTCATTTTTTCAAGAAAAATTTTTTACTTATAATATTGAAGTTTATCCTCTCTTATTTAAACTTTTTCACACTTAATAAAATATAATTATTTAAAGCGTGAAGTAATAAACAACAAAGTTGAAGTAACTTCATTAATTTTGCAGGATGAAAAAAGTCAAGTTGTCAAAGTCAGTATGTACATGGTTTGGGTAAGTGTGCTAAACGGTTCGTACCAAATACATGGTTCGGTTATTTGTACAGTAATATAAGTCCAACATGTTGTACGACACCCCTGAAAAAGAACGAGAAACCAAAATAAAACAACTTTTATTACGCTTTAATAACATTTTTGTAGTGTCTCCTTTGGTGTTCTAGTTTATGATTTCGAAACTTTAAGTGAGAGTACGATTATTTGTACAGTAATACATATAAGTCCAACATGTTGTACGACAACCCTAAAAAAGTACGAGAAACCAAAACAATACAATTTTTATTACGCTTTGATTATGTTTTTGAGGTGTTTTTTGCAACTTTAAGTGAGAATACATTGTTTGAGTTATGAAAATGTTAATTCATTTTATTATTGTTTTTATTTTTATTTACCCCACTAGTATGCAGAAAAACATTGGAGGCCTAATTTTTAGAGCGACTATCAAGGGATCACTCGACTTGCTTTCAAAGATGCCAAGACATTGCTGTCCGGTAGAAACTTTTAGTTGGCTTTCTAGTTTTTTAAAGATATGGTTGAAAATTAATGTTACTTGTTAAGACCGCCATGCATGGGAAAGTATCGTAAAGTGTTTCCTCTGTGACACAACAGAATGACAGAATGGTTTCAAAACCTACACGCTCATAGGCGTACGCAAGGGGGGGTTTCAGGGGTCAAACCCCCCCCTTGAAGAATGACGTTCAGGCATATATACATGGTAATAAGTAGGCTTCCATAATATGATTTTAGTTTCTATTGTTTACTGCACTTTTTAAACTAAATTACTGCTTGCGCATCAATTTTTGTTATCGCCTAAATTGCGTCAAGTTAGCTAATGTACAGCTGCCACTTGTGAAGAAAACCTTCAAAATTGTAAAATATTGAAAGTTAAGCATTTTATGCTTTGCTTTTGATGTCTATCGTTTTATTACAATGCTTTCCCATGAGATACAAGCCTACTTACTCAGCTGTACATTGATATGAAAAATAAAACAAGTTTTAAGCACCTAAGGAGGATTTGAAAGATTGATTGATTGAACTCTGATAAACGTGACAAAAAAAATTTAAATATGAATTGTAAAATATAATATAAAATAGTTTAACTGATCAAGTCACCATTGTAAAAAGTTTTTTTCTATGAGACGAAGGCTCATAAAACTTTATAAAGTAATAATTGTACACCATAACTAAATAAGAAAATTTTATAAAAATGGTTCTTCGTTTTTACTAAAATTATTTTAATGTGCAGCTAGATAGCGTTTATAGCAGTTGCAATACAGTTTGTTCGATAAAGCAGTTAGAGTTTAATATTTCTAAATCAAACTATAATGCAATTAATTACCATCTAATTTATTAAAATCCCAACTGTAAGAGTATGTTTCGCGAAAGTATGATCGTCATGGGTATCTTATTTAAATAGAAATGAATATGTAGCAAAATATGAGCTATCATTATACTTTGGTAGTAGCCTACCTGGTATCTGCCTTGTGATCGTAATCATTATTAAAATTGAGTTCGTTCTGAGCTGAATTAATTAAATTGTAACAGCGAGCTTAACTCGAGAAAACTTTTGATATTTAAAGCATTTTTATTTTTTTAGTATTGTCTGTTTTAAAATGTAAAACTAATCGAAAATTTTAGGCAGTTTTACAAGAATGAGCCGAAAATGTTAAACTTGTTAAAATCAAGTAATTTGAAATGGTAAAAATTTGTCATAAAATTTTTTTAATTACGTCTTTTCCAAAATTAAGTTTGTAATTATTTGATTTCCTAAATTCTAACTTTGTTATTAAATGCTGAAAATGGTATTTAAAAATAAATAAAAAATAATCAAAAATTTTACGCTTATGGCGTTTTGCAAAGGATGACGCATGACGTTATTGTTATTGCTCTATTTCTTTGATAGTTAACAATTAACATTATTGCTTTCAAAATTATCAGTTAATATTTTTTGCACTGGTACAAATTTTTTTATCCTGCCATTCGTATTGATAATATACGATTACTCTAACAAGAATTAATTTAAAAGAGATTTCAGGTTGCATAATTTTTTAATCTTAAAAGAATTTATTAAATCATTTAGTCATGTTTCCTCAACAAAAAAGGAGAAAAACTTTGTTAGACTTTAACTTTAAAAAAATTCGTAATAACGACTGCGAAAATGTTAAAAAAAGTATTCCCGTTGATGATTTGGCATGTAGCAAAAATAATCCGCAGAATGTAATAGAAGAACCAGGTGAGACTCCAGACGCAGACAAAGCAACAAAAGATTTAGTTTTACAACCGTCAAATGACATTTCACTTTGTATAGGAAAAACTTATACTCAAGCAGAAAGACTTCGAATGCTAAAAAACATATGGATTCCGGATCAGTCTTTTAATTTTCCAATTACCGCAACCAATCACCGAAATTTACGGTTTCAACACCGCTGGTTTATTCGCTTCAAGTGGTTAGCGTACTCATATTTAGAAAATGGAGCCTTTTGCAAATACTGCGTTTTATTTGGAAGTAAAGCAGGCAGTGGAGTTGGAAACCAACCTCTAGGAACTTTGTGTGCGGTAAAGTTTCAAAAGTGGAAAAATGCGCTTGAACGCTTTGCAGACCACGAGAGCACAAAATATCACCGCGACAGTGTGGTGGCAGCAGAGACCGTTATGTCAATCTTATCAGGAAAACAAGATAGCATCGAAATTCAACTTAATCAGCAACAGAAGCAAACAATTTTAGAAAACCGAAGAAAAATCACACCAATTATAGAAACAATTATACTCTGTGGTCGACAGGGTATTCCTTTAAGAGGACATCGGGATAGTGGTCCACTCACTTTCGAATCAGAAAAAATCTAGAAGATAATAATAATGACGGAAATTTGTGTGCTTTACTTCGATACAGAATGAAACATGATCAAGTTTTCAAGAATGATTTTCTTTCTGCTGGACGCAACTCTCAGTATATCAGCCCAAGAATGCAAAACGAAATTATAAGTACGTATTTGCAATGACTTGATACTTAAGCGATTGGTCGATTCCGTTAACAGGTCCAGATTTTTTTCTGTATTGGCTGACGAAACAACCGATATATCATGTCAGGAACAATTGACTCTTTGTGCTCGGTACGTAAGTGATGACTTTGCTATTGAAGAATCTTTTCTCCAGTTTGTACCCATAACAGATCTATCAGGCAAGAATTTGGCTTTAACAATTTTGAACAATTTATCGGACATTGGTATTGATGTTTCAAAAATGCGCGGTCAAGGATACGATGGGGCCACAGCTATGAGTGGAAGATTGAATGGTGCCCAAGCCTATATCAGGAAAATTATTCCTACAGCTCTTTACGTTCACTGTGCAGCCCATAGTCTTAATTTGGCTGTCGCTAATTCATGCGATCTCTCGCCGGTTCGTAACTGCATGGGAACAATAGCTTCAGTTTACAATTTTTTCAATGCTCCAAAACGTCAAAACATTTTACGCAAATCTATCAACACGATTTCGTCAACAACAAAAGCTCAAAAACTTGTTCAAATTTGTGCTACCAGATGGGTCGATCGACACGAGAGTGTCAGTGTCTTTTCAAATTTACAATTTGCTGTTGTAGAAGCTCTGACAGAAATTTCAACATGGCCAGACAGAGAAACTTCATCACGAGCTCTACAGTTGCTATCGACAATTACGCAAAGTGAATTTTGCATTGCTCTCTTAGTTTTAAAAAATATTTTTGGATACAGTGTTGTTTTGTGCAAAGTTATGCAAAAAAAGTCGATAAACCTTCTTGAGGCCGTCAACATTGCACATGATATTACAAATGAATTGAAGTGTCTTAGGGAAAAAGCCGAAGATGAATTTCACCAGCTCTATATTTCTGCGCAAGAAACGGCCAAAACCCAAAATTTTATTTTAAAAACACCACGCCTTACTTCAAGACAGATCAATCGATGCAACATTGCTGCTGAAACAGATGAAGAATATTTTAGAGTAGGAATTTTTATTCCATTTCTTGATAACTTTATTGTGACTCTCGAAGCACGATTTACTGCCCACAAATCGATTATTGGTGGACTTCAGTGTTTAATTCCTGCTGATCCAACCATTGGACCAACTCCTCAACAAATTAAAAGTATTCAAGTTTTGGGAAGATTTTACGAAAATGATTTAACGAAATCCTCGGAAGAACTAGTACCTGAACTGATATTATGGTACAGGAAACTTTCTCGGTTGAACGTAGCAGAAAGACCAACTGATGCGTTGAGCAGCATCAAAGAATGCAGTTCCGATGCTTTTCCAAACATATTTACATTAATGACCATTTTGTTAACTCTTCCAGTGACAACATGCACTAGTGAACGATCGTTTTCCACATTGCGCAGACTAAAAACGTACTTACGAAACACAACTGGCACCACTCGAATGAATGGACTTGCGTTGTTAAACATTTATAGGAACTACACGCCTTGCCCTGATGACGTAATTAACAGATTAAGTGAAAAAAACAGGCGTTTGAATATAAGCCTGTGAAAAAACTTTAAATATTTGTTAAGTAAGCTTATTTTTTTGTTCATTTGATTTTTCACCTTTTGTTCTCATCATTTATACGAGTTGCTTATGTTGCTTTTAGTTTGGAAAGTTTCTTGTCATATTTGAATTAAATTTGCGTACTCGCACATGCCTTTTCAATAGTTAGTTTTACGGTTTGGTAAAAAGAAATTTATGCTACTGCAAGATGTTCTTGAAAGCATAACACTTTGTTTTTGAATGTAGGCCTAATTTTTGAAGTTTTTGCCCATTACCAGGACCACTTAGAGCAATCGTTTTTTCGGTTCCAAAACCCCCCCCTTCACAAATTTCTGCGTACGCCACTGTACACGCTCAATCTATTTTGTCTTTGGGAAAGACACTTTACAGTGCTTTCCTCACTCAGCTTGTTGTTCTAAACAAGTACCTTTAAACTCTCAGTCATTTCACACATTCGCATTTTAAGTTTCTATGATAAAACCTGAAAGCACATAAAAAATTTTTATCGGATAACAATAGATTGGCATCTTCGAAAGCAGCTCGGCTAGATCCTTTGTCGGCTGCCCTACGTATAGTGCTTACGACGTTTTCTTGCGAGTCAGGAGAATAAATAGCTATAAAAAAAGAATGACGCGAGTAGGTGATGAATCGCGACCCCGTCGATTGTGTACACCCATAGTTTTCAACCTATCGGTCGCAGCCCAAAGTTGGGTGACCTGATAATTCTTTGGATCGTTTATTTTTTGTAGACATCTAGTGCAGCGGTTCTCAATCGGGGGTGCGAGAAGGGACTTCTTGGGATGCGAACTTCTCTGCTGAACTTCTCTTCTCTACAAAAAACTATACATCAAATGGTGCAAGGGGTGCGAAAATGATTTCTCCTTCCGGACGGGGTGCGAGCTTTAAAATGAATTAAGAACCGCTGATCTAGTGAAACTTGTAGAAAGCAATGATAGATAAAAATGCAACGTCGCTTCGTAATAGCCAACCCTTGTTGCATTTTGTAAACAAAAATGCGCAATACCACTAGATGGTGACGAAACGTGAGCGATCTGTCCAGTTTTACCCCAGATAAGTAGGGATTGGACAGAACGGTAAAAGTCTATTGTTGTTGTAGACTTTTAGGTCATGTTTGGCCTCTCGGTTATTTAAGTGAAAGACTGTCGTCACCGTCTTAGTGTGACTGAGCTTCAACCTCCAAGTCTGGAGATACGATGAAAGTGTAGACATGTCTTGGCTTAATGTTTCCTCCAAGTCCTTCCAGTTTCCAGAAGAGTGCAACAATGCTAAGTCATCAGCATAAACAAACTTTTTGGAAATCATGGAAGGAAGATCGTACGTATAGATATTAAATAGGAAGGAGCCAAGACCAATCCCTGAGGAACGCCGTTTTTAAGACGTCTTGAGGAACGCTGTTTTTGCTTGCTGTCACCGGTAGTAAGGGTGAAACGTCGATTTCGGACAAGCTCTTTTTTTTGGTCTATTTTTTTGGTCTTCATTTTGGTTTTAATGTAAAATCTTAAAAATTTTTATACTAGCTTCTATTGTTCTATTCTATTATAGAAGTCGCGTCACAGGTTTACCCTATTTTTAAATTTTACTTTAAAATCAAAGTTAAGACAAAAAAAGTCTTTGCTTTAATTGGATGGCAAGTCTCGGCTACTCATGGAGTTGCGTAAAACTTTTTTGTTTTAATTTAAAATCAATTAAATCTAGTTTCGAATCAATTAATATTTTGATTTCGCATTGTGCATCTGATTAAAAAATTCTTCAAAAAACTGCACGGACCGCGCTAAAAGAATTCGAGGGCCGCACGTTTGATATACCTGGCGTTATACAATTAACACCATGCTCTCATGCGCTCAGCCACACTGCTGACGTAGTTCGTTGGAATCCACTTCTGTCAGGATCAAGTTGGCATCTAGGACTTTCTTTTTCTCTCTCGAGTATTCTGGAATCATTAATTGAATTTTTTTTTAACGCGAAAACTTTTAATTACTTAATTCGTTCACCGTTGCGCGTTTTTAATTGGCTGTTGTAAACTGTAATCTTAATCGCTATTCGGAGAATTCGACGTTATTCGAGAAATTTCACTTATAATCTAGAGTCACGTGACGTGATATTGTATAATCCCGCGTTTTATTTTCATTCCATTACAGTCTAAATTCCAGTTCAGTCAATCATTTAGGCCGATTTGAGTTGTTGCATTGCAGTTAAGTCGTTCGTAAAGAGATAGAATGGTTAAGCTTTTGTAGCAGACAAACTATTAATTATAGACCCACTGCTACCTAGAGAGCAAGCTGGCTTTCGGCGTGGAAGGTCGACCGTAGATCAACCACTCTTCTAGCTTGAGAAAATGAGGATAGCTTTTCGCCCAAGAAAAAAGGCCGGCGCTGTGTTTGTCGATCTCACAGCGGCCTACAATACTGTATGGCACCGTGGCCTCATCTGCAGGCTACTTTGTCTTTTTCCGGACAGGCACATGGTCTCATTAATTATGGAACTTGTTCATAATTGAAGTTTTCCCCTCAACACAGATGCTGAAAAGTAAAGCAGGTTACGATGCCCTAAGAATGGTGTTACGCAGGGATCAGTCTTGACTCCCTTCTTGTTTAATATCTATACATATAACTTGCCAGTGACAGTTGGTAGAAACTTTGCTTATGCTGATGACCTGGCCATCTTGCGCTATGCAAGCAACTGGTAGGCGTTAAAGAGAACTCTTTCTCAGATCATGGCAACCCTAACATCCTACCTTCGCAAGTGGAAGCTCAAGCTTAGTACAACAAAAACTGTGCCGGCAGCCTTCCATCTCTACAACAAGTAGGCATGACGTGAGCTTACCATCTTTGTCAACGGACCGGCTCTACCGTTTTTGCTAAACCCACTTATCTCAGCATAAAGCTAGATAGGACACTGTCACACTTCATTCATAATTTTAATCGTAACGATGTAATTTATCCCCGTTAAAAGCAATTCGTAGTTTTATTATAAGAGAATAAATGCGGCTCTTTGAGCGCTGTTTGCGATATACGTCCAATTTGTTCTATTGCTCGATACATATATTTTTTTTCTCTCTTTCGCTCGACAGTATGACGTAATATGTTTTGTTCAAGCTTTGCTATCTCGAACGTAGTAGAACATTCGGTAACGATCTCTCCAGGGAGTCCTGGCTCAATCTCGAATTTACGAGAAATTTTACGTCACGTGATTTTGGTTTCTATATAAAGCCGATGCGTAGCGAATTATTATGATAGTTGAGATGTGATTTGAAGACGATTCGAGTAGAAGTAATTGGTTGGGGGCGGAAGGCCCGTAAGTTTTTGTATTGGTCGTCGAGTGTTGAATTTATTTTGCGCCTGTGGTTGGCAGTTGTATTCTACAGAGGTAGTATTATTTGTGTTGATTGAATCAAGTTATAGTGTTGAGTTTGCTTTGCAGTTTGGCAAAGCGTGGAATAGAAGTTTCGTCGGTCGTGATTTTTGTAATACATTTATTGTTATTAGAGACAGTAGTCTCTGTTTGTTGTGAAGAAGAGCCTTTAACGAAATCAATCCGAGCTTTCGTTAAATCGACTGTATAAACCGTCAGGCTCATAGCAAGACTACTTCTTGAGCTGGAATAAAATAAAATTTAGACACAGCTTTGTTTCAGCGCAGGTATTCGGGTTACCTAGCTCAACTGGTCCTTTGGGATTCCCGAACAAAGTTTGTGACAGACACTCACGTTTTGCCGTCACTTAGAGTTACTGCGCAAGAAGTTTAACTTCTCGCGTTGAGCTTTTAAGGCAATTAGCTGGATCAAGTCGGGGTGCGGATGCCTCAGTACTCCGCACAGCCACGATTGCCTTGGTCCATTCCACGGCTGAGTACTGTGCGCCTGTTTGGTGTCGCAGTGGTCATGCTCGCCTTATCGACAAGCCCATTGACGATGCCTTTCGTCTAGCGACCGGCTGCCTGCGGCCCACACCAAAGAACAACTTTTCGATCTTAGCAGGCATCCAAACAATTGAGCTTCGCTGCCAAAAAGCTGTACTATCTCTAGCTCGCCGCCCTTAGGAGCCAGAACACCTCTTATATGAAAGGCTCCTGTCTACTTCGTGGACCGCTGCAGCAACTTAAATCAAGACACCCATTTGTGCCTGCTGCACTGGAATTGCTGAAAAACCTGTCCAGTCAGGCAACACTGTAGCATAATAGGTGGAATATAGAAGGAGTATGGAGTGACAAGAAAACGCTTCTCGACTGCATACATTTATTAAGGATGCTAGCCCAACGTCACCAAAAATTAACTTTTGCAGACCTGCACGGGTCAAGCTTAATCACCTCCGAACCGGCGTTGGTGTATTTTGCTCTGAAAAGCACAAATAGGGTATGGCTTCTACAGCGGCCTGTGAGTGTGGCGCAAAAAAGCAGACGGCTGAGCACGTAATAGCATCTTGCCCCATCTATCACCATCCAAATAGAGCCCTTACTCTCTCAGATGTCAACAAGAACCTGGTGACCTGGCTGAAGGAAACATGTCCGACCATTTAGTGGAACATCTAGCTCCCGTCCATCTTCCCCCAACGAATAAGAAAAACTATTAGTATTAGCCATCGGGGCGCTAATTTGTTCTTATAGCTCGCTAGCACAAAGTTGTTGAATGATTATTTGCAGTTGTGGTGCTGAAATTGTTTTGAAGTTTTGGTGAAGCTTGGAAGCCCATTTTTTGTAAATCGATCAAGTTTTGTTAAATTTGTAAACATATTCTTTATAGTTAGAGACAGTGTTTCTGTCTGTCTGCGGAGAAACATTTTCTAAAGAATCAATTCGAATTTAGCCGAAACTAACGGTACAAAGAACTTCAGTCTTGCAGCAAACTATTTCTTCAGCCAGAATAATAGACACAGTTTTACTTCAGCGCTAGTAGTATTCGGTTCACCTATTTTAACCGGTCTTTTTGTACTCCCAAGTAAAGTTTGTGACATTAGTCAGTACAAAGTTGTTGAGTGATTATTTGCAGTTGTTGCCGCAGTAAATTGCTTTGAAGTTTAGTGAAGCTTGAGAGTCAAGATTCACAAAAATTGATCAAGTTCTGTTGATTTTGTAAATATATTCTTTATAGTTAGAAACAGTAATTTCTTTCTATTTGTAGAAATAGGCTGTTTTTCCAACTAATTCATTCGTACTTGGCCAGAACTTACTGTTTTAAGAACTTCAGTTCGCGGAAAACTATTCCTAGAGCCGGCATATATTAAAATAAACACAGCTTTACTTCAGCGCAAATATTTGGATTACCTACTTCAACCGGCCCTTTAAGATTCCCAGGTAAAGTTGTGACCTATACTTTAACAGTTTTAAATAAAATTTTTTCGCTTGATTGATGCAACGGTTATTATTTCTAATTTCGGAACGGTATTCTAGTCTCTCTTTCAAATCTGTTATAACGCTTTTATCACAGTTTCGTGTGATTGGCGGCGCTGCTTTGGCGCAATGTTGCAAAAATATGGGAGTTGCGAACAAGCACACCGGTGGTATGATAATCCTTATGTTTTTGAAAACTTTTCTCTTTGATTAGAATTGGACGGATGAATTTCTTACTTGGAATTCTACAGAATTTGGTGGTATCAAGAACATCAGATTGCCTGCAAAAAATGTCTGGAAACCGGACATCCTTATATATAACAGGCAAGCAAACTTATTCATTTTATTATATGATGTATGTTGACTTTTTTGTTCGGGCAAACAGAACTAAAGAGTTAGTTTTTTTATTTAAAAACTAGAATTTACTTTTTTCAAACATGAAATTAAAATTTTTCCTCCCCTAACCCAATGATTCCATTCTCAATCAGATAAAAAATCTTTAAGCAAACGTTTTAGCTTAAACCCTCAGATGACTAATAAAACTTAATCTGCATCTGTTCAAATTTAGTTTGTTATCAATTTAACACAATCAAGTTTTTAGTGCGGTGTCATCGTTTGATCAAATGCTACAAACAAACGTTATTGTGCATGACTATGGAAAAGTGGAATGGCTTCCTCCAGGTATCTTTGAAACTACTTGTGAAGTCGACATCAAGTATTTTCCCTACGATGAACAGATTTGCAAGATGAAGTTCGGAGCCTGGACTCACCACGGAAACTTGGTAACTTTCATTGAAAATTTCATGAATACGATATGAAAGTTTTGCTAATATTGGAAAAGAAAAAACTAAATAAAAATGGTTACTGTTGTTTTTATGTAATGTCAAACAATTTAAAAGTAAACACTTAGTACAATACCTAACGTAAAAATTGAATAAACAATGAGGAACAAACAAAAACAAAAGTTTGAAACTCAGAAAAAGTCCAGCAAGCGTCTACTCAATTTAAAATACGGTAGCGGGCGTGCATTCTTCGCAAATTAACAAAAAGTTGACTTCATTGTGGATTGACTCTATTGGTGGCTTTATGTGGTGAGATGTAGTCACGAAGGCAAAACGAGTTTGATTGTTATAATTATTTCAATTTAAATGTGAACTGTTAGTGTTACCTCTATCCAGCAAAGCAAGATTCTTGTTAATTTCACTGCATTTATAATAAGTAATTTTTATTTTTTTTTATTTTATCTCTATATTTATCCTCCTGAATCATAGGAAAGCGACGGAAACGCTATACATAGGGCAAGCAATTACCCCTACCTGCTTTTGGAGATACCAAGATATTGCTTCCGCTTGAAATTTAATAGAGATATGACTTAAATTTAGTACTGCTTTCCAAGACCACCAAGCAGGGGAAAGAGTCGTAAAATGCCTTTCTCAAGAACACAATAGAATGGCGCGAGTAGATTTTGAACGGAGACCATGTCAATCACAATCTCGGTGCTCTAACCACTCGACCACTCAACCACGTTGAACATAACAACGAAACAATTTTTCAAAGAGAGAAAGAGAAGAATATTAATTTATATTGAAATAAAACGATCAATAAACTCCATTAATGTACAATGTTAAAGGTTCACAAACTTGATGTTATATTCAGATTAATTTGACATTGTCGCAAGATGATGCTCAAAACGACAGTTACACACCAAGCGGGGAATATGAGTTCATTTGTGAGTCGTCGTTTGTTATATTGTGAAGTTTGTGTCTAACCGAGTTTCAATAACAACTTTTATTAAACTACAAATAACTACAGATCAAAAAAAAATCTTTATCGCTCAGTCTCGCTTTACTTGAAGACAATGCTCTTATGGTATTGTTGCTTGTAAAAAAACTTTAATTTTTTGTTTTTAGCAATGCAAGGCAAACGAACCTCTAAATTTTACAACTGTTGCATTGATCCGTTTGTTGATATTACCTACTATCTGCATATTAAGAGAAGGATTTTGTATTACGAATTCAATCTAATCCTTCCGTGTCTTTTAATCTGCTTTCTCACTATTCTAGTCTTTGTTCTTCCCGCCGATGCTGGGGAAAGAGTAACTTTAAGTAAGTTGTTATTTCCTTGATTAACAAGGATAAGTAACAGCAATCAAATAAAGTTTTTCTAAAAAAATGTTCAGAAGGTTCAACAAGACAAATATAACGGTAAGATAAATTATTAAGGGTAAAATATGTTAAGTATAGTTTTTATTAATTTTTTAATAACAGTAGGCTATTTTTATCCAAAGTAACAAACGATATAATGTATTCATCTGATTGTAAGCCGCGGCTTACATTGTTTTCTGCTTTTATTTTGTGCGGCTTACTTTCAAAGGCGGTTTACAATCAAGGGCGTTAACAATTTTTTTATCGCAGCATTTTAGTAAAAATAAGAATCACACAAAGTGTAACGACCTTAGAAGTGAACATTCTTAACACTCGCTACGAATTGAAACTATTGAAGCGCAACTACCATCGAAAAACTAGGTTAATTACCGATAGTTTTTATTGTTTGAACATTGACTTCTAAATAATAGTACCGGTTTCGAAAGATGTCGTTAGAAATTCTTTCGATGTATGTGGTATAACGACTTGTGATGCAGCAAAAATTCATTGTCTAGAAAATGGTAATACTACCGATGATCAAAGTGCTTTTAAAAGCATAATTGAAGATCTAAACGTTATTATTGATGATGGCATTAATGTGTGAATCTGACGCTAAGTAAATTCCTGATCAAATACTTTTGTGCTTTCTTAAATACGATAGATTTTAATGGAAATTCATAAGTTAAAGAACTTAAGTTTTACAGTTGTAAGTGCGGCTTACTTTCAAGGGCGGATTATAATAATTTCCTATTGCCATTTCGTGTGGTGTACTTTCAAGGGCGGTTTACAACCTAATAAATACGGTACTGTAGAAAGAGCCAAACACCTACAAGATCCTTCTTTGCCACAAAAAATATCTGCCAACTAAAAAATTACTAAAACAAATTTTCAAAACATCATGATCCAAAATGTTATTGTAACGTAGTATGACACCAAAATAATAAAAAAAGTGAAAAGCTTTCTTAAAAATTTGAAATTGTTTTTGAAATATTCGTAAAAACACCTCAAAACGACCAAATAAATCGCTTTAGTTTTGTTTTTATTACAAAATTATACTGCATAATCAACCGAAGCAAATTTTTTTTAATTGCTTTTTATTAAAATTATTTCAACAGTCTTTTTTACAGTAAAACTCATCTTCGGAGATACTATCTTATTCAAATAATGAACTATTTGAATTAGAAGCTTTGCTTTCTGATAAGTTTTACAGTCGAAGCAGACTATTGGGATAATTTAATTGAAATGTAATTTTAAAGAACTTGGTTTCTGATAATTATTCACAACTGCTTCGACAACTAAAATCATTGATCACCCTACTGAAGACCAATAACGACTTGCATTAATATTTGTTCATTATAAGTTTGTGTATTTCTGATTTACTTTATAAATTTTTAGCAATCACCGTTCTATTAGCACAAGTTGTCTTTTTACAACTGGTAAACGACAGCCTCCCTCCCTCCGAGGATATTCCTCTTTTAGGTAAGCTTGACAAGTCATTTGTTATTCGCGATGCTATATTCCAAGCACAATTAGGATGAATAAGGAGTAGATTAGGTACACTTAGAAAGACTGAGACAAACGTTTAAGCATTATTGTGATCTGCTTTTGGCAATGCCGGGATATTGCTGCCCGATTGACATTTTTGTTTATTTTTTAATACTTTTTAACTTATTAATATTAGTGTAATTTAACCCTACTTGTTGAGACCGCCAAGCAGAAAAAAATACGTGCTTTTATGGAGGACACAACAAAATATAAAAACAGGATTTGAACCGAAGTCATGACAAACTTAAAGTTTTGTCTTTGTTTGACTTTGCAAAGACATCAACAAAAATAAATACTTTTGTCGTTTTGAAAGAATTTGTGCCAAATATCCTTTTAAAAAACACGATAACACAATGTCCAATTTTAGTAACGGAGTGAACAAAAAACCTCTCGTTTCTTAACCAATCTACACAGCAATGTCTCAGCTTGGAAAACCTTTGCAAAAATTTTTCAAAAGAAGCACAATGTTTTCGCAGTGAAATTCTTCGCTTTGAGTATCATCATGGTGACAATGTCAGTGGTGGCTTCAGTTGTATCGTTGAACTTCCATCACACCAATGCTGCCAACGCCAACGAAATGCCCCACTATGTAAGTGCTTATATTAACGTGGGAAGAAACAGAATATCGATTATTTAAAACATAATTTCACCAAATCATGTGCTGCAATATTGTCATAATTTTATTACTTATTTTAAGTAAAAAGAGCGAGTTAAACAAACGTTTGATAAGATGGAATATATATTATTAGCTTCTTACATTTTTCTAGTCAAATCTTCGATGAAACATCATTTCGGTTTTGATGATTTCGGATTTGACCTTTGTTTCTGCCTATCCATATTTATTTATTTTAATTCCACTTTTAGCTCAGCTAACAAACTAATATTTAAATGCTACCTATTTTCAAAATTATGATGAATATTTTATTATTTTTTATGAATGCCAACAAATCATTAATTTGAATTTTTGTTGATGATGTAGATACGGTGGACATTCTTGTATGCTCTTCCAAAGTTACTCCGGATGAAGAGACCAGGAGCTTGCAGTAACAGGAGAAAATTTCTTGATAAACCTGAGGAAGAAAAAAATACTAACAATGGAAGATCTGAAGAGCTACCTTTAATGGTAATTCCAAATCTATAAAAATATCTCTTCGATTCATTTTCTAAATATCGCAAACCGGAGAAAAAAAATCACTCAAAGTTTTTTCATACTTTTTAAAGTAATCTACTAATTACTTTGATAAAATTCGCAACTAATGTAATTGATTAGCCCGATAAGTCTCTACTTGAATACGTTACATATGAATAAATAACGTACCATTAGCAGAAAATCTGGTCACAGAAAATGTTTCTACAAACTAGCCTAAAACTAACAAAAACATGGGAACAATTTGGGCTGATATAAAGCCTACAAAGTTTTTCCAGAATATTTTTAAAAATTAGTTTAACAAAAAAATTGAAAATTGAAAATTTTATTGATTTTAAAACAACATTTGTATTCATTTTTACCAAAAAATTGACAAAATCTTTAATTTTTTTATTTTCATAAATAATATGGTGCAAAATTCTTATAGTAAATGTTGTTTACAGTGACTTTGATGTAAAAATCTGAAAACTTTTTTTAACATGATATCATCGGTTACGACAAAAATTTTTGCACCGTTAAATCGTCAATATTTTTTAAAGGTCGGAAAGGAAATGCAGCGTAGGAACGGAAACCAACCAGTTCAATTTACGAGAGAAACTATTCTAGACGACGCTAATAGGTTTGTCCAGTTTATATCCCAAAATTGATCTACAGCTAGCTGAATTCTTACTGCTTAACCCTACGTTGGTCACGTGGGATTTTCAAACATGGTTAGTCACGTGGGGTGCCTGCGCACTTCAATACAAAAAAAGTATATAGGGTCAATCATACAACTTTTTCACTGGTTCAAGATATATTTACAAACAAAATTAAGCATTTTGACGTTTGTGTAACCAGATTTATGGAAACAATACACTATAGATGTCCCATATGGGAGTTTAAAACGAAACTATTTAATACATAGTCTGGATAATACTCATTCACTTCTGCATTATCTTCTTCACCTTCACTGTCAAATTGAAAAACATTTTCTATCTCATCTTCATCAAATAAACTCTCCACTTCTACTTCATCTAACATCTTCCGTATTCTTGCCGTCTCTGCATCATAATTCAACATATTTGCGTTAGTCACGTGGGTTTTTCGACACCCCAGAAGGCAAAAAGGCGGTGTACCTCGGAAGATAATTGCTACACAACTATACTACAACTGGTATGCTACACCCTCAATGAGTTAGGAAAGTACCTGGAAAGATATAGAGAAGAAAATTTTAATATAGAAATTATGAGCATTTAAAAAAAATTGGGGTGTTCAAACACGCCACGTGACCAACGTAGGGTTAAGAATATGCTTCTCAATCATTTTCGACTCAAATACCCAGCGTGGAAAAGATCGCAATCACAAGGATGAGAAGCACGACTAAAAGCTTGAGAAAAATACTGTAACATTGGTAATGGTTTGTCTGCTTGGGTCTTAGCATCGCCTAAAATTAATGTAGCTGAACAAAAATGCTTAATGAACCTTTAACGATTTGTGGCAGCATGGTCGAGTGGCTAAGAGCGCCGTGATCGTAATCGAAACGGTTTCGGTTCAAAACCTCTCGCGCAATTCTGTTGTGTCATTTGGAAAGACACTTTACGAGAAGTTCTAAATTTCAGATTTTGGCCTCTCAAGGGGCACGTCGTGTTAATTGCTTGAAGTTGACTTTTGTATAGCCCTTCCGACGCTTGCAAGTCAGGAAGATAAATATAGAAATAAACAAAAAATTGAAGTTGTGAATTGTCAACTACCGGTTGGCCGATCAACAATTTGCTTTAAGAGAATTACAGTTCTGAGTTTAACGTTATGGTTACTGTCCGCTTATGACAAAAACGATACTTTATATTTAATTTTCCTTTGGTTGGCGGTTCTATCTAGCAGCTCTAAGTTTTAAGTTAGGCTATCCGTTAAGCACAAACTAAAAAAATAAAAATTTCAAGCGGACGGTAGATTAATATCTAGTCATTTTTGGAAGCAAGTCGTTCGGATTGATCGCTTGACTGTAGTCTTAAGTATTTTGCCTGCGTGGTTGTTCTCCGAGTTATGGAGAGAGATAATAAGGATAAAGATATGATGATTTTAACCCTGTATTTGCCCTTTCTATATCTTTTACAAGGAATTTAAACACAACTTTGACCAGGCTACGTTGAATTTTAAAAAGAGCAATTGTATTTTGACTAAATACTTTTCTGATCCCACAGAGAAATGAAGAAAATATTAGAAGAAGTTAAATTCATCACGGATCGAATGCACAGTGAGGATGATGATGAAAGAAACGCCCTGGAATGGCAATTTGCTGCCACAGTCCTTGACAAGTAAATTGAAGAATAATCTTTTTTTAATAAAAACAGAATTTTATAATGTAACAAAGTTAATTAAAAATGACTCTAGAGTTTGAAAGCTTTTTTAGATGGTACCAAGAAAATAATTACTTTGAACAATAGCAGTATAGTCCTCACAAACTTCAAACGTAGCTGTACAAAATGAAGGGCCAGGAAGAGTAATTGTTTTATCTCTTCTCCCCGAATCTTATTCACTTAAAACAAATTTCGGCCACAAACAGGTCACTGATTATGTTTGACGAGGCGTGAGTTGCACATCAAAAAGAGTTTTTTTGAGCAGAAAAAAGTTTTTATTTTTATCTCATGCAACATATTTCAATGTGTTGTAGACGAGACTGCATTAACAATAAAAGTATATTTTTATGGCCAAAGGTCATTTTACTATAATTAATTTATTTGGACACTTATAAAAAAAGCTAATGTACACTATGTACAGTAGTTATATTTGAACTTCATGTGGGGTTAAGTAAAATCTTGATTCGGGCAATCTTCGTATGAAATTCGGGCAAAATTGTTTGCCTTTCCAAGCATTTTGCTCTGTGTACATATGACATCAACAAAAGATTATTAATAAACGTCAAAGCTTAAATACGTAATTTGGTAGAAATTTTTTAAATGTCGAATTAATGTTGATGCAGTCGTACTCACGAATTATCATCGTCATCATCATCATCATCATTATTTTTAGGAAAAACATTGAGTTAGTTCAGTGTGTTTCCTTTGCCGGTTTGTCCTTTTGGGGTTTCGGGGGCACCAGCTCGAGTTGGGATCTTCCAGCATCCGGATCTCCTGCAACTAGCGGCAATTTCGCTAATGGAATTCCAAGACGTAACCATGCCAGGTCTTCAACATAATTCCGCCAGCGAGTTCTGGGTCACCCTCTAGGCCTTTTGCCACTTGGAAGAGCATCCATTACTTGCTTTGCTGTTTGCTCGTGGGACATTGGTGTCACATGGCCATACCAGCGCAGTTGAGATCGTTCTATGAGGAGTAGTGGCGGTTCGTTGTTGAGAGATTGACGAATATCAGTGCTTTTAACCTTGTCAAGTAAGGATAAATCTCTGACTTTTCGCAAGAAACTCATTTCGGCCGCCTGTTCTCGGAATCTCATTCTTTCGGTCATTAGCCAACACACATGGCTATAGGTGAGAATAGGAACAAAAACTCATCTGAAAATAGAAAGCTTTGCTTTTGTACACAGCTCTCGTTTCAACTCAACTGATTGGTAAAGCTGGCACACTACTGCACTTGCTTTTCCAATACATGTGTCCAGTTCATTTTCCTGTCTACCATCCAGGGTTGCGGAGTCGGAGGCTTTAGGAAGGAGTCGGAGTCGGAGTATTAAGAAGACTAGGAGTCGGAATCGGAATATTTTATCCGACTCCGACTCCTCTTGTCCAATTTCTTTATATATTAGTGATGCTAACCGAGCAACCGCGGCCGCGCGCCAGTGGAGTGCAGTGCAGTAATCTTTTTAAGAGAACCTTGCCGCGTATCCGCAACACAGCGTGCGACTCATAAAAAGTTTACATTTTAATTTGTAAGCAAATAGTATTTTGCGTAATGCTATGCTCGGAGAGCCAATTTAGTTGCTTTCCTTTCTTCAATCCAATGACAGGAAGCAAATGCCAGGTGCATAATCAATTTACTATCCTAAGCAGCCTCTTTCTATAGTACAGTGGTACCTTGACATACGAGTTTAGTTCGTTCCGTGACCGAGCTCATACCTCAATTTACTCCTATGACAAAGCGAATTTTTTCATTGAAATTAATGTAAATGCCATTAATCCGTTTCAACCACCAAAATGCCTCCCCATTTTTTATTTTTGACGTGTCTTTAAATAAGTACTTCCTCCAACAGAAGCGAGTGTTGAAAGTCTGTTTTCATCACTAAGGCTTATCAGAACAGACCAAAGGGCTGCAATAAAGAAGAAATTTACAGAAGCAATTTTGTTTTTACGAGCAAATTATTAAATTAAAATTTTTGAAAATTAAAACTTAGTCTTCTTGCTCTATTCTTTCAAAAAAATATCAACCAAAAGTTTAGAACCAACGTGAATTTTTTAATAATCTCCTAATATGAATGTCAATAAACGGCAGGGAGCCTGCATGTTCAGTCTCGTATAAAATTACAATAATTGAAATATTCATGAGATAGACCCCCTTTTATTTTGTTTATAAAATCCGACAAAATTCACATATATATTTTTACTATCAATATATAATCATGAATTACTGTGAAGAAGATGGACTCCATGCCATCAAACTAATGGCTGAAGTTTATTTGAGAGAAATAAGGATGAGCTTATTATTGGTATGGAAATGTCAACATTTTTCTCTGGAGTTTCTTTATAAGCAATGAGTGATTCAGGAAAATTCTAAACTTAGTCGCATTTTATTGTTTTTCTTGTAGTCTATAATTGTGGGTTTAAATTTTTAATTTTACATATGGTTTTTTTGTTTCTTTTGCTTTTATAAACTTTTGTTTTCAAATTTTCATTGTCAATAAATTTCATAGCTATTTCTAACATTTGTAAACATTTTTACAATTATAAAATTTTTATATTTACGTTTTGACCTCATTACCTACTGATAAAAACAGAACTAAGGCACCTAAAACAAGAAGCACCAGACTCCAGTTTTGCTCTTGTTAAAGCTCGTCAGTGATGCATACCTCATTGAGTTTTGAACCGACTGGATGTAGTCTTACTCTCAGGAGACAACACTCAGGGTCTAGTCCTACACCCAGGCCCTACACAAGTCATTAATTGTATTAACATTAAGGTTTGTCGTGGGTTTGATTTACCATGGGAAAAATAATAACTGTAAAATTGACTAGAAATAACATCATGATTATCCATAAAATACTTTGATGTTCAGAAAATGTGATAAGCATTAAGTATAGAATACATATTTAGTTTCAAGTTATGTATGCCATTTCGAGTTAGTTTTCTAAATGTGATTTGTATTAATGTTTCATTCAAAAACAGTAAGAATTATAGTTAATGGGTTGTATATATTATAATTATAGGGTGTCCATAAAGTCTCTTTACAATTAAAAAAAATTATTACAAAGTGAAATGATGAGATATCGTAATTAGGATTGTTTTATGTTAATCAGTATTTCATAAAGTTTTTATTGACACTAAAATTTATTGTTTCAGATAAAATTTCTTAATTAAAATTTCTTATGTTTAATGATTGAGTTATATGAACTGAACCCCCATAAAATGACTATTCCTCAAGAAAAAGCGCAATGTATATTCTGGTTCATTGAGACAAAATCAGATGTTCAGACCCAGCGAAACTACAAAAGTAAGTATGGAAAAGACCCACCATCACGTCCTTTAATTCGTTTATGGAACAAGAAATTTATGGAAACAGGGACAGTGTTCGATACAAGGAGTGGGCGACCAAGAACATCTGAAGAAAACATCGAGCGTGTAAGGCAAGCCTTTCAACGTTCTCCTATGAAGTCCATCCGTACTGCTGCCAGACAATTGGAACTACCACGTTCAACAGTGCACAAAGTCCTACACAAGAATTTAAGTTTGTATGCTTACAAAGTGCAAATGTTCAGCCAAACGACATGCCAAGACGAAAAGAATTTGCAGTGAACATTCTGCAACAAATTTCTGAGGATGAAGCATTCCTCAAGCAAGTTTGTTTTGGTTATGAGGCAACTTTTCATGTCTCAGAAAAGTTAAACAAACACAATGTAAGAATTTGGAGATTGGAAAACCCCCATGCGAGTAGAGAACTTCAGCGAGATAGTCCAAAAGTGAATGTTTGGTGTAGAATCATGTGCAATCGAATAATTGGGCCATATTTTTTAACGAGGCATCAATTACTGCAGATGTCTACCTTGACTTTCTGACCAAATATGTGGCACCACAACTGATTGACTTTCAACCAACCATCATATTCCAGCAAGATGATGTACCACCACACTGGGGACTGCATGTTCGTGAGTTCCTCAATGAAACTTTTCCCGACCGATGGATTGGAAGGAATGGACCGATTCCATGGCCACCACGTTCACCAGACATCACTCCCCTGGACTTCTTTCTTTGGGGTTACGTAAAGGATATTGTGTATCGAACAAAAGTACGGGACATGACTGACTTAAAACAAAGAATTTCCAATGCCATTGCAACCATTGATGAGGCTATGCTACAATGAACATGGCAGGAAATTGAGTACCGTCTAGATGTGCTTCGTGCAACTCATGGTGCCCAAATAGAAGTGTATTAAATAGAGTAATGATATTTTTAATTAAATGTTTAGAAGTGTATTAAATGTGTCAATAAAAATTTTATGAAATACTGATTAACATAAAACAACCCTCATTGCGATATCTCATCATTTCACTTTGTAATAATTTTTTTTAATTGTAAAGAGATTTTATGGACACCCTGTATAACAAAAAAACATGTATTAAAATAGTTCCAACAGATTGCTTCGCCTGTGGGGCTTATCAGGGAACACAACAATTAAAAAAAGCAATATTATTTACGTTGAAAGAAATAAAATAAGCAAAAATTAAAAGTTAAAATAAATTTTTAGGCTTCAGATGAAAATTTGCATCTTAGAAAAATAGCGCAACCAAAAGTTTTGGTTTAAACAATTATTTTACTCAAGTTAGTGATTAATTAACAAATAATTACTTTTGTTACGAGATATTAAAACAAAACATGCTGTAATGTTGCGCATACTTGTAGATGTATTAAATTTGGCCAAGGTGCCGAAAAGATTAAAGTGTAAAAAAGTTTATGGATCATTAGTGAAGAGCAAGTGTTATACAAAATTTTTTTTATACTGTATTAGTGTGGATCATTCGTTAAGAGAGAGTGTTATAAAAACATTGTTTTATAAAAAGATTCTTTTATAACACTTTCTTTTAACTAATGATCCATAAACTTTTCTACGCTTTACCGGTAATCTTTTCGGCAGCTTGGCCTTACAGGTGAAACAGTCTGTTGAAATTATTTTAATAAAATGTTTTTTTTAATATTTGTGTTTTGGTAATCGGGAATAATCGTTCTGATTATTGAAGCCATTGAGCACTCTTCTGAAGAGCACCAGTAATTTGCAGTTATATACATCTACTGACTATTGAAGAGTATATACACTCATATATATAATTTTTTAAAGTAAATATCTTTTTTTGTTTTTAAAAAAATCTGACTTATACTAGGGAGTCGGAGTCGGGAGTCGGAGTTGTAATCAAAATTGAAGTCGGAGTCGGCATTTTAGAAATTCTAAGAGTCGGAGTCGGATCTTAATCTTCCGACTCCGCAACCATGCTACCATCACTTGAAAAGGTGACTCCAAGATACTTAAGCATTTCCGTCTGCTGGAGAGTTACTCGATTTGTTTAAAAGAACACTGGACAGAGTGCCTTGACAAACACATGATCTCAGTTTCGCCATACTAATTTTCATTCCAGCATCCAAGCATGCATCAGAAAACCGATCAAGTGCATATTGGAGATCACTTTTGTTCAAGTTTAGCAATGTAAGGTCATCTGCAAACAGCAGGCGCCTAACATTATACTACCCAAATATGACGCCACTACTGAAGAAACTGTCTTTGTCTATCTTGTCCATGTTTATAATAAATAGAAGAGGAGAAAGAACACACTCGCAGTCCTGTCGTAGTCCAAGACTGACAATAAAAGGCTTTGTTTTCATGCCATTGACATGAACACAGACTTCTGACTGTTTGTACAACGATTTGATAGCAGCTGATAGCTGACCTTCACGTCATACTTCAGCAGTACTGCCCATAGCTTGTCTCTTGGAACACGGTCAACCGCTTTTTCAAGGTCTACGAAGCATAAATAGACCTCTTCGGCATATTTCCACGATTTCTCAAAAACTTGCTGAAGCAAAAATCTGGTCCATGGTGGATCTTCCAGGAAGAAATTCGCATTGTGCATCTTAAAGTTAAGGTTTGACTTTTTCATAACATTTTTTTCGAGGCACTTTGCATATTACGAATCAACATCATCAAATTTGATAACCTACTCTTAATGATCAGCTAACAAGTTTTTTTAGGCAACTCTTTTTTGCAAGTATGCTTGCAAAAGAATAGGATGGTTAAGCTTGCTGCTCCTGCAGAAAGATAGCCTATTTTTTAAAATTTGTAAAACTTGGTTAGAAACTGTCACAGAATGCGAAAATGGTTAAAACTTTTTTTATTATTACTTGATAATAAAAGTAAATAAGTGTTGTTTAATGGGAAAGTAGAAGGACCTTGTTTAGTTACAACATTATTTTTTCAACTTTCAAACTGTTTAAAACGCTGCTCCTTTGATGGAGAAGATATGTTTAAAATTCTTTCGCAGGCCACATGTGGCTTGAGGGGCTGGTTTTGGGCCACCCTGCAATAGAATACGCTACTTACCGCTGCACAATCAGAGTTTTCATTTTGTATCATTCTATTTCTATGCGATAACATGGTCTACGCATATTTTTGGCAGATTTTGTCTTTACGTTTTCACAATATATTTGGTGCTGGCTACACTTTTAACACTTGGTTTGGGGCAAGCTTTCGAACATAAACCAACAATTTAAACTTCCATTTCAACTCGAGCGAGGAACCGAAGATGGCCTGCTCCGAATAATGAACCGAACCTTTTTGTATTTTTAACACTGGTAGAAATTTTTTTAACAAATGACGATTTGCAAAATTTTTTGTTTGTACGGTAGGCTACTAACAAAACCTATTTTTTTGTACATGGTGTACATGGTGGACTAAAGCATATATCGTCCCAACGTACAATTTATTGTGCCTTGTTCGTTGATATAAAATTATGCTCGTGTTTAGCAATGCGAAAATAAAACGTCTAACTTGTGTGAAATGGTCAAGTGCAGATAAAGTAGTTAAAGTCAATCAGTTTTATTTTGTCATCAAACAACATTGCCCAGTACAAAATATGAAAATAAAACCAAAAAAACAACAACAATAAACAATTAAAAAATAAAACAAGTACATAGTATATAATAAACCAATAGTAACAGAATAGAAATTAAATGTGTTGATTGATAACGGGAAAGCTGCGAATGGACCTCCTCGGTCTTCGAGTCAAGCAGCCACCCTTCAAACTTAAAATCAGAAACATAAAAGATAAATGCGACGACATCCAGATGTTACAGGACAATTAGAATTAGAATTGAGTGGAGAATTAGAAATTTGTCAAATTATTAAATAGTAACAAAAATGATTTTAATTTAATCTTATAAGAAGCTTTTAGAAGTTTTTGAATTGTTTGCGGAATGGAGTTCCATATCTTAACACCTTGATATTTAATATTTCTTAGTATTCTGTTTATACGATATAATAGTTTGTACAAATTATACGGGTTTACTGAAGTTCATGTTGAACGGTTGGATATTTAACATGATTTGTTAAAATAATCGGAGAGGAAAGAGGAAAGTTACTGTTCATATAGTCATGGACTATTTTAGCAGTTTTATATTTATATAAATCAAAAAGTTTTAGTATTTTCAGTTTTGCATAGAATTGTGTAGTACTCTCTAAAAATGCCCTCCGCCTATCAGTTTCACCGCTTTATTTTGAATAGAAGCAAGTTTATGCAAGTAGTTGGGAAACGTGGAACCCCACGCCACCAGTCCGTAAAGTAAATGAGGATGAAAAAGTGAATAATATAATTTGAGAAGAGCATTTTGGGGTAGAACATGCTTTAATTTATATAAGATATCAACGGCTCTGGATAACTTATTGGCTATAACATTTAGATGGAAATTTAATTTTGAGTCAATAAATAGCCTACTCTTAAGTATCTAACGTGGTTTTTTAACGTAATTGGTGAGTTGTTAAGCATTACAGAGAAATCCGTTACATTTGAATTGATTTTAGGTGAAATGATTATGACATTTATGACATTTTTGCTGATTTATAGTTAATTTATTTGAATTACACCAATTACACAGTAGAGACACTTTTTGATTTTGTTTTTATTGAAGAATTTTGGGGTTTGAATGAGAAAGCAGAAGACAAATATCATCAGCAAATAGTCGTGGAGCACTCTGGACAGCATTAGGAAAATCATTTACCTTCAATAAAAATAGCAATGGGCCGAGTGTTGATCCTTGCGGTACCCCATTACCGTTTAATCGAATCGTAGAGTTTGAGTATTATTTAATGATACAAATTTATGTCTTTGCAAATAGGAGTCAAGTAATGTATCAACTGGACGACGAAGTCCATAATGGTGTAACTTCTTACAAAGAGCTTTATGACAAACTGTATCAAATGCTTTTTTTAAATTTAGAAAAAAAGATAGCTGTAAACTGGTTTTTATTAATATTATCATATGTAGATGTTACTGTGTTAAGAATGGCATGAGCTGTGGAGATACCTTTTTGAAATCCATATTGTTGAGGGCTAAGCACACCATGCTTGCTTATGAAGTAGGTAATGCGTTTAAAGACTATTTTTTTAAATATTTTAAAAAAACATGTAAGCAAGGAGATGGGTTTAAAATTATTTGTTTAAATGGTGTCTCCCTTTTTGGAAATTGATATTACTTACAAGTAAAATTATAATTGATTAAAATCAAAAAGGGGCTGATGTGAAAGGTGCAATTTTAAGTAAGCAGGTATTTTATCACGATTTACAGCTTTGTTCACGTTGAGAGAGAGAATAGTATTAACAGTTTTAGTAATTTTCGCAGCTTTAAAATACATAGATTCAGCAACTCGTTTTGTAAGGTACGTCTGAAAATGATTACCCTGATTAGTTAGAACACTATTAGCTAATTTTTCCCCAATAGTGCGCAAGAATTCATTAAATTGATTCGCCTGTTTTGCTTGATTGTCTGATGCAAAATCATGTAGATCTTGTGCATTGTTGCAGGATTTGCTCTTTTGGGGAAGCAGCATCTTTATGATATCCCAAGTTTTTTTGGGTTTTCTCCGTTGGTATGAAGCTCATTTTCAAAACATAATTTTTTAAAAATAGTTTTCATTTTTGTCAATTTATTTAAATATTGTTTATAATAACTTTTTTGAGAATTATTACCACTCAAAAAATGAGTTTTAAACAGAGCACGTTTTTTTTTAGAATAGAAACTAAAATGGATTTAGTTATTCACGGTTTTTTAAGTTTCTTTAGCTTACAAAAAAATTTTTTACTGAAGCATGCTTTTCAATAACTTGCTAAACAATACGTGTAAATTCGTTGAATATTTTATCACAATTGTTATTACAATGTCTATCTTGTTCGCAATGATTACATCACTAGCAAAAAATTTTGTTTCAAGTTATATTTATTAAGTGCCACAAAAATTGAAACAACAAGTAATATAATCTAGTGGTTCTCAAACTTTTTCGTGGTGGCAGGCAAGAATAAGAATTAGATCATAAGTTTAATTAGGCAACTTTTAACCGCATTTTATGCACGTAAAGACTAAAGGAGCATCACTTCCAACGAAAAAGATTAAGAAAAAGATTAAGTGGATTCGACCAACGATCACCCTGAAAATTTAAAATTAAAAAAAAACTGTATAGCCATATTTTATTTATGTTTTAAAAATCCTTTACAGGCAACTATGAAGAGAATATACAAGGAAAATAAAAATTTAAATGTATAATTTTGCCCCACGACCCACCACCAAATTTATATTTTCGGAGGCCTTCCATTAAAAACTACTGACGTATTTGTAAAGTGACGACAAAGGTAAAAAGTTGCTCAATGCAAAGAAACAGATTCCTTTAAAAGTAACAAAGTTATAACTAGTTTTGTATGGAAAAAAAAAATCTTCTTAAAACAAAACATTTCAATTAGGATCGGCGTTAAAAATAACAGAACTTAATTGAAAAAAATCATCTCTGCACAAAGCATAAATCAGGTTGCAATCAACATTCAGCCACGCAGGACACCATGAAATGCTTGTTTAATTTGGTTGCGGCAGAACAAGTTTACGTAAAACGTACTTGCTTTAAGTGGAGGTATTTTTTCAACATTTCGAATCACTGTTGACAAAATAATAAAAATTCAAGCTAGGCAATGAAAAATACAAAAATGTTGTACAGACAGTAAAATTACAAATATCTACTGTAAGCGTCACAACTAGATTTATTAAATAACGTTGACAAATCTATGCTATTTTGTCAGTTTGACGGGATAACATAGAAACTAGGGGTGGCAAACCTATAGCATGCACCAAAAATTTTTTGATCCGAAATTTTATTTAAATGTTACATTTGAGCAAAATATCTAAACAATTTAAATTCAATTAGTTATTTTCATTGACTGACAAACATAAATGAACCGATAAAGGCAAAAATAACGGTAGGCTCTAACTTAGCAATCTCAATTTTGTTAAACTGTGCCTTTTAAAATCACCCTTTAGTAGGATTATTTACGTCTGATCATTCTTATGATGCCACAAACCAAAACTTTTATTAATTGATTAACGTCACATTACTCAAATCTATAATTCTTTATTGTTCTTTTTTGTTAATTGTCTTGTTCCGAGACAAATATGTGATAGTCGCTAGTTTAATATGAAAAAAATTGGAAGAAATTACAAGTCTACTTTTAAAAGATATGCTTTATAGAAATAAGATTATAAATTTAATTAGTAATTTGTTTACATTTTGCTCCCTGTAACTGGCACCTATTAACTTGCTAAACATATTATTTGCAATATTTTGGCACGTTTGCAAAGGTTCGCAACCCCGGGCATAAATTCAACGATGCCACTAAAAACCGCAAGGGTCGTAGGAGAGCACGCCCCCGCAAACTTAAAGGCGACACGACATTGTCAGATGTTTTTTAATTTCCTGTGCGTATCAGCCTTGTTGCAACTAAAATCTTCATTAATTTTATATAGAACTTCTGGTGACATCTGACAGTGTCGTGTACGGAGCAATTCAAAATTTTCTTACAATAAACACATTGTACAAGCGAAAAAATTTTAAAAAAAGATGCAAACTTTGAAGGGGCAGTTCAACATAATTAGAAGAAACACGAGCGTCTGTTTAAACTGAAGCAGCAACAACATAATGTTTATGATTTCACAGAGTTGATTTTGACTTGAACTACCCACAACACTTGTGGCCGATTACGTGATGAAAAATGTCTTTAAAAATTGAATTCTGAACAAGCATGACAGCGCATGTTTTGGAAAAACTAAACGATTTTAAATGAACGTTATACGTGCAAAGAGATTCCAGAACAACACAGCGATAAATATACGGCGTATCTTATAGATCAGTCGTCCTTCTCCAAACAGGCGATCCGCTATTGATTTGTTGTGATATCCCCGCGTCATGGTTCGTTTAACTTTAATCCAAGCACGTCGCGAACCACATCTGGGAGATCTTGCTTGCACGTGACCAGCTGGTTGAAAATTCCAAGCGCCTTCCGTAAGGTCGATTCCAAATTGATGTTTCCGGCCAGTTCGTTTATATGCTGAGAAAAAAGTCAACAACTCGAGATCATGTAGTCACATGACGAGGTCACACATGGCAAAAAAATGGCAATCCTAGGTAAAAACGGTGAAGAGAATAAAACGCGGCGGTAAGGGTTAGCAGTCCCGTTTCTAAAGAAGGAGTTATGGGTGAACAATGGGCGATGATGAGTAGTTGCCGATGAGAGCGTACCACAAAAGTTAAGCGATACCTCATAAATGGGAGCGAACATCGATAAAAGAAGGGGGAGAAGGGACGAAGATGACCCGATCTTGATCTAGGAGACGCCAGCCAAGTATGAGATAAAAGTGGTCTAGGCTTGACCAATCCTGAAAAGACGTAATACAAGGAAGGTGCTCTTCACATTGCAGCGTAGATGAAAGAGATCACAGCGGCAGTGCGAGGAAAGAGAATTCCTGAAAGGACATTGCGGAATTTAACTTTGAAAGAGACTAAATTGGATACAGGCCTTTAAGTGGTGTAAGGGAGATAAGCGCTAGGAGAAAATGAGAGACCCAAAAAAACCGATTATATTGTTCAAATTGTAATCTAAGAAAGCACTTCACCTTAAATTAGTAGCTTCACAGTTAAAAAATTTAAAACGTAGACACGCAGACTGTTGTGGTCGCCGGAGACACAGGAGCGCCTTATCAGGGGCAAACAAGGTCACTAAAGGTTTGTGATCGGTAACCACAATGAACTTACGACCGTACAGAAACTGATGAAATTTCTTTAAAGCATACACTAAGGATAGTGCTTCTTTCTGTATTTGGCTGTAGCGTTTTTGTGTCGCCGATAAGATTGAGAATCGGACGCTCGCTTCCGTCTGCAAAGCGATGAAATAATACAGCTCCAATTCTGCATTCTGAGGTGTCACAAGATAAACCCAACGGAAGAGACGGGTCATAGTGAGCAAGAACCGTATCTGTGCAGAGTAACCGTTTGATCTTTTTGAAAGAAGTAGCTTCTTCTTCACCCCACTTCCACTGTTGTCCTTTGCGTGTAAGCTTGTACAACGGCTCGGTGATTTCCGAAAAATATGGAGGTAAGAATTTGGAATAAAATTGCACAGATGCAAAAAAGATTTTAACGTAAAAATGTTCTTGGGTGTAGGCATTTCTAGTATGGCATCAACTTTGGAACCTTTTGCAATTCCTTGTCTTGATAAAGTGTGACCCAGGTAATCAATTGCTACTTGGGCGAAAACACATTTTTCACGGTTGCAGCGAAGACCTTTTTCTTCTAGTCTTTTGAACAAAGCTCGCAGGTTCATCAAATGATCTTTTGCGTTGTCACCACTCACCAAAATATCATCGAAATACACAGCAACTTCTCGCAAATTTTTCGTTAACTGTTCCATGATTTCTTGGAAATACCCTGGTGCGGATTTAATTCCAAAAGGAAGTCTTCTGAAGTAAAACTCCTTTGTGAGTGCTGAGAGCCAGCTTCTTCTGGCTGTCTGGAGTAAGGCAGATTTGATTATATGCATTTGCTAGATCAATCTTACTGAAGCAGTAACCACGTCCTAGCTTGCGCATAAGATCTTCTGGGAGAGAAAATGGTAATGCCCATGCTCTTAGTCGCTTGCCATTTTCAAATGACACAAGTTTTGATGGGAAGATGTCGATAGCGTTTGTTTGGTTCGAACAATCAGTCGTCAAATCAATTCTGACAATCCATTGCTTATGGTCAGAGAGACTGCCAAGGATCCAATTCTTTCCCAAGTAATGCGATTTGTGAAGGAAGGATGGCCGAATACATTTTCGGAAGAGGTTAAAGACTTCAAAAAGTTGAAAAATTCGTTGTCAACAGAGAATGGTTGCGTTTTTTACGGCATACGGGTAATAATTCCTTCCAATCTACGTAATCATATTGTTGAATTATTACACCTTGGACATTTCGGCATGCAACGGATGAAACAACTTGCCAGGTCAACCGTCTATTGGCCAAGAATTGATTTGGACATAGAGGATTTATGTCGCAAATGCATTTCCTGTGGCCAATTTCAAAATAAGCCAACTAAATCTTCAATCCATCCGTGGATGATGCCAGAAAACCATGGTCAAGACTCCACTTGGACCATGCGATCAACTTTCTGGGAAGAAACTAGTTAGTCCTCGTAGACGCTTATTCCAAGTACTCTTGCATTCATCCAACAACCTCAACGTCTTCGAAAAGTACTACTGCTATACTTGAACAAGAATTTGCTCATTTCGGGTATCCCCACACGTTGGTGACCGATAATGCCACAACATTCATGTCTCAAGAGTTCCAAGCTTGGTGCAAACAACGAGGCATTGTACATCTCACCGGAGCACCTTATCATCCAGCAACAAACGGTGCTGCCGAGTGTTTGATACAATTGTTCAAACAGGCATTGAGAAAATCCTCGTTACCTCCAAAGAAAGCTTTGCAAGAGTTTCTAATGCAATACAGAAGGATTCCTTTTGCATTGGGACTGTCACCAAGCGAATTGTTGAATGGAAGACGAATTCGCACCAAAATTGACACTTTGGTTCCATCTATTCCGCATCTCCTGCAGGGAATACAGTCAAGACAAGCGAGTAAGCATTCAAATGCTGAAGACTCTGAAGTGGCTTCAAAAGTTGAACATCATTACACACTAGGAGACCCTTGTTATGCGCTGTACTTCGGCTCTAGAAGAGATCGTGACCCACGATGGGTGCCTGCTATAGTTACGAAGGTTTACGGTACACGAAGCGTCAACGTAAGAGTCATTCCTCGAGGACCAACTTGGAGAAGACATCTTGATCAACTTCGACCTCGATACGGTTCGGATCAAGATGATGATCCATGTGAAGTCCCAACGAGCATTTTGTCTACAGAAACCCTTCCAGCCGGGACTGACCACGCATCTAGTTCTTTTTCGAACCAACGCAACAATCCGAGATTACCAACCGGAGACGAGTACGGGCGACACAATCCACGACGATCAGCAAGGACAAAAAGACTTCCAAAAAAATATTGTTGCTAATATGTATATATATTTTTTTGTCATAGTTTATTTGGGGAGGTGTTGTGGTATTATGCAATTGATGACGTAGTGTTTTCTTAAATGCTTCTTAATCTTAATTAGCGCCTTCTTCTCGAACAATTATTGGACGCGTATCTCCAAGCATAATTTTATCAAGTTAAATTAGCGCGTCTGTTTCAGCTCATCAGTCAATTCATAGTCATCAAGCTATTACAGTAAACGAACTAAAAGCCTTCTATTTGACTAAGGTTGTTTTTGGCTAAGTATATTTTGTAAATGTTAATCATTGTTGTTTAATAAACCTCTGTATACGTGCAAAGATACGCAGACACAACGACATCTTAAAATATTAACGTCGGTGTTAAGTGATTGAGTGCATAAACACACTTAACGATTGCAAAAGTGACTTTATTATCATCACAATTACTAATAATTGGTTCCAAATTAAAACCAATCAAACATATAACACTACAAGTCACAGTCACCTTTAAAATCTCGCTCGCATCGCAAGAGGGCTGCATTAGACTGGACTTTTCAGTGTCCAGGATCGCCACACAAATGAGAAGGGTGAAGTTGTGACATGGTAGTCTGGTCCACAGCACCTGCCACATCAGCTTATAGTTAGTGACGTTAGAAAAACACAACAAAGCTCGCATGTCACTGAGGGTTTGAAATCATTCCGATCCGGTTCAGAACAAGTCGGCGGGAACGCATCGAGAATAGAAGAGACTCCTTGTTTTTTTTTAATTTCAATATAACGAAATAATTATAACAAATGATAACGAAAATAAACCTATTTAAAAAGCAGGGCGACATCTTGCATTTATACAAGTCTACTAGTGGCACCCGATCCTTTCATATTCGTTGAACCGAGTGACACCCAATCCCTTCATATTCGTGGAACCGAGTGACACCCAATCCCTTCATATTCGTGGAACCGAGTGACACCCAATTCCTTCATATTTGTGGGACCGAGTGACACCCGATCCTTTCATATTCGTGGAACCGAGTGACACCCAATCCCTTCATATTCGTGGAACCGAGTGACACCCCATCCCTTCATATTCGTGGAACCGAGTGACACCCAATTCCTTCATATTTGTGGGACCGAGTGACACCCGATCCCTTCATATTCGTGGAACCGAGTGACACCCAATCCCTTCATATTCGTGGAACCGAGTGACACCCCATCCCTTCATATTCGTGGAACCGAGTGACACCCGATCCCTTCATATTCGTGGAACCGAGTGACACCCAATCCCTTCATATTCGTGGAACCGAGTGACAGCCAATCCCTTCATATTCGTGGAACCGAGTGACACCCAATCCCTTCATATTTGTGGGACCGAGTGACACCCGATCCCTTCATATTCGTGGAACCGAGTGACACCCAATCCCTTCATATTCGTGGAACCGAGTGACACCCAATCCCTTCATATTCGTGGAACCGAGTGACACCCGATTTTTTCATATTCATGGAACCGAGTGACACCCGATCCCTTCATATTCGTGGGACCGAGTGGCACCCAACCCTTTCATATTCGTGGAAGCACTGAAACAAGACGAGATAAACATTTTGCAATGCACAGCCGTGTCAACATAAGCGTCTAAAGATGTTAATGCCAATTTACTGTAACATTTTGCTGAAAACGTAAAAGGGCCGACATCAGTGGTCGATGAAGTTAATTTAACAAAAAGTTGTTCTTTTCTTCAATTAATTTATCGGTTAAAGGCAAAAAAAAACTTTTAATGTTCGACCGAATTGAAAGGATGTATGCCGTAGCACGAACCTCCCACACGATTTGAAGGTCTTCATATGAGAAATCGCGTTTGAACCATATGAGCAACCACCGGAAACAAAAGTAAAAGTTGTGAGCTTCTTTCTCCAGTAGATTATCAACGAAAGGAGGATCGAGAAACTGGATCAAGGATCGGAGATCACGGAGCTGTCTCTTTATTCCGCTCTGGCTCTTCTCAAAGTTTAAATGCTGTCCAAGAAAAAACGTTCTAGCCGATTACCAAAACTATTCTCCATCAAAACGATAATAAGAACACAATACTAAGACACCATTTGTTAGTTCACTCATACAATCCTAACTTAATGTCACTCGGACGAACGTTTGATCTTTTCGTCTGTTACGTCATCTTAGATATTAAATAGTGAAAACTATTTTGTGTGAGAAGCTTCTGGAGTTCTACACAAGAATAAAAGAGATATCGCGTTACTGTACAGTCTCCTAGAAAGATTTAACTGCGCGGCACCTTATTCGACATAATAAGCAACCACATGTCGTCATCGATGACGAATTTAATATTTACCAATCCTTTAAGGTGAAGACTTGATACTTAGCCCGATTCAGCAACATTGCGGCTATTTTAAACTTGAATTGTTAAAATGAACGAAAAAATGAAAACCAAAAGTTCTACCAATCAACAATTCACAAAATTGCGTGCTTTAAGTTTCTACAAAGAACGATTGCTAACTTTTTTAAAAAAGAATTAAGATAACACCAAAACCCATTACTAAAACGCATTGTATCTAAAGATCAAATAAAAGGAAACCAAAAAATAGAGCAAAGAATTTGCTGTCTTAAAACTAGGTAATAGTGGTTCATTACCGGCCGTCAAAACCTGTTTCTTTTCTCTTTTCTAAAATGATTAAAAACAAAGATTAGTGGTGCTAACATTAGCTAGAGTGATGGTGTAACATTATGTGATTCATCACAGCATTGTGACGTCAGTGCAGCGCTTCAACCAAGCTAAGTACCCGAAAAACACGTAAGCACATTCATAGGTCAAGCAAGGGAGAACGCTTACGTTAAAGTAGCAGAAAACAAAACGACTCGAAATTAAATTCGAACCAAGAGCGAGTTTTGTGACTGAGCAACTCACCACAATTTTCATGAAGCCGACAAAACACCAGAAGGCGTCGACTTCGTTCTTCATTATTTCGAGAATAGGCGAAAGTAAATCGTTCATTCCTTGCACGTAACCTGAGGAAATAACTTTAAAACAAGGCTTCTTAACGCGGGTGAGGAAAAAAGATTGATTGCAATGCACACGGACTTCAAACTAAAATTTCATGCTGGATGCACATTCGAAAACACTTTGGCTTTACCAAAAACTATAGAAATCAAGAACCAAAATCAAAGTTTAAACATTTTTTTCTATAGAGAAATGGCAATGCCAACTCGTTAAAAATGTGCAAACCTTTTTAAAAAATACGTTCAAGTAAATAGGAAAACATTGTTTCCATAATAACAAAACAAGTTTAAGTCAGATTAGTTAGAAACTTTCGCAATCTTTCGAATTTGTGACCCGACGGTTTATCAAACAACACTTTTTTAAAACTGCATGATGGAGGCATCTGGCATTACAGCTACCCCCAATTTCAAATAACGAAGAGATGGTTTAACCAAAGAAACTTGCACAGTTAAATAAAGTGTTGTTCGATAAACTGTCGTAGTAACCTCGAAAATAGCAGAGCAAATTTAGTAATAACTCACCAATATACATAAACAAAATTCTTTCCAAAAACTAGCTGATTTCAAATCAATAGTTCATAAAATCGACTGCTGTAACACCATCAAATGAAAGGAATTTTTTAATCAGAAAAACTCCAAAAAATTTTGGTTTGTAGACTGAAGTGAACTAATTCAACTCCATGCTTTTTACTCCGAGGCTGCTCAAACTTTTGATTACGAGGCCATTTAGGTCGTAAAATGTTTGGTAAAAGTTCACCCTTGAACATAAAATTCAAATCAGTCGACTGGGCTATTGAGGTGGTTGGAGTACGCGACAAAATGCTTGAGAACCCCTGGTTTACTCAACATAAATTTCCATCACCCTAGTTTGTTAGAGAATCAGCGAAATAAGGGGGCGCTAAGCTCCCACACACAGGCCGTACTTTGCAGAACTGGCATAGTAAAACATGGAAGTGGATCGGTTAGCTGAGATGCAAACTATTCTCACGTAACATGCGCTTGGAATGATTCAAAACATCTTTTGCTTTGGGTCAAGGAAAGTACTGGCAGTTCGTGGTATGTGTAATCGAAAATATTATTCATTGCAAGGTAAATAATAAAGCGAATTACTTTGAAGATTTCGTGTGAGTGCAACAAGCCAAAGACACTTTATTTGCAAAAAGCTAAACCTCTCTGCAACGCGCGTTGAGCGCTCGGTTATATAAAAGAAACATACCGAGATTAAAGTTGTACATGACGTATGTGAGGAGGATGTCGCGAAGGGTCTGAAGATTCGGATTTTCCGCCCCTTGAAAAAAGGTCCGGGTCCGGTCTGTTCGAGCAACGTCCTTGTCAATCAACGATTTATGGTCCCTTCAAAGTTAAGCAATATTTTCACATCAAGAAATTAAACCGAGTTTTCAAGACCAGAACAACTTACCAGATTGCTTAATATTAATCGTTCATTTAAGGTTATTCAGTAGGGTGTTTCATTTTTTCACCACTTTTGAATTTCAAAATGCCTGGGGTCCCTACCGGTGGTATTTTGGGTAAAAAGTTTACACCCCAAGTTTTTTTCAATTATGGCCTCATATTGAGGTGGTCCACGACGTTTGAAATTTCGAGGGTCCGATTTTTCGCAATTTGACCGTATCTCCCCAACCGCTTATTGTAAATCGACAAAATTGGTGTCAAAATGCGCAGAATAGTCAGTTTCCTATACCTTAAACTTTTGTCTATCTCCTTTAGAAAAAATAGTTATTTTAAAAAAACTAAATTTGCAGCTATTTTGATCGTGCTGGAGCATTCCAGTGGAAAATTTCTGTTTTTTTCACTTTTATTACGTAGCAAAGCCTACAAGATGTCTTGAACTTAGGTTAGTTTATAAATTTGTCCAAAAAGAAGAACAGGTTTCACTTGTTTAGCCATGGCTTTGAGAAGTAGTAGGCCTAGTACCAAGTCGATACAAACCTTTAAAAAGCTTGAGAAAAACATGCTCCCTCATAATTCCAATGTAGTTTGGACATTACTCTTACTTAAGAAATCAGTTAACTATAACTAATCCTAAGTATTTTAACAAACTAGGCTACCCTATTAAGTATATGGACAAAAGCTAGTCTTCCTGTATTTAACAAGCAGAGGATAGAAGCAAAGTTGAAATTTTTTAATAGATAAATATAACGCTTTATGAAAGAAAGAAATGAAACATGGAGGTAATAAAGTGGATGAGAAGTGGTTGCATAGGTTATTTGATATATGCAAGTGCTCAATTCCCGAAAACCCGTTGATTAAAAACAAAAGGTTATTGTGCAGCTGCGAGGTAGCTAATCGGTGATGATATCCATATTCTGGAATGCTTGTTCCACACAAATGAAATTTATCTTGCCCATGTAATCTGCTATGTTGATGGCGAAAGAAAAGGTCCTGGGGTAATGCAAGATGGAGCTTTGTTGAACAGAATATCAGCGTTAGACAAGCCAAGTAATAAAACGCTAATACCAAGGGTCAGTTGGACGTTTCGGTAGCCAGAATTGCTGCTGTGCTCTTGAAAGCCAAGATCTAGTGGTTTTCTCAACAAAAGAGTAATAAAGTAGAAGACCACAGTTTTAGGAATGATCAGCTATGCATGCTGGTCTTGGCATGCTATATCATCACCGATACTCCACAAAATTTAAGAACCTGCTTTTTTATAAACAAGAACAAATTTGCCATTCTCCATAGATTACTATTGCAAATGGTTATATGAGAACGCTTATCTTTAACTCAAAAAATCTGTGATACTCAGAAAAACAAGCTTCAGAAGATAGTTTCATACATCGTTTGTGTTTATGTACCATCATTTCTGATGATACATTTAAACCCCAAAGCTCCAGAGAGTCCTTTTCTTTCCATATTTCACCGCGATCTGATTAGTTGTTTTGTTGAAATCGACCCAAATATCACTGATGCTGTTATGAAATATTTCTTGGCTCATCCGTCGCAATGGCTTTCTTGGAAAAATGTTGCTTTTAGTGTACATGCCAAAGTTGTACTATAGACTGCTGAAGCAGTTAAAAATTCAAAGTTTTTGGCTGAAGTAGTAGATGTGCGATCACTCCTTCAAGACCGAAGAAGTCGTTTAAAGCATTTCTTCACAAACAGGAGTAAGAAGCCCAATGTATATCAATGACTCGTGTTCAACCAACTTTTTGGAAGTCGATTGATAACCACAATCTCCCGACCGAACGAAGAATTGGAAGAAGATTGAAAGAACTGATCAACAAAAAATCCCGAGATGAGCCAACTCAACGCACCCATTTTAATTTGCGTAACATGGAAATTAGTGAATTTTAAGTAGCAATAAAAGCTTGCAAGTTGTGCTGGTTGTTTTGTGTGTGTAAATTGTAAATTTATGCTATTCAAGCAAGTTAGATATAGTAGACAATATGCTTTGATAGGCAGTAAAAAAATATGCTTTTTTAACCACAAGCTTAAACATAACGCAGAAGAACAGGACATATGCCATTCAAAATTTTGCTTTAGGTTGACAAAATTTTGATTTTGCTTTAGATGACAAAATTTAGTTTTTTTAAAATAACTTTTTTTCTGAAGGAGATAGACAAAAGTTTTCTCTAGATCAGGTATAGGAAACTGACTATTCTGCGCATTTTGACACCAATTTTGTCGATTTACAATAAGCGGTTGGGGAGATACGGTCAAATTGCGAAAAATCGGACCCTCGAAATTTCAAACGTCGTGGACCACCTCAATATGAGGCCATAATTGAAAAAAACTTGGGGTGTAAACTTTTTACCCAAAATACCACCGGTAGGGACCCCAGGCATTTTGAAATTCAAAAGTGGTAAAAAAATGAAACACCCTATATATTCAGGTAACATTATTAATAACTCTTTTTTAAAAGTTTTTTTTAAGGGCAGTCTATCGTTTACTTTTTCAGTTAAAATCAATATGAAGAAAGAAAATGTTCAAAAAATATTTGGTTTTAATTTAAAGATTTTAATTTTTACACAAACTTCTAGAAAACTTCTGGGAAACGAAATTAAATTTCTAGAAAACAAAGTTAAACCACTTAACAAACTTGAATTCAAAAAAACGATCTTCTTGGTCTTGGCTGATCGACTTCCACTGCAGTTTCATGCGGTAATAATCCTCTCTGTACAAAAACATAATAGAAACTGCTGGTAGCAGGAACAAGGAAGTGTAGGTAATTAAATACGAACAAAAGGGTAACTGGTTATGCGAAAAACTTTTATCGCAAGCGCAGAAATGAAAAATGTTTTACTACCGCAAACAATGTCGGGCAATGTGTTGCCTAGATCATTGGTCCGCATTAACCTTTCTGTCAGTCCACAACATTTTATTCCAATACTTTGAGGGGCTACCAGTTCAGAAGTAAAACAGTATCAAAAAAATATTAACAGTAATTATTGATTTCCATTAATAGCTAATGCAAGATCAAGGCTTAGATTGGAAGAAATGTTTAGTGGTGTGTGCTGACGGAGCTGCCAACATGGTTGTCATTCGATTGTAAGTGCAAAAAAAAGTTGCAAATAAAAATCTGCTGTCTTACACATTGCATCATTCACCATGAAAATTTAGGTTCCCAGATATTGTCACCTGAATTAAATGACGTTATGATCGGAGCAGTTAAGATTATCAAATATATTCGTGACCGTGTATTGCATTTAAGGCTTTTTGAGGCACTGTGTGAGAGCCATCCTCATTCTCATTTTTCATGCAGAAGTGATACGGTTTTCGAGAGGACGCGTTCTTGCACGTCTTTGTGATTTGAGGAAAGAAGTAAATAAATTTTTACGTGAGTGAAAATTTTCCATTAAAAAAACTTCTATCCAAAAAGATGTGGATAGGCAAACTTGCATACTTAGCAGATATATTAAGTTGCTTGAATGATCGTAGTAGTTCTCCTCAAGGTTATTGCATCAACATAATTACATTGGGCAACAAAACTTTTTAAAAAAAATTGATTTTTTTGTAATAGATGTTAGCAAAAAAGCGACATTGTTATGTTTCCAAGTTCGCAAGATTATGTGGCAAGTACCTCTATTGACACTAAAGAGTTATTTGCTATTATAAGTCAACACTTAAAAGGGTTAGCCATCAATTTTTGCCAGTATTTTTCCGAAAATAAGATCCTCAAAATGGAAATTTTTAGATCATTAATACCTTTACAGAGGACATAAATTCCTGTAATCTTAACGCTGCTAAAAAAAAGAATTGCTGATTGAACTCGTTTGCGAAACCAAGTTAAAGATTAATCATTTTTTAACTTACCACTTTTACAATTTTAGATTTCACTTAAAAACGAATATATACGAGCAATTAAACTGCTGCTGGTTTTTCTATGGCTTATATATATGAGAAAAGCTTTTCGGCTGTATCTCTTATCAAAACCAAGGAGAGAAATCGCGTGAATATTCAAGCTGTACTTCGTCCAGAGGATAGCAATGATTACGCGATGATCGGCAAGGGTGCAAAATCGAGAAAAAAAGGCACTCATTTGGTTGATAAGGTACTAACAATAAAGGTAAGAAAATCTTTCTGCTTGTATACAAGGAAACTGAAAGTTGATAAGGTGAATGAACTGCCGTAAAGAGGTGATGACCTTTTTTATAGTCTTTTTTATAGTCTTCAACTAACTTCCCAGGTCATGCATTTACGTACCTGTTCGAAATACAGTTGAAGACAAAACGTTGTCACTCAGATTTTATTAACTATTCTTTTTTTTTGTTGTCTTCAACTATATTTTGAACGTGTACGCAAATGCATGACCTGGAACGTTAGTTGAAGACTAAAAGAGAAAGTTTATCTTATATTTACAGCAGTTCGTTTACCTAATGAACTTTCGGTTTTCTCGTATACATTCAAAAAGATTTTTATATTTTACATTTAAGAGTACCTTATCAACCAAAAGAATGCCTCTTTTTCTTGATTTTGCGCCCTTGCTAACTTAATGTTATTTGCTGTTGTCAAATCACTATTTTAAAAACTTTTTAGATTTAATTTCGGTCGAATTTATATGAGTGTAGAGACAAATCGAACCCAATGCTTTCGTACTGCGAATTCAAAGGACACTATTTGCCTCCTTGTGCGCTCCCGCTTCTGGCGCCTTTGATTTCGCCTTTTAAAAACTTTAATAGAGCCACTTTTACTACGTATTATATCAAGAAGACAGCAGCAAATTTTACATTAAATAGAGTTCTTCTGATGCTAAATGCTCACTTTTGTTTTAATAAAATTCTTTTTATCAATTTATCGCGTTTATTACAATTTCGTCATTAAAAAAGATTACCGGGCCGCAAGATTGTTTTGAAATATTACCGATCAGCAAGCTTAAAAAGGTTGAGAAACACTGCTCAGCTACGCTCGAAGTACAGCAATACCACAAATAACAATGAAACAGAATTATGCCGCACGCCACGTCATTATGCACAATAAAATAATCAATGAATGTCATAACGGGCAGGTAACACGTTATAAAATGTAGCGGCGATTATGACAACTAATGCTATGCGAAATCTGCAATTCGCGTCAAAATCACCACCAAAACATGGATAAACTCACTCTTTTTTTTTCTTCAATTGCTTTATTTCATCTCTGGTCATATTCCAAGAAAAATAATTTAACAAATATTTCCAAACTTCTTTGCGCAGTTCTGGAGCAACGCCCTAATATAGAAAAATCGAGATGGAAGCGAATCGGTCAAAATACGACAAATAAGGAATTAGTAGCGATAGGGTCACCTTTTGAAAATTATTTATAGATACAAAAACATATTAGAAATTATCATTTCGCTTTTTGTTTAAACTGATCAAAAATTTAAGTAAATCGCACTTAATCAACACCTTCAATGTCAAAGTTGCCTCAAGATCTAAAAACAAAATTTCATAAACTTAAGATTGAATTTGGTGGATATTGACCGAGTAATCCTTTTTAATGTGCACTTTTTATTACTCATAACACTGCTATACCAAAACTTCAACACACCCCCATGAAAATCGCTTTTTTAACTTCGTCTGCATTGTTGATTCTGCCCTTGTCATCTTTGTGCTTGTTCCAGAAATCCACACCCATGGGTTGGGATCGTCGTGGATCTATTCTAGGACCAAGATCAGCCTGGAACGAGATCAAGTTCTTTTTCGTTGTAAAGAAAAAGTGATGGATACAAAACAAAAATATGTATTGGAAAAAACCTTGACAATATCGTGATATCATAAAAACAAACATGAAAAACTATTCAAATCATGATATAGCACAGGTGTGGGCAAAGTTTTCAATGAAAGAGCCACATGTGAAAATTTAAAACTGCAGGAGAGCCACAAATTCTGTATGGGGTGCTAATGCAAATACAGTAAACAAAGCAAGTTTTAATCAAATAATAAAAATACAACGTTACACGATTTACAATTTTTCCGAGATTCTACCAGCATTATATCTTCTGTGGGTTTCCATTTTATTAGCTAGCTTTTAAAAATCTGGGCGATATGAAGTCAAAGCGGGGTGAATTAATTCTCTCAAATCTTCATTTGTTAGACTTGCATGATATTATGATTTTACAAATTTCATTACAGAGAAGAAAATCTGAGGAAGCGAGCACTATCTTTGTTTCTTTTATTCTAATGTTACCAGCGTGTCTCGGCGGGCGAGAAATAAATGAAAGATAGCGGTCGCTTTGCTCAAATTTTTGCTGTAGTATAAGCGGTCCTCAACAACAAACAAAGAAATGTTTTATTTCCACGTCATAATCCGACTTAGCATCCAATTAGAAAATTTTGTTTGACCCACATTCAACTGTGAAGAACAATTTTGTTATTATTGTTTAGCTAAAACAGAACAGAGAACAGAGAAATTTATTTGATACGATTCAATATAAATGCAACAATGCTCACAAAACAACAATAATAAAAATAATAATAAAGAAAAAGAGGTCATTTTACTGACGTAATTTGTTATACGTAAAGAAAATACCGAACGTATGCGGAGACTGCGAAGTGACCAAAAAAAATAAATTGGTCATCAAGTCGAGCAGCCACCGATTAATTAAAATTATGAAAATAAACGTATGCTAGAGCAATAAGATAAAATAGACCATTGTAGATATAAGTTAAATTTAAATATTAATGGATTTAAAAATAAGAATTTAAGATATAACATTTGTACATATAGCCAAAATTTTTTTTTAATTATATAGAACATCATTCCAAACTTTAACTATTCTAAGAGATCTTTGCAAACGATTGTATCGGCATCTTGGTAAGTACAATATATTATTGTCGGATGAACAGGAATGAATTTGAGATCTTTTTTTGAAATACTTAGTAAAAAAATTCGGTAATTTACATCTGTCAAAATTATGCATTGATTTTGAAGTTTCAAGCTCAACTACGTCTTCTAATTTTAAAATGTTGTTTTTTCTAAACAAAGGATCAGCATTCGATGACCATTGCATATTATTGATAACTCGCATAGCTTTATTTTGCAGTTTTCTTAAAGATTCGAGATAATTTTTATATGTAGCACTCCATATTATAAGACAGTAAAGTAAGTGCGAATGAAAGAAGGCAAGGTAAAGTTTTTTTAAAATACAAGAAGGAAATAAATTTTTCAGTTTGTACAAAATACCAACTGCACGAGAGAGTTTGTTTTGAACTTTATGTGTATGATCACGAAACAATAATTTGGAATCAATTACGATGCCTAAATAATTAATACTGTCTGAAATTGCAATTGCACTAGAATTAAGTTTAATATTAATATCAGTTGGCGAAATAACTTGTGATAGCAGAAGGCGGTGTAGCTTCCGACTTGGAGGGATTAATAGTAAGACAATTTTTACTCATCCACTGTGACACTCTAAAGTTCTTCGTTTATTTGATTTCGAGTTCACGTATACTGGAAGCATTAATTAACAAGGCGGTGTCATCAGCAAAGAGTCTAGGGATACTTTTCAAACAATTTTTTAAGTCATTAATAGAAATTAGAAATAGAAGCAGGCCTAAAACAGATCCTTGAGCTACACCCATTATAACACTTCAGAAGATATAGCTAGAAGAGCCGCAAACGAAAGGTCGGCAAGCCGCAATTTGCCCACCGTTGTTATAGCATGTCATTAAATTACAGAAGGCGAAAAATAACCAAGATAATGTAAGCAAACTAGCCTTCTTTTTGGACGGCCAAGTTAGTGTTTTGTAGTTTAATGGAAGCCAACGTTATAGGTAAGCAGCATGACTGCATTTAGAAACTTGTCGTGTAGTAACTTTTCCCACGGTGCAAAGAAAATTATTCAAGTAAATGGAGCATCGAACGCAAGAGCTTCTGCTCACGAGCCAGAGTGCTAGCATACAGAGCTATCCCGATGAAGAAACGATTTAGAATTTAACTCAAAAAAACAATAAGTGCTTTGGTGATGAAAAACATCTTGAAAGATTGCAAATATCTTAATACATTAAAAAAAGGTCTGAAATTGTATTACCGAAGTAACTTTCAATAAAAACGTAGCACAAAATTAGCTTGTTTGGATATTACCTCCCCCGAAAAAAAACAGGGCCGATGCAACAAATGAGCATCAAAAACTAAGATGTGAAAAAAACTTACGCAAGTGATAACTTCGAACCCGTTGCTTCCTTCTCCTCCCCGTTTGATGCGGATGCGACTGGAGCCGACTGCCTCCGTTTCATCTCCGTCGAGGATGTTGGCGCGCTCGCTATCCGGTCTCCTGTGAGGGATTTCTTGAGGATTGATTATGTCCTGGATGAAGTGGCTCATCTTGGAAAACCCGCTCAGAGCAGTCACCATCGGATTCTGAAGAGGAGCGGTAAACTTAAGTAATTGGGAGATGTCGATGAGGAGTGTATCACTTAAACTTTAAATATTATTTTAAAATTTACCAGTTTTAAACATAAAACCACCAGAATACGCTTGAAATCACCGCCAAATAATTACTGCCAAAACAAACAACCTGAACAACTCTCTTTGGAAAGCTTCTAGAAGACTCTTTAAACAAACGATCGTCGAACGAACGCATCATTGCGCTTTCGTCATGAGCGGACACATTTATCAAATATGGATTCTTTAAGGATCTGTTAAAGGAATAAATTCATGTCAATCGAACAAGATAAACACGTACACACACAAGATTTTAAATCGGAAAGCGCATTACAACAGTGGTGCATAACTGAAGTCGGTATGTGGGCCAAAATTTTGTTTGAAATCTACTTGCGGGACAGACCGTGTTGTAAGAATCGGTCGTATTGTAAAAACAAACTTTTTTATAACAGCATTTCCAAAACCATACGTAAGAAGCTTAGACCGCCAAAAAACCGCTGCTTTGGGCATATTTTAATTGAACCAAAGTTGAAAAATTTGGCTTTAATGGTGAAATAGCAATACGCGTTACGGCATCTAAATGTCACATGTTAAGCAAGCTCGCAATCTAGATTTGTTTATTTTCATGATTGAGAAGGTTTGTTTACAATAGTATGTGCTTGCATATTGACAAATCTAAACTCTTGCATTAATCACTGGATACTTCTCTTGTTCAAGTCTAGAGTAAAAATTAATGAATTTTTTGGAAAGTGTGGGGCAAAGCTTCGTTTGACTGCAAATCTAAAAGTTCCAGTTCAGCAACAGCGTTATTAACATTTTCTATATCCACATTGAATGGTCTTTGAAATAAATTCGTTTGCGTCTCTTAGCCGTTAAGATTTCGAAAAGCGTTTTGAAAAGTTTTCAGCAGGGTCCTCACACATTCTGCGCATTTTCCAAAGTTAGATGCCAAATCTGCCCGTTTTCTTGTTATAAATGAAGACATGCCTTTCAACTGCATCGTGTTACCAGTTGACAATTGCTGCTGAAAGAGTTTCAGTTTACTTTGAAAAGTATCGACTGCATTCAGTAAATTCCGAAGCAGTTTATTACGTCCTTGTTGTCTGATACACAAGTTGTTCAAATGCAACTTGTGTATCAGACAACAAGGATGTATGATCAGCAACCAAGTAATGTCACATAAATACATCAGAATCCTTCTGGTTTTTAGTGTCGAATCATTTTCCAGTTAAAGTATTTTTAATTCTTAAAGAAAACGCTGCAAAACCCTTCCTGTGCACAATCAACGAATTTGCGAATGATTGGAATTGACGATGTTTTAACCTTTTGTACGAATTTTATTGGCACATTTCACAACAACATCCATCACATGGGCAACTTTTATACTTTGAGCAAAAAGCGATTCTTGGTAAATGAAGCAATGAAGAGAAATAACTTCCTGTTTGAAATCAAAATCTTGCAAGCAATTCTTCAAGAGTACCACCCGCACCATTTTCTTTATCGTTCATAGAAGGACTATCTGCGCCATCTGTCGTTAATCCAGCGATTTATTTCGCATTTTACTTTGAAGCACATTCAGCACAGCTTCTTTTATATCAACACCACAAATTGATAAACAGGTTTTTAGCAACAGCACGTATAAAAACCGGCAATTGCGCAGAATTAATCACATCAGCGCTTTCATTGAAAGTCAGTGAAAAGTATTAAAGAAGACATCTAATTTTGATCGTAATTGCTAAGAAACATTTTCACCAATTTCTTCAATTTGTCCAGCGAAGGTGGTCCTAGAAAGGCTGACTTTTTGAAGAGGTGTGCTTGGTTGGGAATCATCTGCTTTGCTACATTCAGCATGCATTCTCTTACAAACTCGCCATCTGTGAGTTGTCTGAAAAAGCGAGCAACTTTTTCTGTTACTACGTGGATGCAGTTAGAGTACTTTCATTTTTCTCAACAGGCTTTTTGAATATGTTTTATTGAACAGATAGGAAATTGCTTAATTTTTTCACCAAATCTTCTCTCCGCTTCCCAATAGTTTCATTATATTTTTCTTGACGTAACGTATCATAGTGTCTCGTTACATTACAAGCTTTTGAGTGAAAAACAGTTGCACCATAAACCAAGCGTAATGGGTTCTGCTTACATTCAACAAATACATGTAGACAGTCGGTTGCCCGATGGTCTTTAAGTTCACAATCGGATTTAACTCTTTTTCTTTTACTCATTGCTGCTAGTGCAAGTATAAACCTTTCAATAATACATTTCTACCACTTATTTAACCCGGCAGCAGAAAAATTCTGCCTATCAGCTGTTTTTGTCTCATCGGACCGCAACACTACAGCAGACTGTGCTACTTAATCTCGCCGCATGTGAATAACCATTGTGATTTAAATTATAACGATATAAACGTAAATCATACCTAATCGCTCTGCGTGCCATTTTCAAGCCTCTGGCGGGCCATACTGGGTTTGGGGGCCCTGCGTTGTGCACACGTGCATCACAAGATAAGCAGTTAAAAAATTATTATCGCCAAATTGTTTATGAAAATTTACTTCTTTTGAAAGTATTTTTTATAAAAATTAACAAAATGTTTGTAACTTACGGCGTCATAACAAGATAGATTTCTAAAGCTTTAAGGAACTTATCTCTTCCTCCTTGATGAAAGTGAAGAGGAGGAAGAGTAGCTCCATCAGCTAATTCAATAACCACGTACTTCCATCCAACATTCTTTTTGGATCTAAAACAGAAGTTTTTACAAATAATAAAGTTTTGTTACGCATTTAACACAATATAACCAATAGCATTCATGCATATTACACTAAAATTGAGCGCGAATGCTGACAAACATATTTTAATTTATAGATGCATTACACAAACTTTCTTCTTTTATATACAGATAACAACAAACGTTTCTTTGCTCAATACTTTTAATATTTGTTTAATATTCAAATTAACACTTTTTATTGTTACAGAGTTGTAAACGGGTAGACTAGTTCAGGCCCGAACCCAAAGTTAATTTGAAGCCCTTAATAGGCCCAAAAAACCCCGAAAGTTAAGTTTGGTCTAAAACAGTTATATGTTAAGTTCTTGTTCCTTCATATAAACTTTGAAGTTTGCGTAACCAAACACGTATACCGAGCGAATAAGAAGCAACAGAATAACGTTATACACACGATCGCACGCATAAACGCAAATTCATTTTTTCATTGATGAGTTTATTAGTTCAATCACCTCAACAACATCTGCAGACATAAGAGAGCGTCTAATCGGCAGTGTTAAACGTAGAATGAAAAGTCTCTTTCAGATTGAGCACTCGAACATGGCGTTGCAAATAATTTTCTTGCAATTTTTGCAAGTGTTGGAAATTGTCCTTTATTGCATCGCCAGAATGGCAAGATGGGTTTGCGTTAACATAGTCAAAACAGCTAGCTACTTGGCGCAAAAAAAGAAGGTGGTCGTTTATCTGTAAGCTCCGCACTGGGCGCTAATTAGACCCGAAATTTTTCTCAAACTTAGGCGCGAACACGATTCGAAAAGTCCGGCCCGACTTACAACTCTGCATTGTCATATTTGGCTTAAAATAACTCTAACTCGTATATTTTATGTCAATTTCAATTTTTTTGAGTAATTGATGAGCTTTTGTAGCATGTCTATATGGAGATATAATTTAGTAACACTACATCAATTACTAATGCTGTAACTATTAATAGTGCAAAACACAATCTATATTATTTATGTCAGGTGTGCCCAGCTTTTTACTCGTCACGAGCCAAATATTCATCAGCAAGTTTAAATCTGGCCACAATCTCGAATTCAAGTTAACTAATTGAATGTTAAGTTAACTAAAAATTTTACGTTAAGTCATGAAAGTTAACTAAAAATTTTACGTTAAGTCATGAAAGTTAACTAAAAATTTTACGTTAAGTCAAAGTGGTAAATTTTTTTTTTATTGTTTTGGTCACCTTGATTTCAACGATTATTTCGAATTAACTTTCATGATAGATAGAATTTGAACCATAAATTTAGTTGAAAACAAAAAAAGTTATCACTTTGACTCTACGTGTAGTTTTTCTAAATAAAGGAAGAATTTTCACTGAGACAAAAATAATTGTATTCCGATTTATCTGCGCACCATTGAATTGGTTCAGAGGCAATGCGGTAATTCAAGATGATTGAGCGTTGGATAAAAATTGCTTGGCGATCTTAGCAAGCAGTTAAAAATAACAGCGATATCACTAAATGAAAAAATAAAAAACTTTTAATTAGTCAGCAGCATCTCGGTATATGTTTAAAAGCAGGTCTAGGTAATCGCTTGACGATTTTTTTAAGTTTACAACTTTCAACATTGTCCTGTACGTCAAGAAAATAAATAGATTTGATGAAATAAAAAATTTAATCAAATAGTTTTAAAAATTTTTGAATAAGTTATATAAAATATTTTTTTCTGTTTGAATAAGAACTCTTGAAAATTCTCAAAACAGGATTTAAAAGGGGTGTACAAAACATATAGTTCTGTAGAAATAAATGAAATCAAAATTTAGTTTGTAAACACATTTTTCAAAAATAAGCAAGAAGTCATAAAACAAAATCTTACTTTTTAATAACAATCAGTTCGTTTAATGGCATGAAAAAATCAAAAAAAGGCTTATCATCATTGTTTTTATCAGGTATAACATCTAATGTTTCACTTTCAATGTTTAAACTTTTATTGCTTTCAGAAACCATCGTCCAGTCTCGTTCATCAGTTTCGTTTTTCTCTTGACTAGACTTTGCCACAGTTATTCTGTAATTAACATCAATAATACAATTTAGAATGTTGTCACAAATCTTTAACACATTGATATAGTTTAAATTTAAAACCTCCCAAATTTACAGGGTGATTCAGCAAAGTGTGCACAAATACTTTTCTTAGTTTTATGTACATGTATTTCGTCCATTATTAACTTTCAATTATTAACATTTCAGTTTCTTATTATTTAAGAGTTAAAATTTAAAATCTGGTATTATTTGAAGTAAAAATAAACGATGAGTAAAACGATCAATGACGTGATAGAAAAGTATTGCAAGAAGAAGCTCCCACCAAGTGAAATTTTCCGGTTGATGAAGGAGGTTGTAAGCCGTAGAGGAGTTTATAAAGCCGTGAAAAGGTTCAAGGACACTGGGACTTGTGCTCCAAGAATCAGGAGTGACCCTGAAAGAACCGTAAGGACGAAGAAACTGATCAAAAAGGTCAGAGAGAAGTTGAGGAGAAATCCTGCAAGAAGTGCCAGACAACTTGCTAAAGACTACTCTGTGAGCGTGTCCAGCATGCAAAGGATTCTCAAGAATGATCTCCAGAGCTACCCATACAAGTTCACCAAGAGACATCTCTTGTCGGAGGCCACTAAGAAGAAAAGGCTCGATAGAGCAAAGGTTTTGGTCAAGAAACTTGTCGATGGCACGCAGCCTCAAGTTTTATGGACAGACGAAAAACTTTTCACTGTTTAAGCTGTCCAAAACCATCAAAATGACAGGATTTGGCTTCCAGACATAAACATGGTCCCAGTTGAGCGTTGCAGCTCTTTCAGAAGACAAAAACCCGCCTCCGTAATGGTATGGGCAGGCACAACATCAAAAGGGCTGAAAACTCCTCTCATATTCATTGAAGAAGGGATCAAGATAAACCAGACCGTCTATAGGCGAATGCTGGAGGAGAAAGTCCTTCCCTGGGTCCAAGAAGTAGTCGGAGAACAAGGAGTTACTCTTCAACAGGACGGTGCAACCTCCCACACGGCCAACTCAGTTCAAGCTTGGTGTCGATGCAATTTCAAAGGTTTTTGGGAGAAAGAGCTTTGGCCGCCGTCTTCACCAGACTTGAACCCTATGGATTTTGGGTTATGGTCTATTAAGACAATATTATTAATAATGGTCTATTATTACAATATTATTAATTATGGTCTATTAAGACAATATTATTAAGACAAAAGCCTGCCGTACTTCTCATCTAAATCTGGACTCTCTAAAGCGAAAATTGACATCGGCATGGGACGAAATTGACCCAGAAGTGGTGCGTGCCACATGTGCTCAGGTTCTGCCACGACTTCGGAAAGTAATCAAAAACAAAGGGGGTTATATTGAATAACTTGTATATTTTCTGAAAGCTTATTAAATTTACTATCTTCACAGCATATAACTTGTTTCATTTGACCTAATTATAAGTCCGAAAGATGAGTTTTTATTTGTGCACACTTCGCTGAATCACCCTGTAAATACAGAAATTACTTCTAGTTGGTTTTTCTTAAGACAACTTTATTTTAGGCAAAAGTTGAAAAGCTTCTATAATAGCCTTGAGTTTTTTGTTTTTTTGATATCTATGATATAATATACTAGAGTTTTATTCTAATATTTGTCACATATGCATGCTTTATTTCAACAGCTAACTATAGTATATGAATTGCATGTATTAACAAAAAATGTAAGGTGGTGTAGAATGGCAAACGACCATTAGTTTAATATACCAGATTTAAAGTTTACAGGTATGAATCAGCACTCAGTTTTATTTCTGCAAATCAGATGAAGCATTAAGAGTATACTGATGTAAGGCTAATTTCAAATGAGTGTGTGTACAATTATAATCAATCAGACCAAATATAAATTTAATGCAAAAAATTAACTTGGAAAAAAACTAGCTTAATAAAAAATTACAATAAACGAAAGTTTGTTCTAAAACATATTGCTAATCATTCTTGGCCTTTGATATTTTGTAATTTAACCCTTAATGTACTAATTATTTTTAAAAATATGTTTTTTCAAAAGTCAAAATAAAACCAGATTTTTTTCAATTAATTGAAAGTTTATATCCTATAGACACCATGAATTTTGATTAAATTTTTAAATTATTATTGTATCATGTAAAAAAATTATATAATAAAGATTGATTTTTAACTACAAAGTAATATGGTTAAGATCAATTTGTTACTCAAAGAGCTTTTTAATGAGCGCCATCTGTTCAAAAAAGAAACTCCAAAACTAAAGATAACATATATAGTACAATTGTGAATATACACGCTTATATACCCGTCGTCGTCAGCAAAAATCTTCAGTCAGCCAAGCTTCGAGCTGTGGAAAGGCCACTTATAAACAGATTAAAAATCCTCATGGGACCAGAGAAAACACTATTTGATTTTTATGAAGCAGAAATTCTTTTCCGAGAAGTACGCTAGAGAGTTTGAAGACTGCATGCATATATGACTTTACAGTATATTATTGTACTAGTGTCGAGCTCTGTCTTGTAAATGTACGTAATTATACACACCTGATGAGACCTAATTAGGTCGAAACAGGGCTTTGTCGTGTTATTACGAGGGTCAGTCAATAAGTAATGAGACTTTTTTAATAACTCAAGTTTGCAATGACTGGTAATCAAAAAATGCTTTTTTATTTTTCAACATAGTCTCCCTCCTTTGCAACACACTTGTTCCATCTTGATATTAGATTGTCTATTCCTTTGGCATAGAATTCCGTGGACTGGGTCCTTAGCCAGTTGCTCACAGCAGCCTTCACTTCTTCATCAGTCTGGAAGTGAATTCCCCTCATACTCTCTTTGAGTGGGCCGAAGAGGTGAAAATCAGATGGTGCAAGGTCTGGGCTGTAGGGTGGGTGTGTTAGAAGTTTCCAGCCTAAATCTTCAATTTTGGCTAGGGTTCTTGCTGCTGTGTGGGGCCTTGCATTATCCTGAAGGAGAATCACACCTCTTGATTGAAGTCCTCTCCGTTTGTTCTTAATGTCTTTTTTCACTTGAGTTAGCAGCTCACAGTAGTTCTCTGAGTTCACAGTATTGCCCCTTTCCAAGAAACTGATAGTGATCGGCCCATTTCTGTCCCAGAACACAGTGAGCATGACTTTCCTTAAACTTTTCTGAGATTTGAATTTTTTCTTCACTGGGGAAGAAACATGCTTCCACTCCATTGATCGTCGTTTCGATTCAGGTTCATAATGAAAGACCCAGGTCTCATCAGTTGTCACTATTCTCGATAGAAATACATCTCCCTCCTTTCTGTATCTGCGTAGTGATGCTCTGGAAGCCATCAGGCGCTGCATTTTGTGATCATCCGTTAACATCTTTGGAACCCAGCGACAGCTGACTTTTGAAAAACGCAGCTTCTCATGCACAATTGCGTACACTGTGCCATGGGAGATGTTCAAGTTTGTAGCAATTTCATCTAAAGTGACCCTTCTATCAGATTTGATCAGGTCTTCAACTGCCTGTACTGCTTCTGGGGTAGAGACATCCACAGGTCTTCCACTTCTCAGATCATCAGTAATGCTTTCGCGTCCATCTTTGAATGCTTGCACCCATTTGTAGAAGTTTGCTCTAGACATACAGGAAGGACCATATTGTCTTTGCATTCTAGACAGAATCTCACATGATTTTACACTCTCTGCCAACAGAAATCTGATGACTCCTCTTTGTTCCAAGCATGAGCTGTTTCCTAGCCTAGTAGTCATTTCAATTTATCGTCACACCTACAGTAATCTGAAAATAAACAAGTTTTGTTGTAAATAAGATGACAACTCCATTCATAATCATCACATAAAATTTCAGTTGCATAACTCCAAGAACACCAAAGTAATTGAGAAAGTCTCATTACTTATTGACTGACCCTCGTACAAAATTTACAATTGTACTATATATGTTATCATGTTATCTTTAGTTTTGGAGTTTCTTTTTGAACAGATGGCGCTCATTAAAAAGCTCTTTGAGTAACAAATTGATCGTGAATGCGGCAGCGCTAATCGCTTAACTTATAAGGTACCATCTTGTACACGACTACGATTGATTCAACTTAGTTTCGCAAACTTGTTTTTCATCATAATATGGTTAAGATTAGAATTATGAATGCAGTGTGACATACGCATATATCGTAATCCCGCTCAGTCAACGTTGATGAGCTTATGATGCCTAGGAGATAGTCATAGTTTATTCAAAATATCTCGTTGTAGCCATTTTGACATGACCCGAGATATCTCGTGGCAAGTACAAAATTTGAAAAATTTGAATCTGAAGTATTGTAAGGATAATACATTAAGGAGTTAAAGCAGCCAGAAAAACTTTTGTTATGAGGCTCAAGCGTTATTAAAAATTTCTAAAAACACACGCAATGTTTGAAATAATTCTGCACAAGTAAATTAAGTGTTGAGTACACAAATTCAATGCCTTTTGAATTGAATTAAAGTATTAAATCAATTGTTGTACTAGAAATTTCACTAGTTCAGAAAATTAAGCACATTTTGCAATCACCTAAAATTCAAATTGAATTAATACTTCAACCTAACCTCGCATTTTTACTATATTTTCGCCAATATGTGATATATGAAAAAGATTTAAATCAATGCAAAAAAAATCTAAAATAATGGAACCATGGAACTACACTAATACCATAAACTGCAAATTTTTAACATAACTATAAATTTTATTCGTCATTCTAGTTTTTATAAAACACACAAAATTTAATTAATTACAACTTAAGGGTGTGCAGGAGGCAATTTTTATTTCTAGAGGGCCAAACACAATCAACAACATTAAACTGTCAGTCACAATTCACACAAGCTATTTTTTCAATTTGTAATACCCAACCTTTTCTCAATATGCCTTTTTTAGATCTGAAATATCACTAAGTCTCCCAAAAAGTGAAGTAAACAGCAGTGGTGAAAGTACACAAGTGTTAAACCATAGGCAAAATACAAGAGACTAAATAAATGTCTTCTAAATATTTTGGAGAAGTCATAGTTTACTGCCAAAAAAGAGAGAGCTAGAAATATCCAACTTTCTACTTAAATTCTTTTTTTTGAAATCCTTTAACAGAAAGCACAAAATAATGATCTTTTTTTACATATTTCCTTTGAAAAGCACTATTCTTTACAAAAATTTTAATTTTCATATCAACATGAAAAAGAATTTGAAATTAAGGACAATCAAGTTTCAATATAAAAATTAATAATCATTGCAGTCTTTCTTAAACTTGAACCAAAAATTTGAATATGGTGGGCCACTTGATAAAAAGAGTTTAATTATAACAACAAATTTCAACTAATATTCTTACACAGGCTTCACGTCATCAGTAGCAACAACGGCACTAGATGAACCACTAAGAACTTGAGTTTCATTTTCTGGAACAATAAGAGATAAATCTTTTTTTCTATAGGAAGACCAATGAAGAAATTGTTTTGCTTCCTGAAAAATAAGATGCTTAATTGTTTAAAAAGTAAAAGCAACTGCCAATAGTCACACTAACCGCTTCTACAATAGCAAGCACTCCTCCCAGCATTTTATCTTCGTCTAGAGCTGGCAAGGAAAAGTGAACAAAAACATCATGCTGTTCAAATACAACCTTCAAAAAAATTTTGTTAAAAAACTTACTGACCATTTAAAACCTGTTACGAATTGCAAAAGTTTTTCTTCTCTTATCTCTATATTTATCTTTGACTTGCAGGTAAGCATCAGAAGTGCTATACGAGGTCTGTTCAAAAAGTATCCGACCTTTTTCCCTCTCGCCAATAAGGTATGAGCAAACTGCCCGTGCAAAGCGTGGCTGCACACACACACATTCACGCGTAATCGTGAAGCGTTTCAGGCCGATTCGTCATTCGTATCTCTCTGTGTAAAGCATTTAGTGCAGGCGTGTAGTACGTGTTCATCGATTTTTTGATTTTCAGAAAATTTCATTTCAATGACAGAACGCATCGAACAGAGGTGATACTCAAATTGAAACAATTCGAAAGATTCAACAAGCTTTTGAAAATGAGGCCTTAAGCCCAACTCAGATAAAGCAATGGTTTAAACGCTTTAAAGATGGCCGTGCATCAGTGGAAAGTGATCCTCGCTCAGGAAGGCCATCCACAAGCCGAAACGAGGAGGCGATGGATCAGGTTCGTGAAAAAGTGTTGGAGGATCGTCGTTTAACAGTACGAGAGATTGCTGCAGAAATGGGAATAAGCACAGGCTCAGTTCATTCAATCCTAACTGAGGATTTGAACCTGCGGAGAGTGTCGGCTAAATTTGTCCCCAAGCTGCTGACGGAGCAACAGAAGGAACTCCGGAAGGAAATTTCGGAGGACATGCTGGATGTTGCAAATCATGACCCAGAATTTATCAAGACAATCATCACTGGTGATGAGACCTGGGTTTATGGTTATGACCCAGAAACCAAGTTTCAATCATCACAATGGAAGCATCCGGAATCACCACGCCCAAAAAAAGCTCGGCAAGTCCGCAGCAATGTGAAAGTTATGCTGACCTGTTTTTTTGATTCCCGTGGCATCGTGCATCATGAATACGCACCAGAAGGTCAAACAATCAACAAAGAGTACTACCTGGAGATTCTACATCGCCTTCGTGATGCTGTGCGAAGAAAGCGGCCAAACATGTGGGCAGCAAAGAATTTTCAGCTTCACCACGACAATGCTCCCGCTCATTCTGCACATGTGGTCCAAGCTTTTCTAGCCAAAAACAGCATGCCACTTATTAGACAGGCTCCTTACTCTCCCGACTTAGCACCGTGTGATTTCTGGCTGTTCCCTAAGCTAAAAACAACTCTGAAAGGGAGGCGATTTCAGTCAAGAGAAGACATTATGAAAAAAGCGACGGAGGAGCTTCAGAGCATTCCGGGGGAGGAGTTTATGAAGTGTTTTGAGAAGTGGCAGAAGCGCTGGGATAAGTGTGTGAACCACCAAGGGGAATATTTTGAAGGAGATTGAATAAAACTTGCAAAATTTATTGTGTTGTGTGCTTTATACAAAAAAGTCGGATACTTTTTGAACAGACCTCGTATATAGAGCAACTGTCAAGCAATTACCTTAAATTGCTTCCAGGGATGCCAAGATATTGCTATCTTGTTAAATTTTTTATTATGATTTTTTAGTTTTTATGAAAATATATCTGAAATTTAGAACTGCTTACCAAGACCACCAAGCAGGTGAAAATGCTGTAAAATGTCTTTCCAAGGACACAACAGAATGGTGCAAATAGATTTTAAACCAAGACCCTGTCACTCACAACACTCTTAACCACCCAAACCCAGTTTTGTAAACACTTTAGTCTAATAAAAAGCATTTATTGATACTAATAGACGGTTAGATAATTAACAGAGCCTACAATAACTCACAACTGAAATTGCATCAAGTGAAAAAAATTTGCAATCATTGAAAATAATACTGAAGCTATTAACCATTATAGCACAAAAAGAAAACCACTGATAGGCATTTCAGTGACTCAAAAATTATTTAAAAAATTAAAAATAGTCAACCATTACCAAAAACTTGCAAAACAAAAAATTGTCACAAGAGAATTTAGCACTTAACCTTTGATTATTATTCAGGCCAAGTATTTACTGTTTTGCTAAGTTGAGCAATGACTAACAATAATAATAAATTTAAGAATTTAAAAGTAGCTTCTTATTGTTTGGTGACTTTTTTTGTTGATTGCTAATAGTTACCTGCTGCCCTCTAATGAAATTTATGAATAGAAAAAAAGCATCAAAGAGCAGATAAAGCAATTATTTAAAAGACAGTTTATTGGCAAATCCAGCTAATTCTACATACCACCACAAAGTTGGAATGTAATAACAACTCACAAAAAAGTAAAAAGCAGAAAATTTTATACTTGCGGTGGTAAAAATCAAATTTCTAGAGATACCAAATTATTGTGTATTGAATATTTGATGCCAAATTCTCGTTTGCTGAGTTCTCACAGCACATGCTTTAGCTTAGGCCACTGGTTCTTAACCTTTCTTATCCTTTGCATCCCTTAAAAACTTTTGTTATGTTTTCACACCATTATATAACAAAGTTTGTCAGCACCAGCAATACTAATTTTGAAATGTCATGAAAACAATAACAAATAGAAAATTGACAAACAGTGGACTACACAAGCAGACTAGTTAACAGAAATACTTTACAATAAAACAAAATTTTAAACAGTTGCACAACATTTACCAACCGTAATGATTCCGCATTCACACATCATGGCACCCCCCAGAAACAAAACTTGCACTCCAGTTTAAGAACCCCTGGCCTAGGCAATAAGTTTACAGACTAAATTCATGATCCCAAATGATAATGCACAATTAAACACCTTATATAATTGATTTGCACTATGCATAAATGGGTCTTTTCAATAAGCAACCATGAGCAATTTTTGTTGGTGAAACTAACCTGGAATCCCCTTGTAGTTACTATTGTTTGTTGAGAGAACCTTTTTCTTTCAGTTTCTTTTCTATTGCCTCCTAGTGCTGTAGGGAGGATTTTGGGTTAGTTTCACCAACAAACAACAGTTATGGTCTTTTCTTGAAGAGACCCACAGAAATTTGGTTCAAACAAACATAACAAAATTGATTATTCAAACCATGTCATTTCATAATTAGTTTATAGATTCATAATTAGTGTTTTACTGTATTGTGTTTATTTGTGTTTTTTATCTGGTGTATACACAGCTTTTCTCTTTACAAAAATTTCTAAATAACAAAATAAGTATTTTAACCCTACATATATTTTTACTTTTAACCATACAAAACTTCAAACAATACTGATATTAAAACTTTTATTAAAAAACCAATCTTAAATCTAAAATTGAAAGCAGTCTTTTCAACCAGAATTTATAACTATTTTCAAACACAAAGCGCAACTTGAATCATATTGCTTTAGTTTTGCTTTTTTTAAAAATATTTGTTGATTTGTAAATTTTATATTTAAAGTAAACAAATCAGTGATGGGATTTAAAATGTTACGAACAGGTTCTCTTTCATGTGGAACTCACTAACAACAGGTTTCATCTTTATACAGAGATTACATTAAATGAAGAATGAGTAACTTGTTTAACATAATGACATTCCAAGAAAGGTTTGTGCAAACTAGTGTGAACCCCCCAGATTTCAATGAAACAAATGTAACAATTATTTTTATGATATAACAAAAGATAATTTTACTTATTTTAATAAAAACTTACTGCTCTTTTTATTGATTTTCTTTTATTAACACCCAACTTATGAGTTACATAAGCTGCCGCTTCCATGTTGTTTCAATCTTCAAAAAAATTGCAAGCTGATAGGCAGTTTAAAACAGCAAAGTTTGACCCAATTAATGGATTTACTCAAAATTTTATTATTGTAGTATATATTCAGAATAATTTTTTATTTGTTCTATTTTCATTATGCAAAACAAATTCTGTAAACACAAATATCTTTTTACAACAACAATCATGTATTTGATTTTGTTATATTTGGAAGACGTCAGCAGTGTGGCCAAGTAGTTAGAGTGCTGGGATTGTGATCAACATGGTCTCAGTTCAAAACCTACTTGTGCCATTCTGTTGTGTCTTCAGGAAAGACATTTTACGGCACTTCCCCTGCTTGGTGGTCTTGGCAAGCAGTTCTAAATTAAAGTCATATCTCTATTAAATTTCAAGTGGACAGCAATATCTTGGCATCTCCAGAAGCAGGTCAAGGTAATTGCCTACCTTATGTATAGTGCCTCCGTTGCTTTCCTGTGAGTCAGGAAGATAAAAATAGAGATAAAATAAAAATAAAGGTAAAAACCATTTAAGATATTAAGTACTGAAGTACTTGGTTAGTGTCTTTTTTGAATATACAAATACTATTTTGAATCACAAATATAAACCAGTAATATTATAAACCTACACTTAATTTTTGATAAATAAAAAAATAAAAATAAAAACAGTAATAAATTTATATTACTTAATTTAAATTACCTGAGTAACACATTTTTTGTGATTTCATAACAAATAATGCAACAAAAACTGTGCCTTCATTGATTGCTAGTGCAACAAAATTGAGCAAGAATAAGGGCATAGCCAGTGGTGCCGGAACAGGGAGGGCAGGGGGGCAGTACTGCCCTTTACATTCCAGTACGATAGTAACGAAGCAAAACGCCTGCTCTGTAACCTCTAAGTGTGTATATATCTCTGTTTACCTGTATCACAGTATACCGAAGATATCAATAGTTTCACTTCCATTGTAACCATTGTCCGCAGTTACTCAACCATGAAATCTCAAAGCTGGCCTATCCTGGCCTATCCAGTGCAAAAAAAATTAATCGTTTATGAACAATAGACCTAACAAATAATTTAATTGTTTATGAACAATAGACCTAACAAATGACCCGATTGTGCACGATAGCAGTTAGCACAGTAAAAAGTTAGTAGCAACTTGCAGTAGGCTATACTACACTGTACGTTTTTTTTTAGCTAGCTCGTGAAAGAATCGGAATCGAAAAATGTTGTTGAAATCGGCATTGGAGTAAAAAAAAAAAATTCGCACCATCCCATCACTAATTTAAACACTCAATGATTAAGAGAAAATAAGTATAAAAATTTAATATGACTAAAACATAATGTAAGCCGTGAGAATTGGATAACTTAAATTTTTTATTTGGTTCAATTTTTGCATGATTGTGACGTCGTAAATTTATCTCTTAAAATTGCAGAATGAAGATTTGGCTGACTCAATCTTTTCTATTGCCTTAATGTTTCGTCACAAACGTTCTCGTTATTTCCTCGTGCGTTAAATCTCTTGGGAGTTTTTTGTTTCGCGCATATGTGCTTAAAAGTCTTCCACTAAAAAGATAAAGTTTAGCTGTTTGTCAGTGCGGAGTTTGCAATTCATAATAGTTACGATTTAACCTTTTCAATGTTTAGATAACGCCACAATTGATTTTCATTTAGTTATATTTCTTGTACTCGCTTTCAGATTTGATTAAAATAATTGTAAAAATCAGAAGTCATGATTCTTGTTCGAATAGAATAGTTTATGGCAAAAAAGATTTAAACACTAAATGATAAACTACTTGTTTATTAAAGAGCTGGAGAGTCGGAGCCGAAGCTAGTGGATAAGTGCTTGATAGCTCCGGAGCTGGAGCCGGAGTAGTGAATGAGTACTTGATAGCTCCCGAGCTGGAGCCGGAGCTTAATTATTAATTATTAGTGTTTTAACAAGCAATACAAAAACTGTAACCAGCAGGGCTGGAGAGCCACTGTAGCTCTTCTAAAGTGGCTCTCCAGCCCTGCTAGTTACAGTTTTTGTATTGCTTGTTAAAACACTAATAATTAATTTTCAAGATATTTGGTTAGTAAGACTTATACATTTTTTTAATTGCGCGAAAGTTTGTTGACGTTTTAAATGCCTCGCAAAGAACGTCGGACCAATAACGTTTAGAAAGAATTGGCAAAAGCAGGATCATCAGCGGGACAAACAAAAATCACCGATACTTTTTTTGCTACCAGTAGCTGTGGGAGAGGCGTGGGTGGTAATGCCGCAAGAAACGTTTCCGTGAGGTCTCCAAACGCTAAAGATGTTGATACCAACGACAATTTAAATATCGGTGACGGTATTCCAAATTCTGAAAATAACATGGGCTTGGATGTTGCAAGATCAACATGTAATACGTCAGTCTCGATATTTAGAAATAGAAGTAGTTCTAATGTAAATGATTTTGATCCTAAACTGTGTTGTGTTTTTGATGCTAAAAACTTTTTCGAAACTGATCGAGAAAATAGTAAGAACAAAGAGGGAAGATTTTTTCAAAAAGAATGGTTTGATAATTTCCAATGGTTGGCATATAATCGGGAAATCAAAAAAGCTTTTTGCAAAGTTTGTGCCAATTTAGCTACAGAATCAGAGAAGAAACGAAGCCCATTTGCAAATGAAACACTTGGTTTTAGCAACTGGAAAAAGGGAATGGAAAAACTAAAAGAACACGATGCTTCGGAACTTCACAAAAAATGGATGAAAAAAAACTTATGTTGGAAGATAAAGATGAGTCGATTGTTTCTTTTATTTATGATAAAAACAAGAAGCTGCAGCAACTTCGTAGAGCTGGAATGGAAGCAAGTTTTTCGACCTTAAAAACTCTACTAATACAAGGGTTAGCAATCCGACGTAGAGATTCTTTTGAACCTAATTTCTATCAATTTAACAAAGACAAAGCTGAGCATGTGCCAGGTCTCAAGTTGCTAATGGAAGAAAAAAAATATATGTCTAATGATATTGTTGCTGAAATGGAAAAAATGTTGGTACTTACAGCGCGACGACAAATTCTTCGCTCAATTAATGGTAAGCAATTTTTTGCTATAATTGCTGACGAAAGTGCTGACATATCCAAAACTGAACAAATATCTATATCTTTTCGAACCGCTTCGGAAACTTACGATGTCAAAGAAGAAGTTATTGGTATCATGCCATGCAAAGAAGGATTGACTGCTGATGCGCTGCTCTCTTACATAACCGACATCTTCATCAGGTGTGGAGTCAATAATGACAAATTCATAGGGATGAGCTTTGATGGCGCTTCAGCAATGAAATCATTAGCAGAGAAATTGAAAAACTGTTATGGGCAACAAATTTCGTATATTCATTGCCTGGCCCATTGTACCGAGTTAGTTGTAAAAGATACCATATCAAGTTCAGAATTGTTACAGCTGGCAATGTGCACTTTGAAAAAATTGTACACATTTTTAGGTGTCTATCCAAAGCGAGTAAAATTGTTTGAACAAATGCAAGAGGTGAGCCCTTTTGCTGACGGAAATGAAGATATAAGCAGCTTATCTCACAAAATAGCAACTGTTCGTATCAAAAATTTATCCCAAACTCGATGGACTGCCCGCGCCGATGCTGCGAAGGTAGTTATCGACAAGCAACAGCCGCTGATTGAAACACTCGAAGTCATCAAAGTTGATTCAAGCCTTTCATGAGAAGTGAAAGCAGATGCAAGAGGCCTGATTCGAATGCTTTCGTCGTTTCCAACATTGCTTTCACTTGTATGCACTTTTCATTTGTTAGCTGTGTTGGAAAAACTTTCTAAAGAATTGCAAGCAGTAAAGTTTGCTGCCAACCACGTTATATATGCTTTTGAAAAAACAACACATCGAATCAAGGAAATGCGATGTGAAGAAGAATTCAAGCTTCTCATGGATAAAACCAAACATTTTAAGCTGCCCAGCGAAGATGAGATTCCATCCAAACGTCAACGTAGGGTTCCTTTGCAAGCGGAAGATTATGTTGGAGAATACTACGCTTGTTCGAGTCTACCAGATTATGACGAAAGGGATTTGCGAAAAGAATATTATGTCATACTTGACCAAGCTTTGTCAAGTATGGATAAACGATTTGACCAAAGTGATCTGAACAAAATTGGAACTCTTGAAAAGCTTCTTATTGATGGAGCAAATAATAAGAAAATTGATGACACATTGCGCCAACGCTTGGAATTGGAGTTATCGGATTTTATTGATTGTCAAGTACTGGTTGAAGAAGTAAAAGACTTGCCTTTTGCTCAGAAGGTCTTTAATGCAAATTTGGCTGTACCAATAAAAAAAGTAACCAGTTTAGATACCATTTGCGATGTAATGAACCATAATGCAAGCACTAAAAAACTCTGTCCCACAATACACGTCGCCTTGCAATATTATTGCTGTGTTCCATTAACATCTGCAACGGCAGAGCGCAGTTTCAGCACCATACGAAGAGTAAAAAACTATTTGCGCTCTACCTCAGGATCAGATCATTTAAACAATGCAATGTCTGCTTCAATTCATCCAAAGCTAATGGATCAAATGGATTTAAAAGCAATCACAAACGAATTTGTCAAAGTTAATGATTCTCGCTTGCATTATTTCGAACTTCCTTAAAAACACTGACTGTGATTAATTTTAAAAAAGATTGAATGCTGATTCTTTACTATAGCATATGCTCTTTGTAACTTTTGCTATTTATTAAAAAGACGTTTGAAAATCGTTCTTTTTTGGCCTAATTTTGCTAAATTACAAGTATTGACTCCCCAAATTAGGAGTGCGGGGCGAAGCCCTCGCCGCTGGTAAGAAAATTTTGCATTTTGTGGAAAAAAATTGCTATTTTTCAGATCTTTCGCCTTTCGGGGGGGGGAACAATTGTTTCTTTTTCCCCCAGCTAATAACCGCCAATTATATTTAGCTGAAAAAACACTATAGTCAGGATCATATAAATAATGATTTTTATACCTAAATATTGCATCTTTTGGTTTTGTTGTAGAAGTGTTAAAAAGTAAAGCTATACCTTGTACTTCAAAATCCTTTTTGTAATATCTCAACAGTAACATCGTATTCTTCTTATATCATATTGCTCATATTTTTTTTTACCATTTTTACGAAGTTTAAAGTTCAGGTGTCACATTCTTGAACCTGCCCTTACGTAATTGATAATTTGCTTTTTGTTATTTTTTAGTGTTTATGCGACGTACGCGCAGTACTCTGGCTTTGTTGAATTGTTTAATTGTTTGACAATATTAGAAAGCAATGTTTGTGGTAATGACTGTACTTACAGTATTGAAAGTGCCCTTCGAAAAAGCTGCCCCCCTTGCCCTTCCGACGTTCCGGCACCCCTGGGCATAGCAATCATTGAAGAAATTAAACAACTTCTAAAGGCCCGTTTCCACTACGAGCGTGGAAAAAAGCATTCTTTGTTTGTTTTATTGCTTTTTTTCTGCGCTCGCTTCAATCGAAGATCAATAAAAGAGACAAAGAATGCTCTTTTCCACGCTCGTAGTGGAAACGGGCCTTAACGCATGCCACACTTCCCAACAGCAAAAAAACAAACTAGAAAACAATCTAATTCAGTGCTTTCCAAATGAGGGTGCCTGCACCCACAGGGGTGCAAGTAGCTGTTGCTGGAGGTGTCAGTATCCATCAAGGATGTGAAAATATACAGAGAGATTTTGTTGAACATGGGAAGCAGTGATAAAAAATTCTGGGTTTTTTTAAGAAGTCACCGTAAGCGACTTTTGTTTATGAAACTAACCCAGATTCCCCTCTGTCATTACTATTACGTTTTAAAGAAATTTTTTCTCTTGGTTTTCCTCTTGGTTTCTTTTTTATTCCATCCTAGTACAATAGGGGAGATTTAAAGTTAGTTTCACAAAAAAATGCTTATGGTAACTTCTTGAAGAGACCCAAAATTCTACTTAGGCCTAGCCTACAGCACAATGCATGACAGCAAACACTCGCAAGTTACTAATACAGTCGAATTCGCTTATAATGGCACTTCCAAGGGATTGCAAAAAGTCGACATTATAGACGAATTGACGTTAAAGACGAATTGTACTATATGCCATTCCAAAACTGCTTATACTCAATATCGAGTTGTATCATCCAAACAAAATTACCATCGTAATGAAAAACATCAATTTAACGAAGTACACGGAAAATTAAACAAACTCTACACAAAAATAATCAAATTATTTTTTTTTAACATTGGGGTTCCTATAAAATGTACAGGTCGGCGTGGTGGCATGGTCGGCGTGGTCGACGTGGTCGACGTGGTTGACGCGATCGGCGTGGTTGGCGTGGTTGGCGTGGTCAGCGTGGTCGACGTGGTCGACGTGGTTGACATGGTCGACGTGGTTGGCGTGGTTGGTGTGGTCAGCGTGGTTGGCGTGGTTGGCGTGGTCGACGTGGTTGGCGTAGTTGGCGTGATCGACGTGGTCGGCGTGGGGGGCTAGGTTGGCGTGGTTGACTGGGTTAGTTGAATAAAATGTTTATGTATTGTTGAAACCGGTTGTATTTGTAATGTAAATAGCTAACATTCAGTTTTGATATGGCTATTTGGCTATACTGTTGTTACGGCAAGTACCATTTGAGTTTCGAACCCCGGTTTGTTTCCGCCTTTTGATTTGCTTCATTATTTTTTCCATTAATTCACCGCGCTCGCTTGCTAATTTGTTGTTGCCTTGAGCTGACCTTTTCCATTATCTCACCGCCTCGCTTGCTAATTTGTCGTTGCCTTAAGCTGACCTTTTCCATTATCTCACCGCCTCGCTTGCTAATTTGTCGTTGCCTTAAGCTGACCTTTTCCATTATTTCACCGCGCTCTCTTGCTAATTTGTTGTTACCTCGAGCTGACTTCTTTTTCTATAAGTTGGGTGTAAGTTTGTGAGACATCCAGTTAGCTGCTTCAGCCATTGTGTAGCGGTTGTAGAGTCACTGTTCGAAATACTGTTCGACGCCCTTGGGAGTGCTGTTGGGGCTTTTAGTTTGTGTATAATACTGTTAGAAAGACTGTTCGATATGGTTAGTTTTTGTCGGTCTGCTCCGTGTCAGTCTACAGTTGAAAACTGTCCGTCTGTCCGTCCGATAGTCCGATTTCGTCCGACCATCTTGTTTTCGTCCATCTCATTTCGTTCGTTCATCTTATTTTGTCTTATTTCCTCGTCTCATTTCGTCCGTCTTACTTTGGGCATCGTTTTTATATCTTGTTAATACAAATTTAAATTGAATCAAAAAAAGGACGCGGTAGAACTTACTGTAACAACTGTAGATTGTAAAAGATATTTAAATTTTGTTGAAACCTACTGTATTTGTAATTTAAATAAATGTAAAAAGCATAAATCATTTGGCAAGGTTTGCCTGGACGAAGTTGGTGAGGTTGACATGCTTTGATATGTAAGGACTGGGCTAGGTTGGTTAGGTAGCTAGTTCGGCAAATCTTACTATGTTGTAAGACCTATTTCCTCAGATGAAAAGGCCATGGGGATATGTGGAACCAATGAAGCACGAAATGAATATAAAAACATTCTTTATCAAATCTAAGCTTTGCAAATTAGTCTTTTTCAGTGCTTAAAAAGTAAATTTAAGCTACTATGCTTCGAAGTATAAGAATGGAAAAAAAAGGAGTTGTTTGTATCTTTGAAGCATCGCTTTATTTGGTCCCTCATAATATTATTTTTGTTTTTAAGCAAAAATGCCAACTTTTAAAAAGAATAAAAATTTAAAAGGTAAATTTACGTCTTCACAAATTCATAGAGCTGTCAAAGATGTACTAAATAGAGGAATGGGCATTCGTGAGGCCGGTCGAATGCACAATATTCACAACCCAGGAAACATAGGGTTATTGGCCGGATACTGTTTCAGTATAGTACAGTATCGGTTGTATCGGTATCGGAAAAAGATAAGCAAACTATATTGGACCAATATAGTTTTAGAATCGTATTTTTGTATAAATTAATATAGTATGTACTATATTGGTCCAATACAGTTTTTGTAAAGTATTTTTAATTTGAAGTTGGTTTAAAAATTTTGTCAGTTAGAGTTTTGTAACGTGACATAAAATTGTACAGTTTTTACGGTACGTGACCCACATAGTTTGTGTATTGATTTTTGATAATGATTTTGATGTATTAATGAAACGGCATTAAATTGGAAAAATATTATCGATTTGATACAGTTTTGATGTCGCAACACAATACAAAGTTTACCGTTTCTGTGGTATTGGACCAATATAGTTTGTATATTGCTTTTTGATAATGCTTCGATGTACTGATAAGACGACATTATTAAAATTTTAAAACATTATTAATTTAACAGAAGTTTGCTGTTTTAATTTATGCAATTATGCAATTTAATATTATTAATCTAATTAATACAATTATTGTTTTATTAAGATATTAGCGCAGGGGTGATAAACCTTTTTTTGTAAATGCCAAAATATATAAAACATTTTTTATCAACTTAGTACCGTGCCGAATTGAAGTGAAGATGTTTTTTTTAGACATTACCATGTAAAGTAGGACCTATTTTTCTCCCAAAATCATGGTGATCTCTAAAAAAAAGATCTTCCCTGCAATTCGATTTCGCCTTTCTCATATTTAATAGGGAAATTGTTCTAAATTGTCCGTGCCAAAAAAATTTAATTTTACCGAAAGAATTCCTTGTCTTTGTCCAAAAAATTGATCGTGCCAGTAAAAAATCTGCGCGTGCCATAAATTTGCCCTCCTCTATTAATGTATGTTGTTTTTTTGGTATCGAACCAATTTAACTCATGTATTGATTTTCGGTAATTAAACGTTTACCGTATATCAGGGTGGTTGAACATACGGTGCGCGGGCCGCATGTGGCCCGCGCACCTTTAAAATGCGGGCCGCAAAGTGTTGCAATTATTGTAACCACTCTTAATAACACAAGTAAATAATTATACTTTTTGGGAGATTGCGGCCAGCACTTTTATTAGGATGAAGGGGGAAATGCATTGTGTTTCGATTTTATTTAAGATCCTTTTTTTGAACTTATCAATCTCGGTTTATTTGCTTTATACGATTTTGTGTCGTTATTTACTAGTTCCGTTAGGTAGCGCTAAAGTAAAAGCTTTAAATTAAAGTATCTTAAATTAAAACATTTTATAAAACATTTTTTAGACTAGTTTAATTTTGCAAATATAAAATAAATTACTTATAAATTTATTAAAAGCTATTGAAGGTATAGGCTGCTATGTGTTGCACAACACAAACTTGATTTTAACTTTACTGTTGTAACTTATTATATCATACATTTGTTATAATTACCATTTCTGTTTTAACATTCATTGCCAAATCACCAGACCTATTATAAATAAATTAAATTAAAAATTATTTACAAAGAATGAATTATATTGAATTAATCTTTTCATTGATATTTGCCATGCTGCTTGATTGATGAAATAAAAACTAAAAAAAAAAGAATTTGCTTTTAAAAGCAAATGTTTCATTTAAAACTGTTTTGCTTTTTGAGTAGCCTTAAAAAAAGCTGTTTTAAAAAATTGAACGTTTTTGTCTAGCTCTCTTCAGGAGGTCTCGCTGAAATGAATTCAAGAACTGATGTAGTATTTGAAAAGATTTTTTTTTTCCTTTCTTTTACACTTATAACAATTTACGTTTGTAAATAAACTCTTTCTGTCTGCACAAATTAGGTTTTTGAAGAGTTATAAAAATTGATTCTAAAACCGATAAATGAAAATTGGATCGTGCTTTAGAAAGAATAAAAAATTGATTGTCATTACATTGAGATGCACATTTTGGTTTATGTAATAAATGGTTTACAATCGCTGAGTCACAATGCGGTGTTGAATTAGTTGGTTTTCCTAGGCGTTCTGGTTGTTTACGTTCTTGACCGATTCTGTTCCAAATAGACCTCGGAACATGCTGGCGAATTCTGTCTTGCAAGCGTTGAGACGTTCGACCCACGTACCGACTGTCACAGTGGCACACGTTTCATATACGACGTTACTATGTTGAATTGTGAGAAGAACGTCAATAAAAAAAAAGAATTGTGATGAATAAAATAGAAGAGCAAATGTGGACTCAAGCTAAAGTTGCCAACCGTCCTTTATTGGAAAGGACAGTCCTTTATTTAACCCTTTCCGTCCTTGTCCTTTATGAAGTACAGAAATGTCCTTTATTTTAAATATCATTTTACTTACTGCTAATTTTGCGATCAGAACGTGTATTTTAAAGTTGATTTAATTTTTGCAAACACTGAATCAACATTTTTATATTTCTAAACGTTCTCCAGCAACTTTCCAAGTTGTTTTCAAAAAAAATTATTTGCCCCTCCCCCCTAAATCATTAGAAGAAATGGTTTATCAGCACTCTTCAAAATGGCGAAATGAAAGAAACAGATGGTCTGCAGAAATAATAAAAAATTAGCTTTTCATATTCCTGTACTTTAACTTCAAAGACAGCTGTTTAGAATTTGCTGAAAAAACAAAAGATGACCTTCAATTGTTGAAAGCAGCAAAAAGTCAAACCAAACACAATTTTAAAAAATAAAAAGATTTACACTATTTTTCATTTTTATCTTTTTATGATGCATATCAGAAGCGTGCGGTCAGGGCATGCAAGTCATGCGTTGCAAGACCAAATTTTTAGAAATTGCATGACGAACTTTTGCGCGATGAGGTAGATATCGTTCAATTCGATGAGAAATATTACTTGTTCGGGATAAAATCTGAGGCAGATCTGAGACGAAGACCCGTTTTTTTGCGTTATTTTAGACAATACCGTGAATTTAGGACGAAAAGTAAGAAATCGGAGACTGGTTTGAAGTGATGACTTTTTTTTTGGAGATCACTGCATTTTTAGAAGAAGAGTGCATTACCAGGCAACAATTTCAAGTGATGACCTTTTTTTAGAGAGATCATCAAAAATCTAGGGCGAAAATTGTTCTTGATCACCATGACATTACGACTAAAAGTTACAATCTCACACCCATAACATACCTATTTTCATGATCAGATTTTGGCATGCAAATTGCATGGCCAGACTCAGAGGTTACGGCACGCCACTGATGCATATATATAGTGATATAGATGGAATTGAAAATTATGTTTATATCTATTTTCCATATGTCCTTTATTGAAACTTGTCACAGTTGGCAACCCTAACTCAAGCTGACATATTTAAGTGCACGATTTGGAACGCTGAACGCCATCCTAAGCAATTACGGCTGAAACAATTTTTAACAAATTTATTTGTATTAGTTTGAAAACAACTATAGTGAAGCAATCGTGCCTAAAACCTTGAGAACAAATTACAAATTTACAAAAAAAAGTTTTTTGTTGTATTATTTGTCTTTATTTCAACTTATTTCTTGGAGTACTAATATGCCATTAACAAAAATCCGTATTTAATTTTACACTTGCTTGGTATTAGAAATTTCTTAAATTTAATCTTTATTTAGTTTTAAATTATCATCATGTGACATTAAGCGTTGTTATCCAAATTCGTTTAGTCGGCTAAGCTCATCGGGCTGGTTTCCTGAAAGAAATGGTTCGTTCGAGAGGTGCCCGGGATAGGAACAATGAACACAATCTTGTCGATCATGACATTGTCTATAGTGATTATGTGCGCTAGTGCAGTGCTTATTGTAGAGTAGAGATTGACACTAGCAGACGTCGGCCTCCGTTAACTTTGCAGCCACCTGGAGGCTATTGTCCACTGCCATCCACTCCTCGAAGTCGGTTTGCGTCATGTCACTTGGTTTTTTAGCTACAATGTCCTCTATTGTTGTGGTTGTAGTGGTACACGAGAAACCAGCTTTCTTGAAACAGTTTTGAATTATTTCTTCCGAAACATGCTTCCACAACAAGGCTAACAAATGCAAGGCCTCGAGCAGATTAGTTTTTAGTTTTCAAAGCACTAGATCAGGGATGGCGAACCTTTGTTATACGGCGGGTCAAAAAATGACAGTTTTTTGAAACTTACGTTAAGTGGGTCATTGGCTAAAAGAAGTTAAAGATTAAAAAAAAGTCTTCACTTCCTATCAATATCTAAAATTTTCCTCCTAAAATCCTAGTGACCTCTAAAAAAGGTCTTCACTTTGATTCGATCTCTGATTTCACTATTTTTCTGCCAAACTCATAGTGATTTGTAAAAAAAAAAAAAAAAAAAGGTCTTCACCTAGAATCGTTCTTTACGTTTCCCGTTTTTTCGTCCCGACTTGATCATACCCTCTAAACCAGCGGTTCCCAAACTTTTTTTCTTCACGGCGCCCTTTGAAGACTTAAAAATACTCGCGGCGCCGTAATGAAAAAAAGGTATTCAGTTCCATTACTTCTTTGAATAACCTTTTTTTCTCCGAAAAATCAGAATGTTCTCTAAAAAAAAAAAAAAAGTCTTCACTTCGATTTCATCTCTGATTTCCCTCCCAAAATCAGGCTGTTTAAAAAAGGTCCTCAATCGGAATCGTTCTCTGAAGGGAAGTTGCTGCTAACAACCTTCACACTGCAATTATTGTGAGAAAAGCAGTAAGTACAACAACTTTCGCATACTTTCGCGGCGCCCCTGACAAAGTCTCACGGCGCCCCAGGGCGCCGCGGCGCACAGTTTGGGAACAGCTGCTCTAAACCACCAGACATGGCAAACCTTTATCTCCGTCCTAAATTTCTTGCAGACTAAAAATGCCAAAAATTTGAAAACATCAGGTGGGTCACTAAATTTCAACTAGTGGGTCACGACGTGACCCGCGGGTCAATGGTTCGCCATCACTGCACTAGATTAAAGCTTGCTAGATAAAAGCTTGCCGCGATTAAAGTGATTAAAACTAACTCACTAGATCAAAGCTTGCCGCGAAATTATGACCCAGTTCATTTGCTCTTTCATCGTTCCGACAGTTCCTGTTTCGATATTTATAGCTTTCTCAGGCCGCTAATCATCAGAGCTGGGCATTTACGCTGGAAGTTAACAAAATTAGTCTCTACGTTTGGGAAAAAATTGATAACAATAACCGATGTAGTGATTACAGATGTACTGGTTGTGTCTACTTCTAGTCGGGAAATTAGTAAGTTATAGGGAAGAGGTAGGATTGGAGACATTCATCCAACGAACTCTCCTGAAGACATTCACCAACCAGAAGACGAACTTTCTGAAGTAGGGAAGGATCTTCTTTAAGAAACTAGTATCATTATTGACGTCAGGTTATTAATACTCGTAATCTTGACTAAGTAGGTCAAAGTTAACATACGTTGGCAGTGAGGCCAACATAATTTTCGTTATTACTTTGCCCCCATTCAACTAAAAGTGAAAAATGTTTAGTTTCTTTATTTTTAAATAAATTTTGCAAACTAAATGATAAAATAGTGGATTCTGATTGCGATTATTTTCTCAATCTCGCTTCAAAATCAGAGATAAAAAAAATAAGCTAGAAAAGTTGTTAAGTTTTAAATAGTTAAAATCAATTTATGTACTTTTTTTGAGTAAAGCAAATTTTATTCCAATACTATGGTAGCCATGATTTCTTATGACGTAAATAATGTGTTCCTCTTTGGGGTTTAAAATACGCTGTTTCTTTGAAAATAACACAATTGTAACGTTAATTTTTACTTGATTTGAAAAGTTTATGCTTATGATATTATTTGAAGTGAATTCAGATTTACTTTTTCAACACTTAATAAATAATTGATTTCCTTAAAATTGAACTACCGATCGAATAACTTAAATTAACCTCTGAATAGAAGGAATTTTTTTGATTGATTAAATATGTTGTAAAACAGAAGAGATTTAGTTATTTATATTATGAATAAAAAGTTTATTATGCATTGTGCAGATAGCAACTCTGTAAAAAATGTATGTTGTAATTTTCACCAGCACAAATGAAGTTGAGTGTATTCCAAGTAATTGGCTTATTTCCGATTCTGAAGCTTACTGGCCGAATTCGGGTAATTGTGACATTGCACATGCCATAAGGACAAAGGCAAGTCCTGATCCAATGACTTGGAAATCGTATGCAATACGGTGTTTACCAAACAGCAATTGTTGTAAGTGAAAAATAATTAGTCAAACAATAACCTTTTTAATCACAAATTAAAAATTATCTTAGATACTTTCAAAGAAGCAAATAAAAAGGCAAAATTAGCCCAGGAGGAATCAGACTTTGCATCAGAAAACGACAAAACGATTACTCAAAAGTAAGATCAAAGATTTTTAAGTTGTAAATTGATAAATTACACACAAGTAGACCTACCAAATAAAGGTATAATTTGCTTTTTGTACTAATCTTGGCGAATGGTTCAACTATCAAAATATTATCGTAAGTTGAGAAACAATGCTAATGTATCAGTATCAGTATCAGTATCTTTTATTTCAGTTCCGCCATAAAAAACATAGTGAAATAGGAAATTTGTAAGTCTAAAAAGCAGAACAGAAAAAGGAAGAGGCAACAAAACGATAAACGTTGTGGCATGCAATCAAGATAAGAAGAGATTTTTAAGAACAAGTGTGCATGGTTGCAGCACCTTTCCTTTTTCTGTAAAAGTGTCAACTGTAAGCCAACTTGTTTATAGTTACTCTCCAAATACTGCATTGCGGTAAAAACAATCTTAATTGTTGCTGCAGTATAATAGTAGTGTTCTCTCCATCGGCAATTTTGATGCAAGCCTTGACAAATATACGCTTAACAGGTAACAAGTTCTATTGTATAACGTATTTCTGGCCATAGCCATGGATACTGCAGACCAAAATACTCAGGGAAAGAACTGTTTTGTCAAAAATTACGCAAGCATTGTCCAAACCATAATTTGGCTTGATTTTGCAAATACGCCCAAATTTTTTGAAAGAATCAACTTTGGACCAAAAAAAATTCACTGTTTCAAAATTAACTGCTGCACTGTATTTTTGTTTTTTGTAGGCTGGCGGAAATGTTAATCAAACGTTTAATCCCCAGCTTACCACCACAATAGCGCCAACTTTTGTGGTCAAAATTGGTTTTCGAGCCTTTATCTTAACTTAAAAATCAACGCGATGAATTTTGACTTTTGTTTAAAACTAAAATCTTTTTTAGCTTTCCCTTGACATTGATAAATTAATGCTTTTTCGTTTTGATTTGAAGCAAAAGCATCTTTAGTGCTTATAAATACTTTCTTAACTTTGTGTCTTCAATACACAAAAAGCTGGACACCCAAGATTGTTTTTAACTACTGCCCCAGCCATACCATTGTGCACTTGAAAAAAACATTTTGCATGACTTGGGTAGCCTTAACAAGAAGTTTTTTGTTATAATTACATCACTTTTACAAAACTGAAAACAATTTAACAATATAGTTGTACAGTACCTTCCTTTTTTTAAACAGTGGGTCGAGCTAGATTGCTCTAGAGCGGCATCTTCTGACAATTGGAAAGAAAAAAGGACGGGTTTGATGATAAACGTTAATATATTGGATCGACTAAAACATAGCTGAAATAATTTTTGGTTTAATGCAGGTATTACTTAAGGAAAATTTTGCAAAAAAATGGTTGTAGAAATACTCTAGGGCAGTGTTTCTCAATCGGTGTGCCGTGAGAAGTTTCCAGGTGTGTCGCAAAAGATTTCGGAAACAAATTATATAAGATTTGTGGTTCCTACCAAGTGCAAGACTGCACTGGTAGGAACGGCATTGTGCATCACGCACGCCGTATGACCAGATGCTGTAATATATCGAGTTTGGGACAGATGGCACTAGAGAGTACCACCTGTGGCATTGTGCATCACGCACGCCGAACCCGAGCTCACTGCACGACCATGGTTTCGAGTTTTAAACTCTCATCAGGGACAGTCTGCTTACTCGGGTTTAGTTGCAGTTAAGATTTGTGGTTCCTACCAAGTGCAAGACTGCACTGGTAGGAACGGCATTGTGCATCACGCACGCCGTATGACCAGATGCTGTAATATATCGAGTTTGAGACAGATGGCACTAGAGAGTACCACCTGTGGCATTGTGCATCACGCACGCCGAACCCGAGCTCACTGCACGACCATGGTTTCGAGTTTTAAACTCTCATCAGGGACAGTCTGCTTGATGAGAGTTTAAAACTCGAAACCATGGTCGGGCAGTGAGCTCGGGTTCGGCGTGCGTGATGCACAATGCCACAGGTGGTACTCTCTAGTGCCATCTGTCCCAAACTCGAAACAAATTATCTAGGAAAGTCGAATTTTTTGGTTTTTGCACGTGAAATGACTGAGATTCGGAGCGAAGACCCGTTTTAATTTAGAAAGAACTGGTTTTGGGAAGGAAATTGACAAGAAAGAGCGTGAATTCAGGTGAAGACTTTTTATTAGAGAACAGCTTATTGTTGCGGCCAAAATGAGGAAATCAAAGCGGAAAATTGTGGCGAAAGCGTTTTTCTTTATTTTGAGATCAAAAGCAGGAAATCGGCACTTTAACATAGGTGAAGACTTTTTTTTATGAGATCACATAATTTTGGGGACGAAAATCAAGAATCTTAGCTCAAGTGCGCCGCTAACGTCAGAAGATACTAATTATATATCGCGTCTAGAGCACCCGCATAGTTAAAAAACAACTGAATTCAGGGAAGAAAACTCCATTCTGGATGCCAGAAAACCAGAAATTTGAGCCCAATTCTGGATGAAGACCTTTTAGAGATTACCTAATTTTGGGAACAAAAATTAGTAAAAATGGTTTAAAATGCCGCAATTTTTCATGAGTTTCAAAAGTGTGCCACAAACGAAAAAAGGTTAAAAACACTGCTCTAGGGGATGAAGATACTGTTTTACTTCAGCTGGGTAAAAGTTTATTACTTTTTATTTTATTTATCTCTACATTTATCCTCCTGACTTGTAGGAAAGCGACTGAGGCGCTAATAAATAGGGTAAGCAATTACCTCGACCTGCTTTCGGAAATGCCAAGATATTGCTGTCCGCTTGTAATTTAATGAAGATATGTTTAAATTTTAGAACTAGTTGCCAAGACCACCTAGCAGGGAAAGTGCCGTAAAGTGTTTTTCTCAAGGACACAACAGAATGGCGCGAGTAGGTTTTGAACCGAGACAATGTTGATCATACACACGGCACTCTGGCTCGACCACGCTGCCAACAATGGTTGTGTTGTGTTTTAACTGTTGCATAATACAAAGACACAGACTTGGTTATTCTACTTTTCTCCAATGACAAAAATCGTACTCTTTCAAAAAAGTTGTTTTGGTGTGTTGATCAAAGACAAGCTAACTTCAGATAAGAGCGTTTTTGCTTTTTAATGATAAAAGTTTTATTTTTAGGAGAAAACGCAAAAAACCAGCAAAACTTATGGAAAGCGAATCCGAAGCAACTTCTGATTCTGAAAAAGATAACAATTCACGCTTCAAAAGTAGGCTATCTACCCAAAATTTTTTCTTAGTGTATTTTCTATTTAGCTCTTTATATTTTTTGTTTCAATCCGTTTTGAACTATGCTATTTTTTAGATATTTTTTTACGTTTATAGTAATACAAGCTTTTAAACTTTATCGCGATTCTTTCCCCCGAATTAAAAAGGAAAGTTTTAACTCAGTGCTTCTTAAACATATTTGATATTGTTCACCCCAATTATGGAGTTTTGAATTTTATTCACCAAAAAAATTATTATATCAGCCCAAGTATCATATAACAAGAACATATTGATTTTTTGCATTGTATTTACAAGATTTGTTTAACTGAGGTCCTTGGCACTGATCACGTGCGTCGAACGAGCGAGATGTTTTTTTGCTATTTGTTATTTTTGCTATCGCTATGTGTGAACGTCATCATTCACAAATAGTGAAAAATATCGAGAAGCGGATGAACTAATTATATAATAAAACAAATTTTAAAAGTAGATAGATAATTTCATTATTCGAAGTTTTTTGCAGCATTTCCCATAATCACAAACTTATTACATTATTGGCATAGAGTATTTTTCAGGCCTTTCTGGCCTACATTACTTTTGTTTATCCTGTTTTTGGACTATATAAGCTAAGTAGCCTACTTGGCCGGTTCGTGTTTTTCTGAAGCGTAACCTTTATCATTTTTTTCTAATTTTGACTATTTTTATTGAGTTAAAAAATTGCATAGAGTAGCTGTAAAAAAGTTGTTTAAATTTGGTAAATTTTGACAGCTGAGTTTTTTAACCTTTTGAATCTACACCAATTGGATTGTTGACCTTTTTTTGTTCAAATACAAAATAAAATGTAATCAAAACAGAAGCGTAACTCATGCTATCGTTCAGTTATCAGTCAATCTTGAAAACTTGCAAGGAAAAATTTTTTTTTATCAACTGAGTAAAAATCATACGTCCAAACGCCGATTCCTCTACGAATCTAATCCTGAGCGTCAAATTCAAGCTTATCTATCACAACTACACATAGCACCATATCTATTTAGAATGCAAATATCTGTTAGATAGAGTGTGTTCAAACGTCCACTAAACTTGAGGCTGGATCATATTCTATGAACCAAACTCTGCTATGATTCCACCAATGCACGCTTTAATGGCAGAGTTTTATATTTATCAAATGAATCAATGTTTTTTTCTGCTTTTTTGTTTTTCTTTGTGTGAAAAAAATTCATATTGAGGTAGTGCTGGCCTGCTTCTTGTAATACAAATTCTATAAATAAATTTCATTACTATCTTCGCAAGCTACAAGTTACACTTGTTTTGTGCTTCTTTTTCTAATCCACAGCCTTAATCATATTTGTTATTAAATAATTATATTTGTTTACTTTTACATGTGGCAGAGCAGAAATAAAAGAAAATCGAACTAAATTATATTTAGTTGAAAAAGTTGTAATTAGTTACTAGAATGATCCTGAACGTTCGCGCTACAAAGCTTCTAAAAGCAACTTTTTTGCACTTTGAGATTCGTGCAAGTTAACCCAATATAAAGCATATTAAAGGTGTGTTTTGAAAGAAAATTTTTTAACTCCATTAATGCTTTTATCAACTCTCCGAGGCATCACACTGCGCATTTTGTTGGCATTGTACTATTTGGTAATTAAAATATAGTTCTGTCTAATTACCTGCTTCTTTTTGAGAGTTTTCTATCCTTTGCTGACTTACCCCTTATTTACTTCTTTCTATTGGTTCATACTGTACAGTATATACAAAATATCCATTGACTCGATTAAGAAACGCTGTTTTAACTGCAATAAGATTAACTAACTCTATTTTTTTTTTTGCTTTTATCGTTAAAAGTTTGACAATAATCTAATAATTTTTTTTATGAAAGCAGTTCGCTGTAAACGGATGCGCACCGAATTACCTTCTCCACCTGATATTACTGACTCAATGTGCGAAAGTAACATTTTTTTCCAGCGCGAAAACTCGACTTCGTCAAATCGTGTCATTCAGCATAGTGAGTATTATTATTTTTGATTACTTTATGGTTTAGTGCGACTTTTCATAGAAAACTAACTTTGGCGTTGAAGTAAATATTTTAGGGTAAAACTATTATTTTTTGTTGTCACAATCAGTCAGCTTAACAGTGGAACCGATTTATTATTCTTCGAATCAAGTCAAGAGTTTTTACAAAAAAATAGCCAGTAAAATTGTTTTAATTTAAAACCTTGATTTAGCATTCACAGTTTATCAAAAACAAGTACAAAATATTGTTCTCTATTGTATTTTAGTTTAGATGGTATAAAATTTGTTGTAAAAAAGGCTTAACCGAGGCGATTCATAACTTTTTATAACAAAGTGTAATCTCAAAACAAAAATTTTGAAGTTAATTCTTAATACTGTCCAATAAAGTCCCTAAGTTGATTTCAATGCTCTTAATTGCTATAAATAAAACATCGATTTTGGGTTTTGATGATTGCAACGATTTCTTCTGAAGAATATTGACCAGAGCGTACTAAAAGCTTCGGCCCTTTATTCTTTCATAAATTTTAGTAAAGTTTTATTTTGTTATATTTTTTTCATTTGATATTGTATTTGTACAAGAAAGTAAAAAAATTAGTTGATTGAAAATTTAACTTTTTTGTGTTTCAGCAGAATTCGTTAATTCAACTCCAGTGACACCGAAAAATTTGATTCGTGATAAAGAAGGTAGGTTTTTGGAGAGGTTGATATGTGCTGGTAAATTAACTACAACAACAACAATAAAATTTTATATGCCTTACACAAAAATGTAGATATAACAAATTTTTTTAGATGCAAGAGACAAAATTGTACTCCGCGAATTATCAAATATTAAAGTTAACATGGAATTAATAATGGAGGAGCTAAAATCGTTGCGCAAAGAAATTGCTCAAAGTAAACAACCTCAAAATACTTTCTTCGAGCTCCCCGAGGGCATACATCTGCCACTAAAAAGTATAGAAGAAATTGATTCAATGGAAAAAAGTTTAGAGGATAAACGTGTAATGGACGTTTTGGTAAGACATTTTATTCTGATTTAACCGCATTGCAATTGTTTTAAAAAATAAAATTCCTTTTACCTTTTCTAAATAGCAATCAAATGATTGTGGAATATTTTTGGAGTAATTTAAACCATCAGTTATTTTTTATAATAACTAAATTACTAATTTTGCAATTACAGAACTTAAATATATTCGAAATTCATAGGATGTTGATTAAAACATTTTTAACTACCACTCATAAAATTACTTTCTTATAAGTTTGCGTTGAAAAAAAGTCTTAAATGCGAATTGTTACCTGGAAAAAATATACAGTAGACTTCTGTTAATCCGGATTCGGTTAATGCAGAATTTTGCTCTACTCGGATAAAACAGTACAATTATAATTTTTAAATAAAAAGCTTGGGATTATCCGGAGTTTTGCCTAAATCGGATGATTTTGTCTGCAAATCGAACTTGGGTTACCCAAGGTTTTTTTACATAACCGTATTTAAAATCTTTTTTTTTTAATATTTTAATTTTTGTAGATTTCTCGCTTGAAAATTATCGGAGGAAATAACCTCAAAGATAATTGTTGGAGAGTGATGCAGAACATCATAAGTAATGAATTGTGCCAATTCTACAACTGGTCGGGTAAAAGTGGTTGGAAAGGGAGAATGAATCCAGAAAAAAAAAGCTTTTTATCTATAAAGCTTTCACAAGCTGTTAAACGTAAGTTTGAACTTCATATATATGTATTTTGTTTTTGTCAAACCAAATTTTAATTTACAATTTTAATAAAGAGAAAATTTATTTGATCATAGTGTTATATTAGTAATGGTACATATACAATAATGGCTTTACAAAAAGAAAGGGGCTTGTGCTTGAAAGAAAAAAGAAGGCCCTTTTATAGGAACTCTCTGAAACAAAATAATTACATTTTTAAAATGAAAACTTTACGCTATTTTTAATGTCTTTTCTTTAGATTAGAGCGCAGACTTTTAATTAAGGACATCAATTTAAAAATTTTTAAAGCTTCATAAAATTGAAGACCAAAAAAAGGTTTTAATTTTAATTGAACAGCTTTGTAAAGCTGTGATGGTGCTACGGCAAAAGGGGGACCAATTTTTGTTTAGGAAAGGAAAAAATTAATGACGTTTTTTACGAGAGGTTTGGTGCGGCCACTTGTTTTGCGCTATACTAAAACCGCTACTGCAATGTACTTAAATGAATTTAAAAAAAAACTTTAATGTCATCTTCAAAATTTTTTGGCTTTCTATGTCCTTAAAAAAAATCTTAAACTTAAAATATATTTTAAAAATAACGAGTGAAAACAAAGAAAAGCAATTATTTAGTTTTAACGCAATATTGTTAAAATTTATTTTAAGTTCCAGTTTGTTTTTTTTAAAAAGAGCTTAAGAAGCTGAAAACGTTTAAAAATTAACTGTATTTATTAGTTTAGTTGTGTTGCTGGACTTATATACAAAACATGTCACTCAACGTCCCGGCCAGTCCCCTAAAGCAGTGGTTCTCAACCTGTGTCCGCAAAACTTTTTAAAAAATATTGAATTATTGCTCCGCAATCCTTTTTTTGTAGACACTACTTTTTAGAAACAAAAGTAAGAACTCCGAGACAGATTTAAAGTGAAAACCTTTTTAGCAACATTACTTTCTAGGGACGAAAATCAAGATTTGTATTCTTGTCTAAGTGTGCCATGAAAGGTCTCAAGAAATAATTTTGTAAAGGCTCCAAAATGTGCCGCAGGCGTGAAACCCTGCCCTAAAGTAAAAAGATGTACAACTTGTTTTCAATGTCTGTAATCTGACTATGTCTACAATTTTTTTCACCAGGTCACATTGCAATGTGTTTACAACTTGTCACAAAAACGAGCCGATTAATTTAAAATTCACAAAAAAGCTATAAATTTTTTATGCTAATGTTCATTGCTTTGTAGTCTGCAGGTAATTTGTAAAATTTGCGTGTAAATATGAAATGTATAAACTTGCTTTTTTTTATATCTCTGCAATTATTTCAGATGCAATTTTGGGCAGCAATCTAAATGCCACTGAAGCTGAAATTGAAAGAGAATGCAGCAAGTGGATGCGCAACTGGCGAGACCGGAGTGGTGGAAGAAAACATTAGCTCAATAAAATTATGATTCATGTAATTTACTTAAAAATAAAAGAAACTGATAATTTGGAATTATGACCGTTTTTTATAATATTAGACAAATTGTTAGAAAAATTTTAGTGATGAAATATAATTTTAACGTATAGCTTAAATCATATAATGATGAAAGGCTGTCTGAGAATAACAATAACGGCTCTATATCAAATGCAACGGACATACGATACCGCGCCAATATCCACACTGAGTAAACGACATCAGGTCAATATATAACCTATACTGTGGCATTGTATCAGCACTGTATTGGCTCGATATTAGGGGCATGTATACGATACCGCGCCAATATCTATACTGTGAGCAAATGACATCAGGTAGCATTGTATCAGCACTGTATCGGCTCGATATTAGGTGCATCGTATACGATACCGCGCCAATATCCATACTGTGTGCAAACAACATTCGGCCAATATACAACCTATACTGTAGCATTGTATCAGCACTGTATTGTCTCGATATTAGGTACACCGTATATACGATACTGGGCCAATATCCATACTGTGTGCAAACGATTATCACACAGTATTGGGCCAATACATGCATGTATCGTAAAAGGATACCGAAACAATATCGTGCCAATTTCACATTGTTTCCTGGGAATGTTACTTTGCGTCGATACGTGCTTAAAGCAAAACAGTAGAATTTAGATCAAACAAAAGTGAATAAATTATCCATGGTTACAAAACAAGTAAGATGAGTTGGTTTGTGCAATCACATGCTCCAAATAGACAACACCTATGTTTATATTTCAGGTTTTTTTTGATAAAAGAAGAAGAAGCTCTTGTTCAATACATTATTACGATGTCGAAGTTGTTTCATAGATTAACTAAAATGCAGACCAAACAATTAGCGTACAAGCTTGCTAAAAATAAAAATATAAAAATTCCTCAAAATTGGATTCGTGATGAAGCAGCTGAAGAAGATTGGCTCAAAGGATTTGGAAAAAGAAAAGCTGGCATCACATTACGACAACCTGAGCCAACTAGCCTGGCCAGAGCAGCAGCATTTAATAGGCAAAATGTGGAAAAACGTTTTCACAATTTACGAGAAGTTTATACTCGAAGGAACAATATTTCTCAAAGTATATTTAACCTAGATGAAACAGGTGTTTCCACCGTACAAAAACCACGACAGGTTTTTGCTTGTGACGACTGCGAGGTTCGAACCAACTTTTTTGTTTATCTTGCTTTTGTTTATCTTCATTTGTACCGCACTAATTTTTTTGTGAATATTTCTTGTCGCGTGTTTGTAATCGCCTAAAGCCTTTTGTGTTCTTTCTATATATTTGCTGCAAAAAGGCTTAACAGAGAGATTGGAAATAACAGGGATTGGAAATCGATGCAAATACAAGCTTGGAAGTTAAACATTGACATTTTGGTTTTGAGTGCAAGAAGAAAGGAACAGAACACGCTAGGCAGTAGCGCCCTATATAACAAAAACGTTACATTGGTGACCCCACGTGATTTGAACACGCAACCTTCTGTTAACAAAAACACGGCTGTTTGCTGGCTTGCACTTTTTTTACTAAAAACGCTCACCGAGAACACGTAATCGAAAGCAACGTTGCTAGACAGTTTCCCCCAAAAAAGCGCACTTGAGGAAACACAGCTGTGGGCAAATAAAACAGATGAAAAAAACAAATGCAATTCAGCAAAAGAATAGTGATGCAATGTTTAGATTTTGGTGGTCTTCGTCTTTTGAGATGACCGAGTTGGACCGGAAACGTAGTATCGACAAACGCAGGCTTGAGGCGATCAACAGAAATAATTTCTTGTCGGTGGCCAACATCAATCTGAAAAGACTTGGTTCCGTGTTTCAAGACCTTATAGGGGAAGGCAGGGCAAAACGAACATCTGCTCTATTTCTTTCAATTTCAAAGTTTTATATTAACTTTTTTATCTTCTTTTATTTTCCTATTTTAGTTAAAGTGATAAAATTAAAATTGGAAGCTTTCTAATTGTTCCGGGTGTTTTACAGGTGAAAACGTGTTTGGCAAGATTTGTAGTAAAATTGAATACAAAGGAAAGTCGATCTGTTGATCAATTGATGACTAAATTTAAAAGTTTTTTGATGCTAAGTGTAGTGTGACAAAGTAAAATTTAAACAACGTTTATGATTTTTAAAAAAATTTTTTAATAGCTGCCTAGCATATTTTAAAATTCATTGTTCTTCTGGTAAAATCAGAGGCAAGTAAAACTTCAACAAATACAAAAGGCGTAATATTTATTAAAGAAGAACTCAACGACGTTTCGTCCGTTTTACCTGAAGAAGTCCGCCCGATGCAACGGACGAAACGTCGTTGAGTTCTTCTTTAATAAATATTACGCCTTTTGTATTTGTTGAAGTTTTACTTGCCTCTGATTTTACCAGAAGAACAATGAATTTTAAAATAAGTAATATCCCTGGTAACAGTGTTTATATTAATTACAGCCGCCTAGCATGTTGATTGCTAAAGCGGCATCCTTGGGGCAAAACAGTTATAGGTGTGACCGTTTTGTCCCGAGCGATTGAAATTGTACCAACTGAAGGTTATCACAGTTTCTGATGCAGAAAGCTGATAGATTGTGTGTCTGATTCAGACTTTAATAGCCTATATCTTCAAACTTTTTATATATCTTCAAATGTTGCTGCGACAAGCATTTCAAACAATTAAAGAATTAACTTTTACTGTGGATGAGTATAATGAACTGGCTGGCTGTAGTGTTTCTAAACAAAGTAGGCTAATTAAGATGATAAAGTTTTTCATATCCCCTCTTTCTACTGTGAAGTTAACACATAGAAAACGTAAAGCAAAACAGACCACTCACATAACTGGTTCTTGGTTTAAAAAATCTATCACTGTGAGTGGAATAGCATTGAAAAAACTAAAATAAGCCTACGTTAAAAAACCTCAAGCAATGAATAAAGCAAATAAAAACAATGAAGTATAATATATCTGTTTGCTTTGTATACAACTTTATAAAGAGCCACCACCAGTGATGGCTTTAGTTGGGTGCAAACGGAGCGGCCGCACTGGTCCCCTCCTTAAAAAACATCAAAAAATGGCTCCCCTACGCAAGACATTGTCACCCTAAAATAAATACCTTTTTTTAGAGGGATCATTTTGTTTTGAAATACTAAAAAGTGGCCACTCCTAAAACGATAAACTTTTTTTTAGAGATCACACTTTTGGAACACTAAATAGTACCCCCTTAAAACAATGAACTTCTAGAGATCGCTTTGTCGCTTCGCTTCGGAACATTAAAAAGTGGCCCCTTTACTTTTCTTGCACCAAACCCCCTTTTTGTAAGGCCGTCACTGGCCACGACCCTATTAAATGTTTGCAGTGGTGTCACGGTAGATATTTGTATTATAGGCTACTGCCCAAGAATCTTTTCGTGCAATTTTACATGCAATCAGTCGTGTTTAATCTTTTTAACACTACCATATCTATAAAAAAATGTTTCTATTTGATTTTTTTAGTTGGCACAATGTAGAAGTACTATAGTCTACTTTGAATTTAAAACAAAGATGATAATTATTTTTAATTTTATCTGGGGCAAAACGGACGTGTAAGTAAAATATACATTTTTCTAAAATAAAATTTTTGTGCTGTTGTCTCGGGTTTTAAATTATATTCATGAGATAGTATATTGTTAGAGCAATTATAAAATCTTTTTCGTTTATTTAAGTCCAGCACCGAAGCCGTTACGCCAATTTAAAATAACTTTGACCGCTTTGCCCCGCCTTTCCTTAATGTCCCTCATATGATGGTGTAAGTGGTGGACTGTGTGAATCGCGTCCAAAAAACACATATGGGATAGTAAAAAGTTTACGAGGCATATGTTGTGGTGCTACAACATGTTGCGACATAGGTGTAAAAGTGAATTTACAGACAATATGTCGGAGCCAGGGAACCAGTAAAGAAGGGGTCATTGGCGTGTTTGTACTGGGAATAAAGTCTCCCGTGACCGTAAAGGGACTGCCGTAGACAAGCTCTGCTGTAGAGCAGTTTATATCCTCTTTTAGCGTGGTACGAATGCCGAACAAAACCCACGGGAGTTCATCAACCCAGTTTGCACCGGTTAAACGTGCCATCAAAGCAGTTTTCAGTTTCCTGTAAAATCTTTCCACAAGTCCATTGGCTTGTGGGTGATAAGCTGTGGTGTGGTGAAGCCGAATGCCTAATAGGTGATAAATATAGGACCATAATTGAGAAGTGAACTGTGGGCCTCTGTTTCTGAAAAAGTGAGTTGGCACTCAAAAACGGGAAATCCATGTGGCAACAAAAGCTTTACTGCAGGCCAAGGTTATTATCTCCCCAAGAGGAATTGCCTTGGGCCACTTGGTGAAACGATCCACCATGGTTAAAAGAAAACGGTTTCCTTGAGACAGTGGAATTCTATAGTATATTTACTTAATTAAAGCGTCTGTCAGGAGGGGATAAGAAATGATTGGTGCTTTGACATGACGTTGAATTTAAGCTTTTGACAGTGTTTGGTCCATAGCCCGACTTGTTTGTTTAAAAAGTGCCAAACAAACTTGAAAGCAATCAGCTTACGTGTGGCTTAAATAGACGGGTGAGACAAGCCATGAGTTGCATCAAAAACTTGTTTCCTCTTAGGAATCGGAACGATGGGCCGAGTTCTTTCAGTGGATATGTCGCAAAGTAACCCTAGTTAGAATTTCCATTCGAAATATCTTCTAACCGAAAATTTGTTATGGCTGTGCGGTAGGCCGAAACTTCTGAGACCAACTGATATGCAAACATATCCTGGTAGTTTATGTTAACCTGTGGGTCTGAAGAAAAGTAAAAGTTGGATGAGTCACAGTGTCTGCCACAAAGTTCTGCTTTCCAGCAATATGGCAAATATCCGTGGTATATTCTGATATAGCTGCGAGATGACGCTGCTGTCGAGCAGACCAAGCAAGGATCGGAAATTTTAGAAAAAGTGAGTGGCTTGTGATCAGTAAAAATTACAAAACATTGAGCATCAAAAAATAATGGAAATGACGAACGGCAAGATGAATAGCAAGAGTTCACATTCGAAAGCGCTGTATTAGACTTCCGCTCTGCGCAGTAGACGACGAAAGAACGCCAATGATTGCCATGCACCATCCGTGAATTGCTAAGTAGAGCGCCAATAGCGACGTCCGAGGTATCCATTGTAACTGCCGTGAGGGGTTATTTTTTGAATAATGTAACAATGTTGCATTGTGACAACAATCTTGTGCGAAGGAGGTTTGTAGAGAATCACTCTATTGCAAAATTTTACTCTATTTACAACGGCGCGATATAATGGGGCCATTTAGCTACCGAACGGATAAAGCGATGATTAAAACTAATACAGTATGCCGATAAATCTTTGTAGATCTTTTGTGCCACATGGGAGTGCCACATCCATTGGCCATTACCTAGAGCAAGGCTCTTCAAAATGGGGGTCGCAAAGAGGCTCAATGGGGTCGCGGATTTTTAGAGATCACGATGATTTTGGAAGAAAACTAGCGAAATACAAGATTAATTCGAAGTGAAGACCTTTTTTTTTTAGAGAGAACAACTTGATTTTTGGGGAAGAATAGCGGAATCAAAGATCGATTCTAGGTGAAGACCTTTTTTTTAGAGAACACCTTGATGTTGGGGGAAAAATAGCGGAATCAGAGATCGATTCTAGGTGAAAACCTTTTTTTTAGGGGTCGCGAAAAAATTTGGCCGTGCATAATGGGTCTCGATGAAAAAAGTTTAAAGAACACAGACCTAGAGCACAAGATCTGACAGTTTCGGATAAAAACGATTATAGCTCAGTACATTGATGTCGGCTTTTTCAAAAATTATCTTTGCTTGTCTCTCTGTTGATAAAGTGAACCCTTTATTATTTTCACACTTGATTAATCATGCGTAATGCTTCGTATAGGAATTTATTCGTTCTCTCTTTGTGAGCCACATACGCTTTGGAAATGAAACATTGATTAACAAATTACAAAGACTGTTCAAAAAATTTGTAACAATAATTTTTAATCTTTCTCACAAGGAAAATGTTAGTCGCACGATGTCAGAAGTTCAGAACACAATTTAACTACTACAAAACATATGTAGAAAGCGGAAATTGGTATTCTCATTTTCAAATATTTTAAAAACCTACCGCCTCGATCTTTTGACAAAATGTTCATCCAAAAATTATTTCACATAAAAACCAGAAGCAGCAGTAATGTTGTTACCAGCTTTTGCCGATCTACTGTTATCTACTGTTATTCAACAATCTTTTTTGGCCCAGATGGTAGGTGCTTTCACGCAGCCTGGGCCGTGAGTAAGTCTGTTTATTGATTTTAAAATGACAGACCGAAACCGAACCTACCGAAAAGGAAGGGTATCCACCCATTCCGATGTTCAGTGTGGGTCTGCTAATCGGCAAACGTCCTTTTCAGGACGGGGCAATGTTAGGATAAAACTGCCCTTTTCAGAACACATTGCCAACAAGTTCCGAAGACCCACTATTCTTCAGCTGAACATCGAAGGCCTCACTGCAAGCAAGATGAACGTTCTTCATCATCTCGCTATGCAGTCTGAGGCACTCGTTATCCTATTGCAGGAGACCCACTGCACTGATGCAGAGAAGTTGGTACTACCACACTACCAACTAGCTGGGTCTTCTTTAATCAGGAAGCATGGTCTTGCCACGTTTGTCCACGAGCGACTGAGATACACGCTTTTGGACCAATCTCCACCGACATCGGAGATCGAGTGGTTGTGTGTGGACGTTGATGGTTATAAAATAGTCAACGTCTACAAACCACCGCCAACGCGATTGCGAACCCTGGATCTCCCAGTGTTTCCTCACCCCTGTCTTTACGCTGGCGATTTTAACTGTCGTCATGCTGACTGGGGTTACGATGACAACAGTCCGGACGGTGAGTGCTTGGCTGGCTGGGCAAGTGTTAATTGTCTTGCCCTCCTATATAATGCCAAGGACGCTGCCAGTTTTTATTCCGGCCGCTGGAACACTGGTACCAATCCGGATCTAGCTTTCGCCAGCGTAGGTCCAAAAAATCGCTTACCGGATAGACGTGTCCTTGACAAGTTCCCCAGGTCACAACATCGACCTTCGCTTATTACACCACCAAGGTTTGCTATGGCAGTGCCAAGCACGCCTGTTAAGCGATGGAACTTCCGCAAGGCCAAATGGAGTCACTACATTGCTTTGACGAATAAATTCGCAAAGACTTTGTTGCCGCCTGATACACTTGATGTGGATGCGGCTTACCAGGACTTCTGTAACACCATTAAGAAAGCAGCCAAAAAGACTATCCCACGCGGGTATCGAAATAACTATATTCCGTGTTGGGATGCAGAGTGTGAATCCCTCTATAAAACCTTTCTGCAGTCTCCTCAGGGAGACGACTCAAGCTTGGCTGCTACAGCTCTGCTTGCCAAGCTTGACAGAAAGCGGAGGGATCGATGGTCCGAAGCAGTTCGGAACATTGACTTCTCACACTCTAGTCGAAAAGCGTGGAGTATTTTGAACAACCTTACTGGTAGGTCACGACACTCTCCTCGTCACTGTCCCGTTTCAGCCGATGCTATTGCATCTCAGTTGGTTAGAAATGGGAAATACGAGGCTGTTGACCGCAAGTCATCTCGACTTGTCTTTCAAGAAGTGTCTGACCTTTGGAGGGCCACAACACCAGACGCAGTAAATATCTCTGACAATTTCTCACAGAGAGAATTTGCTGCTGCCCTTCAACATTTAAAACCAGGTAAAGCTCCGGGACCTGATTCCATCTGCCCCGAGCTTATACTCCATGCCGGAGCTGCTTTGAAGTCCTGGTTACGTGACTTCATTTCTTCCTGTTTGCGCCGACTCAAAATTCCCAAGATCTGGAGAAGAGCGCTTGTGGTCGCGATCCCAAAACCCGGAAAGCCCGTGGGGGACCCAAAGAGTTATCGACCGATATCTCTGCTCTGTGTCCCCTACAAGATCCTCGAGAGGCTTATCTACGCCCGCGTTGAACCATTAATCGATCCGCTGCTCCCTAAAGAGCAGGCTGGGTTCCGACGCGGGAAGTCAACCGTAGATCAAGTTGTTCTGCTAACCCAGAACATCGAGGATTCTTTCGAGGCTAAAAAAAAGGCCGGTGCCGTATTTATCGATCTGACAGCTGCTTATGACACTGTCTGGCACCGTGGCCTTACCTGCAAGCTGCTGAGACTACTTCCGGATAAGCACATGGTCAAAATGATCATGGAGCTTGTCCGAAATCGAAGTTTCACCCTTACCACCGGTGACAGCAAGCAAAGCAGGCTACGCCGTCTTAAAAACGGCGTTCCTCAGGGATCGGTCTTGGCTCCCCTCCTATTTAACATCTATACGTACGATCTTCCTTCCATGATTTCCAGAAAGTTTGCTTATGCTGATGATCTAGCATTGTTGCATTCTTCTGAAAACTGGAAGGACTTGGAGGGGACCTTAAGCCAAGACATGTCCACACTGTCAGCGTATCTCCAGACTTGGAGGTTGAAGCTCAGTCACACTAAGACGGTGACGACAGCCTTTCATTTAAATAACCGAGAGGCCAAGCGTGAACTAAAGGCCTACAACAATAGTAGACTTTTACCGTTCTGTCCAACCCCTACTTACCTTGGGGTAAAACTGGACAGATCGCTCACGTTTCGTCACCATCTAGTGGCATTGCGCAAAAACTATCCTCGCGCGTCACACTGTTGAGGCGACTCGTGGGCTCGGGATGGGGTGCTGGTGCTAAAACACTACGCGTAGCCACCTTGTCTCTAGTCTACTCAACAGCTGAGTACTGTGCGCCAGTCTGGTGTCGCAGTGCTCACACTCGCCTCATTGACAGTGTCTTGAATGACGCCTTGCGCATAGTTACTGGATGCCTGCGTCCCACTCCAACGGACCACCTACCTATACTCTCAGGCATCCAGCCAGCTGAGCTTCGCCGAATGGGAGCGACACTCTCCTTGGCTTACCGTGGATCTCTGGACCCCGATCATATTTTGCATGGTCTTTTAAGTGGGTCCTCAGATACTCGCCAAGTGAGACTAAGATCCAGACGCCCGTTTGTGCCAGCTGCGCGAAATCTTTTGGACAACCTTGCCAGACTTGGCATCCGCGCCTCTGAATGGACAAATCTTAAATGGAAAACGGAGTACTGTGAAGGTGCTTCCAGGCTCCGTGTTCTTGTGCCCCGGACCGGTGCCAGGGCTGTTGGGATGGGCTTACCCCGAGCAGCTTGGGTTAAGCTCAACCGCCTGCGGACTGGTGTTGGGCGATTCCATTCGTCCATGCACAAATGGGGTTTCGCTCCTTCACCGAATTGCGAGTGTGGCGCCTCTGAGCAAACCGCAGACCATGTACTAACAGCGTGCCCTATACATCGGGCACCACATGGAGCACGAGGTCTGACGGTTTTGGATGACGAAACTCGATGCTGGCTTAATGACATCACTGCCAGCGTCTGATCCAGGCAGTGCAGCAGTCTGGGATAGTAAAAGGATAAACCCTCGGCCCCAGTCCTGTTTGTGTCTGACCTGGAGTGGATACCTCTTCAAACGACGACGACGACGACGAACAATCATTTAAAATTTATTCAACCAAAAGTTTGAAATAATAATCTTCTTATAATTAGAGACTCTAAAACTAACAATGTTTTCAAACAAAAATTTAACCAATTCCTTTTAAATTCTCAACTTTTCAGATCAGTTTTCTTATACTTTATAAATTTTAAAAATTCCCACTTCCTGGTGTTTTTTTTTGTTGTAGTTTTTTTTTGGAAAAAATTCGTACTCAATAAGATGACACTTCCACTTCTACTTTCCTTGCATTACGATGAATAGAAGATTTTATCACAAAGCAGATTCAAATATCGCTTTCATTCCACTATAAACTTCATATTATTTCTAAAACATTTGCGCATTGCATCTTGTGTTTTCCGTTTATTTATTTATTTTTTCTTGTGTTTGTACTTTTTAATCTTATCTTCAATTTTTTTTTGCCTTGTCGTATGAGTGAAATGGTCCTTTTGACCCGCGACAGGATTTCTTTGGGTGGATTTCTTTGCCTGTCAGCCCTCCTGCGACCTTTTGTGTATCCCACAACATTTTCCGCCGACACAACAGCGTCTACATATAACTCGGATGACGCTTTTTTTTTATTTTCTGGTTTTTCTGAAAAGGTGCTGCAACCATGCGCACTTATTCTTAAAAATCTCTTCTTGTCTTGATTGCGTGCCATAACGTTTATCGTTTTGTTGCCTCTTAGATCTTCCTTTTTCTGTTCTGCTTTCTGCTACTTAATTTTCTACTTTACTATATTTTGTATGGCGGAACTGAAATAAAAGATACTGATTGACTGATTGATATTTATTGTTAATATTGGTTTTGCTGTAAAATTAATGTATCGAATTTAATCAAACAAATTACTAAAAGCTGTGTGCAATCTAAGAAATAAAAAAAAGGCTTCAGAAGGTTATCAACACTTTTAAAAACTGCTGAGGTGACTTTCGGATTCAGGATGGAGTCCTGGTGCCAAAATATTACGTATAGCTGCCCTGTCTTTGACCTACTCAACAGCTGAGTATTATGCGCCTGTCTGGTATCGCAACGTACACATTCGTTTCAGTGACAGTGACGCCCTGCGCATTGTTATTGATTGTCTGAATCTTTTTCCAACGTACCACTTACCAATTTTTTCAAATATCCAGCGATTTAAGCTTTACCAGTTAGGAGCAACACTTTCCTTGGCTAACCGTGGCACTCTGAACTCTCTGAACCCTTACCATATGCCATGGTCTATTAAGTCATGAGAGACTAAAATCTAGACGTCTGTTTGAACTGCTTGAAAACTATTAAACAACCTCGATAAACTTGGCATCCGCGCTGCCCAGTGGACAAATAATAAGTGGAACACGGAGTGCTGTGTGAGTACATCCAGGCTCCGTGCTTACTCGTGGCCAGTACCAGGTGCGTTGGAATGGGCTTGCCCAAAACAATTCGGTTGAGCTCAATTGTCTGCAGATTAATATTGGGCGGTTCCATTCATCCAAGTACAAATGGATTATTGCTTTTTTTAAGAATTGCGAATGCGGCATCACTAAACAAACCGCAGACCCCGCCTTAACAACTTGCCCCGCACATTGAGCATGACATGGACCACAAGTTCTGATGGTTCTAAACAAGGATACAAACTCGTCGATTCGGTGCAAGATAGCCGGACTCGAACTCAAACTCGCCAAAAAAGTAACAAGTCCAATACTTAGATTTCATGCAGCATCGACGATTTAAAGGTTTCACAGCTTATTGCTTTTAACATTTTATTACTTTATTTCTATATTTATCCTCCTGACTCCCAGGAAAGCGACGGAGTCGTTAATACCTAGGGTAAGCAATTACCCCAACCTGCTTCCGAAAATGCCAAGATGTTGCTGTTCGCTTGTAATGTAATAGAGATATGACTTTAGTTTAGAACTGCTTGTTAAGACCACCAAGCAGGGGAAAGTGCCGTAAAGTGTCTTTTCCAAGAACACCACAGAATGGCGCAAGTGGGTTTTGAACCAAGACCATGTTGATCATGAGCACGGCACTCTAACCACTCATGATAACGGCACTCTGCCGAAAATTTATGTTGAGACAATACAAGTCTTTTTTAAGACAATGTTTTTAAGACATTTTAAGAAAATTTAAGAAAATAGCTTTTAAGAAAAAAATTGCTAAACTTTGAATAAAAAATTAAAGAGAAATTCATTTTTTCATATTTTTTCTCTCTACTATTCTAAATTTTACAACTGTTTCTTATGCTGTTGCGCTCAAGGTCATCACTTTTTTTGTAATATCGAGTGTTCAACAGGGGCGCCGGAAAACCATTTTTTCAGGAGGGGTAAAAAATAAAAAAAGGCAATTTTTTTCAAAAAAAGGTTTTACAGAGTTGACATTTCATATCGCAACCGTTTTCATAGCAAAAATCTAGTAATGACTGAAAAAAAAGTCATTACTTTCCATAAGTGTCCAAAATCTCCATTTTTGTCCCAAATTTTAGGTGAAGACTAAAAAAAGATCATCGCTTTCATTCACTGTCCAAAACCTCTATTTTCGGCCCAAGATTTGAGTGAAGGCTAAAAAAAATTACATGATCCATACTTTAGCCCTAAGTTTATGGTGCAGATCATATCCAAAACAACAGCCCACTATTCCCCATCAATCGATCTGATTTTTTGGTCGAGTTTCTGTGATTGTAGAAGCAATTCTGACCCGTTGCTTTTGTATCTTATTTGTCGGCAACGTGGTCGAGTGTTTAAAGCACCGGACTGATGATCAATATGGTCTCGGTTCAAAACCCACTTGCGCCATTCTGTTGTGTCCTTGGGAAAGACACTTTGCGGCACTTTCCCCTGCTTGGTGGTCTTGGCAAGCAGTTCTAAATTACAGTAATATCTCTACTAAATTAATAGCGGACAGCAATATCTTGGCATCTCCGAAAGCAGGTCGGGGTAATTGCCTCCCCTATGTATTGACGCCTCCGTCGCTTTCCTGCGAGTCAGGAGGATAAGTATAGAGATAAAAAAAAATCTGCGCACCTGTATCCTCCCATTTTTAAAAGGGCAAGGGGACAATTTAAAAAAATCAAAAAGGCAGGGATAAATTACCTCCCTGCTTTCCCGCTTTTGGTTCCCTTGGTGTTCAACTACTAGTACAGAAGAAAAATATTACCAATTAAACTTTTTTGCAACTTATGTCAGTTGTTGGTTGGGTTTTTCCATAAAAGTCAAACAGATAATTCTTAGTTTTACACAGGGATGAGGACTCGGGACCGGACTCGGACTAGACTCGGACTTGGACTCATCATTTTAGCCCGGACTCGGACTCGCTTTAAAATTTTGACGAGTCCGCATCCCTGGTTCTAAATGACGAAACCTGATGCTGGCTCAACATCATCACTGTCAGCATCTAATCCGGGCAGTAAAGCAGCATGGGGTGGTAAAAGGATAAATCCTCGCCCCCAGTCCTGATTGTGTCTGACCCGGAGTGGATGTTAATGCAAACGACGATGACGATAGCGGCGGCATTTGATACAGACAATGCATAGATAGCAACTTTTAATAGTTATTAAAAGTGCCGGTGTTTGTGTTTGTCTTGGAGTGGGAACCCTTACCTAGGACGACCACTTGACCTGACCTGTTTGACCTCGTGTTGAAAGAAGGTTTTTATAGTTTACCATTTGTGTTCGAAGAAAAATTAACCTTGAAGAATATAATTTTTGTGCAAGTGATTTCCTTTAGAATGCTTTAACGTGTAAGTTATACCAGAAAACTAAGCAGTTGATAAATTAAATTAAACTTTGACGTCTAACTGGAGGAAGAAATATTGTTGCCTCTGTTCTAAAAATAAAGTTGGCACAGGCTAAAAATTGCAAAAGGAGAATATGAGCAAATAAAAAATCAGTAGGTATGAAACAAATGGTTCTTCAATATACTTCCAGGACTTCTTTAAATTTGTGCTTCATGCTTTGGACAGTTCATGAAAATATGTTTGAACATTACAATTAAAATAATTTTATTTTTTCTTTGCGTACTGTCCCTTTACATTTTTCATTTTTTATTTATCTCTCTTTTTATCCTCCTGACTCGTAGGAAAGCGACGGAGGCGCTAATACATAGGGTATGCAATTACCCCGACCTGCTTCCGGAGGTGCCAAGATATTGCTGTCCGCTTGAAATTTAATAGAGATACATTTATTCATTCATTCATTTTCATTTTATTCTTGATCACCAACACGGTCAGTAAATTTTACACATTAAAAGGTAGTCGAGAGTCAAGAAAAGGTAGATTCAGGAAAACGTCAGACGTTAAAACATGCAAGAAGAAGGCACGGAAAAAAGTAAAAGAAAAAGACTACGGAGCATGCCTGCGTCACCAAAAGAACAAGAGAAAAGAAAGAAAAAAAGTTCAAATTAAATTCAATACAACCTTAGACATCCGAGCCATATGAAGAGAATGTTGTATAATCATGGGTGGGAGAAACAACAGACTCTGTGACCAAAGGGGTCAAGACCCAAGAGGGGCAATGAAATAATTCAATGGCGTTTTATTTATAGAGTAGACAAAAAAAGTTAATTCAAGTAGTACAATGTAAAACAAAAAGAAAATGCAGAAACGATGTGCAAGAAGGGTAAAAGTTTTATTGATTGTGCACTATCAGCAAGTAGATATTTTAAGTATGCAATATAGCTATTGTAACAATATCAAAATTCTTTCATTTTTTTGTAAAAGATTTATTCGATTTTTTACGTCATTTGAAAAAATTTTAACAGTAATTGTACAACAAGTAATTGGAATTGGTCAATAATAAAATCAATACAATTCACCTTTTCAGGCATTGTTGCAAGCTTTCCTGGGCTTCTCCATTGTATGTACGAGGGTCAGTCAAAAAGTAATGAGCCATGTTAACTTTAACCGCTTTAACCTTCATATTTTTTCTAGAAATTTTAAGGGTGTTTAGTAAATTTACTGCTTTAAAGATAAATTGTAAAAAAAAATTGTTTCAACGTGTCCACTTTTGGTATTGTGTTTTGGAAATGACGTCATCACTGGATGTCCGTCAGAAGCAGAGAGCTGTGATTGAATTTCTTGTTTCGGAAGGGGAGCCACCAAAACAAATTTTCGAAAGATTGGTAAATGTTTATGGAGATGCTTCATTAGCCTACAGCACTGTGAAAAAGTGGGTATCCAGGATTAAACACGAAGAAGATGATCCAAGTTTGAGTAGCCTCCAGGACAGACCAAGAAGTGGAAGACCATCTTCTGCAGTCAATCCTGGAAACAATGATAAGGTTGAGAAATTGATTAGAGATGATCGCAGAATCACTATTGATGACATTGCTGAACGTGTTGGAGTTAGCCATGGAAGTGCTGTAAATATTGTTAATGAGCTAGGCTTTGCAAAGGTTTGCGCCAGATGGGTTCCGAGGCAACTTTTGGATTTTCACAAGCAAGCCCGTTTTGAAGCTTGTTCGGAGCTTATTGAGTGTCACAGAAGTGACAAAACTTTTCTCAGCCGTATAGTGACAGGAGATGAAACCTGGGTTCATCACTATGAACCTCTGTCGAAAAGATCACTAGTGATCAAGAAGTCAAGCACGCTGTAAGAAACTGGTTAAAAATGCAGCCTGCTGACTTTTACAAGGCTGGCATAGTGTCCCTTGTTCATCGATGGACAGTTGGAATTGAAAAGTGCGGAGATTACATTGAAAAGTAGAACTGAGATCTCCTATCCCTGGGCTTTCTTTTGATGTATGACTTTTGATTTTATTGCAACAAATATGGCCAGGAGAGACTTGGGCTCATTATTTTTTGACTGACCCTCGTATTATCGTGCGCGTTGACGTCACTCTTACGCCCAATTTTCAATAAAAAGAATACTCTCGGAACACTACAGCAAAATCGTTATAATCGCTTTTAACGCTTGTTAAAAGAGTGCCTGAACGTAAAAATTGAAGTAAGCTTGCAAAACTGTATTTAGATCAATTTTTAAAAACTTTTTCTTTTAACAAAAGTTAAATAAATGATCTTTACAGTGTTTAAATTTCAAAACAATACTTTTAGTAGTTTTGATGTTATAAACCAGCGTGGTCCAACTACGGGCCCGCGGAACAATTTTGCACAAGTCTTGTCGATTATAAGCAGCGGCAACTTTTTTTTTGGAGAACGCTATGATTTTGGGACGAAAATAGGAATTTCAGAGATCGATTCCAATTGAAGACCTTTTTTTTTTTTTTGGAGAACACCCTGAGTTTGGGACAAAAATAAGTGTTTTTAGCCGGTTGAAACCCGCAAACTCGAATAATTTTGAAAAGTGGCCCACAAGAGTGCAGAAGTTGGACCACCCTGTTATAAACCATCAAATTTTGGTGGGCTTCTTAAGCCCACGTTGAGTAGTCAATAGCTCGAAAAAAGTTGAGGAGAATAGGGTTAAAATATAATATTAAATTGCACAAAAATAAAACAAAAAAATATTAAGGTCTATTTCAAGGTAGCAAAGAACCAGTGATGGCCTTACAAAAAGGAGGGCCTGGTGCAAGAAAAGTAAGGGAGCCACTATTTAGTGTAATAAAAAAAGGTAGCTGAAGCCACTTTTAGTGTATGAAAGCAAAGTGATCTCTAAAAAAAAAAAGGATCTTCAATTTAGGGGGTGCTATTATTGAGTGATTGTGGTGAGCAGCGTGGTCGAGTGGTTAAAGCGCCGTGCTCATGATCAACATGGTCTTGGTTCAAAACCCAATTGTGCCATTTTGTTGTGTCCTTGGGAAAGACACTTTACGGCACTTTCCCCTGCTTGGTGGTCTTGGCAAGTAGTTCTAAATTAAAGTCATATCTCTATTAAATTGCAAGCGGACAGCAATATCTTGGCATCTCCGGAAGCAGGTCGGGGTAATTGGTTACCCTATGTATTAGCGCCTCCGTCGCTTTCCTGAAAGTCAGGAGGATAAATATAAAGATAAAATAAATAAATAAAAATAAATAAATCCAAAGCATGAAGAGATGAAGTGATAACTAAAAAAAAGATCTTCGATTTAGGGGGTCATTATTGGGTGATCCAAAGCATGGAGAGACACTTAATTTCTCAAAACATTGTGATCTCTAAAAAAACGTTTTTACTTCCACAAGCACAAGTGACAGAACAACCTAAAGAGCAGAAGCCGAGCATGCTGCTGATATTCAAAAACTTTTTCTTTTCTTTTTGACATGCCATCGACATCCTGCTGCTACTATGAAGAATTAAATAGAGCAATTTCATGTGTAGGGGGGCGCCACTTTTTGATATATTTTAGGGAGGGCTTGGTGAGGCCGCTCAGTTCGCACTCAATTAAAGCCATCACTGCAAAGGACGTCAAAGCCCCACGAGCTACTCTCATTAATCTACGCAAAGATAACGAGAAAATAAACAGGGCGTAATACCGCATAGAAAAAAACCTGAGACTCCTTATCGAATTTTTAGTCGTTATTTTTAATCATCTTGATATGAGGAATTAGACAAATTCTCGGTACCCTATGTTGAACAAAAACAACTAACAAAACAAACAACTACAACACAATTACGCCGAGATCCATATTAACCAATATTTAGACCAGTGGTTTTCAACCTTTTCGCGCCTGCGGCACACTTTATTGGGACTTTTTCAAAATTCGTGGCACACAGTGGACCAGAGTGCAGATCTTGATTTTCCTCCCTAAAAAGTAGTGTTGTAAAAAAAAGATCTTCACTTAGAATATGACTCGAATTTTTTGATTTTCTTCCCTAAAAAAGAATGTTCTTTAAAAAAAGGTTGCAAACCAATGGTCTATTGTTTTTTAAAACGTTTCGCGTCACACTTGAAATCTCTCGCGGCACACAGGTTGAGAAACACTGATTTAGACGAAGTTTTTAACATTACGGAGCCTTAAATCATTTTTGTGGTTTAAAAGAAAAATTTAATAAATATCCTGCTCTTTTCAAATTTGCTAACCCTGCCTAGTATGTTTCGACTTTCTTCTGCTCAAATTAAGCAGGTTTTAGCGCTTTTGTTTGACAATACACCCTAACAGGGCAAAAGTTTTCTTTAAACATATTCAAGATACTTGTTTAGTTAAAATGCCAACTTATATTTTTTTAAAAACATGAAAATATTGCTTTCGGAATTATCGAAAATGTTTTTTATTTTAATTAAAAAGTTGCTGCTCGGTCTTTGGTCTAGATTGCTTTGGGTCTTGGTCTTGATAAAATTACTGGATCTCACTCTCGGTCTTGTGGTCTCGACTACATACTGAAACATGAACGCATAAAAGAAAAAGTATCAAAATATTCAACAGACTTGGCCGTAAAGCTGCTTTAGTTGAGGGTTATTTTGCAAAGCTTTTATGAACTCCAGGTTTAAGGAACTAACAGCCAACAGTAGTTGTTGCCAGCGAGCCCAAAGTTTCAAATCCTGTTTGCTAATCAATTTGCTTGTGTTCACTTATAGCCTACTTATCAAGTTTGCTGCATGTTTTCACTCGAATCCAAGCCCCGTTCCAAAAAAAACTTTCTGAATTACGGTGTCAACGTTTATGTCTAAAAACAAGCTCAAGCATCCTTGATAGTAATGCTGGCATGAGCAAATTAATTAACAAATACGGTATTTTGATTTTTTTTGTGTTTTCGTGTAAGATTTAATGGCCTATTATTAGTTCAACTATTTTTCCTTGTTTTTAGACGCTTTTTAGTTTTTACTTCATTTACAAAGTGAAACAGTTTTTCGGCCCCTATTTCGGCTAGAAATAGACAGCTTCTTTTTAGTCTACACTTGACTTGCAAAAGAGAAAATTTCTTTATTCACGTATCAATATGAGGAGCCCGGATTTTCAATCATTGTCACGGTTTTTTACAACGTTGCTCAAACGAAGGCAGCTACCAATCAAAGTGACAGAAAAAAATTAAAATTAATGCATTCACTAAACTTTAACCAATAATGTTTCAGAAACACGATTTAGTAAATCTGTCTCAAAGCTGGACTTTTTGCTCAAGCAGATTAAAATAAAAGTTTTATTACTTTATCTAAACACAAGTAACAATACTAGAGTACGGTATCTCCAAACAAAACGTTATTGCAATAGTCGGTCAAATCTAACCTACTTTACTAACATCCGTAGGTTATTCTCCTGACATTGGTTAAACTTAGGGGAACAGTCGAGTGTTTTCAGAGGAGTCAAGAGACTGATGTCGGGTTGAGAATTGTTTAGTTGGCACAATCAGATGATAAAAATTTAGAACTGCTTGGCAAGACGACCAAGCAGAAAAGCGCCGAAAAAAGTTATCCAAGGAGACAACAGAATGGAAAAAGTAAGATTTGAACTACAATCATACCAATCGCGTTCGTCATCAATACGGCATCCCTGCCTAATCAGCCACCCTATCGAGCTATCGATAGGATTCAGAAATGATAAGATTCACATCTGAAAATCGCAACGTTTAATAAATCACATATTACTATTCTAAGAGTATTTACGAATTTTAACCTTAGTCTTACACTTTAAATTCTAATATGTCAGCTTAATGCAGTGATTCCCAAACTTTTAAAGAAGCGATCATAACTTTTAAAAAAATTCCGCAGTACTTGCGACCCCGAATTACGTACAGACAGTTTGCAAAAAAATTTTTCAAAATAAAAAAACATGTTTCAGCAATTTAATATTTGTACGAGTGCGAAGAATGTGCTGCTTAGTTTTCACAAACTTTTTAAATTGTGGAATAATTTTGCTTAAGCTTTCGACTGCCGCCACCTACATTTTTCAAGTTCATTAGCATGTGGATTACGACAGCGTGGTTAAAGCGCCGGGATTGTGATCGACATGGTCTCGCTTCAAAAGTCACTCGCGCCATTCGGTGTCCTCAGGAAAGGCATTTTCCCCTGCTTGGGGATCTTGGCAGGCAGTTCTAAATTTCAGTCATATCTGTGTAAAAACTAAAAAAGTTTCAAGAGGACAGCAATATCTTGGCATCTCCGGAAGCAGGTCAGGGTAATTGCCTACCCTATGTATCAGCGCCTCCGTCGCTTTCCTGGGAGTCAGGAGGATAAATATAGAGATAAAATGAAAAAAATTAAAACATGCTTAAAAATTGAAATTACTCCAACAAGCTTAAAATTAGCGACACTTAATGAACAAAAGCTAAATTTTAAAATCTGAACCTTAAATTTCTTAAAAATAAAGCAAAGTCCCAAAAAAGAGAGATAACTAGAAAAATTGTAACATTACGTATAAAATCTAATATGATAAAAAAACAAAGTTGGCCCAATAATTCGTGTTTTATGCTAATTTTATTCAAATTTGACAAAAATATAGATTCTATAATTTTAAGCGGAAATATGTCAATTTCTGAAGTGAGCTGATGTATGTCAATTCAAATCGAAATTTTTGATACACGCTTTCTATAGGAGCCAAATTTCATTATTTTTAATGATTTGAAAGAAGTTGGGGGCAGTCGACCGCAGGAAGGGAAGAGCAATTTCATGATGATCGACCGAACATGGCCGCGAGGGCCTAAAGAGCCAAACACAAGCGCAAGTAGTATTTCACATCTAATCGATTTTGATGTTTGTTTTTACAATTATTGCACTAAATTCTGCACCGCTGAGTCCGGCCTTAAAAAATTCAAACTGGCAATGGTTTAAAATTTACATCAACACAACAGAATATAATCTTAATGACTAATTTATTAAGCATTTAAAAGCAAAACAGTTTATACTCATAACTTGACTACTATTTTTAATTTGGTGTACGTACAGCAGCATCAATACCAAAACATGCTTTAAAAGTCTGGGTTAATCAGAGTTACTAAACAAAATTTGTGCTTGTATTTCTACAAAACGTTTTAACCAGAAAAAAATGTAATATCACTCTACTAAAAGACACTGTGTGTTTAATACAATTGTTGCATTAAATTTGCACAACAACAAATGGGTTCTCGTTCACTATAAGCCGAGTTTGGTTTATCATCTTTTAAAATTTGAAAAATTCGCAAAGCCGGCAACGTTAGCAACAGCAAACAGTGGACGAGACCCCAAGAATTGTAATTTTATCATAGAAATTAAAAGCTTATTTTAAATACAGCATTATTAGAAGAATGGAAACAAATCTAATATTGTTAATTATTGAAAAGCACAATTCATGTTAATAAAATGATAATTAATTGTTACATGACAAACTGACCAAGCACCCCACCTGTCCATGCTGATACAAAATTTATGACATAATTAAGATCAGCAAAAAGAGAATGTTTTATGACAATAACAATAAGATAACAAAAAATATAGATACTTCTGGACCATACAAATACAGTAAATGAAAATTATTCATTTAACATATAACAATCCATAAGGTTGATTTTTGATTAATATTATTATATTTTGCAAAGAAAATTGCTATTCCTGCCATCAAGAAAGTATGATTCTTTTATGTAAAACAACATCAAGGAAAGTTAATGAAATTTGAAAAATCAACTGCAACACAAATTAAAATACAATTTAAACCATCATGAATTTTCCTAATGTTTTATCAAAATAATAAGCTTAATAACAAAAACTAATAAAAAAATTAATTATCTATGTAGCTGTTATTTATTTAGAATACATTTGATGTGAACATACACTGACAAATAACAATTGAAAAACAAATAATTAGCATTAATCAATGTATAATATTATCTAGTGACAAGAATTTTAAACTTGACATTGCAGAAGACAAAAAATTTCTATCTAAGACAGTGAGATTTAACTGCAAGAAAAATCAAATAGGCAAACAGTTAAAAAGTTTTGATAACTGCCATAAAATTTACATGAAAGGCATTATTTACAGGGTACAATTATCACACATTCTGCATATAAAATTTTAGATGTCCTGTTACTTGCTTTTCAATATAAAGTATTTACAAGAAAAGTACGAACAGTACTTAAGCATCTGCTTAGCTTTCAAATAAATGTAAACTAGTCAAAAAGTTCTACTATAAAAAATTATTATTATATTTAACCCATTATGACCCAATTTATTTTGTCAGTGCAACCGACTTAAGCACTTTCTTGTTGTGATATAAATAACACATGACAGGTGATTGAGCGAAATATTATCCTATCTATGATCATACAGCATTAAACAGGATCTTTACTGTATACTTTCACTCAGAAATTAAACGAATCTTTTTTGATATAATAACTAAACCCATTTATTTCTAATGTCGTTCATAAACGCCAATGGGTCATATAGGGTTAACAAAAAAATTATTAGATTTGGGTGTGAAATGTAATAACCTTCACATAAACAGGGTAATTAATATTATTAATACTTTTTTATACTAATAAAAAACAGAATTATAAGCCAAATACCAAAATTAAAATAATAATGATAGCAATCAAAAATTAAACTTAGATTTTCCTTTATGAAATAGATCAACTGACACTTGAAATAGTAACCAAAACCAGATACTTAAAAATAAGCCAAAGTCAGGAACCAATTACAAATTACTTGACCAAAAAAATTTATAAAAATTGAAATCAACAAATCAAATCTGTTGGTTTGGCAAACCAATTAGATAAGTTTTATAAGGCTTATAATGATACATTCATCTAGCGTTGCTGAAACGTTTTTCCAGAAATGGTTTTCTTCTCTTTGTTCTTATCTTCTGGTCTTGCTCTGTTCAATACTTTAAGGAAGTCTGAAGTTTTTGCTCTCATTCTTTGATGCATGTATGCTTTACTGCATTTGATATGATAATGCAAATAATTTCTAAATGTGTGAATTAAATCTATAGTACTATCACGAACATTAGGTGCTGTATGTCTTGGAAAAAGAACAAAAGTAACATACCCAATGTTGTCTCCAACTGCAGCATTTAAACCTTGCAACTCCATTGGTGGATCTTTATGTGTATAAAGAACTTGGGGAGCTGTTTGATTACGGCGTCTTATTTCTTTAAACTCTTGCATAAAAACTTTTCCAAATGTTATATCAGACTCATCACGAAAGACAGTACTGAAAATAACAGTAACACGATCTTTTTTTGCTTCAACATACATTGTTTCATCATCTCTATAATTTATGACTGCTCTTTTTCCAACTTCTCCACTAGCTTGTGCTTCAAAATATTTTTCAAACACAGAAGCAAAACAATTTCTTTTTAGTTTACTGACTTTTGTGATTAATGGCATAAAATCAGACGGCACTTTGGTTAAATCAAATAACAATGTGACACTAAAGCCATCTTCAGCAGACTTTTGCAAGTAATCACCATAAACACGTTGCAATAATTGATCAGCTCCGTGTTCTGAAAGATCTTTATAAAACTTTAATCCAATACTCAGCCGCAACTGAGTTTTATCACCATTTGGATTTGAAATATGATACAAAGCACCATCGAAATCGGCAACAGTAATTTCAATAGTTTCAGGTTTACCACCCGCTAATGCTGTTTCAAATTTGTACTTGAGGGTGTCTGTAATAATTCTATTTTCTGTTTCCAGCAAAATCATCGTTAAAACATTAAATAGCAAAAATTTACAAAAATTTACTTAACTTTTTAATGTTAATTTAGCAGGAAACAAACAATTCAAAGGAGTGTCATTACAGCGTTTCCAATGGCTTTTATAACTTACGCACAAAAATTAGGATCCACAATCATTAAAGATTAATCAAAAATACCAGAGCTAGTACGTAAACAGCGTATAGTTACTAGGTGGGTTTTAATTTCGACAAAAAAAGCTTACAATATATGTAACTAACATCAAATTGATGCATCAACAATATGTTTTTATTAATTACAATTATTGCAATGGCTTTTTTAAATTTTTTATTCGTGGGGTGTACTCCCTGTGATTTTCCACAGCAAAGATTTAAAATATTTTCTTAAACTTTAAATGATTTATAATAATATTCTTATCCAGGAAATAGATTTAATGTGTTTTAATTCATTCTTAAATAAGAATATTTTGATGGAACAATAAATTTTTTATGATATTTTTAATTTTAAACTCCTAATTGGCTCATGCAGCGCCTATCTTTAACTAAGCATTTTTAAGTACCTTCTAGCGGACATTGGCTTGGATTTTTTAAAGAAAGTTTTAAAATTAATTTCTCGTGCGGTGAAAATCTTGCGCGTAAAGTGTGACTTAAAAAGAAGGTAAAGCGCCCACCAGTTTCCACTTTTTTTATGAAAAAAGAATCAGTTTTCCATCTATGTAAGTACGCTTTAAAACTTTAACAGAAAATGTAATTTAAAGTAGCAAAATTGAGCGTCACATTAGCTAAAAAATTATATGAAAATCCAGTTAGTTCTAAGTTTTAATAGCTTGCCATTTGTATTAAATTTTTGTAATAATCTAGCTCAGTGTTCTTCAAACTTTTTTCATCGAGACCCATTTTTCACAGACAAATTTTTTCGCGACCCCTAAATAAGGATCTTCACCTAGAATCGATCTCTGATTCCGCTATTTTTCCCAAAAAATCAAGGTGTTTTCTAAAAAAAAAAAAAAGGTCTTCACTTCAATTTGCTGTTACATTTCGCTATTTTTCTCCCAATCCCGCGAGCCCCATTGCGCCCTTTCGCGACCCCCAGTTTGAAGAGCCCTGATCTAGCTAATGGTTAAAATAGTTTGATTGAAAAATAGCGTTGAAAGTATTATTTTAAAAAGCTTTTTAAAGTGAGAGTAAAAAAGTAAAAATAATAACTGCTGGCAGAGCTAAACCAAAATTAAATTTTACAACAAAATATAAAAGCAGGCAAAAAATTTTTGCAATATTTTTAACTCAATGTATTTTTAGTGAAAGAGACACAAAAACCATTGAAAATTATTTAATAGTATCACAAACAACATGTCTCAAAAAAACTAGACAGTTGTCACTTTCAAAACTTGAGATTTTCTATTTACTATCGAATTTCAAAACTTGAGATACCACCAGCCTACTGCTTTTTTGATTTGGAAAATGAATCGCAGGCCTTTGTGCCGATTTGATAAATTTACTGGAAAGTATGTCCACAATCAATAAGTGTTTAAGAAAATAGAGGATTGTCAAGAGCTGTGGATTGGTAGGTGGTGAAAAGGGACGGACAATTATGATTGAGATTGCTATCCATCTGTGAGCGCTTAGAGAATAGCAGGTATAAAAACTAAAGACAGATATCTATAGAGGATCGCCCAAAGGTGAGATTCTTGGGAAATCGACCCATCCCCAGCGCTGGAAATGGGACTGTACCAATACAACAAGGTGGCTTTTCGCTAATGCAAACAACAAAAATATTCTTGTTAATGTCGGAAAAATAGCTCAGTGTGATAAGCTGTTTTACTTGTCAGCAAAAGGACCGAGGTTTGGTACTCAATCTACCCCAGTAATTTTTACTGTGTCCTTAGAAAAATATTTCACAAAAAGTTCTCTAATGAGGTGAAGATGTTCAGCTACAGCATTGAGTCTGCTTAAAAAAAGTAGGGATAATAACTACGAGATTAATAACTTGTTTTTGAGGCTGCCAATAGTAGGGCAAAAATTTTAGATAACAGTTTTACCACCTAATAGTCGCGAAAACTTTTGTTGCATCAAGAAAAGCTTTAATATAAGTTTTAAGAGACCAATCTTAAACATCTGGGTTCAATTCCCTGCCCAATCACCTTTTCATATTTTATTTATTTCAGGCAGTGCAGCCTATATCATAATAAAAAGCGGAAACAAAGCGAAAGCAACAAACAAAAAAACAAATTAAACCCAAAAAAAAGCAATACAGTAAGTTATCATAAAACACACGCGCCAAAATCACTTGAAGACAAAAATAGTTTTCTATAAAAAGGGGACCTATTTCTTCAGTAAACTAATTCTGTGAAATATTTAAAATACGAAGATTTTTGAAAACAATCAGAGTCATTAGGGATACGATAAGAATATTACACGAATCAAAACATCGAGATATGAATGAAAAACACATTTTTCTAAGTAGAGCGTCAAAAGTAGTAACGTTACACAGTACCTGCTGTTCACGAGCACTTATACGTTTGGGTGGACCATGTAAAAGGCGGAATGAATTACAAGCAATATGGACTCGTTTTAGGTTAGACGTCAAAAAGTTTTCCCACAGATGACATACGTAGCCTACATGGAACAACAATACGCACGAAACAAGACATTTTTATATTAGAAAAGCATAGGTATAAACATCCTCTTAGTCTATTAGCAGTGGCATATAAATAACATTGTCTATAGTAGTTACCATCCCTAGTCTATAGATATTATCGTCATCTCGGAAGTGAGAGTGAAGAAACACACAAAGATATTTAATTTTATCAACAAAACGTATTTTGGCCGTACCCAGTTTCACAAGAGGTTGAGTTTTACGTTTAAAATTTTTAGTCATATCAAAACAAGTAATCAACAGTTTTTTGAATAGTAAATACTGCCTTTTGAAGTTAATTTTCGACAAACACGAGTGGCTTTGGGCACTGGCTCATTTGCAATAGACTGAGCATTCATTCTTTTTAGTTCGTTTTTTGCAAAACAGTTAAATATTATGTTTAACATAAGCTTGAAGTTGCAATGTAACTGGTTGCATCTCGTCCAGAGCAAGCACTACAGCATGTCATCATTTGAGAAAACCGTTTCATGTACCGAATCAACAAAAACTTGATGATTTTTTTTATGAAATTCTTCCATTACAGTTGATGGACCATTCATCATTGCACGGTAAAACTTGGCCCCAAGTGTGGCAACTGCAAATGTATATTCGGATGGCGAAGAAAGTCCACCACGATTCGCCATCTCGAATAATTCTCGGTGTTCATCTGGAATAGTCGATTGAATATCAGGTGCGTCGGAGGAATCGATAAGCAAATTTTTACAAGACGAACATTTTCTTCGTCGTGCAATGGTGCGAGCAATATAGCCGCTAACAAAATAAATCACTACAGATTCAAAAAGAGGCACATCATCGTCAATTGAAATTGAACAAAAAAATTCGACCAGCCAAAATGTATCAGCGATAGGAATGCAAATTCGGGAAAATATGGGGAATAACCGTAGGTTTTAATCGAGTTCGCATTAAAGCAAGAGAGTCTTGGCACCTGTTTCTTTTATCAGTTGATATTGTAATAAAATCATTCGTATCAAAATGAAGAGCACAAACTTTTGAATTGCAGGTAATTTTGGAATTTTTTCGTGGTACTGCTCTATTCCAGTTTTCTCTTAAAACTTTATCAGCAGGAAATTTAAAAAAAGGAATTTTTTTTCTTGATCGTTGTTTTCATTTTTTTTAGGTTTATAACCTGTTCGGCATCTAGTGACATAGCAAGTGTATACCATATTCAAAGAAATAATCTAAATAATTTTATACATTACATGATCACAAAAATAAAGAAAAAAAAAATTATTATTTCTTTAAATATTTTATTGTTTTAAACAGACTTTAAGTAAGGTATTAATAATCATAAAATGAAGGTTGTTGAAAACTTATATTTAACAACATAAAATTATAGAAATTGCTTTTCTTTATTGTAAGACTAATTTTGGGCAAACTCAAATGCTGTTTCAATTTTTAACTGTCTAGCATCAATAAGATGACATTGGAGTTAACATTAAAATTTCCATGTTTTAAAATCCATTTGAAAAATCTTTTTATATATCTGATTACACATAGATGATAGTCATGAAAAATAAAATAAAAAAAAAACTGGATTTTACATTTTTGTTATATTCTTAATAGTTTTGAGATCTAAGTTTCAAATCTGATTTGAGTTGGCCTCAAGACATAGTTATATAGTTTTGATTGTGTCATAAGTCTTTTGTTAACTAACCAGAAATGGACAAAATGCATAAAATAAAAGTTTTTGTTATTTATGAGTAAGTTTTTGCAATAGATACAAACCAAAAGCAATAGTTTTATTTATTAAAATCTTTTAATTTATTATGTTTTTGAACAGTGCTTAGTAACACATACTGTAGATAAGAGCTTTAATAAAAATTTTACATAACCATTTTTGCTTTTTTTTTAATTTGAAAATTATTTATTTTGCTTTTGCAAAATCATTCTTCTACACTTTCAAAGTATTTTTACATTAAAAAAAATTTTTTAAATGCTTGCTATTGATAAAAATATAAATTATTTATTTATTATTTGATGTCAAACTGCTGTAAATTATTTTTGTACTTTCCTCATGCAAACTTTGATTATAAAAAATTTTTTATGCTTATGATAGGCTGATTTCATATCTAATTTGATTTTTTAAACACTTTAGGTTTAATATTTTCGAGGTTTTATTTTTCCTGCTGTAAAATTCTTTAATCAGAAAACTAAATAAATGCTTTCATTTTTTATGAATTTGTTTTCATTATTGAGACTCTGAAGAAAAAATAAAAAAATTTTCCAAAATTGCCAAAGCTAAAATATTAATTTGCACAATTATTGTTATATCTGATTGCACATAGATGATAGTCTTGAAAAAAAAATAGAAGAATAAAAACAACAACATAAGTTTAACATATTTATTACATAACATTTTACATTTTATTTTTTGATTTGTTCACTAAATTCGCCCTAGTAAGTTTTACACCCAGGGGGCTGGCAAAGAGAAAGCCATGTGAGGATTAGACATGAGAACATGAGAACTTACTTTGAGAAAGTCATTTATAAAAAAAACAGCGTTAGTTATGAATAAAAATATATCTCACTTAATCAAAGTAGGCTACTGGTATGTGTTTTCAACTTATCTGTATAACCAAAACTGGAGCTGCTTTCCATAGTGCTACAAATCACCTATACCGTATTTACAGACTAAAAACTGTTATGAGTTCCACTAGTATCTGCAGTTAGCTCTTTTATTTATACGGAGTTACACGATAGTTATACGACTGAATCTGTAAGTTATAATAATACTTTATCACGCGGTTAACCACACTTATCAAACCAGAGAGAAGAAGGCAGTAGAGCCGTGCGCTATGACGTCACATACTATAACAACCCCCTTTTAAGAAGCTTTTTAGCGAAAAGGTTGTCTAAGAAAAATATTAGTACGTTGTACGAGCCCGATTAATAAACATGCAACAAACTATATACAATACGGCACAAGCGCTATGAGTTTTACGCTACTTCATACAAAATCCTTTAAATGATCAGGAAAGCGTGGATTTTCTCCAGGTGGTGTGGAATATAAAAGCGCTGAGTTTTTCTTTAAGTCTCTGAATCCTGGGATTATCCACCATATCGAGTGTCTGGGTATTCAGGATTGACTCTAATGGCTTGTGATCTACTATCAGCTCGAAATTGGGTAAGCCTTGCAAATATATGCGGCATTTACGCATAGCCCAAACAACAGCGAGCAATTCCAGTTCAACCATAGCGTAGTTGGCCTCAGTCTCAGTTATAAAACGTGATCCTGCTTGAACCAATTTCCACGTTTCTTGATGTTTTTGCAAAAGTGCAAAACCTAGACCTTTCAACCGAGATGCATCTGTTTGCAGCATCGTTTCCAGATTGGGGTCGAATGCAACCAAAATATGGGGGCTACAAAGAATTTCTTTTGTCTTTGTAAATGCTTCTTCATGCTTGGGTGACCAGAGAAAAGCATTTTTTGGTTTGAGCAAGTCCCGAAGTACTGCTTCACTGAGTAGGTGAGTAAATCCGCCCAGCTGGTTTGCCATGCCCATAAAAGATCGTAATTCAGTTATATTTGTTGGAGCAGGGAATTCAGAGATTGCTTCAATTTTTGTGGGGTCTGCTTTAATACCGTCGCTGCTCACTATATATCCGACATATCTCACAGCACTTTGTAGTAACTGCACTTTCTTCGGATTAAGAGTAATACCGTGTTCTCGACATCTGTTTAGTACAGCCACTACGGTATTCAAGTATTCCTGTGCGGTTTCGCCTTGAATAAGAATGTCATCTACCACTTTTTCGACTTTTTCAATGCCTTGCAGAGCTTCATCGCCTCTTGCGCAATATTCGTCTTGAGAAGAAGCTAGTCCCATCGGAGCTCGAAGGAATTTAAATCTTCCGAACGGCGTAATGAATGTGGTAAAGTCTTGACTTTCTTTTTCTAAAGGTACTTGCCAGTATCCTTTAGTGGCGTCTAATGTTGAGAAAAATTTAGACGAAAAGAAATATTCGAAATAGCTTCGGCAGGTGATTTAGATGGATGATATGGACGGCGTACGTATTTGTTCAATTTCTGCAAATCAATACAGAGACGAATTCCACCATTAGGTTTTTGTACAACGACCATAGGGTGCACCCAGTCAGTTGCTTCTGTAACTGGTGCAATGACTCCGGCTTGTACAAGTTGGTCAAGCTCTGTCTTCACCATCTTTCTGAAAGCTAAAGGTATTTGGCGTGGAACAGGTAAAGCAAATGGAACAGCATCATCTTTCAAGGAAATTTTCATGGGTTTACTGTTCATTTCCCGTAATGTTGTGTCTTCAGAAAACACATCGCTGTACGATTTTATCAGCTTGTTCTCAATTTTACTAATTTCTGCTTCAGTTGGGTTCTCTGATATAATGAATCTTGTGTTCTCTGCTTTTAATATGCTTGCTAATTTCCGAGATGTTTTTGATGAATTTATCGGTTGAGGATACGTGTCAGGTAGAATGTTAACCTGTTGACATACCTACCAAGCAAGCAAAAAATCTTCTACCTCAGGACAGACGTAAATGGTTTCTTCCACGAATCGGCCGCAGTATTCGATAATGCATGGGAAGGTCCCCACGCATGTTACGGTCTGCCAATTTACTGCACTAAGAGTGTCTTGACTTGGCGGCATTAAATTATCAAGGTCTATTCCGAGCCGTTGAATGATGTTTACCCCAACAAGACTTGCTTCGGCACCTGTGTCTGGTGTAGCTTCTGTGGAACCTAACGGGTTACGATGTTTAAGAGAAAAAAGATTAACAGTTATTTTGGGCGCCGCGGAGTTAGCAAAATTTGCATTAGCATTGCATCTACGCTTTATTTGTCCCGTTAACTTTTTCTTCGTTTCTTCGCGTCTGTTAAACACGGGTTTGTTGTGAAAGCACACTGATGTAAAGTGACCTTTTTTGCGACATATTAAGCACTCTGTATTCTTTGCGGGACAGTGGGTTTGACCTTTTGGTGGGCAGGTCTTTTTACCGCATTTTGTACAGGGCGTTTTATTGCGCTCTTTAGATTTAGAGAAATTTTGACGAAATTTGCTTTGGTACGCTTTTCTCTCATTCAGCTGTCGGCTTATTCGCGCGTCGTCTAGTTTTGCTGACTCTTCCGATCTGGATAAATCAGTGACGGTCTGAAGATCAGGTAATGGGGACATGGCTAGGAGCTTTGTTCGAGTCTCTTTGTCATACATTCCCGACATGATTTTTGTGACTAAACGACGATTTAAACATTCATTGCACAAGTCTGCGTCTCTCGCCAAAGTTTTGATTGCGATTAAAAATGAATCGAAGTTTTCGCCAGCCGCTTGTTTTCTCTCTTCAAATGCAACGCAATCTAACGCTATATTTCTTTGACTCCGGATGTAATTTTTAATTTTGTCTAACACTTCGTCTGGTTTAAGTGTCGTATCATCCGGGGTAAGAAGTACGTGTTCTACGGCTTCTCGCATGTCCATCGAAAAAAAACCGCGAAGCAATGCCAACTGACTGCTCAATGGCAGCTCTGTTGCAAGCGAGACCGCGTATCATAATCGTTGTACGATTTACGCCATTTCGCAAATTCAGCTAACGAAATTCCCACCTGCAGTGTGGAAGGCTTTTGTGCGTCCGCTTTGGTTCGCCTTGCCTCGTTGCTAGAATTGTTGACGTCAATGGTTTGCTCACGTGATTCGCTTCTTTCGCTATTCGCGCTTTGAGGCAGCTGCTGTTGCGAAAATCGTTCGATTATTTGTTGCATTTGTCGCTGACTTTCAAGCTGCATTTGTCTCTGATTTTCGATATTCTGTTCTTGTGTTTGTCTTTGCATTGACAACTGTGCTTCTAAAAAAGTTTTTAACCAAGAAGGAGGTTCATCATTATTAATATTACTATTCGCGTTTTGATTAGATTGAGATAATTCGGCTATACGTTTGTTTGCTGCTTCTAATTCTGCTTGCAGCTCTCGCTTATTTTTTGCCATTTTTTCTTTTATCTTCAATCTTTTACAAATCTCCGATCACGAACTTGCAGTATACTTTTATAATGGTTCGTAAACTTATTTTCTTCAAACAAATTTATAAGCTGACTCTCGACGACGCCATGTTATGAGTTCCACTAGTATCTGCAGTTAGCTCTTTTATTTATACGGAGTTACACGATAGTTATAGGACTGAATCTGCAAGTTATAATAATACTTTATCACGCGGTTAACCACACTTATCAAACCAGAGAGAAGAAGGCAGTAGAGCCGTGCGCTATGACGTCACATATTATAACAAAAACTGTGGTTTAAAATTGATCCATGCTAATTGTACTTGAGTTAATTATTATATGTACACTTATTAGATAAAATTGTTCAGCATAAAGTATCATAATTTGAAAATAGCTGTGTTTACACAGTAAAAATTGCCAGTACTGGTAGCTTATCATTTCAGCAGTTTTTTTACCTTTGCGCTCATAGCCTTGATTTTAAAGTACAAAAAATGTTTTTAAGAGTAATATTCTTACTATTCAATGTTATAATCTCAATTAATATCAAAAACTAATCAGTAAACTATACCACGAAAAAGAATGTTTAGTATGCAGTATGCTTGCTTGCTATCAATTCGATTAACTTTTTTGCCCTACTCCGTGTTGACTTCGTAATAGGAAAAAGCGGAGTTATCAATCCCGTAGTTACTATCCCTAAAAAAAAGTAAGTAGAAACCAGGCTAAGATGGTCATATGAAAAAAAGGAAAAATATTTTTTCCATTAAAAAGAACAAAAATCTTTATCGAAATACAGTGGTATCGATCAGGATACCAATTTAATTCGTTTCGGAACGGCGTTCGTAAGGTGAATTATTTGTAGCCTATGCAGAAGCAAGATTTACATGTAAATGGCCTAATCCGTTCCAACCCATTCAAACCCAGTCTTATAAAGTGTAAATATTATATCCCCCAAGCAAAAAATAGACTATATAAGCACATATTCAACAATAGGCTACACATCTACACAAATAACTAGACATCAATAAAATCAATTAAACAACAATAATAATGCACATTTTTGTTATGAATAATGACAATACTGTATTCACGATCAAAACAAGCTCTACGTGATGTAAACAGCCATGCTGAAAACCCACAATAATAGGCGCACATTTTAAAAAGGTCAAGTCTAATTCGAAGAAAAACCGATTGGAGAAAGAGTAAAAAGAAACAAAATTAGTTGCTTCAAGAGATAGAAAGAAAAAACACGCCATGCAAATTTTTTTTGCGGACCCAAAATGGACCCAAAATTTTTTTAATTTTTAAAAATTTGTCAAGAAGCTCAAGAAGAACCTAGATTTTTTTTAACCAAGTACTTTCTCTCTAAAACTAACTCTGTTTCTCCCAAAAACTAACTCTCACTTCAATCGGCTTTTCTTTGAATTAGACTTAACCTTTTAAAAAATTGCTCATTTGTATCTCGACCTTTTCGTCGTATCTCGAAACAAATATTTCTTTGAGACTCGGTTTGTCAGCCGAAATATTCGCAGCCAGAAACAATCGTATCCTAAGGTGCCACTGTATTCTAAGCAATTCCTTCAGGCCCATTGAGACTAAGCAAAATATATATATCTTTCGTAAAATATATATGGGATATGCCTTGCGAGAATGCCGATGATAATAGCTTTCCCTATTTATTTGCAAATGTAGAATCATAAAATTCACCTCACCAAGGATGTATTACAACATTTGTATCCAGGTTTTATAAGTTTCAGATCCTATGTATTAAAATTTTTGAATTTTTAAAATTTAAAAAATATTTCGTGACATTACAGAAAAGGTATATTGCAATATTTGTTAAAGCAAACATTAGAGAAAAAGCAATTTATTGTTATTTAACCTTGACGTTTGAAAGCTGCAATTTCATGACTAAGTTTAAGAATGAAGTAGTTTTAAAGCAATATTTTCTTGACCAATAAAAGTTCTCTTCACTTTATAGATTAGTTCGGCGTTTTTATTTGGAAGATTTCTCCTGGAAAAAATCTGATGAAAAATTCTGTATAATCAACCATCTCTTTAAACAATTACTTATAAATATATGCGCTATAGTATGTGGTTTTTTACAATATTTTTCTGTTTGCACTCATCGAAAACATATAATGTAATAAAAGAGATTGGTACTGCATATACAATTAGGAAAGCATCTGGTGAATTGGAAGATCTTATTTTAGATTACTTTCAATGCTTCTTCACACTGATGTTAAATGTTAATACCAATATCAAATTCTCTAGTTTGACCAGTCTTGGAATCAAGTCCTAGTCTCTTGTTTCAGACTGGATTCAGCAGCTTTACTTACTTGACTTTCTGAGCTGTTAAACACTGAACTTAAATATGGATTGTCTTATTAAAAATGTTTTTTATTTGGGTCTCTTCAAGAAGTCACTGCAAGTGATTTTTTTTTCTGTGAAACTAACCCAGAATACACCTTTCAGCGCCAGAGTGGAGTAAAGAAGAAACCAAGAAAAAAAGGATCTTACAAGAAGCAATGGTACCCACAGGGGCATCTGGGTTAGTTTTACAAACAAAAATCACTTACGGTGACTTCTTGAAGAGACCCTTTTATTAAAGTTTGTATAAAAAAAGTAAAAGTTTCTGAAAGGCCTTCTTATACTTGAAACATCTTTTTTGATGACCTGCTTAGTAATTAAGGGTTTCATTTACTTTTTGCAGTTACTAACCTTGCAGGATTTGGGAATTCCCCAAAGTTTAAATAGAAATTAAGTAAATTCAATGAATAGTAAACAAGAACTAAAATTAGTTAATTTTCTAATATTTAAATGTGGTCCTTCAAAGTTTTTCCGTAAAATACCATGACTTGATCTTTGTCAGTCCCATAAAATTTTGGTTGTGGTTTTGTAAAACTGTCACTACCTTTTATTTTTAGTAATAATTGCCAAATCATTGATTTTGAATAATAAGTAAAAAATTCTAATTTTTTTTTTCTTAATATGAAGAACTGATTTTTTTATCAACAGATTTACAGTTTGTTGCATGATATTTTTAAGTGATGCATGTAACATATAGTGGAACATTTTAATACAATATAATGGCACAATTGTAAATTATGTAGTTAAAGTTTTTATAAATACTTTTCTACCTTAATATTTTTGTTAAAATCTTTAAATTTTTTCGTATGCTTTTTTTGTGATAATGTTTAGATTTTTGATAATCAAATTAAAGAATATTATTTTTTTATCTGTTGTAGGTTTTTTTCAAGCACTTTAAAGATTAATAGTTTTAAACAATAATCATTATGGGGCATTCTATTGTAATTATTAAATGACAGAAAGGAAGTGTAGTAAAGTTTGCTGTTTTTTTTTTATTTTTATCTCTATATTTATCCTTCTGACTTGCAGGAAAGCAACTGAGCCTGTGTTATACATAGGGTAAGCAATTACCCCGACCTGCTTCCGGAGATGCCAAGATATTGCTGTCTGCTAGTAATTTAGTAAAGATATTACTGTAATTTAGAACTGCTTGTCAAGACCACCAAGTATAGTTTGCACTGTAATGGTTTACATTTACTATTTCTTTCTTTGAAAAGTGTAGGATTGTAGAATGATCCTTGCAAAAATTGTTTTTAATATACTATGATACTAATTGTTATAAATTTATTATTTATTTACATTTACTAAGGTAATGTTATAGTTAAATTTTGCTTTATTATTAAAATTGCCCTAAATAGTTGCTATGGACAATAATCTTGATTCATTATTGGATGATGCTTTAGCTGATTTTGATAAGCCTCTTACAAACAATTCAAATGCTGCATCAACTTCTCAACAATCAATAAAAAAAACTAATTCTGGTGAAAAAAGTAATCCAACATCTTTTCAGCCACCAAATAATGTTTTTGAAGAGTTTTTTAACAGTAGCATGTCTGAGAAATTGCAAGAAGGATGGAATTTAGCCATGAAAGAATTGCAAGAAGAAGATCCTGAATTGGCCAAAAACATAAAATTATTGTCAAATTTAGAAAATTCTTCTGCATCTGATAATACAGAGAATGATTCAAAAACAAGTATTGATGATTCTAGTGGTGTTGAGTCCAAAGTAAAGGAAGCATTAGAATCGATAGCAAAATCTTCCAAAGAAGATTTACCACCAGATGATGTTATGAACAGCTTTCTTAATCTTGGCTTAGATGGGTCTAATGCAGCTGGTGATGGGTTGCCTGGTTTTGATTTAATGGAAGATATGATGAAGATGATGTTGTCTAAAGACATGCTGTATCCTCCCATGAAGGAAATGATAAACAATTATCCTGAATGGCTGAAAAAAAATAAAGATAAAATCTCTAGTACTGATATGGACAATTATAAAAAGCAGTTGGTTTGTATGGAAAAAATTTGCCATGAATTTGAATCAGAAAAAGACACAGACTCTGATTCAGTTAAAAAGACTCGCTTTGATTTGATAATGAATAAAGTTAATGAAATGCAACAATACGGCCAGCCTCCTTCTGATTTAATAGGGGATCAAAGTGCAATGTCTCAAGCCGGTTGTTTGATTTCTTAACATAAGTTCGATTTTTATGATATGTGTTTACTGATGAAGTGATGGATTTTTTAACCTCAAATTTTTTAATTCTTTGTGGACACGGTACTTGTAAATGTGATTATTGTTGTTTTGTTTTTCAAAACTATTTACCCAGACCTTAAACTTAATAGATCAGTTAATATGTTTGTTGATTATTCATTTAATGCTTCAACAATACTTGCATAATTTATCAAGGTTTGCAAAAATTTGTTTTTTTAATTTTTGATTTTTTATATTGAGATTGCAATGATGAACTTTTAAAAGATATTTCATTGCTTTTGAAATATTTGCTTTTCATTTATATGCTGTAAATTAATTTCATGCACCAATTTTGCTTAAATTGTATGCTAACTTTTACAATTTTGATATAAAAGTGTGTAAATTATGTTTTATCACACTTGATTATCTGGTAAAAGAGTGTATTTGTACCAACTTCAAAAACTGCATTCATTCAAGCAAAAATGCAGTATGTTTATTTTTTCTCATAGTAAATGATGATAGCTTAAGTTTTTTTTGTTATTGAGGTCAGTATGCTTTGAATGTATGCATGTACATTGCAGTTAAACCTTGTTGATCCAAGCCTTTTTGTTTTATTTGGTCCACAAGAATGTGGCATCAGGGTTTGGTGAAGGAGACTTTGATATACACATTGAAACACTGCATGGATAGATTATATTGAAATGCTAACTTGGTTGATTTTTAAGAGTTAAAAGCACAAAAAAACTCTGTTCTTCTATTATTAGTGTTGTTAATAAACTCTAAAAATTATTAATTCTAGTTTAATGTTACATAGTATAATTGTAATTTGAAGAAACAGAAAAAAGGTCAGTGGCAAAAAAATCGGTTTGGTTTAAACTTATTAGACCCAAATATTAGTTTTAGGAAGACATGTGTCCTGTTTCTTTAATTTAGAGGCATTCTCCTTGTGTTCCCTTTTAAAAATCTATCCCAGGCTTGGTTAAATAATCAAAGAATTTACACTTAAATCTGCACATTGCTGAAATCAGTCCACACCCAATTTTTATGATTCTGTTTTATCAAACTATCTTAATTTAGCAAAGTTTTTCAATCTTAAAATGTTAGTGTAAGTTTAGTTGTAGCTATGATCATAAATTTCTACTTGACATGCATTGGTGCTTGTTTTTATGTCAATGTAATTATGAATAATTTCTAAAGAGCACAATGCAGTATATGCTGTTGTTAATTTTTAATCAATCTGCTAGAACCAGGTTTCTCCAGGGGTCCACAAAATTTTTCTATTAAAAATAATTACTTTTAGTTTTTCTAAAAGTATTCCTAAAAACTTGAAAGCAATCATCTGAGTCAGTTTTCTCTACAGTTAGTAAAGACTTTTTGTCAACATTTATTTTTTTAAATAATTTTATGATCAACACTTACCATAAAAAATTTAAACTGTTGGTTGATTTTTTTCTGAAAGTCTGAAAAAAATTCTTTACTTCACTGTTAAAAAAAACTTACTGGAACTTCTGTTATAATTTTTTTTACTTTGATCTTGGCTGGACTTTCATCAAAGATTTAGACTCTGGGTCCATAGGGTTTTACAAAATTAGCCCAGAGTTTGGTGTCTTCAAAGAAATATAGAAACCCTGTGCTGGGACAAGTGTTATTGTTGCTTTTAATTTCTGCAAACATATAACTTCCATTGCTTACTTAAAAATTTCTTATATAAATTAGACACCTATTAAACTATGCTTTAAAATACTGAAGACTCATACAATATTGAAGTATTATTTTACCTCTTTAGAATGTTTTTCATGGTTTATTACAATTCAACTATAGTTGCCTTAATTCAATTTTTCAAGTTCTTTTTCTCTTGATTTGGCATATACAGAATTGTATGTCAGAGTCAGACAATATGGATTTGAACATGCTAAAAAATTTTTATAGCAAATTGTGTTTTTATTGAAAGAAAACTCACTACTGGGAACAAAACTGTGCTTATGAGGTCTCACTGTATATCTATGTGATAGACTGAGTTTTCAGTGAAGATTTCCATTTTTAGAATGTCATTTTTCGATGTTTAGTCTTTTATGTGTTATCATAACCACAGAGAAGAAACAATATAAGCTTTAACAGCCTAAGCTACTAATTACAAGATATAGATGCAATTAGATTTTTCAGTATTGTAAAGAAATAAAAGTCATAACATCTGGTAAAGTTTGAGTAAACATTTCAATCTAAAACTTAACTTATTTTTCAGCATTGTATGGTGGGCCTATGTTTGGTATTAACCCTTAGTGATTACTGTTTCTAACAAATATTTTTTGGAGTTTTGTACATTTGTATATGATTGTTACAAATTAATAATTTTGTCAAAAATTATGTTCTGGTCCTTGTTTTTTTTTTTTATAATTATTTAATTTAATCAACTTTGATTTCATTGATGTTTTTTCAATGTTTAAGACTATTTTCATACAGATCACCCAATGTTAACTTAAATATTTTATGGCTGTGATGCATCAGATGCAGATTAATTTGCTGAGAAGTGACGCTGATACAAGGCCAAGTATCTTTCACCCATCACGTGTTATAAAAAATGGTGCTGCTTCATGGTGGACATACTTTGGCATTTCTAAAAAGGATTTGCATATTTTTCCCACTGATAATGTTTGCATATTTTGTTGGTCTGGTGAAGATTGTGAAAATAAGTTTGGTGAATTTTTGTCTCATCCTTTCTCAGGTTAGTTTTATTGTTCTAATCAATATTATCATCTCTTTAAAAAACTTTGGAGACAATACACTTAGAGCAGCAGTTAGCAATTATGCAGTTTACGGAAATGCCAAGGCATTGCTGTCTGGTTGAAATTTTTTGTTTTTAGAAATATGATCAAAATTTAGAGTTACTTGCTAAGACTGCCAAGCAGAGAAAAGTGCCATAAACTTTTTTAATAAAGATACATTAGAATGGTGCCAGTAAGTTTTGAACTGCAACCATGTCAATCACATTTACCTTCAATACCAGACTCTTAGCCATTTACATACACTGCCAACTTATTTTTCAAGTTTTTTAAAAATATATATCTGCTAATAAATTTTTTAAAAGGTTTATTGGTTACTTTGCTTCAAAAAAAACATTAAAATTTTGATTGATATTGCACTTCTTTACAATTTAAGTGAATATTTCTTTAGGATTGCATATGCACTATTTTTGTCTTCTTCTTTCCAGTGGATTAACTCAGGCTGGCAATCAAAGCAAATGTCAAAATTTTACTATTGACAAATATTATGTTTATGGTTTTTACTTGAAGGACATTTTTCAAGGTACAATTCTTTTCAATTTTAACAATTACCACTTAGTGCATAAAGATAAAAGTTTGTATAATTCTTTGCTATTTTTTTGCATTGAAATTGAATCTGTGCATCTAGCCTTTGGTTTAAAACAAAACAAAGTTTTTTATTTGGATCATTTGCAGCTATTATTATATTTTCCTAAATTGTAGAACAAATTTTAAAATCAGACAATTTTTAGTACTTACATAATTTCTTTTGTTTGCTATTAAAATGTTTTCTTTTTTCCAAACTTCCAATCACAAGAAATTTATAAAGACATTACACACAATTTTGTAATTACAGATAATTGATTTTCATTATTATATCACTTGACAACACTTGTTGTGCATTGAAATATTTTGCAGATGCTCATTGTTAAAAATTTTGCTTGAGCTGGTTAATAATGCGTCTAATTTTATGACCATTTGCTGCTTCAATAAAGATCATTTAGATCCCACATACACATGTATTCTCTAAAGAATTTTAGAAATTTTTGCATTTACCCCAAAAACCTTGACCATATGTGTATGAGGACTATTTATGTTACAGTAAAAAACACTTGGCAGTTTTCTGCTGTTGATATATGCTTTTGTCTGAATCTGCTTTACAAGCCCAACAAGAAGTAGTCACTTTCAACTTATTATTTTCAGAATTTATTTCCCAACTTACAGCTAGACTAAAACCATTTTGTTTATGGCACAATTTTTACTGCGTTATAAAAATGTCTGCTTGAAAAAATTGCGCTTCTCTTTTTAACATAATTCACACAAATTTTTGGAAAAATTGCAGCTGTGTGTTCTTGAGCTATCATAGTTTTCTCTGATGCAAAATTAGCTGTTAAAGTCATTTTGAAGATGAATTGAAGTTTTGCATGACAGTCGCAATCTTGGTATTGGTGATTATTAGGGAGCAATAATCACCTGCAGATACATACCAGACGACAACTTAAAGCACCAATTTTTGTGGTATGATATGTAATAAGCATTGTGCTAAGCTGTGACACTAAAAAAAAAGTACAGTACACACAATCACACCCCTATAACATCCATGCAAAATTTACCCTCTAATTCGTAACTTGCAATAAAGTTTTAACTTTTATCACTGATGTAGCATTAATATAGAAGATATTCTTTTACTTTTAAACAACTGTCCATTATTCAAGCTTTCACCAAAAGCGTTTTTTAGAAGTCAAGAGGGCGTCACGATTACGATGTAGTTTCTGCTACAAACGCGGGGCCTCAATTGGCTGTGTTGAATCATCGTGCAAGGTTTGTAATATCAAAATTTCCCGCTAGTTTTTAGTATTACAGAACGGCTACAAGTTGGTTTAACGAAAATGAAAGCAACAACATTGGTTTGACTTTGCTGCTAATTTAATTCACATTTTAATTGTTTAGACCAAATTCCACTATCCGTGTGGTTTGGAAAAAGGTGTTTTATCACAGTTCTGTGACAATTTCAAATCGTTTTGCTCCAAACATCAACCCCGGCAAGTTTTGAAGCAATGCGCAACATCGATAAATCATGGTAATTCATACGTCGTATTCGTTTAGAGGCCCTTTCGCTCAGCAATTTAAAGCTTGTACAAAGCGTTGGCAGCTCAGTAAAGCGCTGTTATTGTGACGTCTTTGTTTTTGGCATTTTTCTAACCATACTTTATGTGAAGAAATATTGTTTTTATTTACTCCATTTATTAAAAAAAAAAATACGGGACTTATTGAATATTCTGTACCATGAAAGTTCTCAACTGCAAAACAATATCTTTTTTTTTCCTGTGAACTGTTGTCACAACGCGATGATTAGATCGCCATCAGTTTATTAAAAGCAATAATTAGGACACAAAACTTCGTAGACGTGATTGTTCGCTAGTTGTTTTATTTTTGCAAATAAAAATGCAAAAGGGATGTATTTTTATTATAGAAAGATGAGTATGGACTCTCTCCCAACTCTGCCAATTAAATAAACATGACCGAAATCACTTTTGGCCGGTAATTTTTTCAACCGATCGAAAAATGGGCGCCCAGGGATAATTTGACCTCTTACCATCGAGGCAAATGACACATTTATGTGCAAAAGTACAAAGACTCATACGATTTGGTACTTCGCTCTTTACGACCGCATTGCGCTAATTTTCAACGACCTGGTCGATTACTGGTAAAAATTGATTTGGTAAATTGCAAACAATACTCAAGTTAATTTGGAAAAAAACTTTATCTAGATATAAAATATTTTGAAATGATTTTTTATGCATGACCGCGTGGCTTGAAGATAAATATTATTTAGATATGAAAAACGGAAAATAAAGTGTTATATCTGGCTTAAAACCCGACCAACTACGTTCGTTTAAATCAAGCTTACGCCTAAATGACGCTTAAGAGTTATTTCTGAATAATGAAAAAAATGGTTTGTAGTGCGTTCATACTTAGCTCGTTCCTAACTATTATAAATTTGCCCTAATGGCTAAGCGACTACACAGTTTGCTGCTGTTAAGGTATGAACTTACACCTTTTGTCGCCGCTAAACTACAAATGTCTTCGAAGAGAGTACTGTGTGCATCAGGTAACGTCATAATGAAAAAGCATATCTTGTAATTTCAACATGGAAAGGTTTCAGTGTTGATGTGGTTTCGCTTTAGTTCCTTCTAATTTACAATTTTTTCTAAATTGCTTTCAAACCGATTTCCTTTGTTCTGGAAACGATTTATTCCCGAAACTGACGTTGATTTGTTTTGCAGCTTCAGCAGAACGCGAATTTCAAGACCTCACTATGAAGGTAAAATTAAGTTGAATAAAACTCCACTTTCTTGCCGGTCATGAAGCTCGATCCATGAGTGACGATCCGTGATCAATAGGTCCGAAGTTCACTTCTCACTCTCATTGCATAACGCCTTGCATTTACATTTCAAAATTAACGCTTTTTTGTAGAAGCAAATTTCTGCCTGTTTGAAAATGAATTTTTGTAAGCTGGTCATTACTTGCTCTTGCTAAGACCAAATTAACCCTCGTCAGGTAGCCCTGGGTGATATTAACCCTTAGTTTTTTTATATATTTAAATGAACTTGAATGGTCATTGGTCAAGCGTCTTCAAATTGAGGGAGAGAGAATCATTTCAGGCTCTAAACATAGTACAAAGAATGAGTCGAGGCTATCTCTTATCTCCGCCTATTTGAGTGAGTCGGGCAAATTTCACTTAGGTCTTCCTGAAGTGTATTTGTGCTAGGGTGATAATGACCCAGGGCTACCTTTCATGAAAAAAATTTTCGAGGGCTACATGAGCAGGGTCAACACGCAGTTTTGATAATTTCTATTCGATTATGCTTTTAGTTGGACAATAAGAGCGACTCTTGGTCAAGCGTGGCTTTTATTCATATCAGTGATTCCCGTTAATTGGTAGTTCATCATAAATCTGCGAACACGGGAACAACGCGGTGTTTGCTGTAAAGATAAGCTGTTTAAACATCGACTCAACGTCAATAAATAATCGCTCGATTTTGCAATCATCAACACTCAGTTGATTTCAGCTGCTTAAGTTCAACACATTTTTATCGTGAGTAAACTTGTCGGAAACGGAGCGGTGACGACAAAACGACGCCGATTGAGCGGTGACGAAAAACATTCTGTAAAAAGCAGCCACGTGAATTTGGGCACTGACCCCAAAAAAGTTGTTCTAAGGGCTCGTTTCCACTACGAGCGTGGAATGGAGCATTTTTGGTTTATTTTATTGCTTTTTGCTTCACTTAGCGCTCGCTTAGATTTTAAGCGCAGAAAGATCAATAAAACAAACAAACAATGTTCCATTTCACGCTTGCAGTGAAAACGAGCTTTATAGTTTGCCCAAGTAACTTTATTGCAGTGGTTCTCAACCTTTTTGTTACCACGTACCATCTAAGTATCTTTTTGTTACACTAAGTACCACAAAGTTCATTGAAAGATTAATTTCTTGGATTTGTTTAAATGCAAATGGTGATATTATTTATTACAGTTGTAGCCTATCTGTTCCTGCACAAGTTGCTTTACATGCCACCACCACACTCACTGCACATCAGAAATCATGGGAGGGTCATGTAAGACGATTCTGGCTTTTATTTTTAATACTTATCATTGCAGACAAGCCCTGCTTACACTCCCATGCGCCTTTTGAGTCAGAGTTAGATAATTAAAGGCCATTGTTAGCCAGAAATTGATTGGCAAGCATTTTTTATGCTTAATGTTAGCTGCCTTATTATATTGGATGTCAATGGTTGTCTTCTATCATGCCGTTTGATATGTGATTTGATAAATGAACGAAGAATAGATTAAAACGTAGGGACAACTATCTATGCCCAAAAAATAATGCATTAAAAGTGTTATAAGCAGTTTTAAATGACAGTCAATTTCTTGAAACAACTTTTTTTTGGATTGTTTTTACTACAAGAAGAGATGTGTCAACTGTGAACATTCGATACTTTTTTGGTTTCTTTGTTCATACGCCATAAGTCTAGTTTTCATACTGAAGTTTGCAATTTAGAAGCAAAATCTCCAAAAAAGCGTTTAAACCTTAAAAAAACTGATTTACTATTTACTGTCAGAAAGAAACATAGTCAGAAAAAATTTTAAATTAAGGAAAAATTAACTTGAATTTTACACAAAAAAATCACGATTTAAATGACCCAAAATTTCTACTACACTTGTTGGACATTTTTGATACTCTCATCATCAAAAAATTTGCAACAAGTACCTACAAGTCTCGATAGAAACTCTGGATTATTCAAATCGTGATTTTTTGTGTTTAAAATTCAAACAGCTTTTTCCTTAATTCAAAAAGTTCTCTTGCTATACAGTATTTCCTTGTGAGAGCCAATTTACATTTGTACAGAAAAAAAAAAACATTTGCTATTTAAAACATTCACAACATTGTATGTTCAAAACATCAACAATAGAAACGAAGCAGTTTTATGACAAAAATGTTTAGAAGTTTTTTTCACGTGCCACATTGAACTTGCACTTGCGCTTTGAAAACAGCTAAAATAATTGCGGCGTCAGTGTTTTTGCAATTTAAAAAAATTCTGCTGGTAGATCAGTTCTCTCATGCAAATCATCTGCTAAAAATACTCAATCTAATTATTGTATTGATTACACAATAAATTTAGTTTATTGCAATAAATTAGCTAAAACCATAGCTTAAATCCATTTATTACCATACTACCAATAAACATCTAAAAAATGTAATTTAATTTGAGTATTAGATTTTATTGAAATTCGAAAAGTGCTCGCGTACCTCTTAAAAAGCTCTCACGTACCGCAAGTTGAGAACCACTGCTTTATTGAAAAGTATTTGAGCTATTTCTTTTGTTTTTTCTCTAATCGTTTTCGTTTTTTTAAATCAATTAAATTTTGGCATATTTCTATACTTCTCTTAACAAAAACACGTTACTAATTGCTAAAAGTTACTATCCTCTAAACTTCTTTACCATTTTTTCGAAAACAACTCCGGCGTTACTGAAGTTTTTATTGGAACCAAAAATTTCGTTCATACTTGCCAAAATCAATGGTTTTAGATACGAAGTGACAATTGCATGACTAATAACTTAAAGAAGTCATATTGCTATATTTTGTCATTACACCTTTTTACAAATGTCTTAATTTTTTTGAAGTAGCAAAACACCAAACGTTTCTTAGTACTAAAATTCAATTTTTCATTGAACGCTAAAAACTAGAAAAACGATACTTAGGGAAACAAAAATTTTTGTGTAGCTCTTTATATTAGTAAATTTGCTTAGAAATTGAACCCGAAAAGTAAATCTTAATTTCCTTTTAAACCAACACGCAACATTCAAATCAACTATTCGTTTTCGGAAATCTTTCATCCCGAATGAATAACATCGTTTGTGTGATTGGCCTACGACAATCCGGCGCGATAAGTTAACCGAAAAAGAATCCGGCGCGCTTGCATAAAACCAGGGATCATATTTTTAGAGGAGAACAAGGGGCCTGTCTTCCGTTCTTGAGAAACATATTCAACAAATAATCTTAAAAAGAAATGTAAAAAATACAAAAACGTTTTTGAACAAATTTGTGATAAATAGTTTGTTTGAAAGGTTTGCTAGTTTAATTTTAAATAGTTTAAAGCACAGAAAGCTGTTTGCTTCTACCATTCTAAAAAGTTTTTAAGTTCTGGTTTAGTGTGACGAAGCTTGAGCGTGAAACGAATCAGTCTCAAATCAGTCTCGAAGGATTTGTTTTAAACTTAATAAGCCCACGTGATCACGTGATATATTACTTTTAGGGGGCCAGGTCCCCCGTTCTTTTCTAAAACGTATCGTTGGCTTTAGTACAAGCTGCCCCTCTTACGTGTTGCTTTGTTCTGATCTGAAATACGCCCAACGAAAAGGGTTGAATCCTAACTTCGGCTTAAATTGCAAAAATAAGGATCAAATACTTTATTGACTATTGTCGTAGGTAATGGTTTTGATTATTTTCGAATTTCAAATCTATTTAAATACGGCTTCGTTTCGTACGGAACGTTGAAAAAAGAAGCTAAAACCAAGTTCAACTGAGTTGATTGATCGTTTTTAACCCCAACATCTACTTACAGGGAACCTTACGTTTTCCAGGTCAGTGCGGAGCAGAAACACGCGAATGACGAGTATTCGAAATGCCCGATATGTCTGGATGACGTCGTGTGTTCGGTTCGCAGCTTCCACAGTCTGACCACTCCGTGCTGCACCAACGTGTGGTTACATCGAAGTTGTTTGCAGCAGCAAGTAAGTAGTCGCGCCAATAGTTTCTCATTTTCATTCAATAGATAGCTCGATGCGAGTTTAATTTTGCAAGTCACCTCGGGTTAATATTGTGGCGGGATCGTACGATGCTGGCTAGATGTACCAATTTTTTTGGATAAATAAATTTTTACAAAAGGCAAATTGATGTGTAAGCTTTTTTTTACGTTGTTGTGGGACTTCAGATGGCCTGGCTTCGACCCACTAAGGTTATACTACTGTTGGAAAAAAATATATATGCAGCTACCTTGTTTAACGTCCAGGATTCATCAAGATAGTGTAAACGTTTCAGTGTTTCTAATGTTGCCCCGTACCTGTACTCCAGTTCTTGCAGGCTCTTATTACTGCATCTTTGCCTTATTTCTAAATACGGATTATTAAAAAATCGAATGCGAAATATTTAGTGATGCGTGTGAAGCGTTATGTATTTCGATACCCCTGGTTGGTGTGGTTATCATCGTTTCTAATTCCGACGGACGGGGAAGGGGTGTAGCTCTTGGTTGGATTTTTCAAAGTCACACAACGCTTTTAACAACTTGTCAGCGCTGACAGATCAACCTGGTGGCCACCTTACCCAGGAAAAATGCTCCCCAAGATGGAGACAGCGAGCTTGTGACTCGCTTCAGCGTAGAAAATAAATATAAACAAAAGCTTTTGTTTATCAACGCCGCGTACCGTGTGTTAGCAGTTGCTCAATTCCGTTGAAGAAAGTTGAGGTCATAATCCTCCCCACGTGTTGCAGGCGCATTCATCCGGGATCTACTTCTTCCGCTGTCCAGTCTGCAACGACACGAACTCGTTCGTGAAGGAAATGCTTCGAATGGGAATCTACATCCCCGAGCGTGACGCCTCGTGGGAACTGACGCACGACGCTTTCAGTGAGCTTCTGCAGCGACACGGGGTTTGCGACAAGGATGTCTGTCTTTGTCCTCACGGTCGCGAGTGAGTTGTGTCGACGTTCGAAACTGGGTTATTTAATGTGTTCGTGTTTTCTATCGAATTCGATAGTATTTAAACCGAAGATTACCGATTCTTGAAGTTTTTATTAGTCTGTTTGAAAAAGATTACACACTCCTTAAATAATTTCAAAGAAATTCATGGAATACTTTTCTTTTATTAAATCGTTGCAGAATTTCATTTAGTCCATCCTTGCGCTGTAGTATTTTTGGTAAAAGCGCTAAGACTTTGTCTACGCATGGCGCATAAGCTCGACTTACGTTTGATTTTTGAATTTCGTACGCCGAGCGTGGCTTTGTAGACCAGGTCTTAGTAATAAACACCGGACTCAGTTTTGCGAGTAAAGCCTCGTTTCCACTACGAGCGTGGAATGGAGTATTCTTTGTTTCTTTTATTGATTTTTCTGCTTTGCTGAGCGCTTTTTGGCGTTTTAAGCGCGGAAAGAAGTAAAAAAATCAATAAAAAAACAAAGAATGCTTCATTCCACACTCGTAATGGAAACGAGCCCTAAGATTAGTAAAGTCGATTCGAAGAAAAAGCGCCGCGCTCGCCCGATCGTGTAACCGCGCGCGCTCTGCATTGCAGCTACAACACGAAGGGATGCGAATGGGAAGTGGTGCTGTGTGACTTGTGCGGATCCAGCGGAACACACATTGAGTGCGATGAATCCGTAACATCCAGCACTTCGTACTTCGCCTGTTCCATGTGTGTCCGCATCTACGGGTTGGGCGGGGCTCGGAGACTGGCCGAGGACATGGGTGTTTTGGTGGGGCCTTCTCGACGGAGTAGGAGGATCCGAAGGTTGTCTCCCGTTGTATCCGACCAGCCCAAACGACTCCGTATCGATATGGTTTGTTGAATTGATTGTTCTACAGGCTGACTATGATCAAGTGTTACCAAGTTTGATACGATGTTACACATCTATAAAGTGATGCATTTATAAATATGAGCTAATCAACAAGTGAAAGCGTTCATTTATGTCCGGATACTTTGTTTTGGACGTTTTTTTTTTTTTTTTTTTGAACTTCTGCCGTGATATTGAGATAATGTCGCAATTTTTATGCCTCGTGTTAATTTTCAATTTTCTTCACTGTGTTTTGATTGGTTCTAAGAAAAAACTCGTTTAATAAGCTGCTATTGTATATAAACTGCCATAATTGTTGACACACCATGAATTAATTTATGTGCCACGCACGCTCATACTCAATGAAGAAACGCTTTGTGAATGCACATTTTTTTGTTTTCCATTTTTTTGCGGCTTGAAGATAAACTGAAATAATGACTTCAAATTTATCATGAGATGTTTTGTATTTAGTGGACTGTTTTTTTTTAAGTTTATAAAAATATTTTTTAAAAAAAGCTTGGAAAATCGAAGAAAAAATTTGATCGTTTAAAAATGCCTTGACTTGAAAACTTGAAAAACGAAAAATTATCAAGTAGATCTGTTGGTTACAGCGAACTTGAGCAAAACCTTGAGTTTGTTATTTCTTTTTATGAGCTGCAAGACAATTTTTTTTTAAATCAAACCCAATGGAAGTTATTTATAATTTTCAATCATTATTTTCAAAGTGTTTTACAATGTTTAAAATTTTTTAAAGACTTGAACCAATTTGGTAGCGAAGCAAAATGTCTGCTGCTCGTAGTCTTGTATTACTAGAATTGAGTTGTGCTTGAATTTTTCAACTTGTTTATTACAACGTTTTTGATTGCTTTTGTAATGTATATATGTTTTCAAGGCACCTTATATAAAAGTGTCCTTGATTTTGTCGGCATTAAAGTTTAAATTCAAACTATCTCATATTCTGTTGTACATTAACAAATTATTACCGCGGAAAGTTCAAGTTTCTACATTGAATGTATTCTTTTACTTTCTGATTTCCTCTCGTAACGATGAAGTCGTCACATTTTAGTTTCTTTTGAAAGATTTTGCAAGCCTTTAAGCTGCCTTTAGTGATGCTTTTTTGCAATTTTGGCAAGTGTATTAGCTGTAAATTAGAACTATCTGATACTTACCAGATTGCTAAATGGTAGAAGTTTGTCGCGAAAAACATAATTAATAGCCAATAAAAAAACTTGATTGTTGAGCGGTAAAAAAAGTTCGAAATCAAGTGTTCATGGATTTAAAATAACTTTTCAAATAAACTTATAAATTCTTGTTTTCAAGTTATAGACAAATTGTTATTTTATTTAAAGAATTTGCAATCATGAGTTTTAAAAAAATTAACATCTAAAAAACGTTTATAATGATATCTTTCATACCATCGGAAGAATTCAAAGGAGATTTTAAGTATAACCACAATACTCGTAAAAAATAACATAGCTACCAACACTTTAAACCTTGATTTTCATTCATCATAACAATCGTTATTAAATCGAACTATGCCTTTACAACTTCAAATTGTTAAACTAACTTATTAATACAGCTATTTATATGCATACTTTCATAAAATAAAACAAACTTTCACGCAGCAGAAAGCCTGCTGTCTTTATCTCTCTGCATCAAGCAATTTTTAAAGATTGCTTTGAAAAAAATATAGTAGAAAAAGAGATATTATTACGGCTTATCGCAATTTTACCGCTTTTATGGGTCGTCGTTTAAAGGGCATCCACTCCAGGCCAGACACAAACAGGACTGGGGCCGAGGGTTTATTCTTTTACTACCCCAGACTGCTGTACTGCCTGAATCAGATGCTGGCAGTGGTGTTATTAAGCCAGCATCGAGTTTCGTCATCCAAAACCGTCAGACTTCGTGCTCCATGTGGTGCCTGATGTATGGGTAAACTAAGTACACTTAGTGTTATTATTTAGTAATCCGCCTTTTTTAGCACTCACTTTTTATCATTGGTTTTTGTTTTTTACTGCCTTTCTCAGTAAAATATTCTTAGAGCTTTAAATTAGATTCAAAACATTTACATACTCCGACTGAAATCTGAAAAGACATAAAAATTTTTAGAAGAGAAAGTTACCCGCTGAGCTGTATCGGTAGTCAAACTCGAGTTCCAAACAACCTTGCTTTTGCTTTAAATATTTCTCAATATCGCTCATAAATCCAATTACGAGTACAAAAATTCTATATGTCAAAATACAAAATCGCCCAAGTTTTCGATTTCTATGAAAATGGTGGTCCATTGTATTTCTCTTGAGTATTTATTTATGCATTTTTTTCAATGTCTAACAAAAAAACAACTGAATAAGAACATGCTATTCTTGTTAATCATCAGTAGTTTTCATACGCACGTCATCAAAACCAATTGTAAAAAGCTTATCGTTGCCTGATCTAGTGACGTTCTTCCAACCTTACTTTTTTCCATATATCGCTTTGCAAAAAAATTTGTCTACTTTTGTCAGTGCAGGAAGCTATAAGTTATGTAGTGCGCCTGCTTTGGAACAGGGACATTTGTGCGTAAAAGTATTTCAAATTTTATTCGCAAGATGTCGCTATGATATGGTTACCATAAAATCAAGTCGGTGCAATTTAGCGCGCAGCGTGATAAGCTCTGGCAGAAAGCACAAGTCCATTAGTCAAGCTGTTCGTATGTTCTTAAATATACAAAAAAACACATCACCAGAGATGCAATCTTTCACCTGAACGTCATAATCACACAAATTGATATAGTTCAATTTTATTCCAGAGTTTTTTCACTTTGCATGTTTGTTAATTACTTGGAATATATTATGGTTACTTTTGGCTTTATCTTTGTTTGAAAAATGCTGCAATTTTTTGTTATACAAGCAAGCAATATTGCCAAATAAACAATAAAGTATGTTTTATTGTTTTATAAACTAAGCAATATTCTATGTATTTGCAAGATTGCTTTTGATTTGAAGTAAAAATAAGAATTTCCAAAACTCGGACTGCAATAACTGCAGTATATCTCTTTTGAATTTTTTATACAGCAGAAAAATATCGTTTGTAATATAGTCACAATAAGCTTACAATATCAAATAACTGACTAATCCAAATCGTGTCTCGAACAAAAAACAAGGTTTTGTAAACTTATAGTTATCGGTTGCACTTTTAAAAATTTTTACTCTTTGCAGTTAATTATCATCAAGTAATGTTGATATTCAACAAGTCTAAAAAAGTTTGTAAAGTACTTATTTTACGAAAACAGCTTGCCAGATGTAATAATTTTCTTTGTTGCAACCAGCTCCCAAGATTTTGTTCGTTTCCTTGAGTTTTTCAGTGAGAAAGTGTAGAGTTATTCGTGCATTGCAGTGCAATGTAAAAATGAAATAATCGTTTCTATACATATATTAAAAAAAATACAATAATTAATTGGAAATTCTATTATTTGGATAGTTTTTATTTTTTACAAGGCGTTTTCCGACTTCACAACGCTAAGGAAAAATTTATTATGCACCTTTAGTTGTGTATTAGAAAAAATTGAAGTATGATCTTCAAACATTTTTGAGAAACCTTTGTAGGACTACATTAACAATTTATTTACCTATTCTACCAGCCCTTAGCTGTAGGAAGATATCGCAAAGTCAGGAAAAAATTTTGTTTTTTTTTAGGTCTTTTTAAATAAGAGCAATTAGCCAAATTAGTAAAATGGATTTTTTATTAATTTTCTGCTTCCTTTATTTCATTTATAATGTAAAAAGATTAGAAAGAGATTTAAAGCACGTAAGTGCTAAAGTATTTAAATCTGATCGCCTTTATTTACATTTTATTTATAAGAAATAAAATTATAGGACCACAATATTTTTTATTTTTATCTCTATATTTATCCTCCTGACTCGCAGGAAAACGCGGAGGCGCTATACGTAGGGTAAGCAATTACCCCGACCGGCTTCTGGAGATGCCAAGATATTGCTGTCCGCTAGTAATTTATTAGAGATATTACTGTAATTTCGAACTGCTTGCCAAGACCACCAAGCAGGGGAAAGTGCCGTAAAGTGTCTTTCCCAAGGACACAACAGAATGCCGCAAGTGGATTTTGAACCAAGACCATGTTGATCATCAGTGCGGTGCTTTAACCACTCGACCACGCTGCCGATATGATTAAATAAATATCCTGCTGCCGATATGATTAAATACTGACTGCTAAAGATTTTTTGCGAAATTTCCTATATAAAAAAAGTCAAGAACTTGAAAAATAGTACAATATGAAAGATTTAAAAAAAACATCACTAATATTTTCTAATATTGGCCATCATTTTTTGGAAAACAGATAATATTTTCCGATTTATGTGTACCGGTACTCAAACTTTACATAAATAAATCATAAATAGGTTATACTTGATTTTGCTTGCATTTCAGGGCCAATAATTGAAAGTTTCTCTATGCGCTAAAAAGTTGTTTTTTGCAAACATCTTCCATTTCAAACATCATGCTGTTTTGCTAGTTGTGAAATTCAACGAACACTTTCTATTTTGGTCATAGTCTTATAATAAACCACACTAATAAGGCTTAGGCCGAGAGAATTAGCTGAAATGTTGTTAGAACAAATTGCTTTTTGTAAGCGGTTTGGCCGGATAGCTCGTATGTAACGACAATTTTTTTTACTTTAACTCCATCAATGTATTTAAGCTTCGACGTGTAGTTTTAAAAGTTTATATTTGTCGCGTGTTTTTATTTGTAGCTTGCAGAGGCATGTCTTGTGTTCTTAGAGCAGAAAAAAGTAATAAAGTTAAAATAGATATTGAACTGCTTCTTCGCAAATACATTTAATTTTTAAAAAAGTATAAAATAGTGGGTTACGAAAAGTGTTTAACCAACCGTAAAAGCATGGATCGACTATTTTTTTCATATCCAGTCATTATATGATGGAAAAAAACCCACGTTATATTTTAGGAGATTTCACTACAGCAAATTTACGACTCGTTAATCAAATCTCAAAATACGTATGATTCGTTTTTATAAACATTGCCACATGTTTTTTGATGTGCCTATGTCGCATTAAACAAAGCTTCGAAGGGGAATCCCGTCATTAGTTTGTATCATCATTCAGTTTGTATGGTCAACTCTGTTTATATCATGTTCACAAGAAAAATCTTTTTTAATTTAACTATTCTGAAGTTTGTGCTTAAACCACAGGAATTTTTTTCTATTGTACAAGTTTCCTAATAAAGTTGAAGACACCAAATACGGTTATTTTTTAAATAACTTGAACGAAGAATTTCTGTCGCTTAAGTTTTGAAAAAAAGTCAAGTTTATTTTTCAACAACGACCGAATCGCAAATAAATCATTTGGTTGTTATAAAACTTTAAGAGGTTTTTTAAGACTCTTTAAGGGGAAGTTTACAAAAAATACCAGTTAAGCTAAAAAAATTCCATAAGTGGGATTCAATCATTTCTAAAATAATTCCGCTCTCAAGTTTTTTGTTATAAGAAATATTTTAAAATTTTGAAATTTGTTGATGACGTCTTTGGGTGGGAAAAAGATTAACTGGCTCTAATGATGTGTAATAACTGCAGGCGTTAAAGTGAAAACCAAACAAACTTTTTAAAAAAACAAAAGGAAACAAAACCTTTTTGTTGTTTTTCAGTTAGTCAGTTACTATTACTTTTTTTTCGGTTAGTCAGTTATTTTTCTCGGATCATGTATATATACGTAGATACTAAAAAAACTTTAAATACGGATTTTGCTATTGCTAATGAAATTGAATTTAAAAAACAATCCCAAGCAACGCTAAATGAGATTAATAGAAAATTATTGTTTTTAGAAATTTTAAACCAAAAATAATTATTTGTCGGTTTCGAAAAGCTTTTTCTTTTTTCTTTTTCCTTGTCATAACTGAATTTTTATATCTTTATTTATTTTTTTTATCTATTTTATCAAAACCAGAAACATTCAATGATTTTATATATTATATATGTACACACACACACACACACACACACACACACACACACACACACACACACATACACTTACACAAAAGTTTTTTCAAATTTTTTTGGTCCGTGTTTATGACAAAAGTGCTCATTGTCGTTAAGTCATAGCAGTTAAAATTAATTAAATTTCAGACCACAAATTTTAATTTAACATTAATTTCATTTGCCTCGATAGACTGTTTCGCCTGCCTAGGCTCGTTAGGGGTCGGTTAAGAATCTAAGAAACATAATAAATGAATAAAAATACAATTTAAAAAAAGCGATTCAATGCCGGCGAAAAAACGTAAAACAACAACAAGAGAACTACGGCTGTAATATTAATTGATGAATGAATTTCATTGCTCAAAACAAAGTTTTTTACGTTGCTTACTCTAATGCAATGGTTCTTAAACTTTTTTGATACGGTCCCCTTTTTTCACGCAAACGAAACTCGCGCCCCTCTCCTCATAAAAACAAAACTCCCCTTCTTTTTCATGCAAGTAAAAGTCGCGCTCTTACTTCCTCATGGAAGAAGAACTCGCTTCACCCTTGGCAACACAAACCAAAAACAAAACCCAAGCAATTTTGTTATATTCTCTAATTTCGTTCAAAATTGAATTCGAAAAAAAAAGATGTTCACTTTCCAACAGCGTCCAATCCCTCCTAAACTGATGGTGTAGACGGAAAAATGTGTCACTGCAGCCATGAATTCTGTTTCCACCCAGTTGCTCGCGCCCCCCTGAAAAACTTTTTACGCTCCCCAGTTTAAAAACCCAGGCTCTATTATTTTAAAATAGTAGATAAATAAAAAAAGTTTGTATTAAAAAACTCGTTAAAATTTTGATGAAATAGACTGCACTAGAAAATACGGGAAAAGGATGCTTAAAAAATGCATTTAAAATAACTACTATCAGGGAACGCATTAAAATTAAAGTAGGAATTCAATCACTTTGTTTAAACTGTCTTTTTATTCATTTGTTTTCTTTTTCAAATTTCTAACCGCACCCTGAAGAGCTTAGGCAAGCGAAACAGTCTTTTGGGACAAACAAAATTAATGTTAAATTAAATTTGGTGGTCTGAAATTTAATTATTTTTAATTATATATACAAAGATAAGTGCTTTCGATTTAGCTATTACAGTGGCGAACAGACTACTGCAATTTTAAAATTTTTAAGTGTAGTGTTTTTACCGAAATAAATATATATATATATATATATACGTATATGTAAGAACTGAGTTAGAAGAACTGATTTTCCAACATTGTTATATATATATATATGTATGTATATAGCCTATATATACATATTTAAGTTACATAACATATGTATACATGCAAGTACCAGCAAATTTAATTATTCTAAAACTAAGTTTACAGCTACTGCTACTGAAAACAAAGGTGAAAATAATTAAACCTTCTGAACGTTTTGTGATATGAGATATGCTTAATATGTTGGCATTTAAAATTTCATATAATTTCACCCTTTTATAATCGTATGATATACGTAATAGGTAAAACAATCAACTAATTTACTGCTTTGATTTTTTATTTGATCTTAATTTAAATGTTTTTAGACTAAGGACTTTTTTATAAATTGTGAAAAAAATATGTTAAACAAAATCGGGAGAATTTTTTCATTAAAATATTTTTAGGATTGAAAAAAGACAAAAACTTTTTGAAAGGGCAATCGAGAACAAACGAGTATATTTATTGAGTCAGATTTATAGCTAATAATAAGGCGATATATATATTACAAAAATTTTCTTGTTTTGCGAATGTCGAAAGATTTTTTATTGCATTAGTGCAGCGCAATGGAAGTGTGAAGTGCAATGGAAACCCTCATTACCGAAGTAAATCCATCAAACCTTGAAACATGACAAGCTTTCTTGGTATTTTGCGTTGAAATGGCTTAAAAGCTTAATAACGATTTATTGGTTTTTTAATGTCAATCTTTAACTTCTCAACGTTGTTTTTATGACTTCCCGCGTCAATCCACACCTGTCCAATCTATATATAGACTTGTTTGTCGCATTAAAACAATTATTTTATGGCGACTTGGCAGCATGTTTTTCGCATGTTGTTCTGCGAATACAATTCTGGTTGACCTAGGATACACTTCAGGCATTACGCAATCAGATAAAGCCTGAGCTTTAAACTTTTTCTTTTTCCATTAGACAGATTACGATGATTGAATTTCTTTCGCTCAGTAGCTTCAATTTTTTATGTTAGAAAGTTACGTAAAAGCGAAGATAAGCTCGAGACCTAGTTCTTCATTAACAATATATTTTTATCTTATTTGGTCGTATTTTTTTCCATTTCTTTTCTCTTTTCTGCGCTAACAGCATTGTTGTCGCATACGATTTCTTTATAGTTAAAACAATTAAATAAATCAATACAATAGCGTTAGGTATTCTTGAGACGTCTTTACATAAGATTGTTTTGTCGTCATTATCAGTTAGTTCAGACGGTTTGAACAATCTGCGATTACATGCGACAATACAAAAATAATTTAGAGAGCACTAGTAATAATTTTGAATGCGAAAGAGCTTAAGCCTTAGGCGGAACCTAAATAGAAAAATGCCCTTCTACTCTTAAAAACGCCGATCATAACGAAATTAAGAAAAAGGAAAAGGAATATTAATAAATTATTAAACACTGAAAAAAAATTATCAAATACATATGTTCAAGTTTTTTTGCAAATTTTTTCTCGTCAGTGCTCACACAAAAGTGCTCAATGACGATTGAGTTAGAGTGGATATATTTAATTAAACTATCAGACCACAAAAAATTTATTTTAAAATCAATCTATTTGCTCCAACAATCCGTTTTGCAACAATGGTCTCGTTATGCGCCGATAAATAATCTTATTCAAATAAAAACAAAAATAGGCAATTAATGTTTGTTCATTATTGTCGTATTGTCAAAAAGATTAAGTTTTCTTGTTTAAAAAATCTTAATTTTTCATCAATGGCAAAGTTTCTTTGGTAAATTATTCCAAATCATGCTGGGTAATCATTTATTGGTTTCGAAATTAATGGCGGTAGCAAACAACACACAATCAAAATAAAAAGCAAATGGCAAGCAAATTATTATTTTTAGTGATTAATTGCTGTTACGTTATGACTTTTTTCTTTTCATGCATTTATTTTCAAGGCAAATTTAAATAAACAATCCAATAGTAATATTTCAATATAGTGATAACATACAGTGGCGAGCAAAAAAGTAAAACTTTTTATTTCATTAAATTTTTTCAAAATAACTTAGTCAAAATTAAATTATATTTTTCAAAAAATCAATTAATATTAGATTTAATATATTTTTTTTGTGCTCTTTTTAATGATATATTACTTGATAAATATAATTTAATTTTAACAAAGTTATTTTAAAAAATTTTTTAAAATAAAAAAGTCTTACTTTTTTGCTCGCCACTGTATAAATAAAAACGAAGAAAAGCTAAACAACAATAACAAAAACAAAAAAATATGGCACAATATCTTGGGAGATTGCTAAAAGAACATTTTAGATCTTCAAGTCAAGTTGCCAACCAGAAATTTTACTTGTAGACCACTTATTATCAGGTTTAATTTTAAAAAGTTTTAAAAATCATTTCTGCTGAAAAAATAATAATACATTTTATCGCTGTAGTTTATTGAGTTGGAAAAACAGACATATATTTGCTATGTCTTACACAGAAACGAAAGAAAATTGTGGGAAACGATTAGACGATGATATATCACAGTGATTTAAAATTTGAACATGCAAGATATGACGTTGATAAACTGGTAGAAATCGTAAACATAAAACCCACGTGTTTCGGATTGGAGCAAAGATTGGGCCGCCTTTAATGCATGTCAAGGGTCAAAACCCACTTTCTGGTGATCAACAGCTGCGTAGACTTACCTAGAGTAAAATAACTGAAAGAAAAGAAAGACCTGCAAAAATGTGAAAAAGGGCGGCATTTTGTTTATCGTTGGACAAGAGATAAAGTTCTTTACAGTAAAAGTAAGCTAGCTTATTAGTTTTGGTGAAGAAAACTTTTCACTACAATTTTAACCTGTTTACAATTCTAGGTACATATAATCATCGCTGACGATTTTAAAAAATAAACAAAAGCCTTAACTCATGACTTAGCAAAGACCTTTCACAAATTACGACATCAAATTAAAATATTAGTGTGGTATTTCTTAATATTTTTCAAGGGAGGTGAAAAAATGTTCAATGGCATTTGATTTATTGCTGAAAAAGCGGACAGCAATATCTTGGCATATCCGGAAGCAGGTCGGGGTAATTGCTTACCCTATGTATAGCACCTCCGTCGCTTTCCTGCGAGTCAGGAGGATAAATATAGAGATAAAAATAAAAAATAAAAAAATAAAAAAACAGTTAAATTATTTGATTAGTTTTTGGTTAACTTTACAAAAAATCCAGCCTTTTTATTGTGAATTTTTTCATTGTTCAAATAAAGCTGAAAGCTAAATTTGTATCTTCGGAGAAAATTTGATCAATTACGCGGAAAACTTGATAGTTTAAGTCGGGAAAATTATTCTTCGATCTGAGCAAAGGGCCCGCATATGTTCTTGTGTAGATCCTAAATAGAACGACAATAGCAACAAAAGTTTTCATTGTTAACTCCAACATAATTCAAAAATAACTCGGTATTTGTTCAAAAATGCGGCTGGTGTTTGTCACATATTCCCCATATTTATGTGGCTCAATAGCCACTTGAATAGACTTAAATTGCTCTTGGACAGTCACTTCTTATCGTAGGCCATGCAAACTATGCTTAAATTTGTTTTATTAAAATTTCTGGAATGCTCTATTTGAATTTCTCGCTTTGTCTTAAATGGAAACGTGTCAAGTTTTAAGTCTATAATGTATCATCTTAAGAATAGCAAAAATCTTTGAACATGAGGAATTCGAAAAACGTTTAAACAGCTGAAAGAAGGTAATAATTGTAGACTCATTTTAAATAAAGTCTTAACAAACAATTTATATGAAAAATACTGCATTTGACTCCAATATCACCTGATCACATGATGTAGTGAGTTTTTTTCCCTTTTAGCTGAAAAATGAAATTTAAATTGCGACGCTGCTATTCATTTACATTAGACGGCCAATTATCCGAACTAATTGAAGCGAAGGGTGATTCAGACAATCGAACAAAATGTAATCTTGCAATATAAAACATCATATACACATAAGGTGATTTAAGTGCATTACGCGCAAATTCATTCGTTTTTTGTGTTAAGTTTGAAACTCTTTTCGTCGCTGCCAAGTCCTTTACCTTTTAACTGCGTTGAACAACACTCACCTTGTAGTTCACACCATGTTAAGACAGTATCAAATGCATCCTATTCCTCAGCATGTGGCGACTTTTCGTAAAGCAACGTTTCAATAATCGGCATTCCACTGTATTTAAAAAAATAGTCATGTTTGTTTTGTATATAGACGCTGAGCTATGAGAGTCCCACTTTCTTTCATGAACATAGTCGCTGATTAAAAAGTTTGTCCGGAATTCTACCAATACGGAGTCAAACAAATGGTTAGCTCCTTTAATACAATTGTAGTTAGCAATAAAACAAATAGATTGAAATCGATAAAACATGAACTAAAAGATTTTGCTTGGATGAAACTAATTTTGACTTGATCCAATTTTAAAAGAATTCAAGCAACCATCAGATTATGCATGACGTTATGCATGACGCAATCGTTTTATTTCGGTTAACATTATCTTGTGGTAAACACCTCACTGTCTGGTATCGAGCATATTAGCTTAAAAAATAAGCCTGAAAGTATCGTTGAAAGTGTACGAACGTTTCAAATTTGTCGTTTATCGAAACATGAAGGTGAGATTACCGGTTAGGATTAATTTCAGATCGGAGATAAACTTTTTGAAAGGCTGAAATAGAAAGTTAAGGCAATATATCACAAAATGTTTTTTGGTCCTTGAAGCAAATTGTTTGAAACTTAAAATTCTTTTCATGTGCTTGGTGAAGGAGAGGGGAAAAAACAAAGTTTTGATGATTTGGCCGATTGGCAGAAATCTATAGCTGCAACATTTTGCCGAATCTTTTTTAATCTCGAAAAATAACTAATCTCAAAAAGTAACTTTTTTAATCTCGAAACATCTTTTTTAAACTCGAAGAGTAACTTTTAAAAAATCTGATGGCAGCATGCTGGTAAAAAGTTTTTTTAATTTACTTTAAACTTATGTTAATTCACTTGTACAAATAATCGCAGCCGTACCTGCTGTGGGGGCAGGGGGGCAACCGCCCCCCAAGTTTCCAAGAGTTTGACAAAATTCAAATTTTTCGGGCAGTGACAAGAAAATATTTGGGCAAAACCATAATTTTTTGGGCAGTGATATAAAAAATTTGGACAAAGTCAGGAGTTTTAGGGCAGTGACAATGATCAAATGCAAAAAGTAGTTAAAATAGGAGACTGAATTCAAGTGAAGACCTTTTTTTTAGAGATCACCATGATTTTAGGACAAAATTTGTTTTTCGTTCGAGAATCTGAGACCATTTTTTGTCCTATCCCCAATGTACTAGAAAATCATGATTTGGGCAAACTTCACAAAATTTGGGTAAAACTTCATTGCCCCCAAATTTTTTTTGGCTGGTACGCCTATGCAAATAATGTTAAACCATTTACCCATTTTCTGTAACATTTTAAACCTTTAAAATTAAAGGTCCTTTTCAAAGTTTTTTCTTGATTTCTTTTGTTTGTTTTTTTTCCTACAGTTTTTTTGATAAAAATGAAGAAAATGAAAATTCTGCAAAACTTTTTACTTTTTTATTCTTTATCGATAATTCATATTTTAGAAATAATTTGACAAAATCTTTGAATTAAAATTCAAATGTTTTTGCTTGGTTTACGCAACCTAAACCTATAGCCATCTCAGGTCACTTCTTTAAATGTAACACAAAAAATTGTAAAATCATCAAATTTTGTTTATTGAAAAAAATTTTAATGAGCTAATGGCAATTTATCTTTAAATTCTCAAAATGCTTCTACATTTTTCGGATTAGAAGTAGAAAAAATCGTAAAAATATTATTTAATATGTAATGTATGCAAGCACTTGATCTTGTGTATTTAATAAAATGAAAATTCTCAATTTATTTTGCGTGCCATAGACTATTATGGTTGAAATTCAATCTGATTTTGCAAGACGTTGATAAAAAAATGAATTCTTTGATTTGTTTTGGATCAACAAAAGTGAAGTTTCTTTTTGCGGCGGAATGTATCAAATCCCTTTCAAAATCGTTTCCTATTGCCCTGCGTTTGACCCGAGCTCAGCCCAAATTGAATAAATCTCAAAAGGGTAAAAAGCATCAACATTTCCGCATTCTGATTTTCAAAAGTCTCGGAGAAACTTTTGTCGTGCAAAATGAGAAACACTTGCTGATTCCGGTTGGTGTCACTGTCCAATTCGGAACAGACTCACACGCTGGACTTGGCGTCAGCCTTTTATTTGCGAGTTTTTAACAACGAAAAAGAAAGCTTGCCCTTTCTTTTATCCCTCAAGATCAACTTCTAAGCTCTCTTGTTGTTTAGCTAAAGCCGGGCAGTCTTTTGTGATGTACTGGCTGAGTCAATACTTGCATATCTGGCATGCCGCCATTAATAAATTAAGCGTCGAAAGGTTGCAATTTAATATCAGGCGCTAGCTTTAAAAACAATATTACAAAAGGCTTCTACGATAGAAATGTCAATTGCACGTTGCTCCTTATAAGGCTTGTACTTTTATTTCACTCGTAAAATTTGCCATAAATTAAGTGCCTGACCTATGTGCACAGCAGCATCAATTACAAAAGCGGGGCTGTGCACCGTTGGTCGAGGTGATGCAATCAGAATCGCTTCCAAAGATGTTTTCAATCAAGGTGCCCTATCCCGAAACCTAAACAACCCATAAGTGATTCTCATCATGAGCGGGTGATCTATCTAAATTTTTTTGAAATTGTTTTTTGCTTTGATTAGAATTTAATTGGAAAGAAAATTGCTTAATGTTGAAGCAAACAGCACCTTATTCCATTGTATAACAAAAACTTTAAAAAATAACGATTTGTTCGTTGCAAATAAAAAAAATTACGTTTTATTGTCAGAGTTTGGTTTTTAATTTACGGTAAGAGCCTATGTTCAGATACAGTGCTAGGGCTTGTTTTCACTACGATCGTTGGCTGAAGTACTCTTTGTTTGTTTTATTAATTTTTTGCTTCTCCTAGCGCTCAAGCGCGGAAAGAAGTAAAAAATCCATAAAACAAACATCGAATACTCCAACCAACGCTTCCAGTAAAAATAATTCTTTACATCAGGGATGGGGAACCTGATTGCACTCGCGGGCCCCATCGTCAAATTAAAAATTTGTGGGGGGGCCGCAATAAAATTCTTGTTAATTTAAGAAAAAAAGTAATGTTTCGACGGACAACGCTTTTTCTTCTGGTTCATTATTTAAGGATCTTTTTTTTATCTAAAAGTCTCGTTTTCACTGTGAGCGTGTAACGGAGTATTCTTTGTTTCGTTTATTAATTTTTTTGCTTCGCTAAGCGCGTAAAGAAGCGCGGAATTGGGATTAACTTGTTTCTTTCTGACCGCTCGTGGGTCGCATCGAAATATCTTACGGGCCGCATTTGTCCGGCAGGCCGCAGGTTCCTCCACCCCTGCTTTACACACTCGTGGAGGCATGGGCCAAATGTCTCATAATATCGAATCGATTAGAAGGTCACAGATGCGTCAAATATAACACAAACACTTCGAGAATTCGTTAATTTTACTTTAGCAAAGCTTTTATGACCTCATCATTTAACAAGCGGTTCCTAAAATTAAAGATTTAATGGGGTCCGTCGAGGTAACGTTAAGGGTTAGAGTCAAGGAATTAATGAGATCAAAGCATTTATTGGCCTCGATAACAGAACTTTTTTTTTTACCGCACAAATTTTAATAGTTTTACACTTGGTCCTACATAAAAAACTAGAAAAGCACATCAATAACCATGCTGGTAATGACCCAAACCACAACAGAAACCTAACACTTTCTCCCTAATTCGTCATAATTTCTTATACAACTGTAAACTTGCTTACTTAAAGCCTTAAACTAATTAGTTCGAAGTCAGCGCCTTTCTTGATAGCTCTAAATATATTTTGAAACAAAACGTGTAATAGGGAGAGTGCAAGAACGATCCGTCTCAGGAATATCCTATTTCTCTTCCGCTTTCTTTTCTTTCAATCACTGCTCTTTAATTTCGTGTTTTACAATCTTGTCCTTACCTTTTTTGCTCTTGAATCTGGTTGTATGTAGTGTACATGTATCGATGGTGCTGATAATTACACGGACACAACGCGTAAAAGAACAGTTTCTAAAATATTTTGAAGCGATTTCGACTTTAATTGCACTCTTCGTTGTTCTATGGTCGCGGCTATTTCCGCTTTTGTTACTGAACGATTTAGTTAAGTCCGGCATTAACATATTTGATTGATTTAAAACCACCCTGTGCTCCTGCTACTAAACTCCTGACACCTCGTCACACTTGGTCAAAAAATCTAGGTTTATTGTTTCATAAACACTCGCAAGTACACGGAAAATCAATAAATAAAACAATTTAACAAAAAAACAAATTTTGTTTATAGCAAAGCCTACTTTAATAGCTGTTTGTTAAACAACTTGTTTTAGTTCTACCAGATTTTATAAATACACTCTACAAAATCATGAAAAATAAAGAAAAGAATTTCGATCGATTACACAAATTTATCTTTATTTCGACTTTTACGTAACCGTCATTCAAACAATGTAAACCATAGTGACTCTGATGTAAACAATAATTATTTTTCATCATCAGTTTAACACAGTGTTAAAATTTGTCAAAAAATACATGTCGAGTGTCACCTTGTATAAAGACAGATTTACAGGGTGTTGTCACAGGAATAAAAAAACAAACAAAAAAAACGAAAGACACCCAACGATGTACACGACTCAATCAAATAGGACAGCTGCTGGGCTCTACAAAATAAGTGGAAGACTCTAGTGACATGAAGCACCCATCTCATTGGGCAACTACATTTTTTAATCGTAGAGATGGAGCTCAACACAAGCTGGTGCTGAAAAGTATTGTTTCCATAGTTACGGGTTTAAAAAAAAATGCTAAATATGGTGTCTACTTGTTTCCTTCTCACGCAAAGCGCATACCATGTTAACGCTATCAAAATTGTTTGGTGGTGATTTTTGTCCTGGTAATCGTGAAGTTAGCCAATGTTGTCAGGCAGCCATCATTCAAAATTTTAAAATCGCATACATAGTTCACTTCAACAAGCGTGTGCGCGAAGATACAAAATATTAGCGATAAAATGTTGACGAGTGATAACGACAACAATGAAATTAAAACATAACAAAGCAATTAGTTAACTTACTTAAAGCGTTACAATTTCTTACTTTTAACCCTCAGAAATGAATAGCCATTATACTTTTTACGTTAAAGAGCCTTAAAAGTAGCTGTCTTGAAGATACATCATAGCCTTAGCAAGCCGTTGTTAAACACATCAAATTATTTATTGCACAACGTTGTTAGTTGACCGATTGCCTTCAAATTCAAATTGGCAATGTATTGTATTAAATTTTGTCTTTCGCGATTGAAATGGCAACAGCAAAGATGTTATTTTGGAAAAACTATTATAAACTTGTCTCGAAGGTTTCAATAACACATAACACAGTTCGTCTCAAATTTGTTTTCTTCGTTTCCGTTTGAAAATTTAGAATGCTTGGCAGGGCTGCTCCAAACCCAATTCAAAAGTCGCAATTACTTGAACGTCGGTATCGTAATCGGAAGCAACCTTAAACTTGTTTGTTTGAGTCTTTGACGGATCAAATCGGAACGGGAAAAGTCTCCGTCTAACCGCAGTAGAATAAAGCATAGGGTTAGTTCACTCCCGCCAGGTGTCCTCTGCAAGACGTCGATACGACGAGAAAAGTTCATTGCCGGATCGAGCGCAGTCGCGATTGCACTGACACGACTTAACAATCATCATGCGCTTCTTGAATCGATACCCGTCGGGACACGTGAACTTGATCGGCTTGGTGATGGTCTGTTTGGGGGTGCAACATCGGCCGTCCTTGCACCCTCCGCAATACTTAGGCGTGTAAACCTTGCTGTGGCAACTCGAGAACGAGTAGCGCACCTTCCTCGGCGATTTCACCGTACGAACACACTTCTTACCTCGCTGAAAAGAAAACGAATCCAAGTACTTTCCTCAAACATCAAAAAAGCACAAAACAAGAACGCAACACGGAAAAACAAATTTTATTCAGCACCAAAACAAAAAGAAAGAAACAGCCTCGCAACTCACCTTTATATTTTGCAAGAAGTTGTTGCTGCAAGGTCGCAACTGACACAACCGGGTTTGTTTGCGCAGTTTACAAGCTTTGTCAGTGATCACCCTTTCTGATACCCCCCATCCGCAGGTCTTTGAGCAGGCAGACCATTCGGTTGTCTGAATCTTGCATTTGTCACGACGTCTTATAGAAATAGAGATAGTCGATTTCTTTGCTGTAACGTCACAAAGGCAATTATTTTTTTCTGACCAACACCATACGTACATAACTGACGTATACTTCAAACCAAGCAAATGCAAAACATGTTTTAAAATCATTTTCAAGCACGTGTAATTTTTCACTTGAAAAACCACATCGTATTTTTATGCGAAGTTGCAGTGCTTTGATATAACGTAACAAAAAGATTTCAAGCTTTAATATAAACCGCAATTCTAAAATAATTTCAACCTCGGCTGTCCGTATTCGTTCATACAAGTTCTGTTTTTCATCAGAAGTCAACTTATTCGAAATGTAGCACGAAATTTTCCAACAAAGTTGAAAATAATTAATAGCTTCTTTTGTAACTTGTTATTAAATGTGACATTAAACACAGCAAACCGTTAATGAAAGTTTTGCTGTTCATTTAACGCACATAAAGAAGCCACTATAATTAAGTGCTTCGTGAAGTGGATTAAAAAAATCAAGTGTTTGTTAAAATAACAAACTAAAAATGATTAGATATTGAAACATCGTTTCGGTTTTGTTTGTCAACTTGATGCTTGAAAAATTTCAAATTTTAAACCTAGATTTATGCTTTTTAAAGAAAACATTTCTTTGAAACATTTTTTTCAAAACTATATTTCGTATTGACAAGGTCATACTTAAGACCACTGTTCGTCTAAATACGAGAATGTTCTGTCTACCTGATGCTAGCAAATGCTGCCTGCGATGAACCATGTAAGGCGTTCTCTCTCGGGTGAAAGTTCGGGAAAAATCACGATTAGAAGACGTTGTATTATTGATCCTTTCACTGGCACATACCCATTCTTCACAACATTGATTGGATTTTCTTACAAATCTTGGATGACGGCAATTCTGCATACAAATTCAATAGTGAGTTAGAATGTAAAAAAACTTTTGCACAGCAAGGATATTCAACGGAATTAACTTTGGATAAATATTATTTACTTTTGGAGCAGAAGCAGCGATGGTGATTGGACATTTGGGCACGCATCCTAAATAGCCATCGATACACGTACACGAGACTTTACATCCAACATCAAACGACTCCCCATTCACATAAGTACGTCCACCGGAGAAACACGACCTTCCCGGCATCGCTGCAGTGAAAACGGTTTTGTGTCAAAAGAGAAAAAGGAAGATTTTTTGTCCACACACGAATTGTTCACACTCAGGTGGTCATTGATTTGAGGTCAGATTACAAATGCCTTGTAACCTGCCACAATTCTTTGTGTGGTTGTAGTTGTCCTTTTCATTTGAGTTTTGTTTAAGTGACACAAACATTTCATGTAGACATTACAAAGTGAAACTTAATTATTTTACAAAAGACAAAGCGCATCATGAAATTGAAAGTCCCATTCTATTTTTTAAGTCTTTTTTTTTTTTAAGCGGGCTGAACTTTATCACCATGTTCCAATCTCAGCACAAGTATGACTCGATAGTTTCACTATTGCCCGGCGAATACAATAAACAAAATATAAAGAAAACTCAATTTACGCAACAAACAAACTCCTAAACATATTCTTGACGATACTATTTCTAATCAACTTCAACTAACCGGCGCACAGGCTTTCTTCTTCATCGATATCAGCATAACTGCAGTAAAGATTCTTGTGGGGGTCGCATTTCATGTCCTCGTTGCATGTCTCCCCCAATTGACGGGCGCAAGTCCTGCAGCAGCCGCATTTGTCCAAAACCAAACTGACACCTGGGGCACAACTGGGTGTCAAAGGGCATCTGGCGCATTTTCGAACGCATTCCGGGGTTGCTGCAATGACGGCTTTCGGGACGGCGACCGAAGACACCTTTCGAAAAATAAATTTACAATTAGATAAACATATGTGACCTTGATTATCTTTAAACTAGAAGTTTCTTGAAAATAAAAAGATCTAAGAATAAACAAGATCTGGACTCGAAACCAATTCAAATCAAAGAAACAGTTTGATAGTTTTAAATATCTTTATTTCATTCCAAACAAATAAGGAGGGGCTCGGACAAAACTGCTTTTATTTAGAAATAATGTATTTAATCTTTACTAAGGTGCTAGTCGTTACGGATTACGTGGATTTCTAATGAACCAGGAAGGTCGGAAAAATCGTTGCCGATTTCCTGTCTGGGTTTGGCGCAGTCGCTAAAGCCAACTCCGCGGCGAAAAGATAAAGACGAACTCTTGACTAGACGCTAAAAGAACGTCGATCTTGCCAGGAATGTTACCTCGCGACAACTTGCTTTGTGTTTTCAAACATTTAATTGCGATGTCCGCGGTCAAAATGATATTTGTAAAAATAAAATTGGCTAAAAATCTAATAATATGTTTGGGAAAACTGTGTTTTGGAAAATTTAAGCAATGTTTTGGGAGAACTAGTAAAACCAAATAAATTTGCTTTACTAGTTTTTCCAAAACATTTCGTCTAAAAAAATTGCTTTCTTTAAATGAAAAAAAAAATTTTTTTTTGTTTGTTTTGACACAAACGCAATTTCTTTCTGACGCTGTAGAAAAATGTTAAAAATTGCTATTTATTAAAATTGCTTCGGCAAACTAAAAAGGTCAAAGACTTGGAATAACCAAACCGTCACGACGATTATATGTCAAGTGGGTTTCGCTCCAAACAAAAGAGAAACCAAAAAGACTCTACCCATCATAAATCAACAGAGGCCTTTGGGCCAGACACGTGCAATATGTTGTCATCTTAAACTTTTAGGAGGATATCTAATTATAGTTCAGCTCTATTAATGTTGTCGCTTTTTATAATATTTAAACAGAGAGCATAGTAGCCTAGTATATGCAGTTTATTAATAAAATCTTGCCTAATTTCAATGAAGGTAAACATTGTTTCGCCGTCGTGTAAACACACTTCTGGTCGTATAACGGCAACATGCCATTGCTATCAACCCGTTCTGACACTTAGCAAAAAACATATTTATATCAAAGCTTTTTAAATAAAAAGCAAAATTCTCAGTAACATGTTGTTCGCAATCTAGGTTTAAAAATTATGAGAAATTTTATCATTATTTGTGCGATTTTCTTAACAAACTGTTTCAATTAAATGAACAATTTTATACAAAGATAAGTTAGAATAAAGATGAGTATTAAAAAAATTAGTGTAATAACGATGAAAACCAAAAAACGACAAGACAATACTTACTATTAAAATATTGTGGCCCATAAAAAAGCAAAGAAGTACTTTCGTCACAATAGACCTCATTGTTGAATAGAGTTTTTTAAATAAAACTTCAAACAATAATTACTGACTAATTTGTCAGGTATCACAAACGCAAAAAATCTATTTTTCACTAAACTTGTATACTTTTCAAACCTCTAGATAATCCTAGAGTTGTCAGCTGTCTAACCTTGGTTTAACTTGATTGTATGTAAGAAAATCTTCACGTGGACGTTTTGTACCAAGACAAAAAGCTCGGAAAAAAAGCACAAAAGTAAACTCTTTAACAAGAGAATAAAAGAAACAAGTTTTTAAACTACTCCAAGTGATAACGAATTGCCCATCGCTTAAGTTTTTCTTGACGTCAAGCCAGAGCGTAATATGTTTTTGAAACAATTTCAGCAGTTGACCAAATATGGTTGAATCACAAAGGCCTTGAAGAATTCTAAATATCTTCGCTTGACATGTTCACGCCAGTTAATAATGTACAACAGTTTACTGAAAAAAATACACCTGGCAAAACTATGAGCTTGAATAGATTCTACTCAATGCTCAGAAATAATGGCTTATTTCAGGAATAAAGGTTTTATCTGTTGACGCTTATGGTTTTTGACTTATTTCAAACAAAAAGCTTAACAAACAGCGATCTTTGCAAACTTTACCTGGAAAAATATAAAAAAAGAAAACATGCAAGTTTCCTTTACACTACTCACTTTATCGATCATTTGGTTGCTCATTGAATTTAGCGATCCTGTATTAAGTCCGGATTAACTTTAACTCATTCTGAAAGAGCTCCAATGTAATATCGATAGTTTTACGAAATCAATCGCCCGTTAAAAATGACTTTAAAGGCAAAATTCTCCTGTTTATGATAAAAACGCTAATTTTTTAAAAGAAATATTTGCATATTTTCGCAATCACACAATCATGACCAAATATGTCAAAGTCCTGATAAACAAGGAGCAATAAATATAATGGAGTTTTTTTGGCTTTCTGTGTCTTCTTCGTTCTGTTCCTTCAAGGCTTTGGTTTGCATTAATTTGAAATCGTACCAAGGTTCACAATGTGTAATATTTTATTCATTTGATCATTCAGAATTTTTGCGTATACGAATTACGTGTACAAGTGAATCGAATATAAATCGAATTACAAACAAGCCACAAAGATCACAATCAAAAAGTAAATTAAGCCAACTTTCGAAAACTTTAATAATTTCTTCGCTACGCAAGAAAAAAATTTTTTTTGATTTGTGATTTTCGTAAAATATTTGTGATTATCTTACTTTGGTGATTATTCCTTCTCTCAAATAAGTTCACTCGCCCATAGAAAGATCAAACTTGTAAATTAATTTTCTCTTTTTTTTAAAAAAAAACAGGCTTTTAACTTTATAAAAAATTTTTAATATTTAGTAGAATAATTGAACAGCCCAACAGCCTAGTTTGATTTAAAATTTTGTAAACATTACGAGAAGCATTCTACGCCACCTTTTTTTTGCAATCCGGCATAGTACTCGCTATTCGAAAACAACATTGTGAAAAAATCTTGAAGCAAATCTCAATTGCAACTACGTAATCTGCAGCTTCAATTGTTTCATCGGACGCCAATTTCGAGAGATAGTGCGAAAAGCGAATGACACACGATTACCTCATTCCGTACAGACGCTCAGCGGTTCTTGTGCAATGCCGAAATCGCCGGCATTCCTGAGTCATGTCGTCTGGTCACGTGATCAGCGATCGCGATGGTTCTTGTCGTCGCGATGATATCGTTTTTAGCTGCATTTGATCTCGATCCTGCATTTTGATGATGACACTGCATCGAGGTCGTGCTAATGTCGTCTATATAAAACATTCTTTCGAGTCAGTCGCGTACAGATCCGACGTTTTACACTGAAAGAAACCTTTGGTCGCTATCGTGCGGGTTTTTATTTTTTGTTGATTTTCGCTCATTTTTGCTTTCGCAACTACATATCCACTCGAGGAATGTACAAGCAAACTTTAATATCGCGTTTCGACAAAAAAACCGAGAATTTTTCAACGCAATTAAAGCAATATTTGGAGCTGGTAAAGATAAGCAACCCTAAAAGAGCCATGTAAAGATAAACAGCCACAAAATCTTCCAGGTAAAGATAAGCAACCCTGTTGGATAGATAAAGTTAAATGACTTGAAAAGTTGCATTTTATTTTTAATGAGCAAAGTATAATAGCATTAATTTTATTTTTGTTCAAATTAAAAATACATACATAGGGTTAGAATTAGGGTTGTTAATACAAAGATACCTGTAAGTTAGATAAATGTGTCAAGTCCAGTAAAGATAAACAACTACCAAAATTTTCCAGGTAAAGATAAGCAATTCTGAAAACGAAAGGTATACAATATCTTTACCAGCTCCCGATAATTTTAACTTTTAGTCATACAATTCATTTGGTATTTTTAAACTTCTCTCTGCATACATAAAAGGTTTTGGGGTTTCTAAAAAGTTTCCTATTTAAAGTCAAGATTTGTCTGTTAATCATTATTACAGTAATATAGTGATTTTAAGACTATATAGAGTATATCACGTGTAGCCTGTGTCGAGACGATTTGTGATGTCACAGATGGTGCTTGAATGCGTGTTGTTTTGAATGTGCAGTCGTGTTCTACACAGGGTTGCCATGTTGGCCTTTTTAGAGCCGAATCCGATAAATTTGGCCTTTTTTTAAGGTGTTTGGTTTCCAAATTAAACGTTTGACCTTTTGGCCTTTAATTTTTATGAAACAAAATCTTATTCTTAAAAGTTAAAATTTCTTTTTAAATATTTGAAGTTTTTAAGCAAAAGTGATAAAATTTTCATTGTTGACTGAATCTTCAATCGTTTTCGCCTTAAATTTGGGACGCAAATAGAGATTTTGGACATTGATTGAAAGTGATGATCGTTTCTTTTTAGTCTTCACCTTATATTTCACATGAAAAGAGAATTTGGAGACTGATTGAGAGTTATGACTTTTTTTTAGTTTTCACCTTAAATTTGGGACGTTAAAACATTTGGGCCTTATTTTTTACGTTTGGTTTCTTTTGAAAGTCTTTTTGCTTTTTTTGAAAAATTGTTTTCGCAACCTGGTTCTACATTATCAAATTGGCAATGCATCATTTTTAAGGTGAAGACTAGTCAAGGGTAGTTGGCTTATAAAAAATGAAAAAGCAGGCCAAATTATGACTTTGGCTAAAATCTTGGAAGAGGCCACCAAACTAAACTCTTGCTGTCTGCGATTTGCCGGGAAAAGTTGTAGTGATTTCGTTGTCATGAATGTTAGTGACTTTCCGAAAAATAATGAACATCAAAGTGGAAGTCTTTTGGTATTGTTTAGTGATGCGTAAAGCCACTTTTACCTAGTTATTTTTCTTACTTAAGCGGTTTTCCTATGCATGTATAATGCCTCCAAAATTTACCTGCGAGCAGTGGTGGATCTTCAAAGTTAGGGGCCCGAGGCAAGGATTTCCAATAACTTGATGGAGCCACTTTTTGACGTTTTTTAGGGAGGGCCAGGTGCGGCCGCTCCGTTCGCCCCGTACTAAAGCCTTCACTACTGAGAACCATTGACGTGTAGTTTTGAATAAATAAAGGTCCTCGACCTGACCATGGATGCTCATAAACTAGACACAAAAAGTAAAGTCCCATTTTAGCAAGTTAAAAATTAGGCTGTAACTTTTAATTAATTACATCATATAAAATTCCTCTTTTAGCAATTAAAACAAAAAAATTTAAAAATATTTTACTTGAAGAAGTTTTCTTTGGAAACGTTTGAAGATAAATCGCTGCTCCATTAAAGCTTTGCTAATTATACCACAAATCAGTACTTAAATCAGAATAGCATCACGAATATAGATGTAAGCCTATATATGGCTTTTAATTTAATGTGGTATGATAAATCGATTTTACAACAGTAGAACTGATTATTAACAGTAAGAAACAAGAAAAGACACCATGGCTAAATGACATGTGGGCGATCCAATCCGGCTTTTATCTTAAAGTTTAAATCACTGTCTGTTTCCTAATTTGAAAAAAAGATTTTTTATTGTAGGAAAAATAATTGATACAGTTCAATCCCTCGAGAATGTTTTAATCTGTAATTGCTAAATTAAGTTCAGTCATATAAGGCAAGCCAGTTTAAAAAGGCAATAATTACAAGAAGCGTTTTTCATTTTGGGATATCTTAACCTGCAATTAAAACATTTTCAAAATTTTTACTAGTCTATTGATAAGTAACTACAGTTTGAATCCGACACGGCCGATGACGCAATCAATTTAAACTTGTCCATACTAGGCTAAGTGCATGAAATTTGATAAAAAATTTTAAAGCCTGTCGTTTCTCTTTACCTACATTACAGCGATCAAACTGTCGAAATTGTATTCGCTTGAAGACCATGCCGAGTTTGTTTAATCAGACTGCCAAAATAATTCAAAAGTGCAGTATAATAAAAATTTTAGAAGAGTGTACTTTATAAAATATCAAAGAACACCCAATTACTTTAATTGATCTCCTCAATACGATTAACCATTTTTACACTTTTTACCTTTGGTTTTTATTCGCATGTCATCTGTTCCGAAAATAGCTACTTAAAAGCATATTTTTATTTAAAGTCATATAACTCCTACAAAAAAATTATTAAAGAACCAGTAAAAAAGTTCTACCGACAACTAATGCCTCGGTTATTTTGACAAATCATGAAATTCAAAGTAGGTCATGGTAATTGCTTAAACAGTTACTTTATAACGCTTACGCCGTTTTCTTGGAGTCTGGAGCAGCCTTTTTCAAACTTTTTTTACTGCGACCCACATCAAGAACCCCAGTTTGCATTGCGATCCATCATAGAAAAATTATATATACAATTTCCAATATTTTTATTTCTTACCATATTTTTGCAATTAAAAACCGGGACGCTTCAGAACAAAGGCCTTTATCAGATATATAAAAAAAATTTTTGCAAAAAAACTGAAGGCTAAATTAGTAGAATAAACCAGTGTTTTCAACCTTTTTCCATTTGCCGCACATTTTTGAAACTCATCAAAAATCGCAGGACTTTTAGACCGTTTTTATTAATTTTTGTTCCCAAAATCAGGTGATATCTAAAAACAAAAAAGGTCTTCACTTCGATTTGATCTCTAATGTCGCTATTTTTGTCCCAAAATTATAGTGATCCCTAAAAAAAAAAACGTCTTCACTTCGATTTGATCTCGTAATTCCTTTATTTTTCCCAAAATCATGGTGATCTCTAAAAAAAAAACAGGTCTTCACTTATAATTGGAAAAACCGGGACATTTTGCTCTACCGGGCGGGACGCCGGGACAAGGCCTAAAAAACGGGACTGTCCCGGCTAAATCGGGACGTATGATAAACCTACTATTAAACCATATTTGTCACCACCCATTAAATTTTTCACGCGACCCACTGAAGGGTCGGGACCCATAGTTTGAAAAACGCTGGTCTGGAGGATACTGAAATAACGTCATTTATGCCTTGATAAAGCAGAGCAACTGAAAATAGATCAATAAACTATAAAAATTGTTTTTCAAGATTTCTTTACCTGGATAGTTATACAGCTGATTTCAATTCTTCCAAACTAGTTTTTGTAATATTTTTCTCAACAGATTTATTAAACAAAATTAACAAATTTATCTACAATCTAAATTGATTATAAATAGGCTATGCGGCCGCAGAATCAAAAAGGAAAACTAAAAAATGATCGTAGCTTTCTGATCAGAAAAATTTTTTTACGTACACATTTAAAGTGTTAAAAGAGGAAGGATCAAAAATATTTTATCGAAACAAAAAAACTATTTACGCATTAGAAACTACATGCCGGCAAAAAAATCTTTACATTGACTTAATATTTTTACAAATTAAACATTAAATACACGTTATTTCATATGATATTATTTAATGCTAATAAAATATTATGATAATCAGTATTTTATGAATTGTAGCGACAAGGTAGCTTATTAATTAGGTATAATCGCTCTTGTGATGTAATGCTGTTGGTGCGAAATTTTCATGTAAAGTTTTCTATTGCCGAACGAATGTAAAGATTTTTTTTGCCAGCATTGTAGGTGAGAGAAAGAAAGGTCTTCACTTGTGACCACAGCCGAAATACATACGAAGCTTGTTGATAATCTTTTTTACTCTTTACCTACTTTCCCGTGTATTTTAGGTGTGGTCATAAGTAAAAATTTTTTTCTCGCTCTTCAAGTTTTCTGTCGATAAAAGGTTGCGAAAAATTCAAAACATAGCTCAAATGTTCTGTAATATCAAAAAAGTTGAAAAGCACTGACCACCAAGTAAAAACCAGAAAAGTCTTGCCTGCAGAGCTTTTAATACTTTATCTGAAAAATGTGAGTGAGGGCTTTTATGGTCGTCATTTGATGTTCTAGGCTTGCAATAATTTATGCCCAAATGTCAAGAAATTTACCCATAGGGGAAAAATCCCTCCAGATTAAAAACTACTTCTCTAAATGCTTCCAAGTGGTTTGCTCTTTAAACCAAAAAATTGAACTACCGTGAAGTTGCGTTGACCGATTATCGCTTATTGTTCAGATTTTTCAAAAGTGGTTTTAAGAAATAGAAAAACTAGTAAAAAACAGTATCAAACATCAAGTCTGTCTGAATGCGTTTTATAAAAAACAATATCACGCTTGGATTGCTTTAAAATTTGCTTTGCTTTTATTTAAAATTGGCTTTGGCTTGATTCTCTAAAGCGGAATTCTCATTCTGAAGGGAGTTATCACTATTGAGAGAGAAATTGTGGAGGAATTTGAGTAAAATGCAAGTTGTTTAAAAAAAATGGCACGTCTTTTACTCTTGAATCATGACAGCTGATGAAAATTGTTTTAATGACGGAAAATTTTTTTCAGTCTTTAAATTTAAGGTAATTGTATATATATTTTCTTCAAAAAAAAAAGTGAAGATCAAAAAAAAAGGTCTTTACTTTATAAAACAAAAGAAATTTTTTTCAAATTAATTTTTGTCGTTTAATTTCGAGGAAATGCCAGTACCTGAGTCCTGAAGGTTGGAATATGGCAAAGATTTTGAGAACCCCTGATTTATAAGCTTTAAATGTTAAGGCCCGTTTTCACTAAGAGCGTGGAATGGAGTATTCTTCGTTTGTTTCATTGATTTTTATACTTCTTTCCGCGCTTAAACGCTAAGCGTCGAAAGAAAAATCAATAAAAGAAACAAAGAATACTCCATTCTACGCTCGTAGTGGAAACGAGCCTTTATCAAATTAAACAAATGCCGGTTAAAAATTTCAATAAAGGCCCGTTTCCACTACGAGCGTGGAAAAGAGCATTCTTTCTTTGTTTTATTGATTATTTTTTGCGCTCGCTTCAATTTTAACTGCTTGCTTCAATCCAAGATCAATAAAAGAAACAAAGAATGTTCTTTTCCACGCTCGTAGTGGAAACAGGCCTTAACACTGCGTTGAACCTGCCAAATTCGTTTTATAATGAATTCGAACGAAGTCTATTTACAAAGACCATTTTTCATTTGAATATACAGTAATTAATAATTTTATAAAAGATTTTAAAAAACAAAAAAACAAAAATCAAGTGCAAATTATTTTAATAAAATAACATGACATGGTAGAACAACCCATTGCCATATAACAAGATTCATATTGAAAAATCAAAATCAGTCATATAAATATCCCTGAGCAGAAATATGATTTTACGGTAATAAATAACTAATTTTTCATCAGCCAAGGCAGAGGTGCACAAACTTTGGTTGGCTTTGGATAGAAAATTAGTACAGCTTTCAGTGAATCAAGGTTCGCCCGAGCTTCCAAGGATTATCAAGATAGAGAACATGAAAAAAATCAATAAATTAAAAATCAAAGAACTTCCCACAACGCCTTAGGTGCTGTACTTTGCAGCAATCAAGCAATCGTCCCAACCTTCTTTTGGTGATGCCGTGACATTGCTGTCAGGTTTATTTGGTCCTGTTTTTTAATTTTTGTGCAACTTGAATTTAAATTTGCTTGTCAAGAATGTCAAATCAAGTAGGAAAGAGTGTTGAGTGGGAATTTGACTCAGATGTGTCGATCACGGTGTAATTAAAATGAATAAACTTGCTTCTCAGTGCACACTTCAATTTACATTTCATTACTAACTCGCAAAAAGTATCAATAAACCTATTTTGTCGTTGACTTGCTTTTTCTGCCCCGTATTCTCAATAATGTAAATGCTATTCAACGATTGTTCTTGTACTTCACTATAAACCTGGAGAAAAGAGAAAAAAATTAAACTGACCTGAACTGAACCAATGATTGCCATTTAAACAGCGGTACTCGCTCAAAAAGATGTAGTAATCAGAGATTTGCCGTTATTATTGAATTTACAAAGAAAAAAATTTCAAGATTACATTTTCCAGATATGACTGCAACTTTTTTAGTTAGCTTGATTTAAAAGCACAAGCTATTTAACAGTGAATTAACAAGGAGAGAAGTTATTTCCAATAGGTGCTGTCGCGTTTCAGCTCGGGATTAAATGTAATTCAACCCAGGACAAGGAGAATAACTTGAAGTTGAAAAATAAGATAGAATTGATAACAGTAACATCGCTTAAGTTGTCATTGTTTTGGGGAAATTCAATAAGTTTTTTCTAGTCTTCAATTAATTTGGGGGTTTAAACTTAAAAATAGGTCTTGACTTAATTATTTTTTATTTTATCTAATTAAAAAAGTTTTTTGTCTTGGTGCTTGATTTAATAGCTCCTTTTTGGAAACATAAACAATGTAGGTATAAAAAGATTTTGTTTATTTTGTCAATTAAAAACGTCAGTTTCATGATTTTTAAATTTGTTGATTTCTTCAAAGCAAATATAAACAAACATTCTCTCGTTCTTGTGTAAGAAAGTGTCCGCGCTTAAGCGCTTAGAGAAGCAAAAAAAAAATCAATAAAACAAACAAAGAATATTCCCGCCAACGCTCGTAGTGGAAACGAGCCTGTGTGTAAAAAAGTGCAGTTTCAACTTGCAAGGCGAAAGGTGAGTTTTGGGACGAATTCTTGCGAAAAGATTTTTATAATGTAGGAAAAGCAAATTTTTGTTCTTCCAAAACTTACCCACTTTTTGACATAGAACAATGTTTTTGCTTACAATAAATGAAATAAGCGGTGAATTTGCTATACTCTGTTGTTTTTTGGTAGATTTTTGGTTGTTTTACAGTATTGTAGCAGCTTTAATTATATTGATTAAAGCTACTATAATATTGCAAAATATAATAATCACGGGTATAACAATCAAAAAGGGCCAGTCTTAAAATGGCCATATAAAGTGGAGTCTGCTGCATGATAATGTCAGAATGCAATAACGTATTAACTTGACTTCATTAATCAAAGCATTCTTTCATAGAAAGCTTTACTTTCCATTTTGACAACTACTTACGACACAGTAGCTACACACTAACCAAAACCGCTATTTTTACTGAAGTTGCCAAATCATTATTAAAATAACCGCATAAGTTTACAACTGCAAAAACAGTGCTACGTTTGACAGTTAAACTGCAACGAAACTTTTTTCTAAAGCGTAGTAAATTGTTTTACTGCGGCCAAGCAAGGATAAAGCAACATTGACTCTAAGCAATAAAAATGATATCATCTCTCTGAAAAGCTATCTTGCTCCTAAAATCGAAAAGACTGCTGTTGGTCTGTGTTACTTTTTTATTTTTCCTGCTAAACTGGCTTCTATACTTCATTTGTCTTCAGGAAATTGAAAAAAATTCTTAAAATGAGAAAGCAAATTACCGAATAATAGAACACTATTTCCAACAATGCAATTCCAGTTTGTCTTCACAGACCCAAATTTTGTCTTAAATTTATTGAAAGCTTGGTTTTGACAAAAGAGATTCATTATCAGAATTGCCTCAGATTCCTAAGCGATTTCTGCCAAAAAATTAAGCCGTTTTGTGCGTTTGTAGGTCAAATTTTAAACCACCCAGTATCGTGCTTTACTGAAAAACTTTTATTACGTCATGCAAAGTTTTTCCAAGTGGGCAAATGAAGCTTGTGGAAGAAAATCGATAGGTCAATATGGCGTTGCATACTATGTCACGTGATTTTCTCATCAACTTCTCTGGAAAGAGAAGTTTTTTTGTAATGAAAATAGGAACTCGGCGAAAAGACTTTTATAATGTTTTTCTTTTGCCAAGTACCTTTGGGATTTAAACTGTGATCAACTTTTCTTTCAATTGCTTACTATTACAACATGATTCTCGAAATTCAAAGGTAAATAATTACATTTCGCTAAAGAATTGTGAGGCTATACCATAGCTATACTATTGCGAGGGCGTTGTTGAAGCCTTGAAATTGCTGATGCAAGTAAAATAAGCGATATTTGTCGATTCATTAACATCTACTTAACGACAAGCAGGTGCCTTCACTACAATACATCTGGTCCACACAAATTTTATTGAATATATATACAATACTTTTAAAATCTTTACATTATGAAATCAATGTCATTGCGATTGTCGACGCAAATCTGTCTATGACGAATTACGTTGTGCGACGCAAAATAAAGAAACGCTTTCTACTTTAATTTAGCAGTTTACAAGTATTTTCAGAAACAAAGGATTCGAAAAAATACTTCCGATTTCGTGTGAGTGATCAAGAAATTAGGTGGTTTGATAAAGTCATTCTCGGTTCAAATCTTGCCCCAGTAACGTCGCTGTGGTCTTGAGTCGGCTATGTCTTCCCAAAGAAGTGATTTTGAAACTTTTTTTACTCATAAAACCCAGAAAAAAAGTAGAATACTTCGCGGCCCCCTTAGCAACTTTTTTAATTATTTTCACTTTTTATTAAAGACTATACACCCAAAAAAAGTTATAAACTTTTGAATAAAAATAAAATTTGACTACCGATGGCCTTTGTAGCAGTTGAATGCCGCACACCAGAAGGTTGCAAAAATTTCTTTAGAATCCCGGCTGAGGGAAACAATCGCTGTTTTGCGGAACCCAGCAAACGGCGATGTTTTACGTGAAATTCACGTAGAAAGCGCCGTTAAATTTTACTTCGGTGACGAAACATAACTTTACAATGACAAGAAACAATGTACTTGCACAGATCAACATACTGCGCTAAGTATATCTTTTGTCATGTGTGGAACAAATCATTAGTTATTATTATTGGAGATGCTTTATACTATCTTGTACTTTTACTTTATGTTTATCATATGCATGTTTTAACGTCTGACGTTGTGCTGCTTCTTCCTTTTCTTGATCTTTTTAATGTTTATAATTTTTGTGTTAAACTGTTTAATAATGATCGAGAATAAAAACACTGAATGAATGAATGAATGAGAATTTTTTTGACTTAACTACTAAATATTAATATTTACAGAAGTTTCTCCTAAACCTCTTCCTTATTGACAATTCGAAATTACTTAACGACACGTCATAATGTAAAAAGTTTATTTGGGGTCGTAATAACAACGCCTTCGCGTTTTTCCAAAACACTCTCCTTATTAAACCTATTATTACTTTATAACTTAAAGTCTTATCTGTTTAAAAGAAAAACAAACAGTTTCACCTACAAGAAGTAATTATTGAAGTCTTTTGTCAGATACTACAGTTCTTTTTAATATGTAATTCTGATAAGTTTTTACAAAAAAAAATTCTAAAATTTAAAAAATGAAATTCAGTAAGATCGACTCGGTCAGTAGAGCGAAAAGTTTCGATAAATTTGGAAAAAAACATTTAAATTTCAACTGTAAAATTGATAGAATTCGAGCTTTGACTCATACGGGCGTGAATGACAATCGACTTAGCCTTTTTTGACTCGGTAAATAGATGAACCATTAATCTACTTTACGTTTATCTGAGAACTTTAAGCTGTTTATCCAAATACTTGTTGTACTGTATCAGGCCAGTCAAAACCGCAGGAGATTATATTAACTCTGATACAATTTCTTTCACTTTTATTACTTGCTGCGTCATTTTATCCGTATAGACAGGTCCGTGTAAGAATATTGGGTGGAAATTTTGATACTTAACAGTTTACAGTACACAGTTAAATGACCATCGCTTTTTTTGTCATTAAGGTTTTCTTTTTGAAATACAAGCATTTTCTTGGAATGTTTTCGAAAACCAAGATCATTGATATGCACACTACGTAGATATACGGCTCGAAAAAAAGCTTAAGCTGTAATTAAGTGGAAAAGAAATACGATTTTATAATCTTTTCAAACTCGCTCAAAACACACTTTGTTTCATTTGATTAAATTTTCAATAAAAAGTTGTATCGCTTTAATATCATAATTACTTTGACGTCATAATTATTGTTATTATGTATAGTTACCTAAACAAGAGCGTTTTCTAGAATAAATGACGTAAGTAACGACTCGAAAAACTTAAAACAACTTTTTAGGGTTCAGTTTTATCTTGTATATTTAAAAAAAAACCTTTACAAAACGTACTGTGTTGCAAATAGGTATTTATATAAATTACAAAACCAAGCGTGAAATACTTAAAGAAAGAGTTAAAATTGCTGGAATCTTTTTGTTTTGGCGTTTAAAGTAATGCTTAATTAATTACTTTGAAACCAATCATTGAAAAGTTTTACACTTTTTTGATGAGGAAAGCATTACTCGAAATATTAAAATAAATTTATTGCAGCAATTTTAGTTGTTTCTTTTAATTTAAAATTGTTTAACCGTTTCAATCATTAAGCTCCTAAATTCATCTAGTGAAAGTGATTTTCTTCAAACTGCATAGCTACAGAGTAGGTATCTTTCGATAAGTTGTAGTACTTAACCAGCCGGCAAAACATAAAAACGTCTACATCAAGTAAACTTGTTTTTGCAAAAGCTGGCAAACCTTTTCTTCAGAATAGATTTCTAAAAAAAAAAGAAAGACATCTAATGGTGCAAAGTACTTTACACGCGAATAACCTTGTACTTCTTAAACTTCAATGAGTCAGTGAGTCTGACTCATTCTATGAGATTCGGCTAAATTGCCAGGCACCAGTAAAAACAACCAAACTTTAAAGGGAGATCAAACTTTATAGGTCATCATTTCTAGGCAAAACCAAAAAAAAAGTTGTTTTTTTTACTTAGTCGAAGCATTTAAGCAGGGATAGACAAAAGTTTTGTGTTGCAGGCAATTGCTTTTTTAATTTTGACATGTTTCGACAGACGGGCCAGATAAACGCCCACAGCTCATTTTGTATCAATTAACTTTTTTAAAATCCTCTTCAAAACTATTCGTTCAAATTACGTCATAGTTTAAAGTAATTGCCTGGCGAATCAATTCAATTAACGTAATGGCCAAGTTTGCACGAAAATTAAATAGGCATTTGCACGAAACTGCAACCAATAGAGAATTTTTTCACAATTACTAAAAAAAGGATTTGTTCTTCTTTGCGACGTTGAGCGAACGGCGCTACTGTAATCCCGATAAATTAATATAGGAAGTTTATAGACCAAACAGTTCTGCCCCAAGACCTAAATAAATTAAAACGACCTACAGTTCCGCTGAAAAAAAGTAAAATTACCTATAAAAAAGGCATGTTGCAAGCAACCCAGAAAAATGATTTGCCAAACTGAGCGCCTTTCATTGAGGTTACGAATTCCAGTTTTCGAGCTGGAGGACGAGTTCCTTGCCCCGTGTACCTAAGTGATTTCCATTGTTTTCTCGGAAAAGAGACTTCACAGCAAATGTCCCCATGGGTCATGTTGATCACTTGCTATTCTAACGGCGCCTAAAACGGAAACAGCAACCATGTCAACAACCACGTGCAAGCGACTACATCTGGCCCAGGAGGGAACAACCTTCTTTGTTTTGCGGCAGCATTATAGAGGTACACGTTGTCTTAAGTAAAAACTGCAAATAGGTTAAAGCAAATTACGTTTTATAAAATAATATAGCCGGTAATATTGGAGTCATTCCCAAAGCTTTTTGTCTGAGACTCTTAAGAAGAGTTGTTAGAATGAACCAGGAGCGATCCGGGGTGAGTTGTAAGTAAAGTTGTGGTTATAAATAACTTTTTTAAAGTTAATTCGTTGGCTTCTTCATTCTGACTATTTCTGACGATTCTCCAGAAGTCTCTCTGACGAAAAGCTTTGAGAATGACGTCAGTTCCACTGACTATTTCTAAATTTCGTATTGCTGACCGTTTTCATAAAATAAAAAATTTTTTTTATAGACCCACAGAAAAACTTAATGAAACGAAACGACACCAGATTTTAACGAATTTATCATTCAAGCACAATTCGTAAGACATTGTTATTAATGACTCCTTCGGTCTTTTATACTCAGAGATAAACTTACAAAAGCAATCAAACTAGGCTGCTATTATCACTATAAGCTGCAAACAAAATGGTATTGTGACGTAACAATTGAAAATTTAAGTGAAATAAAAGCAAAATGGTTGTAGCATAACATTATTTGTTGCAAAAAAAGAAGAAATTTTATTTGGTAAACTTCGCAATGAGTTAAGTGCGCGATTTTTTCACGGCAGCATAAATTACGATAAAAAGCCGCATGCGGCCACGCCCCCCCTCCCCCAGACTGTGCCCCGCTGATCTGGTCAAACGAAGAAGACGTTTACTTATTTGTAAAATCTGTAATTACTTGCTGTCTATCGATAACAAAAAAAATCAATGATTTAAAAATTATAACGTTTTCGACCGATTTTTAGATTTATTCAGAGCTTTAAAACAGCTTTTGTTATGGAGGCGAAATTTGCAATCTTTATTTTGCCAGAAAATATTTTAACTACTTGTTGGTTCATGTTGGGTAAGACGTTGTTCAGAAGTTCTTGTACTGTTGGGTTTTTATACAGGTAAGACAACTTATACTTTTCAGAACAAAAGTTGCTTTTTGATTCAGAATTTAGACCAAAAGTAGCGTCAAAAACCAAATCGTTAGCAAAAGCAACTTCCACGACCAAGTTGAGTCTGCTTTTAACAAGAAAGTAATAAATTAATCTAAAAAAATTTCTGTATTATTGGTAAAGAATATTTTTGCTTCACTGCTTTAAAGTGGCTTTTAATAGCAAATTCTTGTAATTTGCTTTTTTCAATTAAAAGAATAAAAAAACGTTTAGCGGCTTTTGTCAGGAATTGAGATATTTATTAAACAGTTCTTAACGCGAATCCAGTCAGTCATGCAAACAATTCCGTGGTTTCCTTAATTAATCCAATTTGATGTCAAGACAAGGCTGAATTAAGCCAGTTGACGTCAGCTGAACGGCCACTGCCTCACATTACTTCAAATAGTCTATAACGAAGATTGCCTGAAATCACAATTAATGTAGGCTTCGTCTAGTAATTTTTTTGTCGCATTTCGCAAATATTTTATCGATTACGTCATCGATGTTGTTTGAAGACTACAGGCAGATCGTTGTAGAACAACTGCTATAACTGTGAGTTTTTATTTGATTTAAAAATAGAGTTGTTTACATCAGTGCTCTTCAAACTTTTTTCGTCGGGACCCATTTTGCACGGCCAAATTTTTTCGCAACCCCTAGGGACTAATATAAAAATCAAATAAAATCTTAATATCACAGAAAATATTAAATATTGTATTTCGCTACTTTTCTCCCAAAATCATGGTGATCTCTAAAAAAAAAAACCCAAAATCATCGTGGTCTCTAAAAATCCAAAATCTAAAATCTCGCGACCTCCATTAAGCCTTTTTGCAACCCACCGGGGGGTCGCGACTCCCAGTTTGAAGAGCCCTGGTTTACATGTTGGTTTAGTACTCAGTGTTAGGGATATAAAACGAAACCCTAATTTTTAGAATTTTTACGATTACTCGCATTACATGGAAACAACTTTTAGCAAAAAATTGTAACGTGCGTGGTATAAAATATTGGGTGCCGGTATAGTATGTGCCCTATTGCTTTGATTTTAGTTTGTTATGTGGTCTACCAGATTTATTCAATGATAAAAAAATATTAAAAAAAAGAAAACCTAACCCTAACCTTAACCCAACTACCACTATATCACATAATATCGTAGAACACGTTTAATCTGGTAGGCCACTACATTAGCACTAAATATTTTGTTTTCTTTTTTTTGTGGAAAAGCAATTCGGTACTTATTGTTGGAATATGCTCCAAAATTTTCCTTAGTTATTCACAACTAATGACAGTGTGCTGGTAAATTAGCTTCAAATAAAAGACGCAAAACGTGCAAAGTCCTAAACTTTGAGTTCAATTCCCATTTCGGTCAAGGACTTTTAAATTTACAGCTCACTTCTTAAATTTCGGAAATTATAGGAGCAGAATGAAAAGATGTCGCAAGTTCCTCACCAATAATTCCATGCGCTGACGCACTCAGCACTACCTCATCATGGCCACGGTATACTTGCGATTTAATAAATGTTTAGATGATTAACTCGACTTTTCTAGGCACGTTGCATAAGGATACAATTTAAACACAGATTGTCGTCTTTAAATTAGTTAAAATTTGGTATGTGGTGAAACTTGCGAGTTTTGGCAAGTTATTGATTGGTTGCTGACTTGTAAAAAAAAGATTGAAGTGTACGGAGGGCTAAAAAAAACTCTTTCAAATCAAATTAGGTATAATTTCCAATTGTCATTCAATAATACTTTGTTTAAGAGCTCAATTTCAAAGCCTAAATTCAGAATCCGATTAACGGATTTAATTGCAGGTAGTCGCTCGCTCATATTGTTTTGGCTTGTACAAATACAATCTGCTCTCCAGCATTATTTCGAGACGAGATTAGTCATACAGTTGCGACGTGGTAATACCTTCTTAGTTGAAGATTAAAACGCTGATTTAAGAGGTAAATGCAAAAATATTCCACATTTCACCTCTTCGTTCAAAGATCTTATCAGTCGACAGACAAAAATTATCGAAAAGAAACAAAGTCAATGACAGTTAACTTTTACTAATGTTTACTTAATCCATATTTAACGACAAAGTGTTCGACATTTTTTAAAGCTTTTTTAGCGTAAACAAAAAAGGATTATAATACTTTTAAGCTAAAAAAAATTATAAAGGGAAAAAGGGTATTTTACAAAAATCTTTTTTGTTTTGTGGTGAATATATTAATGCCTATACATTCAATTATAAATATAAAATAAATTAGCTAAAATTTCTTGCTTTTTAAATCCTATATTGCAATAGATTAGTTTTATCAACCAGGGGAGCCGAAAGCGGGGGGCACAGAGAGGCTTTTGAAATTTGCAATACAGAAGTAGATTTCGATCTACAAACATATAACCTTGTCCAAAAGTAAATCTAATAAAGTTTATAAAATAGTGGTATAACAACAGCAAATAACATTAAGTTAGGAAGGGTGCAAGATCAAGATAAAGAGGCATTCTTTCTTTTCAAGAGGCATTCATTTCAAGCATTCTTTCTCTTTCGTATAAGGTACTCACAATAAACGTAAAAAAAGTTCATCCAACAAAAGCGTTGGTGTTTGAATTAAGTTTTTTTGACAAAACTGGACAAATGTATAACTAAATTAAAGTAAGAACTTTTTTTAAGTGATGACTAGATTTTCAAGATGTGTACGGAAAAATCGGGCACAGATTCAAAATAAAGACCTTTTTCTGTTTTAGTCATAACTAGAATTTTGAGAAGAAGGTGAACGCAGAATTAAGCGGCATCTCTGTCCAATACCATAAAATAATGATTCGGGCAATCGCCGATGATATTTGGGCAAAATTGTATTGCCTCCCCAAAATTTTTTTGGCTGGTACGGCTATGAATCTTTACTGTAATTTTTTCTATCCAGTTGCCTTTGTTTTAAATTTTGCCCTTCTCGCTAAAAATTTTCCGACGCCCCTGTATAATACAATAAAATCAGCTATGCATGACGACAAAAAATTTTAATAGTTTTTAAGCCAATTAAAAATTATTTGCATTCAATAAAATTTGCGTTTTTATTTTAGTTATTTCAGAATTAAAATAAGATGGGTTTGGTTTTTGAAATAAGATTTTATATTTTCTCTCAACTACCATTCTATTCGCTACCGTTAGAGGTTTGGAAATAAGATTTTATAATTTTTCTCAACATAAAAGCGAAAGTTAACTGGTTTGTTGTTCTGTAGAATAAGAAAATTTTTTTATTCAGTTAAAATGATTTTAAATACAATGTAAGATGAAGCCGGTTGGGCAAATTGTGACTCACCCACGAAAATTACTTATAGTTTTTGGTGAAATAAAATTGCTTAATACGTCCTACAAAGAACTATTTTCAAGGTGAAACTTTTCTGATTTTGTACAATTTTTCTAATCTTTTTAATGATCAATGTTACAGGCCTACTTAAATAAACATTATAATTTGCTTCACTCGGGTTTTTGAATAGACGTGAAGTAGATATACGTAGTCGTTTAAGACACGCCCTCGGTTTTTTTGTTTGTTGCCACTGGAATGGCTTTCAGAATAGTAAATTTGTTTACTGTCTTGCTAATGTAAAAACAAAGTGAACTTCACACCCTGTCTGGTAAAACCATGTAGTAAAGTATTGACTTTTCCGAGACGCTCGATTTCGGTTCACTGGTCTTCTATGCGGCTCTGGCTTTCTCTTTGTGAATACGATTTTCTCGCCTTTCTTCAGTTGCTTGTATCAACATTAATCCTATCAAGTGGGTAAGGTCAACTGCTTCTCTTCAAACCTTTATAAAGCGCAATCATGCAATGTAATGGCGCTCAGGAAAGGTGTCGCCTTGTTTGTCTTGTTTTTTTTTTGTCTCATAGGTGAACAGGCATTCTTATTGGCCCGCTAGGTGGAGTTGGGGGTCCTTTTTTATATTTGGCCTGAATACCTTTTGGTCCCCAATAAAAATGACCTTCAGAACTTAATACTTTAAAGCAGTTTTTATCAGTTTACTTTTCCAAGCCGAAATTACTTTTGATTTGATTTGAAGTTAAGAACTTTTTCTTGAGGGAAAAATCTTTGATCTGGCTTGCATAAACGGTTAGCATCTTGTCGAAGAAAACGCCGCCTTGATTAGGCAAACTATTAAGCAATATGTAGTGCAACTGCCTGGTGTAAAAGACAAAACAAGAATATTAAATTTTCTTGCAAAAAATCCATAGCTAGCCGATACTTTGCCGACAGGCATCTAGCCGATGGACATTTAGCCCACGGATATTTATCCGAATAGGCATTTGACTGTCGTTAGTCGAATGGACTTTTGCCTAAAAATGTAGTACAAAAGCGTGAATAGTAGTTAAGCTTAAGCTTTAAGCTTATTGTAGTAAAACTCATTTGATTAAAAAGATAATGATTGCAAGAAAAATTCAATAAAAAACAATAAGAATAAGTTTTAACGGTGATAGTAATCGAAAACATATTTATGATGATTTTCTAAAATATTTTGATTAATGGCTTTTGCAAAAAAAAGGTATAATTTTGTGTCATGTACTGTAATTATACTGTATATGATATCAGTAATATAATAAACGAATGTGGGAAATAGTAAATACGTTTACTACATTATCGGCCAAATGTTCTTCAGTCAAATATTCATTTGGCAAAATTTCCTTTAGGCCAAATATCCGTCGGTCAAACGTCCAGACACGAAATTCGTTGGTTTTTTTTACGCTAAATTTGCAATGTGTATCACAAAAACACTTTTAGGTAATTATTAATTCATTTTCTGTTTAATCAAAACAAGCTTGATTCTTGTGAGTTGAGACATTATAAATTTATTTTGATTTTTTCTATTTGTTTTAACCCATACTTTTTGTAAAAGTTGATTGATAAAAAGTTTGGAATGTTTGTTTTTCTTCCGATTATTGTCAAACGAAAAATTCAAAAAAAAGATTAATTGCAAAAAGTTTTAAAAATGTTTAAGGCAAAATATATACCATATTTTAATGGGTTAACCAATAAATTAGATTAAAATTAAAATAAATGAAAATTTAATGTACAGTCCAAACAGTTGAAACCGAATTACCATGACTGAAATTGATTTTTTGATCATAAAATTTTGATTTTATAATGACCTTTAGGAACAAGATAGTTTTATTTCGGTAGTGATGAAAAAGTTATTTTTTTTATCGATTTCAATATTTTTCTTTATCAGACGTAATTCATGACCAATAATAGTAAATCTAGAATATTGCCGGAAAGAAAGAATGGTTCTTTTTTTCAACGGTGCAAAAATTTTTACTCTACTGCTGAAAAAAAGCGGCAATATTTAAAACTTAAGATAAGTGGGTGATCTAGATCAGGGTTCTCAAACTGTTGGTCCGATCCCAATTGGGATCGCGTAAAAAGATTGGCTTATTGTGCTTTTGAAATTGTTTTTTTACAATAATATTTATTGATTGACAATCAAAAACTAGAAAAGCTAAAATGTCATTACACCATTGTTGCGTCATAAAGTTGTAAGGAAGCGTGATCAGAAGGTGAGTCATGTGGCATAATTTTTTTGCTTTTGCTAAAGACAAAAGCAAAAAAAATTACGCCACACTTACTGATTACTTACTGATCCTAAAGTAGGGTTACCATAACAAAAAAAATTACTTACTAATTCTAAAGTAGGGTTACCATATTTAAATAGGCAAAATTCCCGACAGACATAAGCGTATCAGCCAAAAAATTTTTTGGAGAGGCGGACAAAACAAAATTTGTCCGAGATTCTAGGATGAAGACCAAAAAAAAAAGTTTTCACTTAGAATCATTCTCAGATTTTTCAATTTTTGTGACAAAATCATCAAATCAACCAAAGGCAACAAACAAACGAGTTTAATGTCCTTATCACGTCATTTTAAATTCTTTATTCTAAAACTCAAAAATTGAAAGAATTTTATACATTGGTATTGAAGAATTTTATACAAAATTCCGGACATCTCCAAATTTTTCGGACGGTATAGCAACCCCAGTCTAAAACCAAAATTGATTTTTATAGATAAATGCGAAAAAAATCAAATTATTTATTTGTCTTGATAAGGTAGCTGTGAAAAAATATAGAGTAAATTTTTCCATCCTATTAAATGTGCTTGATTACGTTTATTAAATAAAGTCTGTTTTTGTAATTTTGTTAATTTGCTTTAGGTTACTATTTCCATTTCTCGTTGTTATTACATGGTTTTTCATGCACACGCGTGATTTTTCATAGGAAAAAATTAAGGAAAAATTTGTCCACACATAAATTAATTTTTTAAAATGGGGTCGCAGAACAAAAAAGTTTGAGAAGTTCTGATCTACACAAACAAAACTAAAATATAGGGTTGCTTGAAACAGTTTAGATTAATACCCAAGTGCGTTTGATCATAGTTTAAGGCTTTTTGTTTGTAGGCTGCAATTTAAAAAAAGCATTAGTAATCAAGGCATTGGATCTGCAGACATTTTTGGGCTAGTCCAAGTTCGACTTCATATTTTATTTGTAAACCAGCAAACTAAAAATTTGAATATTATTTATTATCCAAATCTTGGATGGATCCTTATCCTAGGCCACGTAGCATGATCTGATACCAGACTTGCCATCTGTTGTTTGTTTTATGGACTTCTTGTCCTTATTGAGTTTGGAAAAGACGCGAAATACACTTTATTTTCTGTTTTCAGGTCATACCCAAAAGACAACGCATCAAAACTGTAGCTTATTCTGCTTTTCGCTTGATTCTCGAAAATAAAAACACCCTTTTCGACTTTTGATTTCTAGTAAAGTTCTTTTGTTAAATCGTCATTTTACTTTTAACTCCAAAAAATCCCTTCGTAGATAGAGCGAACAAAAACATGCAAAGACTTTGACAGTTTAAAAAATGTTAGGATATTAAGTGCGATTATTTGGCAGGTTATAAGGAATAGACCAAATCGGTTATTTTAGATGATAAATCGGCTTAGTTGATCTCCAAAATATCAGGTAAAAAGGCATTTTTCCACTTTATTTCCACCTTCACTGAAGTAGCCTATAAATTTTTTCAGCCTGCTTCCTGGTTCACGGCAAGAATCAAGCACATTCTATGCTTGCTTTAGAAATAAAGCAATAGGAGCCCTTTATAACTCATATTTCAAACCAAGTTCCTTTTTAATGTCATACAGATACCGATGCTTTGCAGCAAATAAAATAACTGTTTGTTTGACTGAAATATACGTTGATGCCGAGCTGTAGGCTATTAATATTGTCAATAATTGGCGGCCATTATATGTTATTGGTAGGGCCAGTGGCGTATCGAGAATTTTTGAAAGGAGAGCCACAACAGCCACAATCAAATATTCTTAGCGGAAAACTTTTTTCAAGTTGTAAAAAATGGTCTTTACTTTGAATCTGGTTCGGTGTTGTCGGTTTTTCGTCCCAAAAACAAAGATCTCTAAAAAAAAGGTCTTTACTGTAAATCTGCCTTTGATTTCTCGTACTTGTGATCTCCAAAGAGGGCATGACACAATGCCTTCTAAATACGTTACTGGATAGGGCCCACTAAATTCAATAAAGTCAAAATTTTTAAGTCTTTGTTACATCATAAAAATTACACAACGTTAGTTTTTTAGTTTTGGTTGCTCAGAAATCTTTTTACGGATTTTTTTAGGTCAAAATACAATCAAAATTTGTCAAAGTTTTACGTCATAAAATTTTACATACAAAAACTTGTTTCTTATTTGTTTTTGTAATTTTTCGAGCAGCTATAAAAACTTTTTAATATTTCGTTTCTGCAATTCGTGTCAGATATTCTAAACTCTTGGAGCTGCTGCCCTCTTGTGTCAATCTGAAAACTTTTTGCCTTCCTTTTAAGTTTTGAATCAGCAATATAACTTTTGCATGTTTTAGAACTTTGAGATTCACTTGGAGATTTTTAGGCTCCCCCACTTATTGCAACGCTATTTTCAATCTGAGAACCCTTAATATATTAATAATTTAAAATTCGGCCCTCGTCGGCGTTTGGAAGGGCATCCACTTCAGGTCAGACACAAACAGGACTGGGGCCAAGGGTTTATTCTTTTACTACCCCAGGCTGCTGTACTGCCCGAATCAGATGCTGGCAGTGATGTTGTCAAGTTTTGTCATCCAAAACCGTCAGACCTCGTGCTCCATGTGGTGGCCGATGTATGGGGCACGCTATTAGAACGCGGTCAACGGTTTGTTCGGCGGCGCCGCACTCCCAATTTGGTGATCGAACGAGACCCCATTTGCGCATGGACGAATGGAATCGCCCAATACCAGTCCTCAAGCGGTTGAGATTAACCCAAACTGCTTGGGACAAGCCCATCCCAACAGGACTGGCACCGGTTTCGGGCACAAAAACATGGAGCCTGGAAGAATTTTTACGGTAGTCCGCATTCCATTTATGATTTGTCCACTCCGAAGGGCGGATGCCAAGTCCGGCAAGGTTGTCCAAAAGATTCCGCGCAGCTGGCACAAATGGGCGTCTAGATCTTAGTCTCTTTTGGCAAGCATTTGAGGACCCACTTAAGAGACCATACAAGATATGATCAGGGTCCAGAAATCCACGGTGGGCCAAGGAGAGTGTCGCTCCCAGTAGGCAAAGCTCAGCTGGCTGGATGTCAGAAAGTATGGGTAGGTGGTCCATTGGTGTGGGACACTCACTGGACGCAAGCATCCAGTGAGTGTGCGCAAGGCGTCGTTCAAAACACTGTCGATGAGGCGAGTGTGAGCGCGGCGATACCAGACGGGTGCACAGTACTCAGCTGTTGAGTAGACCAGAGATAAGGCGGCTATGCGTAGCATTTTGGCACCAGCACCCCATCCTGAGCCTACAAGTCGCCTCAGCACTGTGACGCGCGAGGATAGTTTTTTGCGCAATGCCACTAGATGGTGACGAAACGTGAGCGATCTGTCCAGTTTTACCCCAAGATAAGTAGGGGTTGGACAGAACGGTAAAAGTCTATCATTGTTGTAGACATTTAGCTCACATTTGACTTCTCGGTCATTTATGTGAAAGGCTGCCGTCACCGTCTTAGTGTAACTGAGCTTCAACCTCCAAGTCTGGAGATACGCTAAAAGTGTAGACATGTCTTGGCTTAAAGTTCCCTCCAAGTCCTTCCAGTTTTCAGAAGAGTGCAACAATACTAAGTCATCAGCATAAGCAAACTTTTTGGAAATCATGGAAGGAAGATCGTACGTATAGATGTTAAATAGGAGGGGAGCCAAGACCAATCCCTGAGGAACGCCGTTTTTTAGACGGCGTAACCTGCTTTGCTTGCTGTCACCGGTAGTAAGGGTTAAATTTCGGTTCGGACAAGCTCCATAATCATTTTGACCATGTGCTTATCCGGCCGAAGCCTCAGCAGCTTGCAGGTAAGGCCACGGTGCCAGACAGTGTCCTAAGCAGCTGTCAGATCACCAAATATGGCACCGGCCTTTTTCTTAGCCTCAAACGAATCCTCGGTGTTCTGGGTTAGCAGAGCAACTTGACCTACGGTTGACTTCCCGCGTCGAAACCCAGCCAGCTCTTTAGGGAGCAGTGGATCAATAGATAAGCCTCTAGAGAATCTTGTAGGGGCCAAAGAGCAGAGATATTGATTGATAACTCTTTGGGTCCCCCACGGGTTTTATTGGTTTTGGGATCGCGATTACAAGCGCTCTTATCCAGATCTTGGGAATTTTGAGTCGGCACAAGCAGGAAGAAAGGAAGTCATGTAACCAGGACTTCAAAGCAGCTCCAGCATGGAGTATAAGCTCTGGGCAGATGGAATCAGGTCCCGGAGCTTTACCTGGTTTTAAGTGTCGAAGGACAGCAGTAAATTCTCTCTGCGAAAAAATGTCAGAAATATTTACTCCCTCCAAAGGTCCTCCAAGGTCGGACATTTCTAGAGAGACAAGTCGAAAACTTTGTGGTCAACAGCCTCGTATCTTGCATTTCTGACTAGCTGAGATGCAATAGCATCAGCTGAGACGGGATAGTGGCGAGGAGAGTGTCGTGACCTACCAGTAAGGTTGTTGAAAATACTCCATGCTTTTCGACTAGAGTGTGAAAAGTCAATGCTCCGAACTGCCTTGGACCATCGATCCCTTCGCTTCCTGTCAAGCTTGGCCAGCAGAGCTGTAGCAGCCAAATTTGAGTCGTCTCCCTGAGGAGACTGCAGGAAAGTTCTATAGAGGGATTCACACTCCGCATCCCAGCACGGAATATGCTCGTAGTTGCTTCGATACCCGCGTGAGATAGTCTTTTTGGCTGCTTTCTTGACGATGTTACAAAAGCCGCATCCACATCAAGTGAATCAGGCGGCAACAAAGTTTTTGCGAATTTAATCGTCAATGTAATGACGTGATTGAGCAATGTAATCATTCCATTTGGCCTTGAGAAAGTTCCATCGCTTAACAGTCATGCTTGGCATTGACAGAGCAAACCTTGGTGGTGTAATAAGCGAAGGTCGATGTTGTGACTTGGGGAGAACTTTTTAAGAACACGTCTATCCGGTAGGGGACTGTTAGGACCTGCGCTAGCGAAAGCTAGGTCCGGATTGTTGCCAGTGTTCCAGCAGCCGAAGTGAAAACTGGCAGCGTCCTTGGCATTATATAGTAGGGCAAGACAATTAATACTTGCGCAGCCAGCCAAGCACTCACCGACCTGACTGTTATCACCGTAACCCCCATCAACATGACGGCAGTTAAAATCGCCAGCATAAAGACAGGAGTGAGGAAACACAGGGAAATCCAGAGATTGCAATTGTGTTAATGGAAGTTTGAAGACTATTTTATAATCATCAACGCACGCACATCCACGCACAACCGATGTCGATGAAGATTGGTCCAAAAGCATATACCTTAGTCGCTCGTGGACAAACGTGGCAGTCCATGCTTCCTGCTTAAAGAAGACCCAACTAGCTGGTACCTTGGAAATACCAACTTCTCTGGATCAGTGCTGTGGGTCTCCTGTAGAAGGATGACGAGTACCTGCAGAACAAGGTAAGAGAACGTTCATCTTGCTTGCAGTGAGGCCTTCGATGTTCTGCTGAAGAATAGTGGGTCTTCGGAACTTGTTGGCAATGTGCCCTGAAAAAGGCAGTTTTTTCCAGGCATTGCCCCGTCCTGAAAAGGACGTTTGCCGATTAGCAGACTCTCACTAAAATTAGAATGATTAGGATACCCTTCCGATTGCTTTTAAAATTTGGTCAAATCGAATTATTTTCTTTATTCATAAGGTATGCAGGAGTTTCGAGGGTCAACCTCTATAAAGAATATAGGCAGACTATTTAAAAAGAAATTAAGGCATAAAACAGTGAAGACCAAACAAAATACCAAAAAAAGGGCTTCACCTTATTTTAACTGTTAGTAATCGTGCTTTCGCAAACCACCACCCCATAACAATTTTCTACATACGCCACTGTCCCCACGTAGGAAAATTTCTGAACGCGTGTTTGTTGCAAAAAGTTGGCAGCGTGGCCAAGTGGTTAAAAGTGCCGTATTGATGTCAAACTTAACCGACACGGTCTCGGTTCAAAAACTACTCCCGTCATTCGGTTCTGTTCTTGGGAAAGACACTTCACGGCACTTTTCTTAGCTTGGCAGTCTTAGTAAGCAGGCTCTAACTTTCAATAATGCGAGTATCTTTAAATGAAACACGAAACCAAATAAAAAATTTCAATTGGGCGGCAAAGTCTTGAGTCTTCAAAAGCAAGTCGAGGTAATTCGCTTGACGGTTGCTCTAAAGTAGGTAATAGCACCTCCCATGCTTTTCTGTGAGCAAGATTGTGAAGTCGGAAAAATTTTTTCCAATTCCAACAAAACTAAAAAAACGACTCCGACTCCCGACTACGATTTCCCATAAAACGTACAACTCCGACGACTCCGACTCCGAAACCGTGGAGACCTAATTAAGCGTAAATCAGCCCCCAAAACAAAAGCAACTCTCTAATACACCTAAAAAACAACTCCGACTCCCCCAAGTTTTTAAAAAGAGTTTCTTGCTACTACAAATCTGACTCTGACTCCGACTCCGACTCCACAATCCTGCCTGTGAGTCAGGAAGATAAAAATATAAAAAGACATTTACATCAAATTTACAATTATTGGTGATATATGAAATCATTTTTTAAAGCTTAAGTTTTTATAAGAACTAATTGTTACAAAGAAGAATCTATTTTACTAATGTTCGTATCAGGAATACCGAAGCATGGAGGGTAGGGACAATGATTTTTGCCCTCTTCAAATTGCTCCCTTGTCTTTAACAAAACGTAAAAATAGTGTTCCTTGAAATTCGCAGCACAGAAGCATCGGGTAAGCTTTGCCACTACAATCATAGAAACTCGACCAAAATATAAGATCGATTGAAGGTGAACCCCTTTTTTTTAGCTTTCAACTTAAATTTCGAACGAAAATAGGGATTTTAGACACTAATTGAAAGTGGTGGCTTTTTTTTAGTCATCACCTTAAATTGGGACAAAAATAGGAATTTTGGACACTGATTGGAAGCGATAAACTTTTTTTATAGTCTTCACCTTAAATTGGGGACGAAAATAGAGATTTGGAACACTGATTAAAAGTGATGGCTTTTTTTGTCATCATAAGATTTTTGCGTTGAAGACGGTTGCAAATTCAAAGTGGTAACTCTGTAAAATAGAACAAAAATCATGATTCGTTGTACATCCAGTGATGGCCTTACAAAAAAGGGGGCCTGGGGCAAGAAAAGTAAGGGAGACCACTATTTAGTGTTCCAAGGCACAACAAACTTTCAAAATAGACTGTTATCGTACAGGGGCCATTTTTAGAGTATAAAAACAAAGTGATCCCTAAAAAAAAAGATCTTCAATTTAGGGGGCCACTGCTAAGTGATCCAAAGCATTACCATCTCTAAAAAAGAGGGTTGTTTGATTTAGGGCCACTTTTTTGTGTCTTAGAACAAAATTATTCCTAAAAAAAAAATTTTTTATTTCATTTTTGCCATGCCATCGACGTCCTGGTGCTACTATAAAAAGAACGAGCAATTTCTCGTGAAGTGGACCAATTCTTGGTATATTTTTGGAGGGGCTTGGTGCTACTGATCCGTTTGCACCCTATTGAATCCATCACTGTTTACATCAATAAAATTTAAGCAAAATACATTGCCCCCAAATTTTTTTCGGCTGGTACGGCTAAGAACTTTAATTCCAGAATTCAAAGAAGCTGCTTTTCTTTTGAAATTTTGTTCTCTGCTAAAAAAATTTCCGGCGCCCCGCTGTTTGTAATCTTGGACCATTATAAGATAAACTGAGGTTTTTATGTAATTAAACAAAAAATAGAATTATTCTTCTTCGTAAAACTTTTATAATTAACTAAAAGCATTATGTCAAAATTTACCAAAAATAAAGTTCAAAAAAGTTTTTTAGGTAAAAGAAAAATAGTCTTAATTAATAGCCAACTATATTTCGGCAAATTAATTAAGCTAATAATGAGTAGGCCTAACCACTCAATGTTTTTATTGGTACCTTGTCACAGACTTTGTTCGGAAATCCCAAAGGGCCAGCCGAGCCAGGCAACCCGAACACCTGTGCCGAAACAAAGCCGTGTCCAAATTCCACTTTACTCCGGCTCAAGAAGCAGTCTGCCACGAGCCTGACGGTTCCACACAGCTGGCTCGAACGAAAGCTAGCATTAATCCGCTGAAAACTCCTCTTCACAAACAAACAGAGACCACTGTCTCTAATAAGAACGAATGTATTACAAAAGTCACGACCGATGAAATTTCTATTCCACGCTTTGCCACACTGCAAAGCGAAATCAACGCTATAACTTGATTTAATCAACACAAATAATTCTACCTCTGTAGAACACAACTCCAAAAACACTGGCGCAAGAGAACTTCAACACTCGCCACAACTTCTACTTTCGCTCAAATTTACTTTTCGCTTTATGCGCCTCTCTCGTCGTATCTTTTTCGTCTGTGTCGTCTCTCGCTTCGCATTCATTTATATAGATTATAGACAAAAGATCACGTGACGCAAATTTCCTAATAAACGCTAGACCAGGGATGGCGAACCATCTCAACTAGTGGGTCACGTTGTAACCCACTAGTTGAGATTCAATGACCCACCTGATGTTTTGAAATTTCTGGCATTTTTAATCTGCAACATTAATTTAGGCCGAATTAGACCAGGGGCGTCCAACCCGTGGCCCGCGCAGTATTTTTGAAGCCCTTTGTCCTGTCAATTTTGGCAGAAATCGAAGACAGATTTGCTGTGAAGATCCCTTTTTTCTCGTTTTTTTATCGAGGTCACTGTGATTTCGGGAGGAAAATAGGGAAATCAGAGATGAAATCGAAGTGAAGACCTTTTTTTTTTTTTTTTTTTTTTTTGGAGAACACCATGAGTTTTGGAGAAAAAAGTGGAAGCCAAGATCAAAGCTCTTTTTTTTAGAGAACGTCAATATTTGAAAATTCTTGCCTCGGGCCCCTAAATTTGAATATCCACCACTGGTGAAGAGTTTTTTTTAGTCTCCAACTTTTTTTAGCCAATGACCCACTTAATCTAAGTTTTAAAAAACTATCATTTTTTGACCCATCTTATAAAAAAGGTTCGCCAACCCTGCGCTAGACCATTCTCCAACTCTCTAGGGAAGGCGCCTTTTCTCGGGCCAAGCAGCATATACGCGAAGATTCTACAAGTAGCGAGCTATAGTGGCGCTTGGACAAAAACATATTACGTCATTACTGTCGACGGAAAGAGGAAAAGGATACATGAAATAAATCAAGCGAATCGAGGCATTATACTATGCAATAAAAGATTAGCGATTCACGGCGACGCGATTATTAATTCATAATAAAACTTTGGATTATTTTTAACGGGAATAAACTATATCGTCATGATTAAAATTATTGTGAATGAAGTGTGACATGCCTACAACCTTACATTTTTTGTTTGGTGCAAAACATTTTTCATCAATGAAAGCCCAAATTCTAGAATCGCTTTTTCCAAAATCTTAGCGTGATTCTAATTTTGTCAAGTTTTTTGATATCTTTTTAACTTTGACTCCCCTGCCTTTAACTAAAGTCTTAAAGTAAAAATTAAAAAAACGTTCTCGTTTAAAATTGAAAAAACGAAAAAGTTTTTTTTCGACGTTAAAGTGAAGAATTTTTTAAAAGAAGAATGGTGCAGCAGAAAATTATGCGGCCCTCGATCTTTTGTTTGCAAAGAATTCACGACGCCCAACCTCGCATGTTATTGATCTGATGAAGCCGGAAGTCCCAATTGATGACATAATAGCCAAACTACAACAAAAATTGACTCTGCTTAAAACAAATGCCATATTGTGATTTATGAAAGCAAAAGTAACAAAACATTAAAATTTAAATTTGACAAAAAAATAAATTAGAAGAAAAAATATGTTTATGAAAAGGTTTCTAATGACATTGCTGTGCACCATAGCAGCAATTGCCTCCCCAAGTTTCCAAAATTTGAGCAAAATCATAAGTTTTCGGACAGTGACAAGGAAATATTTGGGCAAATCCAGAAATCAGGAATTTTAGAGCAGCGACGATGATCAAATGCAAAAAATAATTACCAAATTAAGGAGAAGACCTTTTTTTTTAAAGGACACCATGATTTTGTTGTGAAATCGAGAAATCCGAGATTAATTCAAAATGAAGACTTTTTTTTTGGTCTTCATCCTAGAATCTCAGACAATTTTTTTGTCATACCCGTAAATTACTAAAAAAATCATGATTCGGGCATATGTCACAAACTTTGGGTAAAACTTCATCACCCCCACAAATTTTTTTTGACTGGTACGGCTATGTGTGCCTAATTTCAATCTTCTACCATCTAATTTTTAGGCTACATAAAATTTACAACCTAGGCTACAACTTGTCCAAAGAATAGAGCTACCACATGTTTTCTTTTTTTAAAATATAGTGTCCTCTGTGCTTTTTTTTATTTAATGTAAAGACCTTTTTTTAGTTGTCACTAATTTTTTGCATTTAAACTTCAGTTACATCGCAATGAGGCTGTTTTATTCATTTTACTTTGTTTGATTTTTATCTTAGGCTTATTCTATTAAGTTGCGTATCCTCCTTTTGGGCATTGAAAATATAGTAACTCTCAGTGGCGGCTCGTGGCTTTTATTAATGGTGGGGCCAGCAAAACAATTATTGAAATGTCAAAAAGTTCCATTCATACATGTAGATTACCTAAATTTCTCGTTGTTTCTCATTGTTTTTCGGTTAACTGTTATCTTGGCATGCATGTAAATATTTTGATATTTAATATAGGGTTTCTCTTTAGAAATTCACATATTATTTGTCCAATTTTTAGTGGGGCCCAGACCCTGTGGCCCCTATGTACGAGCCGCCACTGGTAACTCTATCTAAAAAAACAATTCACTGTATTCTCTATCAATAGTTCAATTCATTCGCTATAATTGTAAATTTGATGGGTCGATTATATTAATCGTAATATTACTTTATTTCAGGTTTGAAAATCCAAACGAAAAGAAATTTAGAATAAAATAAAAAAAAAAAGTAAAAACAAAAATATGAATTACCTACGGACTACAAAATTTTATCGTCGGCAGCGTGGTCGAATGGTACGAGCGGGTCAAGTCTAATTCGAAGAAAAACCGATTAGCGTGAGAATAAAAAAGAAACAAAACTAATTCCTCTAAAAGATAAAAATCGAAAAAACGCCGCGCATGTTCTTGTGGGCCCAAAACGGGCCCAAAAATTTTTGAATTTTTTGGATTTGTTAAGATGCTCAAGAAAACTTAGTTTCTTTTGAACCAACTACTTTCTCTCTAAAATTAACTCTGTTTCTCCTTAAAACTAACTCTCAATTCTATCGGTTTTTCTTCGAATTAGACTCGACCGTAAGAGCACCGGGATTGTGATCGACATGGTCTGGGTTCGAAACCTACTCGCGCAATTCTGTTGTTGGGTAAGACACTTTACGGCACTTTCCCCTGCTTGGTGATCTTAGCAAGCAGTTCTAAATTTCAGTCATATCTCTATTAAATTCCACCGGACAGCAATATCTTGGCATCTCCAAAAGCTGGTCGGGGTAATTGCTTACCGTATGTATAAGCGCCTCCGTCGCTTTCCTGGGAGTCAGGAGGATAAATATAGATATAAACTAAATATTTTTTTAAATACCAAGACAACATCGGAGGCTTTATAATTAACTCAATCGTATAAAAATAATACAAATTTATCTTGACAGGTGCGTCAGAGCAAAGCCAGAAGATAAGTACGCTGCTGCATTTAAAAAAATCAAACAAACATAAGCTTTTAACGCTTAGCAGGTTCATCACTTTTGATTAATTAAAAAAAATTTTTTCCATCAATATTGCTATTAAACAATGGTAAAACCAGTTTGCTAAGTTTTTTTTAAATTAAGACGGGTAGAATATTTATAGCTAGACAATTCACAAAAAAGTGATAATTTTTCGTGGAATCACAGCCAACTAGACAATTTGGTCACGTGATATCATCTCGCGGCAAATTTAATCATTCGCGGGTTCGGTGATAAAAGATATCAAAAGTCGTTACATTAATGGCATTTAGAAATTTCGTGAATTTTACTTTTCTAGAGATATTTAATAAAATTGTGTCCAAATGCAATGTTTCACAGAGTTTTTAATACTTTTTTACTGTTAGCATAACATAAATACACATCTTATTGATAAATTGTCGGTAGGAAATCCACAATAAACTTTTTTTGGATCAATTTAACTGTATTAACGTTTGTATTTTGACTTTCATTAACATTTACATATTTGCACTGACATTAAATTTTAAGTTATAGGCTTATACTGGTATCTTTTGTAATAAATATATTCAATTTTTATCCTGTTTATTTCATAGGTATAATTGTTTTCTGGGGTAATAAAATTAGGAATATGTATTAACTGTTAACCGGGTGTAATAAACTTCAAAAACTATTTTGACCAATGGATGGTTATAATTTATGTTTTAGCATTGTTAATTGTTTTCATTGTAATATTTTTTGTTAGATCTTTTTGAAATTTATTATTTTGTAAATTTGAAACAATTTGTAAACCAATTGAATATTGGTTGCAAACAATGCTCACCATTTTAAACAATTAATAGTTTTTTAAAATTTAATTGATATATTAAAATTCCAATATTTTAAATATTATTTCAAAGAAAAACGTTATTTTGCTGGTTCTAGTAAAAAACTCTGGTCCTTTTAATAAATCACCAAAATAATTTTTGTCAGTAAAACTAACCTGGAATTTGCCTAAAGCATCAGGAAGGAGTGAAACAGAAACCAAGAGGAAGGATCTCTTTAAGAAGCAATAATCACTAAAAAGGAGATTCCGGTTAGTTTTATAAACTAAAATTGCTTACTGTGACTTCTTGAAGAGACCTGATAACTCAAGCATGCTTTTAAGCTTATTTTGTCACTTGGTCAGTATCAGACTTCTCTAGACATCTTTGTGCTGGCAATAAGTTTTACAGTTGTTAGATAACTTAGAGTTGTGTTTACTAATATATGGTAGTTTACAATAACTATCCTCTGTCTATTTTCAGTGCATTGTAATTTCAGCTGGTTTAGGTTAGCCTTGATTGTAAATTGTTATGGTTGCTAGCATTGGAAAAATACACGCTTTTATTTATTTATTTCATCTCTATATTTATCCTCCTGACTCGCAGGAAAGTGATGGAGGTGCTGATATGTAAAGTAAGCAATTACCCCAATCTGCTTCTGGAGATGCCAAGATTTTGCTGTCCACTTGTAATTTAATAGAGATATGACTATAATTTAGAACTGCTTGCCAAGACTACCCAGCTGGAGAAAATGCCATGAAGTGTCTTTCCCAAGGACATAACAGAATGGCACAATTGGGCTTTGAACCAGGACCATGTTAATCATAAGCATGGTGCTTTAACCACAAGACCAAGCTGATATAAGATAATGTTGGAAAGATAGAAACTAAGCTAAGATACACATAATCTAATTACCTGATGCAGTAAATTAAATTTAAAACGTGTTTAACTATTTTTACAAAATTGATACTGCAATAAAAGAACTTAATTGTTGAATTTTTCAAAACGTACTTATTTAAACATAAGTGTGTAATTGGTTGCTTATATTTGCTTCAAAAACAAAATTCTTATAATTGAATGATTTTTGTTCATAATTTTCTATGGCTTGCAGTCTTTGGGGATTTCCCCAAATTTAAAAGCTTGTTTAGCAGTGTAGTTAGTTATGGTAAAATTATGAGTAAGAACCAATTAAACTGTGTGTTTAAAAAATAGTTATTATATTATTTGTAGTTAGGTGGCTAATCAATATTGGCCAATTGAATCTGTTCTAAATAATTATAATATAGTTTGGTTTATCTACAACATTTTTGCTGTTTAGGTTAAATATATGGTTTTTTGGTTAAAGTTTATTATTTTGATATGATTACTTGCATAGTTAATTCTGCAAATTCTTCAACCACCAAGTTTTTTCTTTGTTTTAAAAGCTTGTGATCAGCAATGGGAAAAATTTCCTTTGCTACCTTTGATATTTTAGGAGTACAAAGCCATTTGAGATTATTGAAATCATACTTGTAAAGATTGGACTGTGAGAGACAAACTTGAAGGTGTCTAAATGAGATGTTTTAAACATTTAAAAAGGAGTGGTATCAGGAAAAAGTTTGTAATATTTAGCTTGTTAATGATAAAAAAATTTATATGTGTGCTATAAAAGTAAAAATAGATTTATAGTTATTAATACCAAAGACTTAATTTGAAACTCTTTTGTTTAAATACATAGCCTTAAAAAGGCTGTTTTGAAGACTTGAATGCAAGATTCAAATTCCATATATTTGTCATAAAGTCGATTTTTATTATATTATAGACCTAAATTATATAGACAGAAAGGGTTTGTTTACAAACATAAATTATTAGTACAAGTGTAAAGATTTTTTTTTAGCTTTTCATTTTAACGCAAAACTTGTATAATTTTCTTTTCTCACCAAAAAAATTTTTTTTGTGCCCACGAAATGTGATTTTACTTTATTATGATAACTGTTATTAACTTTAATTTTCAGCCAATCAGAACCAGTCTTTAAATTTTCGAATATTACATTCAGTTCTTCAGTTTGTTCTGGCAAAACCTCTTGAAAAGAGCTAGATGAAAATGTTTGACTTTTCAAAACAGCTTTTTTTTAAGGCTACATATTTAAACAAAAGAATTTCAAATGAAGCCTTTGGTTTTAATAGCTATTTTGAAGTTTTGTACCAGCAAAAAAACTTTTTTTGCCTCATTATGGTTTTTATGACATTATTGATATTATAAGCAACGTGATATTATAAGCATACATTATTGATATGGAATGGAAACGGTGGCAGTGACTGAACGGCAAATGGGAAAAATGGAAATTGCAGAGTTGAAAATGGTGAGATGGGCACTGGGAGTGACAAGAAAGGACAAGATAAGAAATGAATATGTGAGAGGGACTGCAAAAATTGCAAAGCTGGGAGAAAAACTTCGGAATGTGAGGCTACGTTGGTATGGACATGTAAAAAGGAGAGAAGAAGACTACGTGGGGAAAAGGATGATGGAGATGGCAGTGCCAGGCAGAAGGAAAAGAGGAAGGCCAAGGAGAAGGTGGATGGATTTGGTGAGAGAAGACATGGAAAGGGTTGGAGCTAGGGAAGGAGATGAAGTAGACCGAGTGAAATGGAGATTACTATCGCGCTGTGGCGACCCCGAGTAGGGAGAAGCCGAAAGAAGAAGAAGATTGATATTATAAGCAACACACAATGGCACCAGAACCAACATTCAGTGGTGCACTTACAAGTGAAGTTAAATTACACATGCAGAAAAACTAAGAGAGGAAATAATATACACATATAAAGCAAGTTCAATTAAATTCCCAAAGCAACAATAGAACCAAGGTAATATTTTAAAACAACATTAAGATTAAAGCACAAATAATATTTGGTAATTTATTCCAAACTTTGGGAACCTGATATAGTAAAAAAGTGATTATAAGAATCAGTACAGTACTTGCACAATGAAGATATCTAATGTTGAAGCCATGCCCAAGTAAATTGTAAGAGTAGTCATTACTGCACTTAATAAAAAATCATTAAATTTTAAATTGATCAAATTATATTTTGTATGTCAAAATCATGTCAAATTCAACCTGTCTGTATTCGAATGACTTCATATTAAGCTTAAAGAAATGGCTATCATAAGAAGAAAATGGCAGAATGCAATGTACAAAAATGTATCTTATAAAATGTTTTTTAAGTGATTCAATCTTTAAAATATATTTTATAAGCTAGGGCAATCAAATAGAAGTGTTATGTTCTAATTGTTACATTAATGTTAGATTTTAACATTTTAGAGGTCTAAACAAAAAATTATACACAGTGGGTAATTTTTAGGTGAGTTGAATTGTGTTCATTGCTGCTAACCTTCCAGCCTTTGGGGATTTCCCAAAATTCAAAAATTTATGAAGTAAGCTGGGCAAATGGTGAACAAGAAACAGGGAATCTTGTGATTTTTCAACCACAGAAGTCATGCAATTTTTATTTAGGTTAGCTAATTTTTATAATTTAGTTATCAGGATTAGGTTTAGGTAATTAGATTTAAAATTAATTAAAATTATGATTAGGTTTTGCTTAGTCAGAAACATTAACTTTATTTAAAAAGTTGGATTGCATGGCTCTGATAAAAATAACCAGATTATGGTTGCATAATTAGCATTGCCAAAATTATGGATCTTGTTTACTGTTTGCTGTTAATAACCTCACAAGCTTTGGTGATTTCCAAAAATTTAAAAGCTGAGCAATACTGAACAAGATTCAATTTATGTGCCATTTCAATTCTATTAATTAAATAATTTTTGATTTTAAGTTAATGAAACATTAAATTTAGTAAGGGTAAAATAAATGATTTTGTCAAAACTTCCAGTAAAATTATCTGTTTAGTGTGATAAGTGTGACAAAATAAACAAGCAGTTAAACCATTTGGTATTTTGTGAGTTAATATGATTGAAGAATTAACTGCATAAATTAATAAGCTTTTTAAATACATACTATATCTACCAAAAGTTTACCATTAATTTATTTTGCTTTTTAAGATAGCATTGTTTAAATTTTCAAATATTTTTATTGTAAATTAATTTTTTTTGCTAAATCTTTTGTGTTCATGAGTAAGCAATGATGAATTCTGATCCAAACAGAGTTTTTTCAACTACTATGGCTCGTGAAAGTTTTAGCAATTACCTTGCATCTGTATCACCAGTTATTGGGGAACCTTCCACAGTAAAGTAAATATCTTTTAAAATTTTATAATTTTTTTCATCAATTTATCTTCTTAACTTGCAGGTCAACATTGGTGCATTAAACTTAAACTCTCATGTATCTCAATGTATACACAGACATGGCAAGATATTGCAGTTAAAAAGATTTTTTTGTAATATGTTGGTCATTACACGTTGGTTGCAATGTGTGCCATCTAAACTCATGCTAAACTTTCCAGATGTGCCATGTGTACGTATATGGTACACACCTTTGGCACTGAAGATATCTGTTGTCTGCACTATAAGCATGCTGCATGGGCTATTGTAAGCAATCTGTTAAGTTGCTTGCTAAGCAGAAAAGAGTAATTTTTCTCAAGAACTTGACAGAATAATGAGTATTGGAGTTAAAGTGAGGTAAAAAAGCATGTTGATCCTGATGAATCAGCTAACTATCTTGATTTTGTTATAACTATAGCTTTAATCATCTTGCAATGGTTTGGTGCCAATTTTTTGATTATTTACTCAAGCCACTGATCTATTTTTAAAAAGATAAAAGGAAAATTCTTTCAACTTTGAAACAATAGTGGACACAGCAGTTTGCTCCCTAAAGTTTAGGTTAAATAGCAAAGTCTTCATGAATTGTGTTTTGGTTTATTAGGCAAGTTGATAATCATAGATATGTTGAAACAAATGAGGCACTACCTAGGTTAATTTTTAGAAATTCCAAGCACAAAAAACAGTACAGCCAACTGTGGATATAAGGAATGCGGAAATAAGGGGTTTTTGCTTACAAAGGATTATTTCAAATGATCCCAATGATTTTCAATGTAAAATAATACTAAAATATTTGCTTATAAGGGATCCGGATACAAGGGATTGTTGCTTATAAGGTATTAACTTTTTAAGTCCCAATCATAATTTTCTAGTAATTTTTTGTTATTTTTTGTTCTGATGATGCATCAAAATAGGGATTGATTTTTTGTTCTGATGATGCATCAAAATAACCAAAAGCATGCATTCCAATTTCAATTTCACAAGCATTTCTGAGGGTGTGCTTTTTTCGCAGGCTTTTTGGAGGGGAAAATGTGTGAAAAGCTTTAAAAAGGATATTTTGAGTGTTTAAAACTTGCGCTTTTAAGGTATTGGATTGAACTTTGCATCAGTGAAACTTTTGACCCTGATGTGCACCCAAACCCTAAATTGAACAAGATTTACCATGTCTTTGATTATCTTACTAGTAAATTCAAATCAATATATACAATGGAAAGAGATGTCACAATAGACGAAAGTTTGATGTTGTATAAAGGCAGACTTGGCTGGATCCAATATATTCCCCTAAAACGAGCTAGATTTGGAATAAAATTTTATTTACTCTGTAAATCAAAATCTGGCTATGTTTATGATATGATTATTTATACAGGAAAAGGAACAAAAATGAACAAGAATTATGAGCACCTTCCTATTTCTTCTCAAATTGTTATGACCCTATTAGAGTCATTGTTAGGTAAAGGATATTGCCTAACAACTGACAATTTTTACACTTCCCCTCAGCTAGCGGAGTTACTTTTGAGTTACAAGACTGATTGTTATGGAACTGTAAAAATCTCACGAAAAGAGATTCCAGCACAGTTGAAAATTAGAAAGTTGCAAAAGGGTCAAGTGTCTGCATATAGAAGAGACAAGGTCTTAGCAATGAAGTGGAAGGATAAAAGAGATGTGTGTCTGCTTTCTACAACACATTCTGCACTGTTGAAAGAAGAAAAAGTGTGACTATTCCTGAATTAGTAAGAGACAATGGGAGGGGTTGATCGTGTGGATCAAGGCCTTTGTAATTCTCTTCTGCGAAAAAGAGGCAAAAAGTACTTCAAGAAGTTATTTTCTCATCTTCTTGAGCTGACAATTTGGAATGCCTTCATTTTTTACAATAAAACAGGTCATAAGAAGTCACTTGACCTTATCAAGAAGACTTCAATCATGTCTAAAGGAAGGCCAAGTTCAAAGGATACACCTCTCAGGGTCTCTGCTAGACATTTTCCTGATATAGTGCCAGCTACTGAGAAAAAGAAGAATGCAGCAGGATTGTGTGTTGTTTGCTCATGCAGGAAAAATGAAAGTGGAAAGAAGATAAGGAAAGAGTCAAGATACTTTTGCAAAGAATGTGATGTCGGACTACGTGTAGTGCTGTGTTTTAAAATTTACCATACAAAGTATTAATATAATTATGCTAGTTAATAATTTTATTTCAGCATCAGCAAATTTTTTTTAAGGATTATATTTCAGCATATATTTTGCTTTCTTGATATCAACCAAGAAAATTTTTTTTTTTATTACCTACTTTTATAATTGATTATTATTCCCTATTTTATTACCTTCTTTCATATTTAGAATGTAGTTATATGTTTATGCCCATTTATGCAGGCAAATTTAATATGTATATATACATTGATATTCTTTTTAAGCAATTTTTAAATGTCACATTAAGTTGACTAAATGGATTTTTCTTACTTTTTTTGTTTTTAACCTTTATGTCTGGCCATCTGTCACCAAATAAAGCAATAAAAAAAATGGATTTTTTTTGGACAGTTTTAAAAAAATTAATTGATTTGTTAAGTGGCTAAAACTCTATCAAAGCAACTCATATACTTTATCATAGCAACTGATATACATAGTGCTTTAACCTGCAGTGGAATGCGAGTTTATGCCATTATGGTTGAATACAACAATACACACATAAACCAAACCATGCAATACTGGTACACAGACAATATTAAAGTTGGTGAAAGTAAAATTTGGTACAATAATTTCCAAAAAATTTTTATAGTGAAATGACATCTTTAACTCTTAATTTTTTATGTAAACTTCACTAGTGGCAACAATTTTGAGATCAACTGCAGAAAGCACTACTTTAATAGGAAATTGAAAAAACTTTTTTATTGTTTAAATTGAACTCTTTAATTGCTCTACTCTATCAAGATTTCTCCATTTAATCTAACACCTTTTAAATCATTAATAAACTTCAAAGCTTTCTCTGTTTTCTTGATGGGGAGTCTGGTTGTGGTTTGCACCTCTTGCATAAATTTGATAAACAAATTGCAAGGTCAACAATTCTCAGATAAAGATCCTTCATTTGTTTGAGTTTCCACATGTGTTAACTAAGTCCTTAAACATCAAAAGTGAAACTGCAAATGACATATTAGCTGAATAAAACGGTTTTCAGGGATTGAAAGAGGTGACGAATTAGACCAACTAAAATGTACAGGGTGCCCATAAAGTCCATGTGCACTTTTTAAAAATATCACATATTATATGAGGGAACAATTTTTTTATGTTGTGTTGCATGTGATTTTTCAAATGATTCTTGATAGATTTTTGATATTAATTCCAAACCTGAAACCAGTTTTTGTCTCCATGTTCTAGTTTTTAGCAATTTGAAAATCTGGATTTTCATAAAAATGGATCAACGCATACCTATATTGCAATATGTAATTAATCTAACCTTGGTCTTGTAGTTTTGAGTAGTGCAGTGCACCAGCTGACAGTTGCAAACACTCATTTAACTTTTATCCCCATTACAAATTAGCAAGTTTTGTAGCTGTTGCACCTTCAATACAATCAATAAATCATCAGTTGGTGTGAACAAGTTCAGATATCTTGCTGTAGTGAAGCATGTCCAGTTGGTGCCAGCAAGAAGTACTGGAAATGCAATTGAAAATGTCAAATCGAAGCATCAATACATTCTTTTTATAAGGCCCAGCAGCTATACAGATAGAAGTACCTGGATGAAGTATTTACTATGTGCAGTCATGTAAGACTACCAGGTTACCAAGCTGCCAAAAAGCATGCAATTGCAGTAAACTTCTTGAGTTAGCAGTCGAGAGTGTGCACAGTACTGCATATGTTGTTAGCTAGTCTAGACTCTTTAGCAAAGGTCAACTAACTACAGTCATAAATCTGCTATATTTTTTCATTTGTACAGGGTGATTCAGCGAAGTGTGCACAAATACTTTTCTTAGTTTTATGTACATGTACGTATTTCATCCATTATTAACTTTCAATTATTAACATTTCAGTTTCTTATTATTTAAGAGTTAAAATTTAAAATCTGGTATTATTTGAAGTAAAAATAAACGATGAGTAAAACGATCAATGACATGATAGAAGAGTATTGCAAGAAGAAGCTCCCACCAAGTGAAATTTTGCGGTTGATGAAGAAGGTTGTAAGCCGTAGAGGAGTTCATAAAGCCGTGAAAAGGTTCAAGGACACTGGGACTTGTGCTCCAAGAATCAGGAGTGACCCTGAAAGAACCATAAGGACGAAGAAACTGATCAAAAAGGTCAGAGAGAAGTTGAGGAGAAATCCTGCAAGAAGTGCCAGACAACTTGCTAAAGACTACTCTGTGAGCGTGTCCAGCATGCAAAGGATTCTCAAGGATGATCTCCAGAGCTACCCATACAAGTTCACCAAAAGACATCTCTTGTCAGAGGCCACTAAGAAGAAAAGGCTCGATAGAGCAAAGGTTTTGGTCAAGAAACTTGTCGATGGCACGCAGCCTCAAGTTTTATGGACAGACGAAAAACTTTTCACTGTTCAAGCTGTCCATAACCATCAAAATGACAGGATTTGGCTTCCAGATATAAACATGGTCCCAGTTGAGCGTCGCAGCTCTTTCAGAAGACAAAAACCCGCCTCCGTAATGGTATGGGCAGGCACAACATCAAAAGGGCTAAAAACTCCTCTCATATTCATTGAAGAAGGGGTCAAGATAAACCAGACCGTCTATAGGCGAATGCTGGAGGAGAAAGTCCTTCCCTGGGTCCAAGAAGTAGTCGGAGAACAAGGAGTTACTCTTCAACAGGACGGTGCAACCTCCCACACGGCCAACTCAGTTCAAGCTTGGTGTCGATGCAATTTCAAAGGTTTTTGGGAGAAAGAGCTTTGGCTGCCGTCTTCACCAGACTTGAACCCTATGGATTTTGGGTTATGGTCTATTTTAGAGACAAAAGCCTGCCGTACTTCTCATCCAAATCTGGACTCTCTAAAGCGAAAATTGACATCGGCATGGGACGAAATTGACCCAGAAGTGGTGCGTGCCACATGTGCCCAGGTTCTGCCACGACTTCGGAAAGTAATCAAAAACAAAGGGGGTTATATTGAATAACTTGTATATTTTCTGAAAGCTTATTAAATTTGCTATCTTCACAGCATATAACTTGTTTCATTTGACCTAATTATAAGTCCGAAAGATGAGTTTTTATTTGTGCACACTTCGCTGAATCACCCTGTATATTAGTTTACTAATATATTGCTGAGCTATAGTTTTTTTTTAGTTGTTTCACTTACGAAACATTTTGTTATATCAGATGTAAACATGGCTTCTTGTAGACCTGAATGTAAAAATAAGCCTGATTCTTTGTATTACGTATGTGGGTGCTATACACTACTTTGTCAAAGGCTTTATATCACTTAGTTTCTGAAGTGTGCCTACAAAGCATATTTTCAAATTTTCCTTAACAATTAAGACAAGAAATATTTATCTCACATGTGTCATAACTGTGAGGAAATGCTTTATGATTGAACAAAAGGAAAATGAAAGGGACTGTCTTTTCACTCTTTTGGAGCTCCCATGGTTTGGCAGGAACCCCGAGATCATGCAACTGACTGTTGTTTTTGCATGGTTATCATGAAAGATGTTGGCAAGAAAAATCGGCATAAGATCTAGCCAAGCATTCCGTCAGCCATTCAACTGTTCCATATTTTGAAGAACTTCCGGTTCTGGTTTTTAGTGGTTTTTCCTCATGTGAAGACAGTGATAATGATCAGAGAGAGCTTGAGGGCTACAATAACAAGATAGTTTCTGAATCTGAATCCTTTTCAGATAACACTAATTGGCTATCAGCCTCTGAGTCGTTTAAACGAATGGAATTGAATAACTTAGTTTGTGATTTGGGACTCTCCAAAAAAGCTGCAGAGATACTAACTTTCAGGCTGCAAGAAAAGCATCTACTTGATGACTCTGCAAAAGTTTCATATATCTAAAAGCAATACCAGTCTTTTGTGACATTTTTCTCAGAACAGAAGTAGTTTGTTTACTGTCACAATATTCTTGGTTTGCTCAGGCAGTTAGGTGTTGCCTCATACATCCCAACTAAATGGAGACTGTTTCTGGATAGCTCTAAGCAGAGCCTCAAATATGTTCTATCATACAATGGCAACCTTTATGAAGGAGTTCCTGATGGTCACTCTGTGCATTTAAGAGAAACGTATGATGACATAAAAGAGGTCATCGACTTACTCAAATATCATGAGCACAATTAGATCCTTTGCGTAGACCTTAAAATGGTCAGCTTTCTCCTTGGCCAACAGAGAGGTTTCGTAAACTACCCCAGTCATCCTTGCATGTGGGACAACCAAGATTGAGAGAAACACTGGATCCAGAAGGAGTGGCCTATCCATGAAACTTTGGAAGCAGGCATGCCAAACATTGTGCATGTAAGCCATTGAACATAGTAAGCCACAAGAAGTTAGTTTTTCTCTCACTCCACATAAAACTTGGCATGATAAAACAGTTTGTGAAGGCACTAAATAGCGATAGTGAGTGTTTTCAGCATATACTTTCTGCTTTTTCTAAATTGTTGTTTCACAAAATCAAGGCTGGTGTCTTGAATGGACCTCAGATTTGTACCCTTGCATATGATGAGGAATTTGTCAACAAGATGAATGACAAGTAGAAAGTGGCATGACTATTTTTTGTAGCTGTTTTACGAAACTTTCTTGGTACCAAGAAGGCAGATAACTACTATGTTCTGGTCACTACAATGCCATTAGCTTATCATGACATTGGGTGTAAAATGAGTATCAAGCTGCATTTCCTTCATTGTCACCTTGATGAATTTCCCAGTAACTCCAGGGCTGTTAGTGATGAACAAGGTTAGCAGTTTCGTCAAGACCTAATGACTTTAAAACATCACTACCAAAGCAGATGGAAGAGAAACATGATGGCAGACTACTGCTGGACCATCAAGGAAGATTGCCCTGAGGAAGCTTTCAAGCACAGGAGCTACAACCACAAATTGTTGCCTGAACTGGGCCAAATTTGATCTTGTATTTTGTCTGTATTGACAGTACACATTGATTTTCACATACTTTTATTTGCAAATTGATTAGATGTTTTTGTCTGGAATTCATTGCTAATACTAACCACATACAATTTTTATTGCCTTTTTTCAACCGCCATTTACAGTTGTGAAATTGCTTTTTTAAAACCCACTTTTTTGATCTACTTTTATATGCAAACAATGCTTTCCTGTCTATTTGCACTAAAAAGCTGATTCATTTAGCAGAGCTCAAGATACAAAATATCAAAATCCAACTTCACAAAAATTATGTATAAATGTACTCATTTTTTAAGGCAATTTTTGCTCATTGTTATAACTTTTCAAAACGCTCTGTAAAGTAAATAGTTTTACTTTTTATGTTGTTTTCAAATATCAATACATTACTATTTTTGAAAGAGATAAATTTTCGTAATTATCATTCTTTACTATCAAAATTAACTTATAGTTAAATTAAAATTAATTAAAGTCCATATTTTTGTTGCAACAAATACACATTTTTAAAATAGAACACTATCTTAAAATCAAATACAAACATTGTTTTTGCTTTTTAACCCAACTGGACATTACAGGAGTATCTTAAAAACTGCTCTTTTATGAGAACATTTAATGTTATATGGATAAAAAAAAACTATAAAGCAAAGAACACTATGAAAAAGAATGTTGATTTTTACATAAATTACACACCTTTAAATGTGTTACGTTGTTCGCGTAAAATATTGCGAAGTAGGTGTTGGGTACAGGTTTCGAGCCAGCGCGCCTTTTGTATTGGCGCTGAATAATCAGCGCTACCTTTTAATGCGTTCTCGCGCGGCTGTTGGGCATAAAGTGATGCCACGTTGTATTGGTAAGCCTTTACGACTTGAGCTGGCTGTGACTTGACATTGGCAGAGAATCTTTTCGATTATTTGGCTGCTATATTTGTCTCTTTGGGCGTTGTCTACTTTTGGTAGAGAATTTGGTGTTTGATTTCCTTTGCTCGTCCGCCCAACATCGTTGGTAAGTTTGTAAGTTTGCAAGTGTCTACGTATTGAAACAAATTTGTGTTCATTTGTTTAGAAAACCGTTTCCGACTAGCGCCGTAATTATCGTTTTGTTCTTAATAAAATAAAACCGTAAACTTTGGTGCTGGTCGCGAATCGCGTTGTGCGGAGCTGGAAGGACGAGGCAATTTTGCGACTCCGTCACAAAATGAGTAAAATGTCGATTCCAATAAAATAATTGAATCCCAAGCAAAAAAACACGATATATATGCTTTGGCATACCATATTTTCAAAGGGGCAAACGGCGACGTTCATTAACAAAAAAAATTCCTTAAAAAGTAGTGTTCTCTAAATCTGTGTTGCCAGTTTAAATCAGTGGTTTTCAATGCCTTAGAGCCAGCAGACTTATTTCAATTTATATATGGAGTGGTAATAAAAAATATAAAAGAAACTAGTTTGTAAATAACTTGCTAACAATTAAAAACTGAGAATCAAAAACGCTGCTATAACTTAATCAACACAATTACTATGAAAAACATCTAAAAGGGATCCAGGCCAAAGCGGATGCAACATGTGAAAAATCAATTCTCAACAAGTACAATGCGTTCAAAGAGATCACAATGTAAACGATTAAATGTAGTTTCAATGAGTAAAAAAGGTACAGTAAAACAGCGACTAAAACAAATTAACAGGGAGGACGATGATTATGCGACAGGCCTGTTTCGGTCTTATGGACCTCATCAGAATGTTGATTTTTACATAAATTACGATAAGTTACGCCTGATGAGGTCCATAAGACCAAAACAGGCCTGTCGCATAATTATCGTCCTCTCTGTTAATTTGTTTTAGTCGCTTTTTTACTGTTACTACTTATTGAAATTACATTTAATCGGTTACATTGTGATCTCTTTAGAAAATGCATTGTACAATTGAAGACTATCATCTTAACCTTTTTTAATACTGTACAACATATGATTAACTTTACAAATACTTTTTTGGCTTGCCAGAAAAGTTTATAAAAGATCAGCCATGTCGTTTTTTATGGTTTGGCAGTTAAGAAGCTCTGGTCAAACAAAAACAGAATACTTAACAAGTAGAAAAAATTAGTATACATGTAGAAAACTGAAAGTGACCTGCCGTTTATATGTACTGTATTAAAATTATATGTTTTTTCTTTTTTAGCTTCAATTCACCAACGGCAATAGACTGGACTAACACAACTTGGATTAATGGTTCTGCAAACATGGATTCTCAAACAGGAACTTTTCCAGACACAATTGTAATATATATATATATACTTAAAAATTAATTGCATATTTTATTAGTTTTATATTTTTGTACCCTTATAATAAAAGTTAGCTGATTATTATTAAGAAGGATTAATAAGTGTCTAACTTCGAAATTGTTCTTACTAAAGTATTCAGACAACAAGTTTTAAAGACCTACCATTCTATAGCTGAACATGAAGGCCTAATTGCGAACTGGATCTGTGTCTTCCGAAATCCTAAAAAGGTGTTAGTTGAATTAGTTGTTGATCTACCGGTCCTAGGGTGCTGCTCATAAAAATCTGAACCAGTTTGCTTTTAACTGAGACATTTACTCAACGGAGCTTTACCTTTTTGAAGCAACGCTCTTCTTGGCTAACGCTACACCCTTGACCCTGTACATGTTTCACTAGTTAAGTTATTAGATGCATACCAAAAAGAACAACCGAATTTAATGCTTTCATTTTCAGGCCAATACTAAATCCCCTTGGAATAAGTTTCATCAGCATAGCTTGAGTCAGGCTTAATCGTCTATAAACTGTGACTGGTCCATGCATGAGTAAAATCTCGTTTTACCACCAAAATGTTGGTGTTTCCCTTCCGTATAAATTGCAGACCACATTCAGGATTTCCCCACATCGGGCACTTTGATAAATAGGAGTGTGACGGATTTTTGCGTCTGTTCACGAGAAAATGCCGTTCCACGTCTTAGTAGCGTATTTGTATTTTTAGGCGAAAAACGGTTCGGACATGTATGCATATTCGACAGATCCCACTTACGCTTCTATTCCTCAAGATCAATCCGTACTTGTTTCTCAATTTACAGTAAGCACGGTTATGTTTTTGTACCGAAACTTTTTATAAATTTCTTACACATACAGTATAGTGATTAGTTTGAGATTGTAGTGCCATAAGGTCACTTCAACGTTTTTCAACTTTCACAGTTTGCTCGAGTTTTATATTCTCTTGCGTTAATGTTTTTAATAAAATATAATTTTTTTTATTATTAGTTTTAATTGTGCTGTATTCAATTTACAACTATTAAAACCAATAATAAATTAGTTTTAATAGTTGTAAATTGAGTCCATAATGTTTTACGGAGAATTCGTGAACAATTTTTTATCAATGTCGCAAGTGTCGCTTTTCAATTGTCGCCCAAACTCAAAACAGTCTTGAGACTTTTTTTGAAACGATGCATCCTGAAAGCTTTGCTTAGAACTAATACGACCGATTAGTCGTTTGGCAGAATATCATCACAGTACTGGCATTATGATAGTTTATCAGTGTTTCTTTGAGCATAAGTATTAGACGCTTTGTAATAGCTATGAAACCAGTTTTGAAGAGTTAACTGGCGATAAATGCGCGTTGCTTGGTGAATTTTAATTCTTGTAAATTACTGTAACGTTTCAAAGCGTTTCTTAGTGGGTGGTGGTGATGGTGCAGCTTAATCAGCAACATTCACATGTTATTGATGGAATAGTTGTTTTTCGACCGGAAACTCTAACTTGTTATTACACCGTTGTGCCCTAAAAAATTCTAGGTCCTTTCTAATTGAGCCAGACAGTTTAATTGTCGTGGTGGCGAAGTTTGAAATAGAATGTCATAGAAACGAAAAAGAGATAGAAATGCGCTGGTAAATTGTTTCATACGACAAGAATGTTAGGTACTGGTTAAATATGCAGTCTACCTGGCATTGCGATCTATCGTCTGGTTGAGTATGCAGTCTACAATCCTTATGCGATCTACTATCTGATTTTGTATAAATCATATACAGTTGTATTCTAAACTAGGCAATAGCTTTGAATTTTAAAACCAATTACCAGATCTGATGGTTAGTTAACAGGCTTTTTGAGAGATGGTAGACCGCATATTTAACAAGAAGTTGCTTAGTAGACTGCATACTTAACCAGTACCAAATTTTTATTTTTTTATTTTAAATAATTTCATAATATTTTGTTTGCCTCTTGTTGCTTTTAGCGAGGTACTTGCACGTTAAAGCAGTGTCTAACTGTATAAATTGGTCTCATTCCTAGTAAATAACTGTTTACTTTCAAGTTACATTTGATTATATGTCGATTGTTTATGTTAGCTATTTGAATGACTATTTTTTGTAACAGTGTGACATCCTGTAGTTTTAGTTTTAAATAAGCTTTTTCCTAAAAAAAATGATTTCAGGCGAATCTGCCGATGTCTTTAACAACTAGCGCTACACAGGCTCCAGTATCGAAGCAGATCCGAAAGCGTGACCGCCCCGTGCTCGCCACCAACCCCCCAGTCCGTAAAAGGGCGCGAACGTCGTCGAGTGGTTCTGTCGCTCAACGGTCGCCCGGTGAAAAATCGCGATACGACACTTCTCTGGGACTCCTTACTAAGAAGTAAAGGGATGTTTTTTAAAGTTGATCTTAATTGCGGTTGTTCGGTGATTCAAGGTGCCTTCACAGCTTTCTTGTGTTAACTTATCAAATTTTATTCGGTATTGATGTGTATACGCCCGTTATTTCTACCGTTTTTTCCCGAAAATAAGACTGGGCTTATAGAAATTTTCAGTTCGAAATTTACACCAGAGCTTATTTTTGGGGGTGTTTTATTTTGATATATCAAAAAATGAGGTTACAAAGTAAAATTTAAGAGATTTCTAAATAAACAGAAATTACGAAAAACTATCAACATTTATCTTTAACATGTTTTTTATTCACAAACTCGTTAACAACAATTTATTCAAAAACAATCATATCATCCTCTGGAATGTCTTGCAAGTCATCGGATTCCAAAATTTCTGCGGAGTTTTCGCTTAACTCAATTTCAGAACAAATTTTTGCTCCTGCTCTCATGTCGAGTTTTTCTCTTGCCCGTTGGAAACTACCATGTAGCTCGTTTTGCGTATGCACGTTAATAATGACCTCATGATAGGAGAAAACGACGTGTGTTTGCATCGAGGAATGTGATTGGCTGAGAGACTAGGAAAGTATTGTCGTCACCGGTCAACTAGGGCTTATTTTAAGGGTAGAACTTTTATTAAAATCATCCTCAAAATTTACGCTAGGTCTTATCGGGGAAACACGGTAACAGAAACTCAACATTTTTTTAGTAATATCTAATCTTCATGTTTATTTTTGTGCGTGTTCGCGTTAAAATAAATTTTTTTCTTGTCGAGTGGTCGTTCTAGTTATTTTATCTCGTCAATTTTTAACGTCTTGGTTTCCTTTTTTTTAGCGGTTCATTTATTATTTGTCAAGATTTAATGTTCGCTTCTCGCGCCTAATTTCAAAACTAATTGTTGTGTTTTAATTTCTTAAACTTATGATGGCAATGTTGCTTATTACTAAAATTTTAATGAAGATTTTAAAAAATGTATATATATTCTTTTTGTAACTTACAAGTTAAAAACGTTTGCTCGACTTCAATTCTTAGCTTTAAATTTTTATTTAGGGTTAAGATTGTGATGTTTTTTAAATTGACGTTTCGATAATCCTTATTTTAATTTTGTCTTGACATTATATACAATGATTTCTGGAAAGCTAAATTTGGTTTATTTTAAAGTTTCTTTCTGCCTTTGACAAGCTTATAGAAAATCGTTCTTAAATTGTATCTCCGTAACTTGAATATCTGGTCGAAATTGCCCAATATTTTTTTCAGATAAAACTCTTTAAATTTTCTTCATAATTTCTCTGTTCATATCCGTAAATTACACTCGAAAGCTTTTAAAAATCTACCAAAAAAAATCAAATCAATGATTTCTTTAACTGTTTAGGAAGAACTTATTGATTTATGGGTTAAGTTTGTTTGTCGTTTGTTCAACCTTCTATCGTGTCTGTTTGTTTTTGTCATTCGTGAATATGCAAAACTGAGGAGTTAAAAACATTGCCTCGTTTATATCATTTACAAAAAGATTCTTTTTATTGACCGAAGAAATGTTTTGTTTTATAAGCTTTCTAATTTTCAATATCAAACATATTTGGCACAAGTTCATACTTTGTTGCCGTCGCGGAACCGAGCATATCTTTGTGAATTGAATAATTATTAACAGGTTTTCTTTGCAGATTCATCCAACTTATGAACGACTCCGATGACGGCGTGCTCGACCTGAATCACGCAGCGTCGGTGCTGGCAGTTCAAAAACGCCGTATCTACGACATAACGAACGTTCTTGAAGGAATCAAATTAATTGAGAAACGATCAAAAAACAACGTCCAGTGGGTGTGAGTAAATTTTTTTTTGTTTAGTTTTGTTAGTGGTTGATGGAAAATAGATTTCGGCTAATTGCTTTGCAGTTGAGGTTTCTGATGGCGTTTAGTTTTTTCAAGTTCTTGTTATTTATTCGACTTCACTTTCTTAGTTTTTGTATAATAAGATCAATTCAATCATTTATGTGATTTTTTGTTGCATTGTGCAAAAAAGAGTGAAATTTCTTTAAATACTTACCAAAATTAAGCAATATTGCTTTTATCCTCGGTTGACATCATAGTTGATTAAAATTTTAATTAAATGTGAAATACATTAAAAACTCCCCCCGCATATTCAAAATAAAATTGTTTAAAAAATGGCTTCAAACTTTTCGTGTCTTTTACCGGATTGCTCCCTTCAGCAACTTCACCGATGCCAGCATTATTATTGCCAGTAGGTGTCGCCCGACGCCAGCCCACAGTTCACGACCTCGCATCTTGGTCGATGGGTCGGTTTCGAAAAATACTCATCAATCTAAAAAAACAATGTCAAAAGTTTTTTTGTTAAACCCGTGACATTAACCTTGCCAACATGTCAGCTCGTCACAGCCCTCGCTAAGCTAATCAAATTTCCATTTTCCAGCAAATCGTCGGATTCAAACATCCCGGATGAAACGGGTCGGCAAGTCCAACTGCACAAGGACGAGCTGCAGAACTTAGCTGAGAAAGAACAGCAGCTTGATGACCTCATTCAGCAACGTCAGGTTGAACTGGAGCGGCTGTCCGAGTCGAATTCAAAATATCCTTCTAAATCGAACTGTTGCTGCGTTAAAAAAAAGATTTTTTTAAATCTTGTTTTTAGAGGCGCTCAAAACTTTTTTTGTGTCGTTTAGAAATTCTAAATTTGTTCACATTCTCAACAAACTCTTTTATCACATTCCTAATATATTACTATTTTATTGAATATTTAAGCGTTGCGATAACATTTATTGTCCTTAACCTGTTGATCACCCATTCATTCGTGACGTACCAAGACATCCGGGGCATTCAAAGCTTTCAGGAACAAATCGTGATTTGTATTAAAGCCCCCCAGGACACGAAACTAGAAGTTCCCGACCCAGATGAGGTAATTTGTGCTCTAATTTTTTTGGCGTAGTTTGTGATGATACTTAAACTAAAGTTTGTTTTCGAATCGGCAGCGTGGTCGAGTGGTTAGAGCGCCTTGATTGGGATCGACATGGTCTCGGTTCAAAACCTACTCGAGCCATTCTGTTGTGCCTTTAGGAAAGACATTTTACGGCACTTTCCTCTGCTTGGCGGTCTTGGCAAGCAATTTTAAATTTGAGTCATATCTCTAAAAATAAAAAATTTCAATCGGACAGCAATATCTTGGCATCTCCGGAAGCAGGTCGGGGAGCACGTGTTTGCTTGCTTGCCGATATGTATAACGCCTTCGCCGCTTTCCTGCTAGTCAGGAGGATAAATATAGAGATGGAAAAAATGCGTCAATTAAATTTACCTTTATGCAAATTTCTCCCTTAACCATTTTTCCTCCTTTCAGATTACGAATTACGTGGCTCACTTTGAGAAACACTGAGCTAAAACAATAATCTGGAAATTATATTTATCTCCATCCCAAGCTATTTTTGTGACCGGCTTTTTGAAGACGCCAAGATATTGCTGTCCGGTTGAAATTTATGTTTTGATTTAGTTTTTATTTAAGAGATATGACTGAAATTTAGAACTGCTTGCCAAGACCACCAAGCCGGGGAAGTGCCGTAAAGTGTTTTTCCAAGGACAGAATGACGCGAATAGGTTTTGAACCCTGACCGTATCGATTACGTTCGCCATCGAAACAGCTCTCTTAAGCACTAGACCACGCTATCAACAAATTACTTTTAAGGTATTGTAATAAGAAACTTCTTTCATTCACCTTTTCAACTTTATGACAACTGGCATCACCTTTTCAAATTAATCAAGTTTCCCGATCAACGCACCGCTTCTACGATTCACTTCAGGCGTTCGCTATGCAAAAACAACCACAACCAGCTAAGCGAAAGTTGAAAACTGAAAAAGTATTTCAAATTATATCCGTTTTACTTTGTTAATGTTCAAAGTTTCCAAAATTTGGGTATTTTCAAAATAATGTAGCCATTGCCGTTTGCTGATGAATCAGGGCACTTAGTGAATGCTACTCTCAAACTTCCAACAGTCACTATAAACATCATCAGTTGGGCAAAATCCACTGAAGCTTGCGTGGTCGAATTAGGGGCATTCGAACTTTTGAGTGAAAAAATGGATGTACGATTCGAAAGTAAATATTGTTTATGAAATCACAATGCACAAGCTAACCTTAATTAATTCGAAGGAGGTATTGTTACAATCGGTATATTATGCTTTTTTCGTTTCAACTGTTCGCCATTCGTCTCTTGTGTGCCGAAATTTCTTCAAACTTGCAATACATAAGAAACAAAAATTTTTAAATTGCGTTTCAGAAAATACAAATGCTCTTAAAAAGCACCAAAGGTGAAATTGATGTTTTTCTTTGTCCTGATCCGGTTGACCTCGGATCGCCATCAAAAACTTCTTTATCTGATGATAATTCCAGTTCACCGCCGAGCGGTAAGCAGACCGTCGGTCAGATCTCAAAGAAACTTGTTTGTCTAATGCCTAAACTTGGACGTGTTCTCTGAATTGCAGATTTTTCCGAACGATTATCACCAAGCACGCAAAACCACTACGCTGTGGTGCTGGAGAAAGACGATGACCTGTCGCCTTCCATCGGGAGTTCCGCCAACACGAACCGAACCACCGGCGACGAAGTTGATTCCGCTTTCATCGAAGAAGACTCCGGCTCTTTTATCGCGCTCTCTCCCGTCGCCCACCCTGACGATTATCTTTTCTCGCTCGACGATAGCGAAGGGATCTCGGAACTCTTCGATATGAATGCGACGGCGCTGCCGAACGCCGACTCGATGCTTCCCCACAAATCGTAATCCGGTTTAATCCGCCGTCGGCGCTTGTTATAGTCTATCGGGTCAGCAATGATTTCGTCCGCTGATCATGCTGCTTCATCTAATTCTCTTGCGCTGGGGTGTACTACTTGACCTTGCAGTATTCTCTTTGATAAATTCTGAAAGACAACTGCCAACTTAACATCAAAGCTGCCTTTTGTTTTTTTTCTTTTATACCTTTAAAGCGAAGTCGATTTTTTCTGGTGCTCAATCATAATGATGCAAGGAGTTCGTTCGATAACCACGTGTTGCACAATCTGTTATCGATGTTGCCAAGCTTTTTTACGTAAATGCAAAAAGTTTACGATTTTCTTGCGGGACACGATTTTTCAACTGATTGATTTTGTACCAAAATATTCATAAATAAATTAGTTTCTTGTTTTTTCAAAGCGAGTCTCATTTATCTCTTGTACTCCAGTTTTATTTGAGTAAGTCGTTAGTCATATTGTTATTGTAAATATTAACTTTTTAAGTGGCAACTAACTGCTTTTGGGAATACTAGCTTCCCTGCATTAACGCAGTGGGTCTTTTGTAGGATAATGAGTGCTTCAAACTGTAGAGGAAGGTAATGAAGAACGTTCATCTTGCTTGCAGTGAGGCCTTTGATGTTTTGTTGGAGAATAGTGGGCCCTCGGAACTTGTCCTTGTGCCCTAAAAAGGGCAGTTTTTTCCAGGCATTATCCCGTCTTGAAAAAAACATTTACCGATTTGCAGACCCTCGCTGAACATCAGAATGAGTTTTCCTATGGGCAGTTTTGTTTTTGGTGTGTCATGCATAGTAGTAAGTGTAGACGTATTCACGGCCCAAGCTGTGAGGAAGCAACTGACAAGCCACCTCATCGTGGTGGTGCAGTCCCCTTCCTCGGTTTTGGATGACGAAACTCGATGCTGGCTTAACACCACTGCCAACATCTGATTCAGGCAGTGCAGCAGTCTGGGGTAATAAAAGGATAAACCCTCGGCCCCAGTCCTGCTTGTGTTTGACCTGGAGTGGATGCCCTTCAAACGACGACGACGAGTCCCCTTTCCTGCACTGGGGATGGTCGAAATGGCTTGTTGATTCCCCATTCCTTATGGACAATTTCTCTCGTTTTTATTACTGCGCGGCCACAGATGGGCGGCGTTCTTAATCCCAAATGACTACCCCCATCCTTCATTTACCTTCCTAAAAACTTTCCTTGGTCACGTTTCCAACTCCAAACTTCTTTATTTATCTCACCTATCGCTGCTTCTCATCCTTATGCTTCTCATCAGCGGTGACATTCACCCAACCCCCGGCTCTATGGACTGCTCTGTATGCTCCCGTGGAGTCACTTGGGGAAACAGATCAGTGTGCGTCAACCGTTCTATCTAGGTGCACCTTGCTCGGGTCTCTTGATTTTCAAAAAATTTCCCCGGGACTTTCTTGGACCTGTCCAATGCTACCCATCTTTCTCTCAAACTGTCTCCCTATCTCCATCTTCAAATACCCGCAAGATTCAAAAATCCTCATCTTCAAAAATGAATCCCCCAAAACATTTTTCTACCATTAATAACTTTCCCGATTTTCCTAACCACCTCCAACTAACTTTTTCTTATTCAGCCTCAGCGTTATCTCTACCTCCTCCACAACCCCAATCCTCCACTTTTCTCACACTATCTTCTTTCAATCCTTCTCCCTCCCAAAACAGCAATCGAGTGCCAATGGAATTTGTCCCCGTCGTACTGAACTCATACAATTTCTTTCACTAAATCTGTACGATTTCAATTTTGTACAGAGTCGCACCTCTCTTCTTCGCACCTTCTTCACTCACATTCTCTCCACTTCACATCCCCGGTTATAAAACTCTTAAAAAAGACCGCTCTATGACGAGGAAAGAGACTACCGACGCTTCGGGAAACCTAGAAGGTGGTGTCCTTATACTTGTCAAAAACGGTCTAATCTACTTCCCCCTCTCTACCCAACACCTTTCCTCCCTTGATCCCAGCTCCGATTATTTAGCTATCACAGTTAAAACAAAAGGGGACTCACCTATACATCTTTTCAATTTCTATGTCCCTCCTATCCGCTCTTCTTGTGACTCCCGTTCTAAATCCTTCTCACCCTTCCTCTTACCATCATCCCCTACTACTTACATTTTCGGCAGTTTTAATTGCCATAACTCATCCTGGGAATCGCAGCTTGATGGAAGAATTAGGCAAAGATTTGTTTGACTGGTTCCTCTTTGATCTCTTACTTTTCAACAACCCTGACCATCACGCCTTTCTACAACGCCCCACTGGAAACCGCTCTTCCCCTGACCTCTCTTTAGTTCCTGCCCCCATGGCCTCCAAATGTACATGGCAGAATCTTTCAGACCTGGGCTCAGATCATCTTCCTATCTCAATTACTATTTTCATTTCCCCTTTAATTAACTCTATCTCCCGCACTCCTTTAATTATAACAAAGCCCGCTGGTACAAATACCTTTCTTACATCTATTCCCACTGCCCACCTCCCTCTAGCTTTACAATACTTTCTCTTTCAAAAGCCATCTATACCTTCACCAAACTCTTCAAGGATCCTGCCGCTTCTGCCATTCCCTTCGGCAACATCAATTGCCCTGCCAAAGCCTGGTGGCTTCCTGAAATTGCAGACGCCGTTGCGAAACGCCGAAAAGCATTCGCAACGGCACACTGTTCTGGAGAAGACCGCCAGAACTATATTACTACATCAAGGTATACTTTAACAGTGGTTTCTAAAGCTGAGTCTTGGCAGAAAACTTGCTCTAGCCTTTCTCCTAAAACCAATCCCAGTGAAGTCTTTTCTTTACTCCGCTCCACCTCTGGCTTCCTTTCCTCATCTTCATCCAATTCCCCAACTTCCCAAGTTGTCATACCCCTGTAGACTGTGCAAACCATCTTTCAGCACATCTACAGTCTCACTTCTCTACCCAAACCCCAAAACCATTTCGAAGTACCGAAAAAAACACGAATAAAATTAGATTTGCCTATACCCTACACTCCACTTTCTGCTCACCTTTTTCTTCTCTAGAACTTTCCTCAGCTATCTCTCAACTTGCAAACTCAACCTAATCGGACCCTAATCAAATCACGTATCCACTTCTAACCCACCTTCCTCAATTCGCGCTATAAAAGATTATAAAAGAACGGTTCTTGGACGACACACTTATTTTCTGGAATACCACGGCATCCTTTCACCCGTGCAATTAGCTGGTTTTAGAACAGATCAACTGTGAATCAATTTCTCCTCCTCTCACAGTCAATCCCCAATTCTTTTTACCAGTCTAAACCAGACGCGCGTACTGTCCTCGCCACTGTGGATTTTGCGAAAGCTTTTGACTCAGTCTGGCATTCTGCCCTCCTCTTTAAACTCCTCTCTTTGGGTCTTCCACTCTGCTTTGTCGAATGGATACGATCTTATCTCTGAGATCGCCGTTCGAAAGTCCGTATCTGTAATTCCTATAGTCGTCCTTTCCGTCTTCGAAGAGGTGTTCCCCAAAGGTTTAGTTCTTGGACCAGTACTTTTCCCTCTATTTATTAATGATCTTCCTGCCTTTCTTCCTACATCTGTTAAGGTCTCTCTCTACGCAGAAGACCTTGCCATTTGGGCCTCTTCCCCAGTGTTGAATGTGCAACTTCCACTGTCCAAGCTGCCCTCAACAGACTGGTGGAATGAGTCTTCAAATGGCGTCTACAAGTTTGAATCACCCTTCTTCAGCCTAAACCCCTACCAGTCTCGTCTTAAACCCTCTCTTTCTATTCTTAACACCCCACTTAGTTTTAACCCAAACCCGACCTTTCTCCGTGTAACCTTTGACTGCACCCTTTCTTTTAAACATCATATCTTATTCTTACGGAAAAAGTTTCATAGCCGATTTCGTGCCTTCCGATCTATCGCCTCTGCCTCCTAAAACCCCTCAAAGGAATCTTTATGTACCCTAGATAAAGCCTTTATTTGCCCCGTCCTTACCTAATACCTATGCTTTTCCAGGCTGGTTTCCTTTCCCACCTCTCTTTCACCCACATCATCTCTGTGGAGAGGATGCATAGATCCTCCTGTAGAGTAATCACAGGCTGTCTATCGTCTGCTTCTATCCCCCTGCTTCACCTAGAAGCGCTTTTTTTATCCACTTCGCATCACCCTCACCCACCAATCTCTCTCTTTGAACAAGCCCTCAGACTAACTTCATTCTTTCCTCCAGCTTCTCTCGTAAGTTCTAACCCACGCACCTTTCTTAAGAAAGGATCATGAAGATCCTTCTCCCGCTCACATAACCTTACCCCTAACCTACAACTATCTTGCGAACCCCTAATCTTTTTTCCTCCTAAAACTCCCTGGTCTACCCCTTCTTCTTACTGTATCTCTCACCAACTCTCTTCTCCATGCTCTCGTAATGACCCTGTCTCCCTTCGCAACGCCAATGCTACTTCCCACCTATTCTCCCTACCCCAAAGCGACATCATTGCCTGGACTGATGGCTCGGTTCCAGGGGGGCTGGGGGAGGGTGGTGCAGGGATCCACATTATGCGACTCTTCATGCTCTTTAGTGGTGTATCTCTCACTCCATGTCGTGTGCGTTCGAATCTGTCACCTTGTTCTCTAACTCTCTATCTGTCTTATCAACCCTCTCTGCTCCTTTAGCTTACTTAACATCCAAGTTCCTCTTTGACACCCAATCTCTCCTTAATACTTTATCCGACTCTAAGGTAGTCCATTTTCAATGGATACCTTGTCATTCTTTCCTCCCAGGCAATGACTTAGCTGAGTCTTTCGCTAAAGTTGGAGCCTCTCTTGACCGCTCCGCGATATCATTGTCTCTCTCACCACTTATTTTTCCTCCCAACCACTATCCCTTTACACCAGTTGCTGACGCAGAACCTTTTTCCTTCCGTACTAGACTACCCTGTACTTGACTCTATGCGTCCAGTCATCTTCGGCAGCTATTCCCTCTATTCTGGACCTCTGGTCCCGTCCCTGAAAAGTTGCCCGATTATTGGGACTCCGCGGAGTTGATCGGCGCCCCCATCCCCAGAAATGGATTGGATAAACCCACCACCACCATAAAAAGCAACCGAATTGCGAGTGCAGCGCCCCTGAAAAAACCCCAGACCAGGTCCCAACAGTGTGTCCCATACATCGGACACCACCTGGAGCACAAAATCTGACAGTTTTTATGACGAAACCCGAAGTCGCTCAACGACATCACTGCCAGCAACTGATCCAGGCAGCACAGCAGCCCGAGATAGTAAAAAAATGAACCCTTGGCCCCAGTCCTGTTTGTGTCTGACCTGGAGTGGATGCCCTTCCCAACGATAACAAACTGCATTTTCACGAAGACAGTTGCTAGTCAGTACAGTGATCTTTCCTGGTAAAGTTGTCGCCAGGTCTCTTAAAATGCTTTTTGGAAAAGCGGAGTTTCGCGTTAGAATTAAAAATATTTGCAAGCGGATGTCATTTAAAATTTTTTTCATCCAGCTCAGTTTTGAAGAAATTAATTACATCTTTTTTAATTTTTTTTATCTCTATATTTATCCTCCTGACCTCCTGACTCGTAGGAAAGCGACGGAGGCGCTATACATAAGGCAAGCAATTACCCCGACATGTTTCCGGAGATGCCAAGATATTGCTGTCCGGTTGAAATTTTTTCTTATTTTTTAAAAATTTTATAGAGATATGACTGAAATTTAGAACTGCATGCTAAGACTACCAAGCAGAGGAAAGTGCCATAATGTCCTTTTCAAAAACAAAACATAATGGCGCAAGTAGGTTTTGAACCGAGACATGTCGATCCCAATTACGGCGCTCTAACCACTCGAACAAACTTCCGACGAACGCACTGGAACACTTAATAAAAAACATACGCTGCTCGTGTGCGCCAGGCAAAAAGCAGACACTACATCACAATATTCGAGTTTCGCCTGGCTATTGGAAGTAATTATTAAAATAGAAATTATAAACTTCAAATTCAATTAGAAGCATAGGCGTACCACCTAAAAGAAAATTTGGGGTGGTGCGATGGAGTTTTTCCCAAATTTTGTGACGTTTTCCCGAACCATGATTTTTTAGTACTTTATGGATATGAGAAAAAAAAAGTCGAAAATTTTAAAAAGACCAAAAAAAGAAAAGTCTTTACATTGGATCCATGTCCGATTTTTGATTTTCGTTGCAAAATCATAGTAATCTCTTAAAAAAATCTTCACTTAAGAATTTGTTTCTGATTTCTCAATTTGCGTCCCAAAAACATAGTGGTCTCTTAAAAAAAAGGTCTTCACAAATCTTGCCTACAAGATCCTTGCTGGTGCCTAAATTTATATTTTCCAAAAATTTTTTTCATTTCCCGAAAAAATTTTGAGACTTGGGGGCATGAATATATGAATAGAAGTACCAATCTCATGAACAATAATCGCTGTTGAATTGATGGATTTATCGGCATATTGTCAAGTTATGTTGTTCTCAGGGCCCGCGTCACCGTCCCTAAACGTTGCCCAGGGGACCTTGAAAGAAACTCTCTTTTTGAGTTGAAAAGCTACTTGGGGCAAACGCAAACTTTACCATAAAACTAAATGAAGACCAAAAAAGACTCAACACAGTCTGAACGTGGTTTTACAATGAGTGAATTTTTTTTGCAGCCCTTGTTTATTTTTTATGACGTCAACCTTACGCCGGCCCCGGTCGTTCCCCATCGCGGTCAAAAAATTTCCCGTTATTTGATTTTCTTCCCTTTTTAATATTAAAACAACTGACTCAAAATTATTTTAAAGAAGCAAACGGTGTAAATTATTGTATTTAAAAATAAAAAGATTAGTGCACTGTTAGCGAAAATTCTTAACACTGTCTACTGGACCTATATGGCAGACGTCCGCGAAATCTGACGTCATTTCAGTGGCAAGTTTATTGTGATAATATACAGTATACAGGAAAGCAAAGAAAAACAAAATTTAAATTAAAACAAAATTGTAATAACGTTTGCAGGTATGCTACATGTTAAGTAAGCTTAAGACATATTCGAAAACGTGTAATGCACATCATAATCATCGTCACTTTTACCGTCATCAAATGAATAAATGAATTCAGCCAAACGGGTTTAATGAATCATCATAGTCATTCGTGGGTTCGGAAACCTAAACAAACCATATAGTTCGAATACCTATCGACGAGTACCAATATAATCATAATCTATATACAGTGATGGCCTTACAAAAAGGGGGGCCTGGTGCAAGAAACGTAAAGGGGGCCACTAATTAATGTATTAAAAAAAGGTAGTTGAAGCCATTTTTAGTATATGAAAGTAAAGTGATCTCTAAAAAAAAAAGGTCTTCAATTTAGGGAGGGCCACTATTGAGTGATCTAAGGCATGGCGAGACAAGTGATCACTAAAAAAAAGGTCTGTGCTTCCACATTTCCACAAGCACAAGTGCCAACAACCTAACCTAACGCAACAGAAGCCGTTTTTGTTTTTTTTTTCAAAATTTTTTTCTTTTCTTTTTGACATGCCATCCACGTCCTGGGGCTACTATGAAGAAATAGAGCAATTTTTTGTGTAGGGGGGCCACTTTTTGATGTGTTTTAGGGGGGCCTGGTGCGGCCGCTCCGTTCGCACCCTATTAAAGCCATCACTGTCTATATACTGTATAACAGCAAGAACCAATATTGTTGTTTAACGGTCGACAGCCGAGACCGATTTTTTTAAAATATAGTTAACAGTACCAACTTATCATCATATATTCATAAAAGGTTTTTTAGAATTAAGTGTACCAGAAAAGATAGCAAAAAAAACTCAACGCTTAGTGCTCCTTTCATACCATCCCAGGCAAATGTTCTTAAAAGAACATTTTTCAATTCGAATTAAAACTCAACCGAGGGATTTTACTTCGGGTAAATCGATAAAAACACTGCTATAAAGTACATATTAGTGCCATTCTGGAGCCGGGGATGTAATACAACCGGAGCGACAAAAATTTAAAGTTTTTGAACAAGAAATAAAAAGTCTTACATTTACTTTAATAAGCAAAATCAGCTTATTTTGTTTAAATCTTTTGTTTAAGAAAATTAGCTGCACTAGTAAATTCTACACAAAGATTAAAGCCAGCAAAAGTGTTAGGCTTATAGCTTATCAATAGTCTTAAGTCCGCAAAATTCAAACTTAAAATAGCCATCTACATAATTTTATTGTAACCTACTGGAGGAAGCTACAAATACTCAGACTGGAAAATTTTCCAAACCGCCATTCTGGAATACATCGAAATCAGGTATATTTATAGTTTTAGATAGAAACAGACAATTTACAGTAAAGATATTGCATATATTTATGGTATTTCGTTCAGATAACCTATTCAAATAGAAATGATTAATTTTTAAAGTTTATTATGGCAAATGTAGCCGTCATCAGGGGACCTTTAAAAAAAAGTGTTGGGAAAACCTTTTTTGCCTTCTTTTATTTCTAGCCTTGGTCATATTTAGGTGATTTGGTTGCCTTACATACACGTTTTAAAAAATTTTTTGGGTGGTTAAAATAAAATAAAAAAATTGATATTCTTTACTTCACATAATTCGTGCAAAACGACTGGCACTATTATGCAGGCAAACGAACTAACGTAAACCAAAGCATTATCGATTTCGGAGCATAAAATTTGGAACGCTTAACTAATTTCAGAATAAAAAGTAAAACCAACATATTTCGAAAAATAGTTTATTGAGAACGTTTCGGAATTGTAACTCATTTCATCTTTCCAGTTTAACGCAGTTGATGATGGAATGAGTTACAATCCGAAACGTCCTCAATAAACAGCGTTTCCAAATATGTTGGTTTTACTTTTTATTCTACAACCAACGATTTCGTTTCTGATTTCAGGAGTGGAATTCAAATCGAGCATGTTTTTCCAACACTAATTTAACTTTTGAAAGTTTAGTTAGGATCCGATCAGAACCACAAAGTCTGGCCGTCACAGGGTCTTCACTATGCAGGGGCGCCGGAAGATTTTTGGTGGAAGGAAACAAAATTCAAAACAAAGGCACCTTTTTTGTTGGATAGAAAAGTTGTAGTTAAGGTTCATAGCCGCAGCACCGAAAAAAATTTTTGGAGAGAAATACAATCTTGTCGAAATTTTATTGACAATAACCAGGATCCTGATTTTGTTGTATTTTACAGAATTTCTTTCTTTACACTTTGGTTCCGTGACCAGTTTTTGCGAAAAAATCTAATGGTGACCAAAAAAAGTCATCACTTCCATTCGATGTTCAAAATCTGTTTTTGTCCCAGATAGTAGGTAAAGACTCAATAAAAAAAAGGTTTTCACTTCGAATTTGTTTTCAATCCCACCGTTTTTATCTCAATTAACTAGTGGAGGCTAAAAAAGTAAAAAAATGGTCCAATCGATCTGATATTTCGGTCGAATTTGTATGATTATAGAGACAAATCTAATCCTATGCTTCTATAATGCAAATTTCAAAAGGAGCTATCTGCCTTCTTCGTCCTCCGCTTGCGGGGCTCCTGCCACTATCTAAAATCAGCAGCAGAATCATAAAAGATCAACAGCTGGAGCATCAACTCACCTCCTCCTCATCAGCGAACGGGTTGAGTGAATCGTCGTAACACGATGGTTCAGGAGAGTCAGCTTTCTGCAAAACAATTGCAAGATGTCTCTCGAATAGATTTTTTTTCGTTTTCATACAAGGCTTTTTTATTACTACGCATATCGTTCGCTGCTTTTATTTGGGTCTAGAAACAATCGCCGAAAACCTTTTTTTGCCGTAGGAAAATTAGCATCAGAAATTTTCGCCATAAGAAACTCTGTCTAACTCTAACTCCGACCCTAAGCCAGATATGCTTGATAACAAGATAGTTCGCATCTAAGAATGTGGCGAAATTGTCTTACGGCAAAAATCCTATGCGGCAAAGTTTCCTACGGCGAAAATTTCTAAGGCGAGTTTTCCATACAGCAAATGTTTCGAATACGTTTTATTTTGAGCAAATAAAGTTTGAAGAATTGAAAAGCATTCTTTGGTCCAAAAATTTAAGTATTACAACAACTAGATTGAAACAAAGGTTGTTTGTTAGAAATTGGCGCAAACCCTAATGACAACAATTATGATTTGAATTATAAAGGGATGGGATTTAGATTCAGACTATCGGCTCGCGGGTGATATATGTTCATTGTTCATTGATATAAGTTATTTCAATCATAAAACGAATTAAATTGTCGGTCAACGATACGTAAAATCACCAACACAACTATTACCAAAATCAAGTAACTTATAAAATATAAAGACAGCAACAGAAAAACATGCAGAGCCTTTACAAACTGGGAGCTATACTTTTTACTTTTATTTGTTCACGATCGTGATGGTATTTACGCCCCACAAATTTTTAAAACATGACGTCGTCAAACTTGTGTAAAAAAAATCAAGATTACAAAAACACTCAAATGTCGCCAAAAACGCCATATCTGAAAATCTTGCCGTGAGCGATTTATTTTCAAAGTTATTCCAACAGGTTACATTAAGTGATTGAAACGAGCAGATTATAATAAAACGGTCGCAAGTATTTATCTAAACCATAATAAACCAAATCTAAATACAAAAACAGTTATAAACAAAACCTACAACGGTAATTTATACTTCTATTAATAAAACTGGCTTAGTTCAGCGCCAGGTTGGTTTCATCATAAAAGCAGTGGTCAATTCATCATAAAACAAACTTCCTATAATCAAACCCAGACACAGTTTAAGCTGCACAATGATGTACGACAATTCGGTCGCATAATGGCCGTGAAAACCGGAACTATAGTGACACATTAAAAAGTACAAAGCGCGTTTAAGACAACGAGCAGACCCGTTTAATACAAGCAGGCTTCAAATCCACAGAGTGAAGCGCTTACTTCACTTGTGACATCATAAAAATTGAAGCAATAGTTATGTTAGTCATTATTAGTCATGTTGTGCCATACAAAATTGACATAATACAATTGTAATGGCATAAAACAAGTTTTTAAACTCAGTGCATTCCATGGCATGGATTAATTCCTAGCTATCGAATTTATATAGTAAAGCTGACTAACAGACAACCCTTGACCGAATACGTTTTTCAACAGCAACGTATAAAATATACGCTTCGAGTGAAATTCATTTTTCATTTCATCTCCATCTTTATCCTCCTGACGCGCAGGAAGGCGTTGGAGGCGCTATACATAGGCAAGCAATTACTCCGACCTGCTTCCGGTAATCCCAGGATATTGCTGTACGATTGGAATTTTTTATCTTGATTTTTTAGCTTTATAAAAATATGATTGAAATTTAGAACCGCTTGTTAAGACCGCCATGCAGGGGAATGTGCCGTAAAGTGTCTTTCTCAAAAACACAATAGAATGTTTGTCAGGTTTGAACCGAGACCGTGTCGATCACAATCACGGCGCTCTTAACCACTCGACCCACGCTGCCGACATTCAAATAGCAACCCGGGAATTAAATTTACTCTATTCTTTATTAAGGCTGAATGCACAGGTCTTTTTGAATCGGATCAGATAAGTGTTTCATGAGGAAGCAGTATCATCGCAACTCCCTTTAGATCAAGGGTTCTCAGTTTTTTAACACCGTGGCCCAAAAAGTTTAAAACGCAATTGTCGCGGCTCGCAGCCCATGTCTCGTCTTCAGCATGGCGCGGGAAAGCCATTTTGTCAAGGGGGGCAAAAAAAGGTCATCACTTCCAATCTGTGTTCAAAATCTTCCTTCTCATCCCAAATTTCAGGTCAAGACCAAAAAACGGTCTTCACTTACATTCCATAGTTTTTTTACAACAAAAACAGCCTTCGAATATTTTAAAACTTTTTTACACCATCTCTGGGTGGCCCAGTAGTTGAGAACCTCAGCTTTAGATAAACTAGTTCGCACATAATTAGCCAAATAAAAGAAGTTGCAAACTTGAATACTTACGGACTCGGAAGATTTCTTTACTGATGGGGGCTTGGGCCGAGGAGGAGGATTTTTCGCAGTATCACTGGGTGATGCAACCACAGTTCTTGTCTCAGGTGTAGGTTTACTTGCACCCGGGGGTGGTCCAGGGGGTTTCGGCGCGGCATGTTTTTTTCGGGATTTTGGTAGGGTTTTCGATGATGTCGCTTTCGAAGTTTCGTCGGAGGAAAGCGACAATTCGGGTTTACTACCGCTTAAGTTGAGCTTGCGCTTAGGATCCTCGCTGATGGTTGGGATGTTTTGTGCTCCACCACTCAAGCTTCGAGTGTGTTGTGATGCCGACAATTTTCTAGGTTTCGTTTTCGGTTTTGTAATATTTTCTACGTTCGACGTATTCGTAGATGGTTTGACCTCGTCTGGATGCTTCGGTTCTGACTTGGTTCGCAAAACTTTTTCATCATCTGCTTTCGCTTTCGTCAAAAGGACATGTGGAACGTCTGCAGTGCGAGACGGAAGATTGTCTTTTTTTTCAGTAGAATGAGCTGCTTCAACTGCACTAATTGTTAAATCCGGTTTTCCTTGTTTACTATCACCAGACGCCGGTTTACTTCCTTGGGTCGCGTCATTGTCATCGCTCGGCCTCGCTTCCGGATTTTTAACTTTTCTTATTTGTTGCAAGCATTTTATCATCGCTATGTAAACGGACTTTAAGTCGGGCCATCGTTTCTCTATCTCAGACAAACAAGGAAACTCTTCACGATTGGTGACGTCACAATTGCTGGTATTGTCTTGAGAGAAGCTGGAAGCGTTCAACTTGATTAATTTGTGAAGCAACTCGAAGGTATCTTCCACAGTGAGTAAATGTGCATCTTGTTCATTCTTGCTTAATTTTCCGTCACTGGTTAGTTGTGGGATTGTATTTTCACTGCCGTCGAACTTCAATATCCAGTCCAGTCTGGAAACAGCAAGGTCAATACAGATTTGTTCAACCTGAAAATAAAACACATTTTTCGAATCAAAGAATTTATTCATTTAAGGAGAGATAATGCGAACGATTTTAATCATAAGAAATAACCATGGAAAAATAAAGTATTAAAGCATATATGATATAAGTTTTAAATTACAATTAAATACTTAAAAGTGAGCAAGAAATCTTTTCCAACTTTGACCAAATCAAGAGTGACTTCTTGCTTACCTTTAAATATTACTTAATTTCTTGTATGCTACAAAAATAAGAGAAACTAATTGTTAACTTTGCTAAATGTCTAAGTTAAACTCAAGGCAAAGAAATGCATTATACGTAAACCAGCTTGTAAAGATCAATTTTTTTTCTGTTCTTTTTTCCACGAAATTTCAAACAATTTGATGAAGAAACTAAGTACGAGCTCAAGACATTCCAGAAGAAAATCAAGTTAATAAACCAATGACGAAATTTGCCGATCACGACGAAAATTCAATAAATTTTTTATATAATGCACACCATTTTTTTAATGTTTTTGTAGTTTAATTTTGGTTATTGTTTTTTTGCCGGCCATATACATTTGAAATGGTCCTTTTGACCCACGGCAGGATTTCTTTTGGTGGGTTTCTTTGCCTGCCTGACCTCTTTTGGGTCCTGACCCTTTTGGTCAGAGAGTTTGTTGTTTCTCCCACCCATGATTATGCAACATTCTCTTTATATGGCTCGGATGTGTATATTTTATTGTGATAAAGTATCTTTACTACCTTTTGCGTTTTGATACATACTTTTATTTTTTATTATTTTTTTTAAAAAACAAATTTAAGTTAATTGTTTACTCTTTTTCTCTCTTTTTCTTTTTAAAAAAAATAATTAACGTACAGTAACTACTTCGTTTTAAAGGTACGGCGACCACGCACAATTGACGTTGTGCGTATAATAACGTATATCGTTTAGCCGCTGTTTCCTATTTCGCAATCACTTTTTCAATAAAAACTTTAAAACGTAATACCTTGATTGCAAATAAAATTGAATTGAATTGAATTGAAATTTATTTAAAAAAAAATATATGACTACTTTTATCAAAAGTTACACCAGTGTACAGAGAGAAGGAAACAAGAAGCACTGGAGATTAAATGTAAACACTCTAGCTTGCAGCAGAAGCGCACCAGTTCGATGCTTATCCCAAGCTTATTCCATGGTTTCCGAGTGTTTTCCAATGTGGTTTTGAGAAAAGCGCTTAAAAAAATTTTAAAATGGGATCACGCTTATTATATTTTAACTGATCATGGTGTTGCGCCCGTGCTTTCTATCGTTTTATACTTGCATTTTTTAATTCCATTGTGCATGTTTTAACGTCTGACGTTGTACTGCTTCTTCCTTTTCTTGATCTTTTCTAATATTTATGATTTTTTGTGTGAACTATTTAACTGCGATCGAGAATAAAAAATGAAATGAAATAAACCTACAAAGGTAACTCTGCTCAAAACAGAAAGTAGTAATTTAATTTTAACCGATACGGCCATACGAAAAAGAAAAATCTTCTTTATGAAAAATAGGTAAGTGTTTTTAAAGGCTATTTAGGTGCACCCTGAAGAAAAGCGGAATTGTAGCGTAAATGTGATAAATCTTTTCTTCAAAAACATATTTGTCATATTTAGATCTTCATTTTTTTTGTTTCTTTTGACTGATTCAGTAAATGACTTTTTAGGTGCTCCACCGCTACTCAGATAGTTGGTTCTTGGTACGATCAGCCTTGGTTCAATTCCGATCGTTTTATAAAAGACACGTCTGCTTTGCAATGCTCTGCAGCTCCTCGTTATGGTATAATAATGCCGGATAATTTTGGTATTAGTTAGTCTATGTTTACGGCTACTTCGGCATCTGCGCCAGTCGCAATAAGTGATGGGCAGACTTTGTTTGAAAAATAATTTTTTTACAAAGATCTAATTATTATTGCTATCAAAAAAAGTATTCATAAAAAAAATGCAAAATCGGTGTCAACATCTGTTACTGTTTTGTTTCTACTTCGGTTTCGTCATCAACTCGCTGTTCAATTTACCAAGAATGAAAACAAAAAACGGATCATGTAAAAAATACACCCCTGGAGGTACTTTTTTACATGTGGAATTTTGGGGGTGTATTTTTAACATGTGGAATTTATATTAATTATATAAAATAAATTAAAAAAATATCATATGTTTTTAATATTTTTTTCTAATAATACATATATAAAATAAGTTTTAGAAAAAAAAATATAAATTTAAAAAATTTTTTTTTATAAAAATAAGAGTTGCAAAAACATGGGGTCTCTTTAAGAAGCCACCGCATGCGATTTTTGTTTTTAAAACCAACCCCGATGCCCCTGTGGTTATTATCGCTTCTTGAGAGATCCATTTTCTCTGGTTTCTTTTCTATTCCATGCTGATGCTGAAAGGGGAATTCCGGGTAAGTTTCACCGAAAGAAAATCGCTTACGGTGACTTCTCGAGTTTTCATCATATTTTTTAAAATTTCTAAATTATTTTTTTATTTTTTAAGATGTATTTTTATATGTTTATTTTTAGGGGTATATTTTTTACATGTGTGATTTTAGGGGTGTAATTTTTACATGATCCCAAAAAACTCACTGGCACTAAAACCAAATCAACACAACTGACCTCTTTCATCTGTGTGGCTTGTGCCGCTTGAAATGCAGCGAGCAAATTTCCCTCGGATATTTCCAGAACACCGGAGTAGGCAAATTTTAAAATGCACTGAAGACCCGCTGCCGGACAATCGAAGGTGACTTCCTCGACGTGGCTTAATATCTTCTTTGTTTGCCGATCGATGAAATGAGACCTGAATAATTCATAGTCGAGAAGCCGCGCTTTGTCGTGAAGCGATTGCTTATTGATCAACCTGAAGCCCTGATTTCAGCATCAACAATAAAGCAAACCAGTTTTTGAAAAACATTTTTGACGTAAATTGACGATCAACTTTGAGAATGATTAATTTGAAATTAACTTAGTTTTACGCGTTTTTGTCGTTCTTTTATTATTAAATGAGAACAGCACTGAATTAAAACGATTCAAAGTTTGATGAATTTAAGACAGTGATTCGCAGCGTGGTTCAGGTGCACTTGGAATTATTGGTGGTCCAGAGAGTTCTATTATTAAGGACTAAGATTGAACTTGCCTGTAATTTAACTCATCTATGTGCAATACAGTTTTATTTTAACCCATTAATGCCCAGCGTATGATTTATCATACGCTAAATTAAGTGTTTACACTAAGTAAATGCGTTCCATTTTTCTAAATAAAAATGCGCAGCGTACGGTTAAAATCACCCCCCCTCAAAGCAATTCTCAAAAAAAATTTTGTTTAGAATATGCTTATATGAACATTTTAAGGAAGGAAATTACAAAATTACAAATTTTTGTATTTCGGGCATTAATGGGTTAACTTGTGGATATTAACTTTGAAAATTCTCTTTTTTATATATTTTAATGGGCCAGAGCTAAACCGTGAATCTAAAAAAATGGAAAAAGTGAGTCAGGGCCGAAGAATTGGTTTGGTGTATACTTGTCAAGTCTATGTGAAACAATACTTTTGTGATTATTTCCGGTGGAGTTTTAGCAACTGTTTATACATATTTCGCACAGAAGGTTTTCTTACGGAAGTGAGGAAAGCACCTTTAACCAAATGAAAGTATGAAGAAAATTTATCTCGTTACTCAGTCATGCGAACCAATCCGATTTGTTAAAGTGGCATCAAGCAAAAGTGCAACGTCAACAAATTACAATTGATTCATCCTAAGAATTGGCGCCGAACGTTTGCGCGCCGAATTTTTGTCCATCAAACTATCGTGAACCGCTTTTCGGCGCAGTTGTGTATTGTCAAAAGCAGCAAATCTTAATAAGGTGGCGAAAAACTCACGTTTGCTTTTTTTATCGTTTGGACGGGTATCTACTACGGATTAGACATATACAATGCAGTGGACCTAGTTCTGGCCCGGGAACAAAAATAGAGAGTATGGATGACCTTTGACCTTTCACTATACTTTGTTTTTTATACTTTACTTTTGAGCAGCGCTGATGCCTAATTCGAGTAGGATTAGTTTGTTCAATAGCTTCCGCGCAGCTGATCCAAACAAATAAGCGTCTGGATCCCGATTTTACCTAGCAAGTATAGGAAATGGTCGTGATCGCGATTCCTTGACTGGTTTGCAAAAGAGTGTTGCTCTTGGTCGGACAAGCTCAGGTGCAGGTTGCTTGATAGAAATTGCAAGTGGTCCGTTGGTGTGGCATTTTAAATAAAACCAAAAATGCTTGTTTGTCAGTTTTGACAACTTACCGCATTAAAAACGGTACGATTTTTTTATAACATCAAAAATTCTTATATCGACTAACATCGTTAGTGCTCGAGCATGCAGTCTTTAATTCCATCATTTCAATCAAATTATATTTTATTAAATCAATTCAATCGTTTCATTTTTTATTCAATTACGTTGAACTGTTCAAAAATTTTATTGTATTGATGGAAACACTATATACTATGGCAACACTAAAACTAAAGGTAGAAAGACTAAGCTGATTTAAAGTTATGAAGTTGGCTGGCCACCAGCATGAGCATGGATTGGTTCCATAATTTTATTGCGCAATTTACAGGCAACCAGCAACATCTGGTCCAACGTTTAAATAATTTACAGTTCGCTGCACGAATAATGAAGTGGATTACTTTAGTCTATCTCACTTACTTAGTGCAGGAACATTAAGAGTATTGATTGTATGCTTGCGTAATAGAAGTTATGAGCCGGCTTTGTTTTTTTTATTTCGATTTATATTGGCACTGATGAAACAAATCATGGGACTTAGAGGTATTGCATATGTGGTGGTCATTTCATGCTCTTAGTTGCAAACCAAACAAGGCTTCAAGGACATAAACTAAAATGACTTTAACAACCAACGTAAGTTTATACAGTTCAACGTAAAACTTGTCACAATGGTTAACAGTTAATCATAAATTCGTTTTTATTCTTCAACCAAACTTAATTCTGGAAGATTTATGGCAGTACTGGGACGTACGAGACCAAAAATTCACGATAAATTGTTTTATAAAAATAAGGTTTGATAAAAAAATTAAATTAAAAGAATTGAAAATAATTTTTTAACTATTTTTATTGTCCAAAGACATGTCTACTACTATGTTTCCTAAAACAGAATATCAACGAGGACAAATCGACTTAACAAAAACAACGTAAGAAAAAAATCTCGGGTTTGCGCTGCATTTTTTTTCGATGAAAACACCAAAACATTTTTTGGGGACATTATAAACTCGTGTTTCGGGCATATGAATCTGTCTTGCTCCATTAACCGGATCAAACGACCAGATCGATGCAAACAATGATATATCAAACAATGGTGAGCCTACTCAATTCAAAACGTCGGATGTAGGGCAGATGATTTCCCGGAATTTTAGTAATCCCGTAATTGCAAAATGTACAACGGCGATGGCAAAATGCCAAACAATTTTATCCGAAAAATTTACTGATGACTAAGAAAAAGCTCATCACTTACAATTAGCATCCAATTTCTTCATTTTCGTCCCAAAAAAAAAAAGGTTCCCACTTACAAGCGCAAGCCTTTCTCAAGACGTAGGTTGCGATTAACGTATTGAGCACCTCTGCTTTGAATTATTACTTTCGACTCAAATGCAATAAACCGGGATTCCCCGGAAAGTTTGTCCGGGATTCCGGAAATTTAAAACTTAATAAATCGTCCATCAGGACATAAATCCTAGTCGGAAGAGAATAAAATGCACTTACACAACAAATCGAATTACAGATTAAACTCATAAATCCAAGAGTGTAGAATACCTGAACATTCCGCCACATGCAGCCAAAACCACTTTGTGAGCTGCTAAATCTTGATCAGTTGCTTTCAGTGTGACGTCATAAAACATGTTTTTCTGTCTAAATCCATTCAATCGTTGCAGTAGCTTGTCACCATATTGAGGAACTTCTTGAAACCAAGTGAATGTTAAAGTCACACAGTCGATAGAACTTTTTTCAGGCATATTGTTGTTTTCGCGCTTGGTCAAGATTAATCAAGACGATAAGAAACGTTTTGGGACAAGGTTAAGTTAGAAAAAAAAACCAAGTATCTCCTCACATAACGCATTAAAAAATAATTTAAAAATAAGTAGAAATTTTATAACCCTGTCAAGATAAATAGACATATATAAAATTTAAATAATAATTTAACGGTACAGGTTTTCAAACGTTTTTATCCATATCATTATGACATCGCTATTTATCCTCCCCCGCCTTGCAAGAAAACGTCTGGGGTGCAAGCCGCCCTGCGATTACCGCCACCTGATTTTCAAGATGCCTTTACCAAAATCGCAGTTCATTTAAATTTTTACTTGGTTTTAGGAGTGATGTAAGTGTGATTATTTTTGGCTGATTAACTTTGAAGAGTGACCACAAGGAGTGCTTAATATGACCGCATAACAGACTAAGTGGTATGAACATTTTATCATGACAAGGACCAGTAGCATATTTAGGGGGGGTGGCATTGTGCTACGCTCCCCTTGGAGATCACAAACACGAGAAATAAGTATGCCCCACCTTTCAAAAATCCTCGGTACGCCTCTAACGAGGAGATTATAACTAAGCTCATGTCAATCTTTAAAATGGCGTTCCATATCTTTCGGTTGCCACGGTAATAGACTTATACACAAACTCATCTACAATCTAAAATGTTGGAAAACTTTAAGCACATTCCGACCAAAATCAAAACACTTAAACAGAAATTTATCCTAAAAACGTTTCGGTAGCTGCATTCTAACGCTTGAAAAGAAACCTGATGCAAGTTTTTCAAACAAACAACCTTTTTTTTATCACCAATTTCTTACCGGATAGAAAAAAAAGGCTTCAACCAAAATTTTTACTATGATTTTTCTGTGCTGCCGGTTGACAAAATCCTCTAAATTTTCAAGATACTAACAATCACAATTTCACATGGATACATCATAGATTTAGTGGGAATCTGTCTGAAACAGTTCCGCAATGAAACACTACAATTATACATTTCTAAGCAAGAAAATTTGTTATATTAACGTCAAATGATTACCAAAAATTATCTTAATCATAGGAAATATAAAGTAGATCTAACAAAGAGAAGTTTGTTGCATCATAAATGAATAAAATACTCATGTCGGAGCTAAGTGCAGCAAAAATTGCTCTTCTTTCTTGATACGATTAATATGGTTAGTTTAAAAACAAAAAAATTTTTCAAAGTAAGAATTATATAAACTTTTTTGAAAATATGTTGTAGTTCAAGAATTACTTAACTTCACCAATGACATTAGCTGATTTGTTGTTTGCTTGATAAATTACGGTTTACACTTTTTCAATTATAGGTATTTACGTTAATTCGAATATCAACCAAATAATAATAACTGTAAATGAGTAAAATGCTTAAGGAATAGCAAAAAAAAAAAATGTATTAAACACCAAATAAGTTTTTACAATATATCGTACAAAACAACTTCATCTGCTGATGTATTTAAAGCTACGTTTTCTTTCGTTTTTTGTCAAAATTATCTAAATAACCCTGCTAGCGAATAAAAAAATATACGCCAGAGGAATTTAATTAAAGCAAAAAACTTAATGTGCGATAAATTCCAACGTCTTTTTCAAACTTATCCCAAAATGGCTTAAAACAACCCAAACTGGGGTACATGTACCCCCAGGAGTAAATTTTTACTTTTCAAGGGGTACATTATACGTTAGAGAATATCCTTATCTAACTTATTTGTTGTTAGGGATATTGATTAAATTTGGATCTACTGTAGAATATTCTCCATGTATTCTCGCTAGTTTCCTATGAGTTACCAAAATTAAGTTAGACTGATACAATGCTTGTAAGTGGTCCAGTAAGAGGTCCTTCTATAAAAAAATTTCTGAGTCAAAATGCACATTATGAGACCAAAAGCTTCACAAAACTGGTCCCTAAATATCTTAAGTTTGAAAAGAAAATTGATGGATATTTTTCAAGCCTAAGTAAAGATGGGTTTGCATATATTAAAAATCCTTTTACTGCAAATGCTTAGATGCTGCAGACTGGGATAGGTACTCGAGAGGAACTGGTTAAACTTCAATATGATGGTTTTGCACGCGATGCGTATTCTAAGAAACAGTTATGTAATTTTTGGTTTATGATGTGCAACTCATCCAAAAAAATTGCTATACGTGCTATTCAAGCATTGTTGTTGCTTCCATCATCACGGCTATGTGAATCGACATTTTCAGTTCTGGTGGAAATTAAATCGAAATTAAGTAAGAATACCAGAACATGATCATCATTGTGCTTTTGCTGATGTATCATCTTGTATCCATGAGCTTGTTGTTAAAAGCAGGTTCATCCATATAGCTATAATTGCTGGCTTATTTACATTACATTGTTAGATTGATTGTACTATATGTTTAAACTCGTACTACATAGCTCTGAATAATTTTGTGTGCCTTTTATAATTTTCTTCATTTAAAATTTAATTTAATCAGTGATAATCACATTTTTCCTATTAAACGAAAATTTAGTAACTAAAACTGTAGTGGTTAATTTGATAGCCAAAAATATAATTTTATATTTTCATATGAAATCCAACTATAGTTATTGTATTAGTTATACAATTTGGTTTCAAACGTAGAATTAAACTTTCTTATGCTCCATTTCTATACATCTTCGAATTTCACATCTTGTCGTTCCACATCGCACGATCACGTGATATTACGCTCACTTTCATACAATAATGTGCTTTTGTCGCAAATCGTAATATATAAAGTTACTCTCCCGAAAATATCAATTAGATAACTTTAAGCTTCTGTTTTAATTATAAAAAATTAGTTGTCCGAAATATTGCAATTGTTTTGTTTTTATTTCTATTTGAATAAAAAATTAAATGTAAACAGAATCAAGTTAGTAGTTAACCTCCTGAGTTTGAACTGGCACAATAGAACTTAAAGATAACGCTCCTAATCACTACAAACTAGCGATTTTAAAGATTTTTTTGAAGGATTGTAATGGTTTGCTTAGCTATTAAAAATAAGTTATGCATCAGAGCAAGTTCAGCTTAAGGCTAAAAATGTGACAAAATTTCGAAAGTAAATGCGAACCTATAAAGCAGAGGTTGGGAACCTATGGCTCGGGAGCCAGATGTGGCTCTTTTGTTGCCAAGCATAAATTACCGCACATAAAAGAAAAAGATCGATTTCAAAAGTGAAGAATCTTTTTTAAGAGATCATTACGGTTTTAACCCATTAATGCCCAGCGTATGATTTATCATGGTGGTTCTAGAATTTTAGTTTTTCAAGATTTTTAATTGTTTTGAATTAAATTTTTATGTTACAAAGTTTAAATCATGTATTTCAACGTTGAGCAGTGAAACAAGTAATTTTTTACGATCGATATTTTTTTATTTTAGTTTTAGGGGGTGGAGATTTTATATTGTCAAAATCGAAATGATTTGTAGATGTAAATGATTTTTTTGCTTGATACATTGTTATTTGAGTTGCTGAGCCATCTTTTCCAACCAAAGTGATATTTTGGTTTTGTTTATACATAAAGTTATCATTGTTTGTTTATTGCATATGATAAATCATACGCTGGGAATTTGTGTGTACGTATATAATATTCATCTCGTATATAACATTCGAAATAAAGTTTTTAAGATTTAAACAACAATCGATAATTCTGTTAATTATAAGTCGAAAACAGCAAAGCAATTATAAATTTAAGATGTTTTGTTCTTTAATTGTCAAGTTTCTATATCTGATATTCATTCCTTTACATAAAAGTAGCTGTTTACTGACAAGTAATGGTTGTACAAATGAAAATCAAATACTATATACGAGCGTATATTTAATTTTTTGCTTCCAGATCCTATATAAAAATGCCTAAGAGAAAATTATTTCATATTGAAAGAGACTCTGAAGAAATCTTAAATATTATTGAATCTTGTGATGGTACTAAACATTTTATTGAAGAAATTGATAATGCTGAAGAACTTCAAATGGTGCTACTTCCACCAATAGATGGAGATAATTCGGATATAAAGACGATGCCTCAAGTGACTGTGACGAAACTTCAACAACTGTACGTAACATTGGTAAAGGTATTCTTGCAGAGAAAGGTGAGATTAGAGCCTGTAGTAAACCTGGTGTTGAGGTTCTGGATGTAGACAAGGAAGTAACACAAAGCTCTGCTAAGAAGCAATGTTCACGTGCAAAGAAATGTTCTCGTAAATGGCATAATAAACCATTGAAACAGTCTTATGAAAAGTATAACTGTGATTTTAATGAAACAGAATCTTCGATTAGAACAAAATTTAAAGACCAAAATTTTGAACCAATTGATGTTTTCAAGGATTGCTTCTCTAAAGATATAATGAATTATATTTGCAGAGAAACCGTTGAACATGCCGTACAAAGCGGTGACTTTCAGTTTACTCTGTCTGAAGATGATCTTTACAAGTATTTTGGAATTCTACTATTATCAGGCTATAATAAATTGCCTCAGAGAAAAATGTATTGGGAGACAAGAACTGATTCAAACAACTTTTTGGTCCGTCATGCAATGAATAGAAATAAGTTTGAGAAAATACATAAGTATCTGCATTTCAATGACAACAGTAAACTTAATGCTTGTGATAAGCTCTATAAGGTTAGGCCTCTATTAGATCACCTAAATGATAAATTTTGTCTGTATGTACAACCAATGGGCAACCATTTCTCTCTTGATGAAGCAATGGAGCCTTATTTTGGACATCACGGGATAAAGCAGTTTATAAGGGGCAAGCCCATACGCTATGGTTTCAAGTTTTGGTGCCTTGCCAGATCACATGGATTTTTAGTGAAATTCTATCCCTATACAGGTGCAAGAGACAAAATTGCAGGTAAAACATTGGGATCTTCAGCTACAGAAAAACTATGTTTACAGTTTGTACCAGTGGGGTCATGCATTCATATGGACAACTATTTTTCCTCTCTACCTCTGATGAATGCCTTGTCAAATAATGGGCTCTTTTGTGTTGGGACTATTGGAAAGGATAGAACGGAAAAGGCACCACTACAAGATATAAGCAAACCTGAACGAGGTACATGCTGTGCAAAGATGGCACGACAATAGTCAAGTAAACCTTGTTACCAATTTGAAAGATGAGAAGGCTTTTCATGTTGGCAGCTGTAAACGATGGAAAAAATCTGAGAGAAACAGAGTATTTGTACCTCAACCAAACATTGTAAAGCAATATAATAAACAAACGGGAGGTTTTGATTTATTTGACAAAATGAGAGGTCATTACAGAGTTAGAATTCGATCGAAAAAATGGTATTGGCCTTTAGGTTTTGCCTCAATGGAAGTATTGTAAATTTATGGATTCTTTTCCGCTCTATTCAGAATAGTAATTCTGTACTAGAATTTACAAGGCAAATAGTTATTGCATTGCTAGCGGCACCAGACTTAGAAAGTAGAAGAGGAATATGTCCTAAAACAAAGAAACAAGTTCCGCAAGTGGTATGATTTGATAACAGAAATCACCTTGTCAATAAAATTGAAACCCAAACACAATGTACAGATTGTGGCAAATGTACCAAATTTGTTTGCATCAAATGCAACGTAGGACTACATGCTGATACATGCTTTCAACATTTCCATCAATAAATGGTATTTCTCTATACTGTATGTTAATTGCATTTCATATCAAAAAGTTTTTGAAATAAAAATTAATAAAACAAAAAAGTAGTTTTTCTATCATAATTTCAAAATTTTACTCATTAATTCCCATTGTATGATATATCATACAGTCTTAAAAACCACTTTATATTTAAGATATTCGCAAAAAAATTATGCAGGCATTTAAAAGACACAAATATATGCAACATATATGAATAAAACAAAAAAATTCAAAAATTTTTAATTTCGGGCATTAATGGGTTAAGACGAAAATCGGGAAATCAGAGTCAGATTCCAGGTGAAAAACTTTTTTTGTGGAGACCACTACGTTTTTGAGACGAAAATCCAAAAATCAAAGACAGATTCAAGGTGAAGACTTTTTTTTTAGAGATCACTACGTCTTTGAGTCGAAAATCAAGAAATCAAAATAAGTTTGCTCACGAACAAATTTCTGCCCACACATATACAGCTAAAAATTAGAATAACATTGTTGGCTCTCATGGAAATACCTTTAAAAAATACGTAGCCTTTATGGCTCTCTTACCCAAAAAGGTTCTCGACCCCTGCTATAAAGTGTCCAAAGGGTACTAAACAAAAAGTTTGGAAAACCCTGGTTTAAAATTTAAAATGGAAGGCTTACTCTTACAGGAAATGGAGATATTGACTATTCCACAAGAAAAATTTGGCATTATTATCCTACAACAGTGGCGTGTGGTGACCTCTGAGACTAGTCATGCAATGGCATGCCAAAACCAGGTCATAAAATTGGGTATTTTCAAGACCAATTTTCGTCCTAGATTCAAGGTGACTCCAACAAAAAAAGTTCATCACTTGAAGTCATTGCAGGTAATGCACTTTTTGTCCTCGAAATGAAGTGATCTCTAAAAAAAAAGGTCATCACTTCTAACCAGTCTCCGATTTTTTACTTCTCGCCCTAAATTCACGATATTCTCCGAAAAAACAGGTCTTCGTCTCGGATCGGCCTCAAATTTCATCCGAAACAAGTAATATTTCTCATCCGATTCAACGATATCTACCTCATTACGCAAAAGTTCGTCATGCAATTCTTAAAAATTTGGTCATGCAACGCATGACTTGCATGCCCAGACCGCACGCCACTGTCATACAACCAAGCGAATTTTAACCAAGCTACACACTTCAACCAGTACTTGTTGAAGTGAACTATTTTTCAATGATTTGGCACAAACCTTGGTGAGTGTGCCGGCTTTTTGAAGACCACTTAAGGCCCGTTTCCACTACGAGCGTGGAAAAAAGCATTCTTTGTTTGTTTTATTGATTTTTTTTGCGCTCGCTTCAATTTTAACCGCTCGTTTCAATCAAAGATCAATAAAAGAGAGAAAGAATGCTCTTTTTCACGCTCGTAGTGGAAACGGGCCTTTAAAGTAATTGACCGTGTTTTGTACGAGTATAAGCCGAAAGAATTTTAAAATTATTCTAAGTGATTTAGATGAATGGAAAAGGTCGCCTATAAGCTGTGGTGGCCTTACAAAAGGGGGCCCGGTGCAAGAAAAATGGGGGGGTCACTTTTCAAGTTTTTTTGCTCCCAAAATAAAGTGATCTCTAAAAAAAATCATCACTTTCAACCAATCTCCAAAACGTCCATTTTCGTCCCAAAAATATATTGATTTCTTCAACCCAGCACATTATCCCTGCTTTCGTCCAAAAGTTAAAGTGCAGACAGGGGGGCACCGTCACGGTGCTACTATGAAGAAATAGAGCAATATTTTGCTTAGGGGGATCACTTTTCGACGTTTTTTAGGGGGGGGACGGTGCGGCCGCTCCGTTTGCATTGTACTATAGCCATCACTGCTTATAAGCTCTTAATAACGCGTTAATAGCTAAATGCCAATTCACATTTGAATCTGACAAAAAAATATTCAACTAAAAACCTTTTACAATATTACTAATTACGGACTTGCATTCGATTGTATTTTTTTTATTGAAGGTGTTACAACCTGAAAGGTTTTCTAAACAGTAAAACTACTATAAAAACAAACGTTAAAAACAAACGTTAAAAAGTTTAAAAGGTTTACTGGTGATAACCCTATATTTACGGTGGGCTTTCAATAAATGTAGCCTACTACTACTCCCACTAAAAAAGCCAATTTTGACGTCAAACACTCGCACAGGTACGTTGTTAAACAAGAACAAAGATGTAATCTAATCCTTTTACGCCCACTGTAATTTTAAGTTCAACCTTTATTTGGTAAAGATTTTCTGTTTTGCCATTTCAAAATGCGAGGCAAATGCGTATCATTTTATGTGGATACACCAGCTAAAAAAATAGGTTTTTACGATGTCAAATGTCAAATTTGACTAACCTGCTGTTTTTTAACAAATCATTCGTAAATAAAGTATTTTTGGTCATATTTGCATAAAATAGGCGTATTTTAACTGCATAATTATCATAAATTTAGAAATTATTCAAAAAATTTTTTTCAGAAGAGCTCAGTGCCTGCCCATGGTTTTGGGACAAAAACTTTAATCAAAGGTTGTCTATTTCCTCTGGGTTCGGGTGTAGTAACACATTGTTGAGCCCCAAATCATTGTGTAATCCCATCAATAAAAGATTGCACTGCCAGACCAAAGGGTTTGTATTCCCTTTCGCTCAATTCGCCGAAACAGGGCTCATCTCCGCTATGCGGCGCATGGGCAATGATCTATGCTTGTATTGAAGCCGAACAGTGAATAAGACAATAACGAACAATTACGAGACAATATCAATTGCGAAGTTATCATCTTACAAATTACAAGAAGTTAGAATAGTGATTTTGTTTCCTTTGTATTTCTTGGTGACATAAGCTTACCATTTTACTTGGGTAGAAAGTACAAAACCAAAGCTGTGAAAAAAATAATTCTTTATATGAATTACAAATAATTATTCGGTCATAGTAGTTGCGAAAAATCAACAAAAAAATTTAGTAACCGTTCAGCTCTGTTAATAAAAAACACGTAATTTTACATTATTTCAATTAGCCAGATGCAACGCCAATAAAAAGGTTTATATTATAATACTTTTAAGTGGGAATGTCTAACTTAAGACCCGTTTCCACTACGAGCGTGGAAAAGAGCATTCTTTGTCTCTTTTATTGATCTTCGATTGAAGCGAGCGGTTAAAATTGAAGCGAGCGCAAAAAACAGCAATAAAACAAACAAAGAATGCTTTTTTCCACGCTCGTGGTGGAAACGGGCCTTTATGCTCTAGTTTGCTAGTACTCTAATTAGAAAAAATTGTATGTAAAGGCGTGCAACATACGGCTGAGGGCCAGAATGCGGCCTGTGGCACCTCTTTTAATAGCCCGCTTCTAGTGAACTAAGCACGAGTTAAGTAAAAATGTTAAGAGAATTTTTTTGTAGTAAAATAAGAAAGAATTTAAAATTTTAAAGTCGAATAAATAAACCATATTCAATAACTGCTTTTAACCTGCTCAACAGTTTTTTATTCTTATTGCTATTTTTGCTATTTCACATTGATTAAATTCAGAACACTAACCGTGGCAATTTGTTCTTGTTGCATCATAGTATACTTGTTGAATGGTTAGTTAATACCAAAATTCAGTCTGGAAATTAGCCTAAAGACTTAATGTTTTCAGGTATGAAAAGTAAGGTTGATTGTGAAAGAAGATAGTTTAGCAATGAATGGTACAAAAATACTTCGTTATTCAACATAACGAAAGTGTAATTTGTCTGATTTGCTAAAATACTATAGCATTAACGAAAGAGAACAATATTAAACGTCACTATTGCACAAAACATGCTTCCAAATTTGATGGTATTGATGGTCAATTACGGTATGACAAAATAGAGCAGTTTAAAAAGTCTTTGAGCAAAACGTATTTCATGCATATGAAAAAGACACTGAGCATATTACAAAAAGGGATTGCAGAAAAAACTTACTGTGCTAGTAAATTCATTAAAAATTTTACTATAGAAAGACGAGCAGGGAATCACTCCTAACTATCCCACTGCTTTAATGCATTTGACCAAAATCACTTTTTCGCCTGCATTAAACTGATCAGAGTTAGGAGTCATTCCCTATTCTCTTTCTATAGTAAATTTCTTGCTTGCCATAAAACTAACGATCGTTAAGAATTGTTTGGAGTTGTTCACTAGATGTGCGTTTCCGGAAAAGGAATGTGTAGTCGAGCAACTAAGTCCGTCTCGGTTTACAGTGGTGCGGCGAATAGACGACCTTTTAGAAAATAAGCAAATGTTTTGCTTTCAGTATTGCTTTGGGTGAGAATACAGACGTTAGCGATACTGCGTAGCTAGTTTCTCAGATATCTCATTTAAATTGATTGAGAAACTTTTTTTTACACACAAGAAATAGTAACAACAGCTGTTTTTGCTTGGTACTACATTGTGGGGCTCACAGCATTATTACTATTGTACGTTTTGGCCCATTGAGATAAATAGTTGCACACCCCTGGTATGTAAGATAGTAAGAAAAACTAAAAATAGTCAATCGAAGGTCTATTGCCTATGAAAGCTTTAACTGTCTGCTTCTAAATTAATTCTGTTGGCTCGTTGGTTACTCAATCACACATTAATGTGACTTTTCGCTTATTGTCATGAATGCGTGAGATTATCAAACAAAGACGTTAAGTAAAAAAGGTTGTTTACAGGAAGACTTTTAATGAATTTCATACGTCATAATGCAAATTTAAAATTTAAATAGGGTTCAGGCTTGCTTTAGCTTTTGGCGAAGAATTAAGGCCCGTTTCCACTACGAGCGTGGAAAAGAGCATTCTTTGTCTCTTTTATTGATCTTCGATTGAAGCGAGCGCAAAAAAAATCAATAAAACAAACAAAGAATGCTTTTTTCCACGCTCGTAGTGGAAACGGGCCTTTATGTCTCTTCAAAAAGGCAAATAACTGTTTGGATATTCTTATTAACCTAGAAAACTAGACGTAGTGTATATGTACGTATAGTTTTGTAGGTATGGTTTCTATCCTTTTGATACAGTTTTTAGAATTACCAGAAGAAACTTTCCTGTTTATTTTTTTCCTTTAGGGAATGACACTTTGCAACAGTGGTGAAAGTTGAAATGTTTCCTAAGAAACGCTTTCGATACTAATGGATAAAAAGTGAAGAAAGAAACTCTGGTTTTAAATTAAAGGCTAAAATATATTTCTTTATTTCAAGATTCAAATTAAAAGGTGTCCAGTTTGCGTTTTCTTTTTTGGTTTTTTTAATTCAAATTGAAGACAAAACTATCTTTCATCAGAAGGCCGTTCAAAGAACTTTTATCACTGCGTGACAGCAATTTAGAACTATGATACTCGTCAGGGCTGCTAATAAGAGAAAATCAAATCCTAACTTCAGCTAATCTTATCGAAAATCAAATATTCGTAAAATGTATTTATATTTTTTCAAATTAAAAGCAATCAAGCTACTACGTATTTTTGCTATACCTTCGCTTGAAAGATTTACTTGAATTTAGGTCTTAACAGCAGGTTAGTTCTAAAAGTACGGCAGATTACAAGAACTTACAAAAGCTTTTAAAATTACCTTACGACTTTTAAGTTATAAAACAATTTCAAAAATATGTTGGTTTTTTATAAAAAAGGCGCAATTTTTGTCGACTTAAGGCCCGTTTCCACTACGAGCGTGGAAAAAAGCATTCTTTGTTTGTTCTATTGATTTTTTTTGCGCTCGCTTTAATTTTAACCGCTCGCTTCAATCGAAGATGAATAAAAGAGACAATGAATGCTCTTTTCCACGCTCGTAGTGGAAACGGGCCTTTACAAAGCTTATTTTTTTCGCCTATTTCTGCTTCTCTTGCGCAATTTTTTTGTATTTTGGGTTTCCTTTGCTATTTTTCAAAACCAAACTATTAATAATTTCTGCATTCTTTTTTATTCAAATGTCGCAGCTACCTTCATTGTACAGTTTTATCATCTACATAAAGCTTTAAATTAAAAATCCAAAAATATTTTTCAAATTTCTTCAATCAATTTTCAAAGTGTACTTCTTTTGGCAATATTTCTACTTAGGAAAAAGTTTCAGGCTTTTAAAATTTTTTAACTGTTTCTGAGACAAACTTAAAAAACATTTTATCCATCAATTTTCAACTAATCAACAATCATCAGCAAAGTGACTTTCTATCGAATTAATTACAGATTTCCGAGGTAGAAAGCAGGCCGGCTTTATTCGATAGATTTCAAAGAAATTTCGCATGTAGGTTTACCACTACATTATGTTGGATGTGCAGTTTTTTACGTAATGAACTAGAAAGACGAAGGAAGAAAAAACAACTAATGTAAATTTCTCTTTTTCTTTTAGTTAGATTCTACAAAAAACGTAAGAACCGATTTAAAACATGATTATACTACTGACATTCCTTGTTAAAAAACAACTTACTTAGCCTACAGCTGGGTATTAATATGCCAAACATGTGGCCTATTAAACTATCAATATATCCTGTATATTATACAAAAATGTAAATTATTAACAGAAGTTCAAAAATTACTTAATTTCAACTTTTGCACATTAATACATTTACTGAAGTCAGCAGAAATTGAATACATGGATGTCAGCAGTATAACTGATTAGTGCTCTTATTGGTACACCACAGTCTGGTGTGCCGGCTTGTTGTAGTCATGTCTTTCCACGATAACTTATTTTAACCTAACAAGTTTGAATTTTTTCAAACCTTTTAGAAAATTAACAGCAGCTGGCATAAGAACTTAACAACAGCTAAATGATTAAACGCTGAATTTCGTCTTACTCATTTAAAAACCAATCTGCAACTGTTCAAATGAAATCTGCTGAAACAGTTGGTAACTGCTAAACTCGTTTCGTGCACTCGAGTTGACTTTGTCTCTATTTCTGCAATCGAAGCGTTTTCAACAACCTCTCGTCATGGTCCAGTGCATCAAACAATCACCATCAGTAGTCACGGCTTATCGCAACAATTACGCGTACGCTATCAAAAAGTGTTTCCTTTTCCTCGAGACAGCTTTGATCTCACTTGTAAACGTACTGCATCTTGCGTTGCATCACGCTTTGAAATCATTTTCAGTAACACGCTAAAACCTGCCAGACAGCGTACTGCTAAAGCAGAACTAAAAAAAATTCTATTTCGACGTCGGTTTTTTAAAAAATGTAGAATTGCACTTGAGCTTTTACATCAAAATCAACGCCAAAAGTTTTTTACGAACATGTAGTTTCAGTTTTCATGCATCATTCATAATATTGCCAATGTAATGTTACAAAAAACATTTTTTATGATATTGTACCATAGCTGTACTAGCCAAAAAAATTTGGTGGGCAATATAATTTTGCCCAAATCTTGATTATCTAGTACTTTATAGATATAAAAAAAAATTGTCCAAAATTTTGGGTGAAGAGCAAGAAAAGTCGTCACTTTAATTCTGTCTCAGATTTCTCGATTTTCGTCCCAAAAATCTTACACTCTCAAATACGTGGCCTACATAGACCTACTATATTTTTGTTATTGTTGTTTTTTAAGTTATATTAATTATTGTTCTGTGGTTTCTGCTGGTTTTCTTTGTTGTTGCGGATTTGAAAGTACATCCGAATCTAATTCTACAACCAAGCACAAGAAGAGTAGCAAGCAACCTCGAAATCAATTAAACTATGCTTTAATTTTTTGATTCTATTTAATCAGGAGTTTTGATAAGTGATAATTTTCACTCGTGTACTGATACATCCTACCGACTTAGAGTCACACCCAGGTCACCAGTTACTAAAATTGTCTTTGAGCCACGGCAGGATTTCTTTTGGTGGTTTCTTTGCCTGCCCGACCTTCTGGGTCACCAGTGCTTGCACTCCCACCCCTGATTAAGCAATGCACTCTTGACTTGTGACCTGTAGAAGTGTATTGTAACTTTTTTATAACGTATATCATTTAGTTGCCGTCTCCCTATTTGCAACCTTTGCTCTATTTTGTCTTCAATTATTATTAATTGTTCTTTTGGATGCAAATAAAAACAAACTACTACTACTACTACTATTACAAAAAATATTAGTTTTCTCTAAAAGTTTTCATTATAAAACTTAAACTTTTTTCTGGATTTCGATGAACAAAAAAATTGTTTTGCTCTAATAATTCCTTGTCGCTGCCCAAAAAATTCTTGTTTTGCCGAAATACTTTCTTATCGTTGCCCGAAAATTTTTGATTTTTAAGATTAAGATTGAGTGAATTTTTAAGACTTGGGATTTTTTTCTTTTTATTTATCTCTATATTTATCCCCCTGACTCGCAGGAAAGCGACGGAGGCGCTAATACATAGGTTAGGCAATTACCCCGACCTGCTTCCGGAGATGCCAAGATATTGCTGTTCGCTTGTAATTTAACAGAGATATGATTGAAATTTATAACTGCTTGCCAGGACTACCAAGCAGGGGAAAGTGCCGTAAAGTGTCTTTCCCAAAGACACAACAGAATGGCGCGAGTGGGTTTTAAACCGGGACCATGTTGATCATAAGCACGGCGCTCTAACCACACGATCACTTGCCCCTCTGATCCCAGGAAGGTACGGCTATGTATTGTACCATGTCTACATTTAGGATCACTTTTATTTTCTGCATAATCCCAATTTTCGAAAGTTTAAGCAAGTAGGTTGCTGTGGTGCTTATGATTTCTTATTTTAGCCCGAAAATCCAGCTTCTATTCTTGGGCTTAAAAAAATTTGCCGAAATTCGATCAATGGGCTGCCATTTTGGGAAATTATTGTGTAAATGGCTGTGTTACCAACTAGGCTTAATGTTATCAGAACCAGATTATAGTTTCTGTAAACCCAAGGCTGTTTACTAAAGAAAGGACTATAACAGCGGGCCGCCAAGCCATTTCATCTGGCTCGCCAAGTATTCAATGTTATAAAGATTCGAGTTTTTTTGGTCTTCGTCTTTGTTTTTTTGGAGAAAGTTTAAGGCATGAATTCACGTTATAAAAACTAGTGCGGCCCACGAGCTAAAACGTTTACCCACCCCTGGCCTATAATTATGTAAACTAGGCTACTAAAAGTAATGAAAAAGCGGTCGTGAAAAAATAAAATAAGTTACTGCGAAATAACGTCAACATAACATAAAAGCATGTACTAAATGTAACTCGGTTAGTGCATAGTGTATTACAACGTGTATTCAAAATTGCATTTTTCTAGTCTTTTAGCTTGCAAACGTATGAATGATGTCATCTACATTCAAACATTTAATAGCATTTAAATTTGTCTCATAAAAGTGAACTTATGAAATCAAGAGAAAAATAACACCAAACGAAATATTACTGAAGGATTGGAAGGAATAAAAATTGGGAAAGCCGTGTCAAGTGTCAACTATTGAAATCAATCAGAAAAAAACAAAAAATTGTTCACTAAAGTTGACTTAGTTTTTATTAATGGCACAAGCTTTCGTGAGCTACTGCGTACTTCGTCAGATGCAATGAAATAAAAATAATAATAATGCAATCACAACAAAATTTACATCAACAGCATTAGACGTAAATTTTGTTTTAATTGTTGCCATTGGTATAAATTTTGTTTTGATTGCATTATTATTTTTATTCCATTGCACCTAACGAAGTGCGCAGTAGCTCACGAAAGCTTGTGCATTAATAAAAACTAAGTCAACTTTAGTGCACAATTTTTTGTTCCTTTCCAAACGAAATATTGTCACCAGTGGCGCAGAAAGGCAGGAGGGCAGGAGGGGCATTTGCTCCTTACGCGGGGGACAGAGGGGGCAAATTGTGCTCTTTAAAATTAGTATTTCAGATAAATTTTTTTGGTTATGCTCTACAATTAACTTATTTAATCTTCATCACCATTAGATCCAATAATGTTTGTAAAATTACAAAGACAACCGTGACTCATAGTACAGTAATAAAAGCAAGATAAAAGTTTTAACGTATGCAATATAGAGTTATTGATATCGTAAGCGACCTTAACTTCTGGTAAACATCTTATTCTACTTGAATCAGTAAACTGAATTATATCTTAGCCGAAAATCAATTTTTGATTCATTAACTGATGGCAAATAGCCATATACAAAAATCAGCGATACCTAAACTATCATCCCGGTAGTTTAGGTATATATAGGTATAAAGGTAAAGATATAGAACAAAAATATTACTAAGCGTTCTAAAAAATAAAAATAAAGCATCAGAAAATTTCTAAGTACTAACAAAGAGTAAAAGTTTCTAATAACATTAAAAAAAAATTTTGTTTAGAAGCAAAGAAATTGTGGCGATAATTTAATTTTAACAAGCAACACAAGCTGTCTGACTTGGCTACTCAATACTCACTTATGGCCGACATTAAAGTCTAAAAATAAAAACACCAAGACTGAACGCGTGACATTCTTAGCTCTTTTTTAAGGATTGTGGTACATATGTGTGCCATGATTGTGATTATAACGTAGCATTTTAAGAGTCTTGTTCTTTTTGATGGGTTTACAGAAGAACTTGCAGACCTACATGCTCATATTAAGTTATTTAACAAAGGAAGTACCACGCCTCTGAAAAAAGTAACAAAGATATCAACAGTTTGCGAAGTTTTAAGCAAAAAGCCCACGAGCAAGAAATGCCTTTTGGAAATACATAAATTGCTTTAAGTTTACTGCGGCGTAGCTCTCGTTTCGGCTTTTGTAGGAAGGTGTTTCAGTGTCATGAGAAGAATCAAAACATGGCTTAGAAGCAATACGAAAGATAACAGTCTTGATAATCAAATATTCGCAAACATTTATAAGAACTTGTTGAACAATGAACAAAATTGGCAGCGTTGTCGAGTGGTTAAAGTGCCGGGCTCGTGACCAACACGGTCTCGGTTCAAAACCCACCGTCGCTTTCCTGCGAGTCAGGAGGATAAATATACAGACAAAATAAAATAAATAAAACAATATCAGTTTACAAGCCGTTGCAGATGAAGCAAAAGCAAGCGAAACACTAATAAATTATTTTGAGTTACAGTTACATAAATTGTGAAGCGTTTAATAATTGACATCAAACCTCAATCTAAAGGGCCATTCATGCTCATGTAATTATGTTTTTTCTTTTACCCAATTGTTAATAGCTCTTTAAGTTTTTTATTGTTCTATCTATTTTAACCTTTGGTATTCCTGATAGCGTAAATGTTTTAGTCCGCGTTGTGTTGTGGGTAACTGAAGACTATTCACTGAATAGCATGTGAAGAACATTTTGTGATATTCTCAAGCAAAATGCCTTCGATCTGAATCTATCTGCTTTTGGCTGCCGTGCATGAACGTCGCAATTGTTAAATACTGTCTTCGAAACTAGCTTGGGTGCTTGTGACAAAAGTTAAGTTGTGGGTAGCCTATGTTGGATAGCCTTTGGTTTAGTAACCAGCTAATAGAGTTGTATTTTTTTAATGTCTAGCCTAATTGAGAAAAACTTGTGTAAAATTGGCTATTACTGTGGTTATCGCAGTGTGTAGTCATGACAGAGTCAACTTAAAGGCTTTTGCAAGATGCAGCACACCTTAAGATTAAGGTTTTGAACTCTAGTTTTATTAAAAAGAGTTAACATTGACTGAAAAATTGATCAAACCAAAATAACAGATTTACAAAATAAAACTTTTCCGAGATACCGGTCCGTCCTGTGCAAACTGAAACTCTATCATGTCAACCAAAATTTCAAATCGCAGCATGACTACCAAAATTTTCTTTTGTTGGCAGTGCCTTTTCAACATAAAAATGTGCCCTTTTTTAAATTTTGCCCCCCCTGGCAAAAAAACTCCGGCGCCCCTGATTGTCGTCACACAAAATCAAGTCAAAGATCGAAATTTGTTTGTTATTGCATGCAATTGTCACGAAATAAATTGTAATATGTGACATTGGCGCAATTGCTTCATGAGAGAAGGAACGTCAGCAGTTTTTTAAATATTTAAACGATTTTTATTTGCTAATTGTTCGCAATGACAAAATTGAATTTTATTCTCATCACTGTCTTTCCAATGATTGCATTTAGCTGTTTAGTAGAGTCAGCAAATGTTGCGTTAATGCGGCGGTGCACAATTTGCGACCCTACGGGCGTATTTGATAGAAGTTATGCGGCCGTGCACATTTAATTTAAATGTACACGATTTGGCAACCGTGCTGCATATATTAAAACAAAACAGAAACAATCCAAAATAAATCAGGCGACACGAGAGTAACAATGTTGGATGGTGATGTCACAAAGAGTTTTAGAAGAAATAAGTACTTTATTCTTTAAATATAAATTGCAATAGCGGACAAGCGGTTGATCATTGCAGTGGTGCTTTGCTGAGAAAGCTTAGATTAAATCATTTGAGATAAAACATGGGATGACGATTCAGGCCTAATTTAAGCTTGCGGTTTGCAAAAAGGTTTGTGGGACCATTAGTTTTACACAGCAACGTGTCATGAAGCACGTGGTTGGTGGGGTAATAATTTTTTAAAGCAATATTAGTATTAATTTTATTTAATAGTGATGGCTTTAATAGAGTGCAAACGTTGCGGCCGCCCCGAGTCCCCCTAAAATACATCAAAAAGTGCCCCCCCCCTACACAAGATGTTGCTCTATTTTTCCATAGTAGCAGCAGGACGTCTATGGTATGTCAAAAAGAAAATAGAAAAATTTTGAAAAGGTGGTTGCAGTACGCTGCGATTTTTTTTGGAGAACACTTTGCTTCATACACTAAGAGTGGCTCCGGCTACCTTTTTTTAATACAATAAATAGTGGCCCCCCTTACTTTTCTTGCACCGGGCCCCCCTTTTCGTAAGGCCATCACTGTAAACAACTCAATATAAATTATTTATTTAAATAAAAAAAGCAATTTGAAGCATTTTCTCACATTTTGCTAACTCTTTTTGAGTTAAAAAAATTTTTTTTATTCTTCCTCTATATTTATCCTGTTGACTCGCAGAAAAGTGTCGGAGGCGCTGATAAATAAGACAAGCAATTACCCTGACCTGCTTTCAAAGATGCCAAGATATTGTCGTGCGGTTGAATTTGTTATTTTGGTTTTTAGTTTTTTAGAAATATGACTAAATTTAGAACTGCTTGCCAAGACTACCAAGAAGAAAAAATTGCCCTAAAGTGTCTTTCCTAAGGATATAACAGAATAGCGCGAATAGGATTTGAACCAAGGCCATGTTGGTCACAAGAATGGCGTTTTAACCACTCGACCACGCTGCAAAAAAAAGGTTTTGTTTATAAAAAATCCGCAAAATATTCTGTTTCCGTTAACATTGGAATTGCAAAATCAGTTTATTTAGAGACAAATTAGTCCTTTAGGTTTTAAAAGTCTAAAAGAATTTGATTTTGAATGAGAGCCTTCGATTTCACATGCTTGCTAAAGCTTTTATGATCGGAACCAGGGGGCGAAGGGGCTTAAATCCTTCTCTTCTCAGGTAGATAACGTACTTTTTGGCACAACCATGACCTCTTTTCAGAAAGTCGCCGAAAAACTTTTAATTGTGCGTTGACCCATGACCTTCTAAAAATCCAAAAGTTTTTTGGTGTCTCTTGATACATTTCCTTTGGTGAAGTAAAAAGCAACATTGTAGTGTGAAAGTCAAAATCGTAAAGAATGGACAAAACAGTCTTTTCTTGCAATGGAAAGACGAGACTTTAATTTTCACGCACACTTAATTGGAAACAAATAATATTTTTGAAGTTGGCAAAATACAGGGTGATCCAAAAGTAGGTGCATAGTAAACGATAACACCTATTTTGAAATTGCATACACAGTACATACAAATATATTTACTAATACAGTTATTACATTGACAATTAAATTTTATTATTGTGAATAATAATGCAAAAGCCCTTAAATTTTATCCAACCAGATGCTCAACTGTTTTCCATCTAATACTATTCCACATACTGTCCACCTACATTTGAACCACCCTGTATATGCATTGTTAAAAAGGTGTAATTAAAACTATCACTCCTGAACCGTTTGCCAAGACCACTAAGCAGGGAAATTGCCATAAAGTGTCTTTCTTGTTCTGTTGTGTCCTTGGGAAAGACACTTTACGGCAATTTCCCCTGCTTGATGGTTTTGGCGAGCAGTTGGAAATTTCAGTAATATTTCTATTAAATTTCAAGCGGACAGCTATATTTTGGCATCTCCGGAAGCAGGTCGGGAAAAATGCTTACCCTATGTATGAGCGTTTTCCGTCGCTTTCCTGCAAGTCTGGAGGATAAACGTAGAGATAAAATAAATACAAAATTTTTTAAACTCCCTTCAAGAGAGGCGTGCCTTTTGTTAAGAATTACTGGCTTAAAGTAACTTGAAACTTAGTTTCGACGGTCGTCTAAAGATACAGCCAAACATTCTACATTTTCAAACTAAAAGTTAGAAGGACTATTGTTGTTTACAATGGCAATTGTTTCATTAGTTTAAATTGTCTTCACAATAGAAGTAAAAAATTTCGCAATTAGTTTTTAGAAATTAAGGTAAGGTATGGTTAGTTAGAAATGTGTGAATACAAATCCTGCCAAAATTTAAAGTTCAAACACCGAACTATAAATATACCAAAATTAAATTGAAAGCTTTATGTTGAAAATTTTCTTACCTTAGATACTAAATCATCTTCCACTACTAAAACTTATGACAAATTAATTGCTTTGCAGTTGCTCAATATCTTGAGTAACAAAAAATTTTTTTCTATTATAGATGTCACAATCGCAGCATGGCCCAAATTTGTCTCATTTTAATAAATATTTTCACGAAAAGAGAAAAAAGCGCTGTATTGTTCCACTTTTCTTTCTTTTTTTATCTGAAGGGGGCAAATCTTGAAGCTGCCTCACTAGAGTGTATAGCGATTTTGTGGACAAGAATGCTTGACGAAATGATTAAAGCTCTGAAAAATACAACAATTAAACTGTCAAAAATTAGGGTTAAAAAGCAAAACTAATTAAGCTACTACAAGTAAGTTATAATTTTTACTAGTTTTTTTTCCACTAATAGCAAGTTGCATCTATTTTACATAGACCAGGGGTTCCCAACCTGTGGTACGCGGAAGCTTTTTAAGTGGTACGCGAAATGTTTTCCAAAAATGCAAAAAGTATTTGTTTTCACAGAATTCCCTCACAAATTCTTTTGCTTCTCAACTGTAATAAGTTACATGTAAATATGTAAGCTAAACATGTGTATAATGTAGCATACTGTTACGTGGGCTAGCTAGATTGCTTGGGGCCTTTTTTCTTTCTGTGGCGTATCTGCAGCAGCAAGCTGCAACACGATTGAATATTGCAGCTAGCGTAATAGAAATGGTGAGGTGAATATATGGATCAACCTAACCGGTGAAAAAAAGTTGACTGAGTTAGCTACATAGACTCAGGAACGCATACACACACATTCTATTGACTGAGTAGGTACAGTGCTGTCACTAATTAACATACTTTATTATTGTTAGCGATATATTTATATATTAAAAAACAACATTTGGTTTTATTTCCGATTATTAATTTATAGTGTTAAATCAAGATGCCCAACGACAGTATAGGAATCAATCAATATATTAATTTTCTGTGAAGAATAAGGGAGAATCTGTGCCACAGTATGTGGTGTGTATGAAGACATTATCAAATGCATCAATGAAGCCCAGTCTTCTACAGCGCCATCTCCAAACTAATCATCCAAACAAGAAGGACCGCGATCCTAATTATTTTAAGCAACTTGGAGAAAATACGAAAAACAACGACTAGACAAGACGGGGAAGCAATATCAATAGTCTGTGTGGATTGTGACAGCCTCTTATGAAATAGCACTTATTGTGACGAAGAACAAAAAGCCTCACACAATAGCTGAGGAACTTATCATGCTTGCAGCGAAAGTGCTGGTGAAACATGTCATCGGCGATGAAGTAGTGTCAAATTTGAACAGTGTTTCGTTGTCAAATAATACGATACAACGGCGTATTATAGAAATATCTACTGATATCAATGAACAAGTACAGGGCTGAAAATATGGATTTGCCATGCAACTGGACGAAACAACGGACGTGTCGAATTGCGCACAGCTTCTAGTATTTGTGCGTTAATGCTACTAACGATTCCATTCGAAGTGAATTACTGTTGAGCAATGAAATGAGAACTACAACAAAAGGAGAAGACGTGTTCGAGCTTGTTGATAACTTTTTCAAAGAAAATGATCTCCAATTGAGCAAGCTAGTAGGTTGCGCAAGTGACGGCGCTCCTGCTATGCTTGGCAAAAAATCTGGGTTCCAAGCTCGGGTGAAAGCAGTGCTCCATCTATCTTTCCGTTCACTGCTTCATACACCGATTCGGTCTCGCTTCTAAACTTTTACCTCCCAATCTGAAAACAAGCTTGAACCTGATTGTTAAGATGGTAAACTACATTAAGACATCTGCCTTAAATAGTCGTCTCTTCAAGGTCATCTGTGAAATTATCGGACCAGAATACACGTCATTGCTGTTTCATACGGAATGAGGTGGCTATCCCGAGGGGATACAGCTATGCGTCTTTTTGTGTTGAGAAAAGAGTTGCTTCAGTTCTTCCAAACCAAAGATCACGAATTTCAGAAGATTCTTGAAGACGAAAACTTCATTCTTCATCTTGCCTAACTGTCAGATATTTTTGGAGTCAGGAATTACTTCAATTGTTATCTTCAGGGGACTGCGAGCAAAGATTTGTGGATAAAAAACAGTGAGAACAGACAGTTTGGAATGTTTGAGAATGTGGCGTCACTTGGAGGGGAGTCACTTCAAGAAATCACCAAACACTTTCTTCTGTTGAAAGATGAAATCAAGCAGTACTTCTTCAATGATGGTGATGCACAAGCATGCACTTACATTCGGAATCCATTCACTGCTAAGCCTGATGATCTTCCAGTCGGAACTGGTGAACAAAAAGAACTCATTGATTTGCAATGCGATGAAGGTGCTCAAGAGAAGTTTAAAGATTATACATAGGCCAACTTCTGGTTAAATGTAAGTGCTTCCTATCCGGCACTAGCAAAAAATAAAATTCCTCAGCTTCTCATATTTCCAACGACATGGGAATGCGAACAAGGGTTTTCTACTTTTATTAAAATTAAGTCGAAAACAAGAAATCGCTCGTAAACCCAGAACATGATTTCCGATGTTCTATAAGCAAAATATCTTCCACAATTTGCAAAACTAGTCGAAGAAAAGCAAGCGCAGCCATCGCATTAACCTACAAGTATTTATTGGTCGATAAGTTATTTTGCTTGTTTATGTTTATGTACATGTGCAAATAAGTTAAGTTTACTTTTATATATTTTTTAATTACGTATTTATTTACTTGCATTATATTTGTATGTTATTGTGTCTGTTAATCTTTTAGCACAGTTCTTTTATGCCTTTATGGTCAAAAACTATTCATCAAAGGTAGGTGGTACGCAGCTACAGAATAAGTCCATAAGTGGTACACAGCAAGAAAAAGATTGGGAACCCCTGACATAGACTATGACTTCAATATTTTATTTCTGTTTTATTTAATTTTCAGAGGTAGGCAATGCCTCATTTTCTCACCTGACGGCACGTCCCGGGTTTTTCGAATAAAGCTTCGCCTACTCATGCTGCTTTTCGTAAGTAATTTTTAAGTAATGCTTCTCTGTTTGGGGAGATGGACGGATCTGGATGGTCCACTAAATGGCCGGTGTATCATGAAATTGTGAGGATCATTAAATCTTGAGGACGAGAGAAATATAATACAACTAGAGAAATACAATACATAATTTTAAATAAAAATATATTAAACAATTTTATTATTTTAATGATTTAAGTAATTTATAATTTTAGATAAAAATAAGCTTAATTAGTGCTTTTTAATTATTTTATTAAAAAAATTATAACTAATTAAAAGTAATTACTTACAAATTAATTTATTAAAGAATTATTATTAGTCCTCACGATTTTATGAATTAATTTTTATTAAAAATAAGTTAATTAAACATCCATCCATCTTCAGTATTCTAATTGAACTCATGAGAATGTATTTATATTTTATAATAGGCAATTTTGTTTTATATTTCTCTAGTTGTATTATACTTCTCTCATCCTCAAGATTTAGTGGTCCTCAAGATTTCATGATAAACCGGTAAATTGAGTCTGTGCTTAACTTTTTAAATCTGTAGGCCTACCAGAAATACCTTCACTTTAAAAGTTTTTAAGTATGCTACTGTTTACAATGGTTTTCCGAAAAACGTGCTAGTTGACCCTCAATCGATATCATTTAGCTACAAATATAGCCTTACAAATTGAAGGGCATTGTTGCCATCTCATTCTGCTCAACAGCAAAAAAATTTAAGAACAACCTGATTTTTCGGGCACAGAGCATTTCTTCGAGACATAATTGCACCTGTAAAAATGTTTCTTGAAAGAAGAAAAGTTAGATACATTACTTTGAAATAATTCATTTCAATGCGCTGTATATACAAGATTCAGTCATAAAATGGTCTATTATGGGGTAAAATTGATTATTTCAACGCATAACTTTTTTTAATTCATTTTTTGTGCACCAAAGAGATTTCGGGTACAAAACAAAGCTAAGGTATTCTGCTCAGTTATATTTGTAACGTTTCGGCTTTTTGGTAAAATCGTGCAAAACCCTGATTTTGGTAAAATTGTTTCATCTCCATTTCCAAAACCTTTTGGTCTGGTATGTCCATGCCCACAATCCACGAGCCATTTTCTTGGTTTATGCGCTTGCAAAAATGGACAACAGAAAACATATTTTGTAAAATTAGGAATTAAACCAAACTCGAATCAAAAATCCGTATTTGCTACTTCTGAACCGAATCTAAACCGAAACTGAACTCTTAAAAACAAAATTTGCTAAACCCAAACCCAATGATAGCTTTGATAGGGTGCGAACGGAACCTCCCTAAAATGCATTAAAAAGTGGCCCCCTACACAGGAAATTGCTCTACTTCTTCATAGTAGCACCAGGATGTCGATGGTATGAAGAAAAGAAAAAAAATTTGAAGATCAGCAGCATGCTCGGCTTCTGCTCCTTCGGTTGTTGTCACTTGTGCTTGTGGAAGTAAAAAGCTTTTTTTGTTCAGAGATCACAATGTCTTAAAACAGTAAAAAGTATTTCTCCATGCTTTGGATCACCCAATAGTGGCCCCCCTTACTTTTCTTGCACCAGGCCTCCTTTTTTTGAGGTCATCACTGCCCAAACCGGAACTCAACCACTAAAAATAAAATTTACCTAAACTGGAACAAAATCTTTAAAATAAAATTTGCTCAGGGTTGTCCAACCTGCGGCCCACTTATGGTTTTGATGCTGCCCACTGCCTATTCCAAGTTTTTTGAGATGTTTTCAAACCTGTATCGAAGCGTTTTCCCAAAATGAGTTCAGCGAGTTTGCTTAGTACGCATTTGAAACGAAAATTGACAAATCAGAGCCTGATTCAGAGTGAAGACCTTTTTGCGGCCCGCCATTTTAGTTCAATTTAAAATGTGGCCCGTAATGAAACAATGTGGGACATCCTTGAATTGCACTCTTTTGAAAACTGGAAGGCCTTTGAGGGGACTCTAACATAAGAAATGATTAAACTTTTTGTGTATTTTCAGATGTGAAAGCTAAGCTCAGTCACACTAAGACAGTAACGGCAGCCTTTTATTTAAATAACAAAGAAGCTCAACGTGAGCTAAATGTTTACAACAGCATTAGACTATTACCATTTTATACAATCCCTTCTTATTTTGTGATGAAACTGGAGAAATCGATGACGTCCGTCACTATCTCGCCGCATTAAGCAAAAAACAATATTAGCGCGTCTCACTGCTGAGACAACTTTTAAGATCAGGATGAGGTGCTGGTGCTAAAACACTGCGCACAGCTGCCCTATTTCTGGTCCACTTAACAGATGAGTACAGCGCACCAATGGTGTTGTAGCGCTCACACTTGCTTCATCGATAATGTCCTGTATGACGCCTTGCACATTATCACGGGGTGCCTGCGTCCCAGTTCATTTGACCACCTACCAATATTTTCAGACATCCAGCCAGCTGAGCTTTGCTAATTAGGAGCGACACTTTCCTTGGATAACGGTGCAACCCTAAATCCTGACCACATGTTAAATTTTTAAATTGGACCTGGAGTCTCTTTGAACTTCCGAACCTTTTTCCACCCTCCCAATAAATATACGGGATCCTTTTTTTACCACAGGATTACGCATCGCTGCTACGTACTACTGTAATCTTATTCCAAATCACTCAGCTGCTACTACTGTATTTTTATACAAATTATTTTAAAAATTGAGAAAAAAGTTATTAAAAATTTTTGTTATTCTCGATATTAAACTATTATTTTAAGATGAAATTTATTTACCCTGAAAAAATAAAAAATAAAAAACACGCAACAAAACATTCGATTATATAAGATGCAGGGAGATTTAAAAAAGCAATATTTTTGTAATGTCCAATAATATACCTACTCTTTTCAATTAATTTTTAAAATCTAAAACCTCATTTATCGGTTCACTCAAAATTACAGCCTGATTTAAGTTATTAAAAAATATTTTTCGGAAAATAAAATCTGTAGTTAACTATTGATTTTTATGCTTCGAGAAAAAGTTGAACAAAGTTAAAAACCACCTCTTGAACTGGTTCAAAATCTCGGCTCAAAACGCATCATTTAAAGCGAGTATGAGAGTTTTGATTGATCTGATATGGAAAATACAAAAAAATTAATCACAATTTGAGCAGCGATTCAATTTAAGCCAAATTCAATAGAGCTTGGTAAATACGAGCCTTACATCGAGCAGGTGAATAGATGCATATCATTGAAGGGCTAACTTGTGATGGAATAGCTCAGTGGTTCTCAAACTGGGGTCCGCGAGACAATTTTCTGAAACCGCGAAGCACCTTTCAAAAAAATCAACACGACGCTCCAGAAGAAAAAAATTTTGTGTAAAGTAAAATTTTCAGGCGTCTTATTTTTCCAAACCAAACTTAACAAACACAATTTATCATGAAACCTTACAGGCTACATACACATGTATGATAACACAAGAAGCTGTATGACATCACATTAATGCAGTAGCTCTTTTAGCGTGAAGTCTGCGAGTGAAGGAAAATTTTTAGCAAAAAGAATCAAATTTGTTTTGCAGATGGCTTAAAAGTAAAAACCTGGTGGGTGCGGCAGCAGCGTTGGTTTCGGAGAAAGTTACTGTAATGTGTGATTTCAGTAAATTGTTCACTATCCTTGAATAAGTTTACTGAATCTATGAATTAGTAAGTAATAAATCCAAAAGTATGTGAAGCTATGGTAGCCTAATTCTATTGCGGAACCAAACAGTCACACTTACAAAAGTGGGCATTACATAGGATGCAGATTAAGAGGTGAGTTATCAAAAGTTTTTCAGAAATTGGAGTCAGAGTTCAAGAAATTTGATAGTCAAGGATAAAAAATATTTGAGTAAGTCACAAGTCAGAATCAAAGTTTCAAAAGTACCAGCAAGCTTATCTGAGACCGCAGAAGTCCTAGTCAGATTTAAAAATTAAAAAAAATGCTAGGGTCAGAGGCTTCTCGTTTTCTTTAAACCATGCATCCCGGTTTAATATTTTTTGTTTTAGGATTTTTTTGAGTTTCCTATTAAATTTTAGTTTAAAAAGTGAAAATGGCTCAGTCTCGAAAAAATTAAGAAACAATGATTCCTATGTTCAATTTGGTTTCACTGTGATAAATTCTGGAGGAGAAGAAAAGCCGCAGTGCGTGCTGTGCTGTATAGTTTTAGCAAGTTCTGCTCTAAAACCAAGCAAGCTGGAAAGACATTTGGTAACACATCATCTAGATTTTCAAAACAAAAATGCAGATTTTTTTAAACGTCAAGCTGATAGCTTAGTTAGGTCAAGGTTTGATAGCACCGGTTATCAATGGAAGGAAAATACTGCAGGGTTAAAAGCCTCCTCCGAAGTTGCAAGAAAAATAGCTATCGCTAAGAAGCCCCACGCCATCGGAGAACAACTGATCCTGCCTTGTTGCCAAGTTATTGTATCAAACGTTTTCGGAGAATCTGAAGTTAAAAAACTGAAGCAAGTGTCTCTTTCAAATGACACTGTGAGTAGAAAAATATCTGAGCTATTGGAAAACATTTTGTCGCAGGTGGTGTCAAAGATACAGAAGTCAATGTTTGGCTTCTTTGCAATTCAACTTGATGAAAATCGGATGTTGCAAATTTAACTGAACTATGTGTTTATGTACGCTACATACACAAAAGGCATTTGGAGGATGAATTTTTGTTTTGGTGTCCCCTAACCACAAGAACAACTGCTAAAGAAATTTTCAATTTCGTGAACAAGTTTTTCGACAAACACAACCTGAAATGGAAACATGTTATCCGCGTTTGCACAAACGGTGCTCCAACTATGCTTGGGTGCTGTTCCGGTTTCAGCTATGCTTTGGTTAAGGAAAAGTCTCCTGGTGTTGCTGGTACGCATTGCACTATTCATCGCCAAGCACTCATGGCAAAAGCTTTGCCTGATCAGCTGAAAAATGTCCTTGACGATGTGGTTAATAGCAGTGAACTTCATCAAAGCAAATGCACTCAATTCTCGTCTATTTGCAGAATTGTGCAAGGAAAGTGATTACAAATTTGTAACTCTCTTGTTGCACTCTCATGTGAGATGGCTGTCGAAGGGTAAAGTGCTCAAACGAGTTTTTATTTTGCGGCACGAAATGAAAGATTTTTTAAAAGGCCCAAAACCAGAATTGCACCAGAAATTTTTTGATGATTGTTTTTTGATGTGTTTGTCATTTTCGGTGGGCATTTTCGAATCTGTTAATTTTTTCAATCTGGTGCTACAAGGAAAGTAGACTAATTTGATTAATTGTCGGGAAAAGTTGTCGGCATTCAACATGAAGCTGACCTTGTGGCATTCCAAATACCAAAACAAAAACTTTGCTCCATTTCCGCATCTCAATGCTTTTCTTGATGAAAATTAACTTGACGTCAACGAAGGTGTTCTCAAGATCATGAAACGTCACATTTCCATTCTTGGTGAAGAAATTTGGCACTACTTCCCTGACTTGGAAGATCTTCAAAAGTATTGTCGTTTTGTAAACAACCCTTTTGGAACGAGTGTTGGACATCAGCCTTCACAAGATAATTTACTTCAAGAACAGTTTATTGATTTGGTGAATGAAGGAAATGCGAGACGCTTATTTGGTGAAAAGCCTTGCAGTGACTTTTGAATTGAAATGGCACAAACCTACCCTGACATTTCAAAGATGGCCTTGAAAGTACTAATTCCATTTCTAACAACATATGAGTGTGAATCTGCATTTTCGGCACTACTTGCCATCAAGCCAAAAGTTCGAAACCGATTGGATGCGATTCACGATATGAGGGTTGCGTTGTCCAAAACGGAACCAAACAGCCGAACTGATAGCACAGCAGCAAGTGCACCCGTCACATTGATACCATAAAAGAAAGAACCAACCTGTTGTTTTGTGTTTATTTGTGTTGATCTTTTAAGGAGACCGTGAGCCATTTAAAAAATTGCTAGGGGACCGTTGCGTAATTTAAAAAAAAAAATTTGAGAACCACTGGAATAGCTGGATTTTGTTTTTCTTGTTACGCTCCATTGACGCTCACTATCAAAGACAAAAAAGGTCTACTGCAAGGCTCTTAAACTAGACTAACAGACTAATGCAGTTTCAGTCTCTTGATGCTCTTCTGCCAGTTCGCGCGAATTGTCTTGCACATCAAAAGGATTAATAGATGTAAATGCTATGATGATAAGGATTTATCTAGTATCATTTTTGATGTCATCAAACTCAACTTATTAGTAGGTCTATACAGTGTTTAAAAAAAAGTTAAAAAACAGTTTTAAAACACCATTTTTCTATATTCATAAAAAAGAAGCAGAACAATTGAAAAGTTATCAGTTTTCAGATTTTTGTTTTGTAAGCTGATCTTTTACATTTTAACTGTTTTAATAAATACAGTAAATTGTTGTCTTAAACAAAACTTTCTTTAAGGTTGTGTATTAAAATAATGTTATATTGTGGACAATATATCTATGCTAAAAATTTGGATTCAGAATATTTGTTTTTAAAATGTAAATATTGAACTTGAAGAAATAAATTTATTGCATACCAAAAAACCTAAGCTACCATGACAAGGTTTATAGATTATTTTTTTATGTGTGGACTACCTGATAACAGAGATCCTCGCTTGTATAAAATTCATGAAGAAGAATCTGCTGCAGGTAAAATTTACTTTTGCCTTATTGTGTACCATTTTATGACTGTTTTTTAAAATTGATCTGGGTTGGCAAAAAAGCAGGTTTTTTCCAAAAGTCATTGTAAGCAATTTGTATTTGTAAAACTAACCCAGAATCCCCCCTGTGGTTACTTTTGCTTCTTGAGTTTTGGTTTCTTTTCAATTCCCTCCTAACACTAGAGGAAGAATTTCTTGTTAGTTTCACTGACAAGAATTGCTTATAGTACTGTCAACCAAGATGACTTTAATCATGTTTGTTAATGTTATATCAAAAAAACTTTTATTTCTGATATAGCATTAAAAGTAAGAAAAATTGGGTGTTAGAATAATGTGAGGTTTGGATTTTTTATGATTGCTTTGTTTTTACATGGATTTTTTAATGGGTTTTACTATTTATATTTAGAAAACTTGATCAAGTATTAAACTGTAACATGCACAAGACACCTTGACTTATTAATGTTATTATGGTTATAAAGTGGTGCTTCTGTACTTATTGACATACTCTCATAAAATTGTGCTCTGGTTTCTAATTTTCTGTTGTATCATGACGTTTCTCTTTTTAATTATATCGTGCATTTTATTTGTTTTCTCACATCTGTTGTATGCAGTATACATAATCATAGGGTCCTCTCAAAAACTTACTGTTAACAATTTTTTTGGTGAAACTAACCCAGAATCCCCCCTATGGCACTAGGAGGGAATAAAAAAGAAACCAAGAGGAAAGGATCTCTTCAAAAAGCAATAATATCCACAGGGAGGATCCAGGTTAGTTTCACAAACAAAAGTCGCTTACAGTGACAAAAGAGCATGCAATGCAAGAGAAAATTAGAAATAAAAGAAAAGTAAAAATGAAAATGTGTGAATAAGTACTGAGGTGCCTATAAAGCTATGTATTCTTTAATTTGGTGAAATAATGCCTTAGATTTTATACAAAACAATCTTGAAATCTTCATCTTATAACACATTTTAACTTAACAAAGCTTAACATTTAACAACAAAAATAAAAACAAACATTGTATTGAGTGGGTCTGCAAAATTTTAAATATTTCATTCATACACAATACAAAAAAAGTTCTTTAAATAATAGCAATTCAAAAATTAAATGGTTTGTGGCCCCATGCAATTTTTTTAAATCATAAAATTTAGAATGGAGTTTTCAGTCTTTTCAATAAGTGGCTGTGACTGATTTTGTGATTGAAACTAATCAGGAAACTTCCCTAGGTTACTATTGCTTTTTGAGAGATGCTTTTTCTATTGATTTCTTTTTATTTCCCCTTTTAGCAACCAACAAAAAATTGGTTTCACCAACAAAAATCAGTTACAATCTCTTTTTGAAGAGGCCCAAAATTTTTTGATCAAATGATGAATTTATGTGAATGATGAAAACATTAAATGGGATTCAGTGACATCAGACCAAAAAGCAATGTTTTGAAAAGATGTTGAAACCTAAAATGCTGCAGTCAATTTGTTTTGAAAACTTTGAGTTGTTGTGATGTGTTTTTTTGTGATAGCTCTTGAATGATCAAAATCATCTCGATTTAGAGTAGCTTGTTGAGGAGACATAAAAAAGTTGGCACCACCCTTATGTTCTAGTTTTTTAAAATTAATATTAGAATTTTTAAAAACTTTTATCATGCATTTTAGTAGACTTCTATGATATTAATTGAATTAATCATGAATGCAACTTGTAACAGAAATGCTTTAATTAAAAAATTAAAAAGTTTCTTATGTGAATTAATATTTATGACTAAGCTGGTGATATTTACCCCATTTTTAATTTTTTTTCATTAATATTTGGTTAAAATGCAAAGCATTAAATTTTAGTAATTTTTATCATATGCAATAACATAATGTTATATTTTATTTTTAAAACATTGCATGTTGATCCCCATGAAACTTTTATGTTTTTTTTATATTTTAACCACTTGCAATCAGATGACATATATATACAGTACACACATGCAAACTTTTGCCAAAAGATGGATGACATACATATATGAGTTTTTTGTCTTGGAAAAAAGGTGGATGTCGTTTATATATGCTAAGATTTTAAATGAAATTTTACTTTATTTTTGGAAACACTAAAGCAGGGTTCTCAACTGGGGGGGGAATTCCCTACTAAAGGGAAATTTTGTATTTTGGATTTTATTTACAAATTATACAATTAAAACTGTATGCAAGTAGTTAAATTAACAATGTTCTAATTATTTAGGAATTTTACCTAGTGTCATAAGCATTTGTAATTTCTTTTTCAAAAAAAAAATTTTGATTGAAACATAACTTATTGTGTTGTTCATTATAATGTTATAAAAGTTAGTTCAAGTTTAATTGTTAAAGTTTAATTTGGAAAGCTAAGTACTAAGATGAGTTTTTTACCATTATTAACTTATGCAAATCAAATTAAAATTAATATTTTAAACAAAACAATTAGAAAGAGTGTATTTGGTTATGATCAAAACAAAATCTAACATTATCTAACTGATGTTTATTAGACAGCATCTTTGTATTTTGCGTTTACTTCCAAAGCCACATATTTCTATATATAAATGGGTGAAATATTTTGTGAATATGCAGTATAGAATAGCAGAATTTAAAGTCTGAAAATGTAATCTCTAGAAATAGATCAGAACAAAGATAACTTTCAAGTTTGAAACAAAGTTTATAACTAATAGATTGACTAAAATTGGATTTTGTTTGAAAATTTGAAATTATATTTATGACTATTTTTGTTAGTAAAACAATGTTTACAAAGTAAACATCAAATTTTTTAATGATTGAAGAAATATAGTTTGGATTAAACTAATTACAATATTTTGTGCAGTTCAATACAAAGGATTAGTTTCATCCATCTTATGTCATTTTCCAAAACAAGTTACAGATAATCCTTGGAATTCTGCTGAGGTGATATGTTTGTTTTACCTAATTAGTATAATAATCACTTTGGTAATTCAGTAAAATTTAGTTTTCTTGATCAATGTTAATGCCTTTAGTTAATTATAAAAAATCATATGTAATAACTTAATTCTTTACAGACTTCTAATAGTTATAATAAAAAAAATTGCTTTCTATTATGATACTTTTAGATTTGGAAATTGTGTACTCCTTATGGTCTTTCAGTTTTTCTTGGTAAAACTTCACCAATAATAAGACCCCACTTCCATTCATTTCTCATCACTAGAGAAGATGGCTTTAAGTGTTATGGACATGTTTTAGTCTTTTTTGAGCATTGTACCAATTGTCAACTTAACAATAAGATAGCAGGTTTGTATGATATATTAATGATCAATGATCTCAATTATGTTTTAAATTTACTTGAATTAAAATATTGTGTTGTTGGATTTTAATTATTATTATTATTGAAATACACATTGATGTGTTAAATGTAACACTGAGTTTATTTAGTTTATGTTATAAAGTTTTGTATTGGGGATAATTTGGTTTTCTAAAAAATTCAGTTTTCTATTAATTATTTTTCAAAAAAAAAATATTCAGTCAAATATATTCCAAGTTTAAAAGTTCTGCTGTTGTCCTGCAAATCTGAAGAAATAGTGATTTAATGATGTTTGGTTATAAGGTGTTTTTGTTAAAGACACCATAGAAAAAAACAATTCCATGGTATTCACTGAAAATACAGGTATTATTATCAATTTTTGAAAAAAAAGTTTTTAAATTTGCATTTTGTTCTATTTTGTCTAAGCTCCTTCAGCAAACATTAAAAAACTAATAGGATTTTTATTGTGAGATGTTGCTGGCAATTTTATATGCTTTAATCATTTTTTTAAATATGAACTTAGTTTGAGAAAGGGTGGCTTTTGTTTATTAAAAGTTTTTTTTACGTGGCATTAATAGCTTACTTTGTCAACTTACTAAGTATTTCTAAGCTTTGTTTATACCTCATTACTAATTTAATATTGAAAGAAAATAACTTTTTATCTTAGTTTTTGTTAGATCAAAGTGATTCATGAAAAATTAATTCACACGGAATCAGATGCTTTACCATTAATTATTACTCAAGAAAATATAATTTTTTTTGTATTTTCTGGTTTGCAAGGTTGAACAATGACCAAACAATAGCAAGAAATTAGAAAATTAAAAATTACTTTTTACTTGTTGTGCAATTTTCTTGTTCATGACTAATAGTTGTTGCATGCCTTATAATAATGTTCAAAAATAGTAAAAGAAATGTCAAAGGGCAAATAAAAAAATATTTATTGAAGTAATTTATGGACAGTTTATAAGTAATTCTACCATAAAACTCCAAACAATGTTGATGTATTACCCTGATTACAATGTGGTCAAAAATTTTTATAAATTCTGTTTATCTTTACAGTAAAAATGACTTTTCTCATTTTTAATATGTTAAAAACTAAAAATTTGCAAATGAACTTTTTGTAAGTTATTTTGAGGGTATTTTTTAATTAGTTTACGAGTATCGTATTTCCATCTCTATCCTATCGTATTACTCGTATTTCCAATTGGACAATTTTTCACAGACCTGAAAATAAATGTATGAAACAGCATAAGAAAAGTTGTGTTGACAGAGCTGACTTTTTTTACTTTCTTGTGCTAAATAGAATGTTGCCTGTTTCTTATTCAAATACAAATAAAATGCACTCAAAAATATGAAGTAGAATTTGTGTATTATTTGGCTGTGGATCAATCTTGCAAGCCAGCAAAACAAGCTTTTATATTTGTCACTGCAAAAAAATCAAATTTTTGGGTGCTGTATTCTGTAGATTGCTAAATACTATGCAGGCAAAATTTTGGCCACTAAATTTTTGTTTGCAGGGTTTTTGGCACTAATTTCTTTAACCCAACATTAAAAATTATGTAGTATAAATACCTTTTTATACTCTACAGGAGATATTACTCCTCATCATCATCAATCCAATTTTACTCTGGTTTAAATATTACACTATTTCTATGCATCCCACTATTTCTGCAATTCTTCCTACACCTTCTCTTGACCTACACTGATCTGCCGCATCTTCTTTCCTCAAACCAATCCTTCTCATGCTTCCTTCAATTTTTTCCCTCCATTTCATTTTTGGTTGGCCCTGTTTACATTTTCCATCCACTTTATGTACCATTGCCTTCATCAAAACATCTTCATCAGGTCGTCTCAAAACATGACCATACCACCTCACACCATTTGCCCTTGCCAACTTATCTGCTACTTCCTTCAATCCCAAAATGTCCATCAGCTCCACTGTATTCCTTTTGTCCAACTTTACTCTGCACATTGCCCTCACCATAGATCTTTCTGCTCTTTTCAAAATAGCAACTTCATTTTCTCTCAAACACCACATTTCACTTCTATATAACATAGCTGATCTCACATAGCTTTTATATACCTTTTCTTTCATCTGTAAAGAGAATATTTTTCTAAACTCTCCACACTCTCTGAATTTCTTCCATCCCAATCTTGTTCTTGCAGTCACTGTGGCTTCCCATCCTCCACTGGCATTCAACCTATTGCCAAGATAGCAAAATCCCTTACTGTTTCCAACTTTCCACTTCATCACACATTACCTCTTGTTGTTTTTCTCCTGCACCATTTGTTGCTTTATCGCACTTATTACAAACAAAAAATCTTGCTGCACTTGGAATTGCTTTAATTTAGAACACCTTTCATAAATCCATTGGTTGCATTTTGGTCATACAAAATTTTATTATATTTGGTTGTACAAAATTATTAGTATCCATTGGTTGTACAAAATCTCTTTCATTAAGCCTTCTCTTGCATTCTCTGTCACAACATTTACCACAATTGCAAACAACAAAGGTGACAAAGCAGATCCCTGATGTATACCAACTGCTACATAAAATTCTTCTGAGAATTCGGATCCAACTTTAACCTTCATCTTTGAACTCTCATACAGACTCATCACTGCTTTCACCAAGATCTCAGGTAGTCCTTTCTTTCTCAGTGCCAATTTTTTTTGGTTTATTTTTGCATTACTTTGTATTGCTCTTCTTGAACTCTTTCAAAAACCTTCTCTAAATCTCCAAACGCATATACACAATTTTTAATTCTTTTCCCTGTATTTCTCTTGGATTCTTTTCACTATAAAAAGAGCATCTGTCATCCCTCTTCTTGGCATAAAGCCAAATTGCATATCATACACCTCCACCAATGCTCTTATTCTTTTCTCCAATACTCTTTCAGCAATCTTCATTCCATGCTCCAATAATTCACTGCTCTATATGCACTGTAATTCATCACATTTCCTTTTCTCTTGTAGATGGGCACCATCACACTAGTCTTCCAATCTTCTGGCATTCCTTTTTCATCAAGTACTCTTGGACAAACTTTCATCATCACGTCAATTCCAACTTTCATTTGCATTTATCATTTCCATGCTCATCTCTGAAAGTCCAGATACTTTTCATAATTTTGTTTTCTTTTAACCCCTGCAATTTTATAAGATTTTTTCTAATTAGATTTTTATTTTTTAGATTTAATGCAATTTTCCACTATGATGGAGGATGACAATATTTACATTCAAAAATGCATAGGTTTTATTACACAGCTTCCACTTATTAACAGTTGTGAAAAAATTTTAAAAACATTGTTTGATATTTTTACGAAAACTACTCCTCAATCAAATGGCAACAGTCTATCTATTGAAAGTTATATTTACAATCTTTTGTATGAGGTAATATGGTGGTTTAGTAAATTATAGATATAAATTTATACAGTAAATAAAGTTTAGTTTTGACATTTTATTGACTTATGATTTTTAAAATTAAAAAACTTTTACACTGATTGATTTTCTCAATATTAAGTATTATCTGAATTTAAGTCAAGCTTTCTTGATTAGCTTAATATCACAGTTATTTTAAAACAAGTAAAAATGGTCAACTTAATCTACGGTGCAAGCAAGTATTGACAGGCTTGTTTTGTCCCAATTAGCATGCTTTGTGCAGTTACACTGAAAGTGCTGTGTTTGCATCACATCAGAATTATTTTATTTGATAAGTGCAATAAAGGATATTGTTTCACTTAATCAAATAAACTATTACAAATATTTTACTGTACTTAATTTTACTATATATGCCGTATTTGTAAGTTGGGAGTCGTATTTTTAAAGATTAAATTTATTTTTTTAATTGCAGTCGTATTTATACCTGTATTTCTTTTCTACTATTTCAAAGAAATTTCAATAAATTTATACAAAAATATGGCTTGTATAGATTATCTAATTGTTTTCTGGAATAAACATCTGGATTTTTTAATAAAAATGTTGGGCCAGTTATGGTACAAAAAGCTATCAAGATAAAAAATTTTTTTGAATATCAAAAAATTGAGTTAAAATTAAATCCTTACTAAACTCTAATATTTCGATTTTGTTTTTTTGTTTCCCATTATTATCATGTTATACTGTTTTGTTATTAACTGGATTGTGTTCCAGTTGTTTGAAATTTTGCACCAGCTTGAAATCTAAAATTTAGGCACCTCTACTTAAACCTGGAACAAGTTTTAAATTATCCTGGATGGGTCATGAAGATCCTACAATCATACAGCAACCTTCTTTGTATGAACTGCCGTTACTTGATGTCTATCTGATGCAAGTGATGGGCCTTTTAGGTGGCCCGAAAAATCTAATCAGTCTGCTTACTTCATTTTTGTTGGAACACCAGATTCTTTTGGTTTCTGAAGGTATTTGAAAATTGTTTATTGTATCAAAGAATTTTATAGTTTAAACTCTTTAATTGTAAAACTCGCTTTGCTTAAACGGCATTTTTAGTTTTTATTAAAGAGCTGAATATATGTTTAAAAAGTTTTGTTTTTAATAGACAGCCAACGACTATCATTGGTTGGCGAAGGCATGACGTCCTTGTTGTTTCCATTTCAATGGCAGCACACACAAGTCTCCATTCTTCCGTACGAACTTGCTGTTCACTTTTTAGATGCACCAGTACCTTATGTTATAGGTGTTCTAGTGCTGCCAGGCCAAAAAGAGTTGGTTCGTCAAGCGTTAGAAGTAAGTGTAGTGCGATGCTGTCTTGTTTGTTATCATGATTTAAAGCAGATATTTATTGTCGAAGCGCTGAACTTTGGACTGCGTTTAGGTAGTGTAGTTTTTATTGGCTTTTGGATATGCTGAAGTAAACGTTTGAACTTTAAATCATAATTTTTTCTATTTTGTTAAAATACCTCTTTCAACTTTTGGCAAGTTTTTATGAAGTTATCTTTAAACTGGTTACTGCATCGACTTCAAGTTTCTTTTAATTATATGTAGCTTATGATTTGTTTGTCTTCAACCGTATGTGTATATACCATATAGAGCAAAAATTGTAGTGTTTTCAAATTTTTTATTCCTTTGAACAAAAGTTATTTTTTCCACTTTTTTCTCGAAATAAAATTTTTTTTGTATTTAAAATCCCAATGAAAACCCCTTCTCTTGATAAAATTACATAATAAAGGCTCATTTCTTTTTCAAAGGTTTGGTGGTTTTTGTTAAAAGTTTTGTACCATTATTTTCTTGTACAATCGGCAAATACCCGGGTATTTATTAAACCCTTGTTACGTTAAAATTTTTTTGTGCTGTAAGTTCCGTTTTCCAAAAACGCCAAGAATTTCGATGTTTTAAATATTAAAGCCACAATAATTAACAATCGATAACCAAATAATAGCAGTGCTTTAGAAAACAATCTAGTCAACACCAATCCTCGGTGGTAACGTGTTGAAATCTTTTATTGCAATGCTTTTCAATCGCATAAAATGTAATGAAACAGGCCGACCAATGTTTCGTCGATCTTGATGACGCCCTGATCGAGACACCCGAAGAGCAGCCGTGCTTTCCCAATCAAAAAGAAATTGTTTCCCAACTGATCAGTTATTTGGAGGATTACCAAACAGAGGTAAGAATGCAAAATTTTTGCAAAAAAAATGTAAAACATTTTTGCGTCGATACCCCATGTTTTGACGCGAGCTCTTTAGCCCAGTGGGCCACCACACATGGACCATCAGTGTTTACGTTTTGCGTTTTTAGTCCAATTATACGCTATATTAGCTTGGCATATTATTACTGACTTGTACTATGACAGGATTTGAGAATTTTTTAGTGTATAAGCCAGTGTTTTTCAACCTTTTTTTATAGGGCGACACACTATTCAGCTATTTAAATTTTCGCGGCACACCCATTATATTGGTTAATGATAAAAAGGTGTTCACTGAAAATTTGTCAATGGTTTCTCAATTGTCGTCCCAAAATCATGGTAATCTCTAAAAAAAGGGTCTTCACTTAGATTTAGTTAGAAATTTTCCCATTTCATTCCCAATATTATAGTGATCTCTAAAAAAAAAGGTCTTCACTGAAAATTTTTCAATCCCAAAATCATGGTAATCTTTAAAAAAAAAGTTTCCGCCTGAAATCACGCTCCGAATCTCACGTACAAAAACCGCAAAATTTGACGTCCCTAAATAGTTTTATCCCGAAATCTTTCGCGACACAACGGTTTGAAACCACTGGTATAAGCTATTGGTTTTGAAAATTATTTTTAGTACCGTAATATTTTTTGTGGTTTATTTTTGGTACTGCGATTTTAGTACTATTTGAACAATACTACGGTGGTTAACCGAAATCGATTTGTAATTTCTTAGTGTTTTTAACAGTTTTTTAATAAACCTTAATTTTGAAAAAATTTTCTGTGCTAAGTTTGGTGTTGCCCGGGAGTTGTTTTTGACTAATGTTTTTCTTACATATTAACAACTTTGTTTCTATATTACGGTTTCGTTTTGATATAATGAAATGGAGACTTTATTTTGAATATTGTCTTGTTGGGAATTTAAGATTAGCAATGTGATATGAAGAATTCGTTTTTAGTTCGTTTGTATTGAGAATATATTTTTAGAACTCTGGCATTGACAGCTTAATTTCTTTGCTTTCAAACGTAGGTCTTGTAGATGATGAAAAATGAGAAAAGCTTTTGCTATTCGAAAATTACTTTTAATCGCTTTATTAAAGCTTCAAATTATAACCGTTAAACGGGTCGAAAAAGTTCCTAACATTTCTGCATCCCTGCACTGAAGATCATTTGATCGACCCGAACCTTAAGATTCCCCGCTTTATGGCGTTGAAATTAAATTTGTGGAGGAAAAGAAAATTTTTTTTATTGAAAGCGTAACTTATGTACTACTTTGACGACTACATTACTGCATTTTCGATAAAAAATTATCTTAATTTAAGATGAAGATTTTGGCCAGGCAATCAATCAAATTAACGGAACCAGCTGCGGTATTCTCACCTTCACCTGACGATGTCACAAGTAAAGTTTATAACTTAAAATACTTTTGATTTTTAAATTAGAAACGAAAAATAGTTTACTTTTGTTATTTTGGTCTTTTAAAAACATTTTTTGACAGTTTTATTTTTTTGGTGATAAAGTAGTTTGCGTTGTATGTAAGAGATTGAATTTCCGTGACTATTAGCTCCCACTCCACTTAAATGGGAAGCTATTTCTCAGCAATAGCTAAAGTGACAAAGAAAAAAACAGCCGTGCTGATGGTTACGCACTATTGGTGTTGTTGGGATAATCCAAATCCTCTGTTAACAATCAGTCCTTGATGTTGCACTAAAGCGCTTGCTATGGTTTACTAGATTTAGTATTATTTTTATATTTGAATGATAGCGTCAGCGCGTGGTTTATATAAAGTTAAGCCTTGAATTACGCTAAGTAATTACTACCAGCTCGGTTCTGTGGTCGACCAGGTCTTGTTCGACACTCCGACAATACTCATTCATTTCACATTTGTATTTTAATACAAGTTACAAATATTTGTTCCTGAACAATCAACTTTGTTCTGGAAACAGTGACATAGCCTGCTGGTTTTTGAAAGCCCAATGGTAATATCAAATACCGTTGTTGTGATTCGATCTTGTTTTTGAAAGGAGCTTTTGATTGTTGGAAAACAATTAAACTTTGCTTTTTAAGTAGAAAGGAATACACTTTACACCTTTATGTTATTTCCACCTCTGTACAAATGCAGTTTCGCTCTGACTCTCATCTAGTTTTTTGGTGTCTCGAATAAATCTTGCGTGTGCGCCTTCTGTGTCACATTCAAACAAACAAGAAATCTTTTGTGATTCCTACAGTTTAATTCTAGGATGTGCGTAAGCTTTTATATTCATGCTCTACGTAATGTTCTTGTATATCCGTTCTATCGACTAAAATACCGATATGCTCAAATTTGGTATTTTCCATTGTCTTGTTGCTGGTTTCTAACTTGCAATCGTTTGTTTTTGTTTCGCTTTTTTGCGAGCGATTTTACAACTTATATAAAAATGTTTTCTTTGGTTTTTTACTCGAGTTTACGCGGTCACTCGACAATAATATTTGACCATTCGTCATTAGTTTTCAATCTGTTTATTAGAGAATTTCTCTTCTCTTCGAAACAACGAAACCGTGAACCGCGTCGCTGAGATCGCGAAGAAAGCGGGCGTCATCAATTCCTTGGATGATATCGAGAAGCTGCAGTGTGAGGACGCGGAAGGCGTCGCGTCCAAGTTGCAAGTTAGTGCTTTATGTAAAGGTGACAAGCCGCCGAACGATGAGAAATACAAGCATTCGTGTCGTCATACACTTGCTGAATTTAAATCGAACCGACAAAAGAACTCTATCGCCAGTCATCGTTTCGACTTGCAGGTTAGTGGTCGCGTTTTGTGCGAGCTCAAGTTCAACGTCTGTCTGCGCGAAACGATCGCCGCAGCGTTCGTCGCCATCTTTCAAAGCTACGATAAGTTCGTCATCATGCCGTGCTTGGACGAGCACGGCTTGTGGACCTTCTCCACCGAGACGCAGGACAACTTCGACAAGGTTTGTCCGTTTGCTGATTTTCATTCTGCTCAAAATTGTTTTTGTTTTATTTAACTCGAGTTTTTACTCCGCCCAAAGTTGTAAAAAGGTTGTAAAGTAAAAATTATTTTGAAAAATTTAATAAAATTAAGACAAGATACAAATGGCGATTTTTTCGGTGTATTCTTTATTGACTATTAGAAGGCCTTGCTCACCTGCAAATAGAATAAAAATCCGCTCGACTTGCAGGCATGTATAAAGTAAATTCAGAAATTACTAAAATTAAAGTCATCTAGACCCGGATGTTGGACCTTTTCTATTCCGATGTCTTCGTTTTGTTAGAATACTGCTCTGGCAACCCATTGACAAATGATAGTTTTACAGATATTTTTGCTTGCTGCACTTTATTGATTGTTAAGTTTTCGGCCTAAATTGCTGGTTTTTATGACGTTGCAGACTTCATTTCTATCTGATCAACCAGAGGCATTCCTTCCATTCCTCCTTCCGTTTCTCGACACGCAAATGTTTGCCACACTCATAGATAATTCAGTGATCTGTCACCAGCAAGCTGGCAACCTCCAGCAAGACAATGCCGATGGAAAGGTTTGTCTTAATGTTCACAGTTTTTGAGTTGTTTTGCTGTACAAAAAGAAAGTTTGTTTTTGTTTTTTAACAACAGCTAAAGCCATTGGAAACAGCTACAACCTTGTTATTTTACAATTTATTAGTTTCAATCTTTTATTTGCTAACATCAATGCTTTCAACTTATGCTTCCTTAAACAGTTTGACGTTGCCTTTATGCCAGTGTCCGCTGTAAAGTACGAAAAATTGACTTTTAGAAGCCTAGAGCAGCTTTTCAAATTTTCACGATTAAGACTTGCGACGAAATTTCTCAACTTTACCCGACTGACGGGGGCGAGAGAGGATTCTGGCAAAGTTGTGCTCTCGTTTCATCCCAATTCCGGTCAAGGTCGGGGAGGGTACCCCCTCCAAGTGGTGGCAGCAGTAACATTAATATTTTCCAAATTCGTAGCTTTTTCTTCGATTTTACATCAACCGTTATGACCTTTGCATTCAAACTAATTCGATCAAGAAAATTCGATGTGTTACGCTGTACGCGATCTTTGACTTCCAGGATCCGAATCTGCGCTTGTTTGACTATCGAATCGAGCAAAAGATGAAGGACTCCTCGATGGAGGTCGCCACTCCCACGACCCCGGACCTCCCTTTCTTTCCCCAGTTGCTTCGGGGTGTGTCCGTTAACTCGGCCAATTTTGCGACTGGCCTGCTGGAAGCTTGGATCAAGAAAGCAGGTATGAGCTTTATTGATCGGGAAAATCTCGAACGCCGTTCGGTTTGTTGTCACGTGATCGAGTCGCGTACTCGATGCTGTGAGTGTTTCGAGTGTTCTCAGTGATGGCGAGAGTTCGGGCTTCGTTGAACGGAATGGCTTCTTTAATTGTTAGCTCATCTGCTTGTCTGTGTTTTCTTCACTTTCGAGCGCTTTCGATTCTCTTTCAGAGCAACTGACCGAGAAGCGTTTGACTCGAATCGACGTATCGAGTGGTTTTCCCAAAGCGATGGAAAGCGATGTCGTAATAGAAAATTACCCTGGGACTTTCCCTATCATACGTGTAAGTTCGAAATGGAAGTTTATTAAAAAAATCGTCTAGTTAAAAATAATTTGTAAAGGCCCGTTTCCACTACGAGCGTGGAAAAAAGCATTCTTTGTTTGTTTTATTGCTTTTTTTTTGCGCTCGCTTCAATTTTAACCGCTCGCTTCAATCGAAGATCAATAAAAGAGACAAAGAATGCTCTTTTCCACGCTCGTAGTGGAAACGGGCCTTTAACTGGCATGTAATTATTTTTTAAAAATAAAATTGTTTTCGTTATTGAAACTAAGCTATTACACCATTAAATGAGAAAATTGTTAACTGGCTGTACTAATATATAGCGACATCCGTTGACAATGTAATCAAGCAAATCCTAATGTATTCGTAAAAATCTTTTTCAGCATAGTCTTTCATAGTTTCTATCAGTTTGTTAAATTTTTTTTGATTGCAACTAGTAACAGCAACAGTTGCTACATAGTTGTATGGTTGTATAGCCAATTAACATTTGCCCCATCTAGTAGCGTCATATGTCAATTTTAAATTGGTAAGACTTTTACACTTAAAGACTTTTTTAAAGAGCGAAAATCTTCAGCCACGACTGAATGCCTTTGTTTGTATTTAGCTTGACTCATATTTCATGTCAACGCGACTTTACGTCACATTAAGGTTGGCTGTAAAATGCAGTAGTGTGACTTTTTCGGTTTTGAAAACAAGAATTTGAACCAATTGATTCATAAAACAACGATAAGGAAGTGATGTTTCGCCAAGTTTAACATTTTACGATGCAGAATCGTTGTTTGAATTAAAAACTGTCGCGTTTCTCAAAATCTACTTATACGAACGACAATTGTTGAAAACATTTTCCAAACGCGATGTTTTTTCTTCTCTTTCCCTGGTATACAAGCGCTCTGATCGATAATCTCCCGTTTCAGGCGAAACTTCTAGATTCCGACTTATTTGAGAAATCGAAGAAGCACCAATTGAGCAGACGTGGGGAGACAAACCGATCCGCTTTCAAGAGAGGAACTTCTTTTAGGGACTCTAAATGGGTAAGTTGTTGGGCTAAGCAAATGCTTTTAAATACCTTCAAGAAAAAAAGCTGTTTTTGCTTGGTTTGGGAATGTAGATTACTCGTTTTACTGCAAAAAAACTACTTTATGAAAAAGAAGAGAATCGAGTTATTTTTGCATATTTTCATTAACACGTTGGTCGAGATATGCACCGTATAGGCTCACGCTGAACTTTCCCGACGCGCGATGTGTAGGGTACACGCCTGTAAAATGGTACTTTTTAAAAACGATATTTCCTCTTCTAATTGAAAAATTCTTAAGATAACTCATCCAACCTGCTAAGGAAATTTGTTCAACTATAAGAACAAATACCTTTGTGGGGCCGGACACAACTTCCTGCTTTGATGTCCGCTTTGACACTGAAGATACAAGTTTGAACCTGTGCCCACACTGTAAACACGCCGCATGAGTTATCGCGGCCAACGTGTTAAATTAATTTTGCATGCATTTGGTTAATTTTTTGTTGTACAAGTAAACTTAAAACCTTATTCTCGGTCACAAGACCGTAAATTCCCATCTATTTCAGGTCTCTAATCATTAAATCATGATAAGGTACTAAAAACTTTCAGAAACAAATAGTTAGGAATTCCAAATTATTTTCAATGGACACGTTGGTTTGTGTGGAAAGCAATGGTCTCATGACATATTGATTAATAAAGTCAACAAAATCAAAAGAAATTTAAAGCGAAACTCTAAACGACACACACGTTCATTTTGAAATACCCAATGTGCTGAAAACAGTTAGTTTACAATCTGTTTTTATCCCAATGAAACTGCTCTGAGCTGCGAAGAAGTAAAGATGAAAAGGTAAAATATACTTTTAGCAGCTCCTTGGTCTTTTTTGTTGGTTTCTGTATCGGTAACGCCCTCTCAACATTGCGTCGCGAAATCGAAGCTATTTCATTCTTCTTCTAAATATGCATGGGTCTCGGATAGGTTTCAAATAGGCTTGAAAATAAGCAACTTTTTGTAAGAAACTAAATTCAAGTTGTTATTGACTTCACCGTCACAGTTCATCAAACTGTTTTTTTTTGGCTAGAAAATTTCGGGCATTTGCCGAAATGACTGAAAAAATTTCAGACATTTCAAGATTTTTTTGGCAACTTAAAATTTTGCAGAAACGGAATTTCAAGTTTGCATAATATGAACAACAAATTTTAGCAGATTTTTTTAAATTGAATGGTTTTTTATAATAATAACGTTAAACTCAATATCACAAAAACACATATATTTTTCCTTTTTTTTACCGTAAGGACCCGTTTTCAATACAAGCGTGGAATGGAGTATTTTTTTTTTGTTCTATTAATTTTTTACTTCTTTCCGCAATTGAGCGCTTAGCGAAGCAAAAAAAATCAAAAAAGAAACAAAGAATACATAGAAATACATAGAAATATTGTTACAATTAGAAAAAAACTACAGTACTACAAGTTTCTAAAGGCTCGTTTTCACTACGAGCGTGGAATGGAGTATTTGTTTCTTTCTGTAAATTTTCAACAAGTAGAAATTAACTTCAATTTGATGAGTTTTATGAGTGGTAGATACAAACAAAAATTTAATTTCACTTTCATTTTGACTTTTATTGTAAGTAGAATTTGCTTCCGGATTTGAGCAGTTACGTAAAAGTGATGGAGTAAAAGCTCATCTTTGGTAAACAACTTTCTGTTATGTGGATATATTCGAATACATTGGGAAGGTCTCTTGCGGTCCTTACCAAGGACAATTTCACTGGCACACTCCGAAATATCGTAGAAGAATACTTTCTGTAACATTCTCCGAATCAGCCTTGTTTGCAAATTCAATCCTTTACATTCAAATATTTACAGCTTAATTTGCTGCTGCTGTGTATCTAATCAGTTGCCTAAATAAACTATTAAGCAATCGCTAACTTATTTATGTATGCCACAGCGTAGTACACTAAAACGTCTTATTATTTATTTATTCATTTTTTCTCTTTACATTTATCTTCCTGACTAGTAGGAAAGCGTTGGAGGCACTGTGCATGGGGCAAGAATTACCCCAACCTACTTCCGAAGATGCGAAGATATTGTTGTCCGGTTGAAATTTTTATTTTGGTTTTTTAACTTTACAGAGATATGAATGAAATTTAGGTCTGCTTGCTAAGACTGCCAAGCAGGGGAAAGTGCCGTCAAGTGTCTTTCCCAAGAACACAACAGTAGGTTTTGAACTGAGAGCATATCGATCACAATTACCGCGCTCTAACCACTCGAGCAGGCTGTCTCTTGTAACTGTCATCTTTCAAAACATGTCATCGGCATCTTTTATACTCGTATTTGCTATGATAAGATTTACGTTTTCTCACAGCTTATAATTTCAGTTAGTTTTAGACTCGATTATTTGAACGAAAACGAAAATCGACAAAAAAAAATGATAGTTCACTTTAAAAAAAATCGATAAAAAACTCACCCATTGATTTATTAAGTTATAGATTTAAAATAATTAATAATTAAGTGAAACACATCCGGGCGCCTCTGACCTCTCCACGCTTGATTTAACAGCGAAAGGTTGAGGAAGCTCGATCTAGCATACTTCGGCAGCCCAGCGTTTCTGAGTACTCTCCCGAAGTCATTGCGCAGACAAATTGGTGGTTCGTTCGGAAGTTGCTCAAGGATGTGAAGCAGAAGGTGGTTTAGATAATCTATTTATTTTAACGCTTATCTGAACATGTAGGTTTTAGTATGCACTTTCATTCGTTTTATTTTTTAAATTTCATCTCTTTTTATTCTCCTGATTTGCGGAAGAGCGAGTCGGAGGCGTTGTACCAAAAGCAAACATCGAGTGTTAGGTTTTATGAAAGGAGGCTACGAGCCATTTCCCGGGGACTACGAACAGAAGCTTTCGCCTAAGACCTTTTTTTTTAGTCTTCAGACTAGTCTTTTAGGACGAAAATGAAGAAATCAGAGACAGTTTTAAAGTGATGATCTTTTTTTCGCCTTCGCTAGTCTTTTGGGACAATATTCCAAGCAGGGGGCCACGGGTGTTGAGAGTCTTTGGAAAGGGCCCACGAACCACGAAAGGTTGCGAACCACTAGTTTAGTGATTATCGCGACCTTCTTTCGGAGACGCCAAAATATTGTTCCCAAGCTGAAATTTTTTATATATAGTTTTTACTTTTATACGGATTTATAGTTATGACTGAAATTTAGAGCTTCTTTCTAAGACCGCCAACCAGAGAAAAATACCGTTAACTGTCTTTCAAGAAGACTCTTATAGCTCTTGAATTGAGACCGTGTCCACGCACTTAAACACTCGGTCACACTATCGACAATTATTTGTTAATACATAGAATAGATAGACAGTGCTTTCTTTATAACAATATTTTGTATTAAGCAGTTTTTGATTCGAACTATTTTTATCCTTATTTTGTCACCCTCCGTTATTAAGTGTTGCATAGAAATGGTTTTAATGTCTGGTGCGGTTTTTATTGTGGTTGTCATGCTTACTTACTGTTGCTACTAGGTCATCTACGGACCGAGAACGTAATTGGATCTTTTTTGCTGGTTTGTCAATATTTCGTCACACGTTATTTTTTTGTACCGTTTAATCTTTCATAATCCTCTTTTGCCTTCTGTTTTTTTGTTGTCTGTCTTTGTACTGCATCAATATTCTATTAATATGTTACAATTTGTACTACTTTTTGAACATTTGTTATATTGGCAAGAAAAAGAAGAATTATAAAAAAGTATTAAGTACGTTTGAATGCCTTTTTACACTCTCCATTGTAAAGAGATCTTCCGACATTTAGCAAATTATTTTTCAGACGAAGAAGGTTCTGGTGGGCAAAATGGGCCGGGAAGCGGTTGAACTGGGCCACGCCGAACTCAGCGACAGTTTGTCGGACCTGGAAGAGAGCACGTGGATCGCCAGTTTTTGCGATCTCCTGGAGAAAGTCTGGTCGCACGGCGTCTTCACGAATTATAAAAAGGTTAATTTCGCGGTCAATTGATTTTGAACCGATACTATGACATATAAGTTTCATCTTGATGTTATGTGTATGGTTTTCTGTAAAATTTGCGTTCCTATTTTGTTATCTAATATTTTGTCTTTTTGGCTTTTGGTGTAAAGAAATTTGACAGCGAAGTGTGAAACGCTTGGTTTTGCAGGGGAAATCCGCTCTTTGGTCTCATTTGCTCCAATTTCAAGTTGAGGAAGAAGAGAAGATGCGGAAGAAAAGCATGCTTAACCACCTGAGTGAAAGCACTCCCTCTTTATTAAAGAGTGACGACGACTTTAGCTTCTCTTCTGCGACTTTCGATTCCTCCTCCTACAATTCTCTTCCTCGATCTTTCCCTGGCAAACAGAAGGATTCTTCACGATCCTTATCCGAAAGCAAGTTGAAAATTTTTTGAAAGTTAAACTTAAAAAAATAACAGGCTTGAAACTTAAAAAAAGCTTAAGAAAGAATCGATCTGATTGGAATAGATCAGGGGTGCCCAAACTTTTACTCGTCGCGGGCCAAATATTCGTCTGCAAGTTTAGCTCGGACCGCAATCGGTGCAGTAATTGAAGTGATGTTATTCAAAAACTTTACGTTAAAGTCAAAAGAATAATTTTTTTTTGGTCACATTGATTTTAACGATTATTTCAAATTAACTTTCATAATAAATAGAATTTGAACCATAAATTTAGCTAAAGACAAAAAAAAGGTCATTACTTTGACTCTACGTGTTGTTTTTCTAAACCGGGGGTGTCCAAACTTTTTTCTAGGAGGGCAGATTGATAATGTGAAAGTGACCGAAGGCCAAGAACGATCTTTAAAAAAAAGGTTTTCACTTCGATTTGATTTCAAATTTCGCTATATTTCTCCCAGAGTCGTTGTCATCTCTAAAAAAAAAAAAAAGGTCTTCACTTCGATTTGATCTCTAGTTTGATTGTTATTCCCCCAAAATTGTGGTGATCTTTAAAAAGAAGTAATTAACATGGTAAAATCGGTTATTTCGGACATAATTCTATCCAACTATGGTTCAAAGTGAGTGCATATCACCACATCTATACCGCGGGCCGTAGTCTGCCCACCCCTGGATTAGTATATGTCAACTGGGCCGCACAGAAACCTTAAAAGGGCCGCGGGTTGGCCATCATTGAAATAGATTATGCAAAAAGCGTGTCACATGCGAACTTCCTCCATTGTGAATTTAGTTTGATATTGAAACAGCGCCACCTAACCAGCGGCTCGCAAAGTCTCAAAAATTTTTAACCAGATGCTCAATCAAATTATTTCAATACCTCTAAACCGGGGGGGTTCTTAAACTTTTTGAGACGCGCCTCCCTTTTATCATGCAAACAAAACTCGTGCCCCCCCTTGATAATACCAACAAAACTCAAGCCCTATCATATTAAAAAATCTAACAACATTGAATAGAATAATAACTAAATTTTGTTAATAAGGAGGATGTAACTGTTTTTTGAAAACCAAAAATTTAATTCTTGACTTTGGAGCAATGTTGTTGGTCCGCTGCACATTCAAGTTTGTTTCTGTGTTTTGTTTTTATACCTAGGAAGAAAAGCCATTTTTGAACATAAAAACGGAAGGAGTCTACGTATAGTACAGCATCTATACTCTTGTTCATGTTTACGTATTTCTCTTAGAAATCAGTAAGTGACATAGCTTTAAAATTGTTTTTTGCAGTAGAGTTATATTTCATTTCCGAAAACTTTTCCGGAAAATCTTCGGAAAGAATATCCTTGTTCAGACAAAAAAAGATTCTTTTTGTCATCTTCAATTTTGGAAGTTTAGTGTCGCTCAAGTCTAAAAAGTAACGTTCGAATTTTTGTTTTAGAAGTTGCAGGTGACTCTCACCTCGACTTTAAGCTTGCCCTTAAGTTCAGTTTGATTTTTCTCGTTTAGGAATATCTAGTTCAAAAAGGAAACTTCATTTCCTTTTTGAATTAAACAATGCCCCGCCCCAGTTTTACCACGAAAGCATTGTTGGCATTATAGCAATTGAAACAGTTGATATACTTGCCGTGCAAAATCAAATTTAAATTATTTTAACGGTTCGAAAATATTTACGAGGTTTGTCAACGTCAGATGAAACTCTTTTGATTCGATAGACAAAAGATCTTGTTTCCCATGAGCTTCAAAAAAAAAAAAGCAAAAGTTCATCTTTTGTTTCATACACGTGGGCTAACATGTTAACTTTTGATAACCACCAAACGAATGTATGAAACAGCAGATTCTCGTGATTGGAATTCGTGTTCTTGCAAAACTTGGTAAACAGTTTTGTTATGACAGCATTTGCTTTAACATAGTTGACGGCTCGTATGATTGTTGCAAACTTATCTTTCATAGCAATAAGTAAAGTTCATAGCCTCTCGGTGAATCACGCAATGAGATCTGCCCCATTGAAAGTTTTTTCCTTTATCTTTACGATGAATTCACTTCGAGATATTGTTGAATCACCATGAATGTAGACACCCACAAATTTTTCCCAAATAGATAACTGGGTAGACTATTGTTACAACTTAAATACATTTTCTGGTCTATATATGGTCTCTAGGGTCTGCAAAAAAGCATTTTAATTAAATAAAAGCAAAAGCATTTATTAAAAGCAAAAGCATTTATTTAATTAAAATGAACGTAGACTAGCAGTGCAACATCTGCGACATCTAGGCAATATCAGTTGTTTCATCACATTGAATTGAACAAAAAAAGCAAGACTTGTAATTTTCTGAGAACTTGATACTCAATGTGTTTTGCAAGCTCATCAATAAGTGTTTTGATCGTAGAATCCGAGAGAGAAATTTTAGCCATCTTGGTGTATTTTTTTCCAACACAAGGCCAGCTGCTTTTGATATGCACAGTCGATCAATGTTTCACGAACGTTGTAAGGTTTCTTATCTTTGGCAATCATGTAAGCGATTACGAATAGCGCTTCTATTGTTTCTGCAAATGAAAATTGGCGAAAGCTCTTTCTTGCAATTTTCAATTTTTTCAGACAGTGTTTCTTGCTTTGAAAAAAGGGTAAAAGCTTATCTTTATGGCCAGGGTGTTTTGTCTGAAGATGACGCTGAAAACGACTTGGTCACATTGCGTGATTGCGGAGATTTTCATAGCATATCACGCGTTGTGGTACCACTTGATTATTCACTGTGGAATCTATAAAACTATACTTCAAATCAGGGGTGGGAAACATGCGGCCCGCAAGGTATTTTAATGCATCCCGCGTGTGATTGGGAAGCTGGGATGCCACTTTTACTTTTGGTTTTCATTTTGGGATAAACCATAAAATCCAAGTGAAGGCCTATTTTTTGTCTTCACTTCGAATTTGGCGTTAAAGTTAAATAAATTTTTAGGATTTAGATGAAAAAAGGTCTTGAAATGTCGAACTACAGGTAGCTGAAGAAGCATGGTCTGTAGAAAAACCTACCTTTTTTCTTAAATCAACAAGTTTAATGCGGCCCGCACCTAATTTTTTAGTTTTGGGATGCGGCCTGCGAGCACAGTCAGGTTCCTGCTTTAAATAATCACTGTCATGTCTTCCCGTTTTCCCATTTATGTCAATGCAGTTGTCTATTTAGTTTGCGGCCGTTTTCTCGCGCCTCCCTTATGAACTTTTCACGCCCCCCAGTTTAAGAACCCCAGCTCTAAACCAATTCAATGGCTCGAAGAAAACACGGAATAAACTTAATTTTGGTTCATTTAGAGCAGGGTTTCCCAAACTTTTAGTTCACCGGTACCCTTTGGGCGCTTTGACAGGTTTGCATGTACCCCCAAAATTTTTTGACGTTTCTCTAAAAAAAAGGGCTTCTCTCTTAATTGTCCTGTTTCACATAATCGCAATGTACTAGATTCGAAACTTTCAGGCTTTTGAGTCTATTTTAAAGTTTTTTCCGGAATTACCCCTGGAAGTCTAAATGTACCCCGGTTTGGGAACCCCTGATTTAGATGTTTTTTGCTTGTTAAAAAAAAACAACACTGGAGATCAAAATGATAAAGTTTTTGTGGTCTTCAATAAAATTTATGTTTCGAATTCTGGTTATCAAGGAGGTCAATTCATAATAGCAAATTAAATTTAAAGCAAAAATATAAAAAGTCTTTACTTTGATCACTGCACCTATTGCGGCCCGCGATAGACGTGCAGGCAAAAATTTAACCCGTAATGGCAAAAAGTTGGGCACTTCTGTATCAAGATGAATTTTTTTTCTTACAATTTGGCATTTGAAAAAGAGTTTTTAGATGTGAAATAGTAATTCCTAAGATAATTTTAATGTACCGATTCTAGTTTATAAAGAAAACTGATTTAATCGTATTTTTATAAATATTATACTGCAAGTTTTTAGTAGAGCAATATTTTCGTAATCGTTTTTGTCCTAAACTCTAGTTAAAAATTTTAGAAAACAAATTAAAAGCCATGGGTTATGTATTGTATACGCCGTGTAGGGCTTTTGGGACATTCCATGTCAACTCGCACGCTTTTCGGCATTTTTTTGCCGGCCATTTTCGATTTTGCTGAAATTCGGCATGTTTGTAGGTTTGGATGAGAAAATGTGTCACACCAAATTTCAAGTTTCTAAATCAAAAGTTTTTGATATATGAAGGTTGAAAGTTAGACACAAAATCGCCGCTTGAACGAGCAAATCCTGATCGAGCAAAAGTGGCCCTTCTGGCTTTATTTTTTGTTCAATTTCAAAGATGTTAATGTCATTGGAAAGCTCTTTTCAGCAGCTTTTCAATGATATTCATATCTCAAATGTAGCTGTATAAATAAAAAAGTTATCTTTTGTCGTGACCTTGTGACTTTGACCTCGCATGACCCCAAAACCCCCACTCTAGACACAATTTTTCAATATTTTTGTTCCTCACATAGAGGACTATCAGCATGCCAAAAATCAAAGTGGAAAATCTATGGGTTTTCAAGATATTTGCATTTTATTGAACACGTGTGCCTAATGATGCAATTTTGTTGATATTTTAGGAATAAATAATTTCGCAACTTCGTCGATTTTTTTTAAATAGATCATTTTCGTAAGTTTTTTGTTAATTTTTTAACTTATTAAAAAATATCTTGACAACCCATAGAGATCCCACTTTGATTTTTGAAAAGCTGCTGAAAAGAGCTTTCCAATGACATTAACATCTTTGAAATTGAACAAAAAATAAAGCCAAAAGGGCCACTTTTGCTCGATCAGGATTTGCTCGTTCAATCGGCGATTTTGTGTCTAACTTTCAACCTTCATATACGAAAAACTAGTTGATTTAGAAACTTGAAATTTGGTGTGACACATTTTCTCATCCAAACCTACAAACATGCCAAGTTTCAGCAAAATCGGAGATGGTCGGCAAAAGAGGGGTGTGAGTTGACATGGAAATGTCCCTTTTACTAAAGATCGAAATTTTATTTGTAACGATGTAGTTTGTTAAAGCTGCACAAGCAATTGTAGGTTTCCAGATCAATAAGAAAATCAATCAGTTTACAGCTGTGTTACACCTATACAGAAAAATTCAATATAAACCAGCATCACCTATTTGTAATCTGTTTCAACAGTCCGCCTTGGCTCTCCTGAAAACAAGTTGTTATCTTCCTCCTCATCATCCAACGTTAACAGCATCCCTCATCTGACCTTTACACTTCTCAGCAGCATCGAGTAAGTCCCGTCATCAGCTGTTTATCGAAGTTTGTATGATTATATCGATCCGCATCTTTTCATCGCGTAACATCTTCGCTACTTAAAACTGATCTTTCAACGTCGAAGACGATTTCGTTTGTCGCAGCTACGTCTGCATTATCTCGCCGATGAAATCCTTCGGACTTCGTGAAGTTTCTACAAAGATAAGCCTGTAATCACACGAGGATGTGTCTGATTTCAGGAGGATTCAATCAATGAGAGAGATCCAGACTGAAGTGGGGAGGAGCAGAGCTTGGATTCGGCTTGTTTTGGAGCAACAGCAACTTCATCTCTGCCTGACGCAGCTCTTGAGCGATCATCTATTACTCAAGTATGTAAACCGATAAAGCGACTAAATCTTGTCAAAGTTTATTTTTTTCAGTTTAACAACAAAATACTGTTTTCTTATTAATTTGTTAATGTTTCGCCTCGGTTAAAAACTGATCAAGTTACTTTAATTTATACCGAATCGACTAATTAACAGGTGTTTGGTATTTTGCTGAGTACTTAAAAAATTTGAATGGTTATGACGCTTTACAATACGTTGCTTATTGACTAGAGCGCGTCTCTATAGATTGTTACACTTTCGTAGGAAAGGATGAGACAGCACTCACAATGGAGGGTGTTGTCTCCTGGCATTGTGCATCGCTTAACCACCTCGTGAATTGATAAGACACCCCTCGGTTAGTCGAACGGTTAGCGTTTCTGCCTCTGATGCGTTAGTTGTGGGTTCAATTACCGGCCAAGCTGATATACCATTTCCAACGTTTGCCGCCGCTTCGATATTCCCACTTCAGTGCTGTGTTGGCCAGGCGTAATGTTGTGGGGGATTAAACTGGGAATGCATTACACGTTTTTGCGTATGAAATGGTTGTGGTTAAAATAGTCTTAGACAAGTCAGCGTAATTGATACAACAAGCGATAAGCTTGTAATCTGAAGGTCACGGGTTCGGTTCGAAGTTAATTTCACTTTCTATTTCTCCGCTAAAGCCTCTCCTACGACACAGATATCAGTTTTTTCTTCTTCACAGTCGCATGTACAAGAAATACTCCTTTCTCCAATGCGACGAGCAGAGAGAGCAATTCCTCTACCACGTCCTCACTCTCAAAGCCGCGGACTTCACCTGCTTCACCACCTCTTTCAAGCGCTCTATCTTCGAGTACAAAGTGTGGATCATTCCCTGCCGGAACCTTGGCCACCTGTCCCAGACGACGGCCAACGTTTACGTGTCCATCTGCGGCGAAATCGATCAGACGTCAAAGCTGCAGGTTCCAAAAAACTGCTTGGAGTTTTCGTTCAAGGTAACGAGTGTCACGAGTCGTACGTACCCCCCAACCTTAACTTTCGCTCTTATTCAGCATCGAAATCTCGGCATCTTGACCACGCTCACGATCGGTCACGACAACTCCGGGATCCTTCCTAAATGGTTGCTTGACTATGTGGTCGTCCAAAACCAAGTCACCGGCCAGGTTTGAATCACTTCGTTTGCTTGGGCCGTACTTTCTAGCGTTGCTCTGTTGTAAGGATTTGATTTTTCTTTTGAAGTCGATTTCCTTCGACGTTTCCTTTGGATTAAATTGCATTTTAAAAGTTTCAACTTTGCTATGTTCTATGAGGTGTTCTTATGGTGGTGTAAATTCAAATTTTCTAGCTGTTTCTCGCGATTATGAACTGAGCGACTTTGCAGACTCATTCTTTTCCGTGTCGCCGCTGGCTGGGGAGGAACGTGGACGACGGCAGCATTGAACGACTGCTCATACCTGAGTTCGTACCACGTGACGCTGACATCACAAAGGTTTCTGCTCGTTTGTCACAACAGAAGATGAAGAAGTGAGTCTTATTCAGGCCATTGTTTTCAATCCAGGCCAGAGATGTCCAACCTTTTTTCATAATGGGCCAAATTTTTAATTTAGTTGTAATCGGCGTGCCGCAAAAAGATCTTCACTGTGAATCTGACTCTAATTTTCTCGATTTTCGTCTCAAAAACATAGTAATCTTTAAAAAAAATAGTAAAGGTCTACACTTTAAATCTGACTCTGATTTCTTGGTTTTCATCTCAAAAACGTAGTGATTTCTAAAAAAAAAGCTCGCGGAACAGAGTTTAAGAAACTCTGCGATACAGTTATAAAATATAACTAAAAAATTTGAGTAAGTAGTGGGTCGCGTAAAAACATTAAGTGGGCCGCAGGTTGGACATCCCTGATCCAGGTATCCACTTACTGTTATGCGTATGAAATTTCGATAAAACTTATGTTAATCGTATTGTCTTTACTTTAGCAATATCGGACCGCTTATGTCTGCGTAAACCAATGGCTCACAAACTGGGGTCCGCGCACCCCCAAGGGGCCGTTAGCCATTTTCTAGGGGTCCGCGTAAAGTTCTGTAGTTTTATTATTGCAGACTAATTTTTTTTTTGCAACTAATTTACCAACTTACTAATGTGATTAGTTGGAATATTTCCAGTTTTGCTGACAATTCGTTGTTGACAGTATTTGTTTAACTTTTGTCTACATTTTCTGAATTTTGTTTGCTTTAACATTTTATGGGGGTCCGCCATCACTTCAAAAAAGGAAAAGGGACCCGCTTGCTAACTTAACAGCAATGTCGAAATTAAAACAAAAACCCCCAGTTCAAAGGACGTATTTGCTGAAGACATGTTTAACATTTTTAAATGGAAACGAAAATTTTCGCAGGACTTTTTAACGTCGTCAATGTATATTGTTACGTTTCTCGAACATTCTAATTGGCTGAACGAACTCGAACAGACGCTCAGTACAAGCGCGCGTACCCGCAGCGTTTGCAATGAGTTAATTACGTCACTCGAAACGACGTCGTCCGATGACGCAGATAACGTCAACTTGCTTGTCGGTCGCAGCTCGTACACGTTCAAGGTGGAAACCCTGCAGGAAATGGTCGGACACGCGGTCAACTGCTTGGTCAAGTACTACCACAAATCCGAGCGGGAACGGCGTCTCGATTTCACGACGCCACCTGCGGCTTTTACTAAACTTCTGTACAACCTGACGGTGGCGCTAGAAAGCGTGTTTACTCACGGCTTGAAGACGACCGGGATTTTTAAGTATGTTGTTTGTAGAGTTTCAATTGTTGATTGTAGAGTTTCAATTGTTAAATAAGAATTAATGCACTGGCATTTAATTACTATCTTTAATACTTGATTTGTTTTCTTGATGACTACTTTATTAAGTTTGTTCACAAGCGTAATTGGTGGTAGGTTCAAAGCTTAAACCGGACTTTTAAGTAGTTAAAAGTCATTTTATTTTTCATTTTTATTTCATTTTCATTTCATCTCTATATTTATCCTGCTGACTCATAAGAAAGCGACGGAGGCGCTAATACATAGGATAAGAAATTACCTTGACCTGCTTCCGGAGATGCCAAGATATTGCTGTCCGCTTGTAATTTTTATTTTGTTTTCTTAGTTTTATAGAGATATGACTGAAATTTAGAACTGCTTGCCAATATCGTCAAGCAGGGGAAAGCGCCGTAAAATGTCTTACTCAAAGACGCAACAGAATGGCACGAGTAGGTTTTGAACCGAGACCATGTCGATCACAAGCACGGCGCTCTAACCCTTCGACCACGCTGTCGTCGTGCTCTTGTTGGTGTTCAAGAAAAGGCCAGCGACTGGCGATACGCACGCGACACATGTTCTCTCAAACAAGAGGTACAGCGAAGTTAACTTAAAATTATTCACAATTACCATTCAATTATTTTTCGCAAGTCTTCTAATTTAAAATTTTATCTATGACGTCATTGGGGGAAAAACGGCTAACCGGTCCTACTAATACGTAGCAGTTGCAGTTGTTGGTGATGAGATCACGCCAATCTCTTTTCAGGATCATACGTTATCTTTTTCCATTTTAATCTTTGTTTCTTTTATCAGTTGTTCATTAGTTTTCTCGGTCTCCAATTTTAACAGTTGCTACGCATAAATACAAATAATTGATTGTTTTCCCCCTCAGTGACGTCATAGATGAAATTTAATTTCACAAAAACTCAAACGACCGCAGTTGTTCCACGGATGAGTGATTACAACTCGAGCAGCGTTTTAAGCTTAAAATCTATTTTCGACCAACTTTCCCTTGTAATTTCGAATCCTTCAGCACGAGGATGAACTGTGATCGATTCTACTTCGAGTCTTTTTTCTAGAAGACGCCGCTTGTTTGCGCTCGACGTATTCGCCGCCTGCCTCGATCACTTGCGCGACTCCATCCACCCTCCGCTCGCGTCTCATGATTCGCTCTCCGACGACGAATACGACCCGGGCCATATCGCGGCCGGCGGTGATTGGTTCCTAGGTGAGCACGTAATCTTGTGTGATTCTCCTCGGGCAATTTTTCTCAATTGTTAAAACTTTTTAGCCAGAGTCGGTTTGAAAATGGGATAACCACTTGATTAGGACTTTTTCAAACTGACTCCGACTCCGCAAGTTCGGGATCTTTTTTAAGATTTGAAATTTATGAAATTGTTCATCGGGCACAGCAGATCACGTGACTGGTCCCAGTTTAGACCACCCAAGTTCGTGCCGTGACGTGGTTTGCGAAATTCTCAAGCTCAAATACCAACGCCCCCCTCCTCAGCGTGAGCTTATCTAGAATCAATTAGGATTTTATTTCTCGAAGATATCGATTAAACTCGGTCGATGAAACGTCAGTTCAAGTAGAAATAGCTGCCATCATCGGAGGAACGCGCATAATCGTGACACGAAGCGTCCTTTTTCAATAAAGCATGATTATTCTATTTTGATTAATTCCGCTTGAATAAAGCAAAACGAACCATTCTCTCATGAAACTGTTATAATTGGCGAGAAGTCAGCTTTCATAAATTGTATGACGTCGCAGTAGGCTCTGCCTGTTTCAATTGTTAACTGACGTCATCGTACGGATTGCAGGCAACAGGAGTATGTCGGAAGGAGCAGTGCATTACGATCGGATCCCGAGCTATAGGAGTGACCTCGGAAACACGAACCAGAACGGATCATGGTGAGTGAAAAACGATCGTGAATGAAATTCTGTGAAGAAAATCCTGGTGTGGTGGTGGGCTCACCCGACCCACTCCTAGGGACGAGGGTGCGGAACACTTCGCGGAGTCCCAATGATCGGGCAACCCCCCAAGGAAGTGCATGAAGCCAAATGAAAAGCTTCGTGTTATTATGTGTTTGTTTTGAATGTTTTCCGTCTGGCAGCTTCGGAAACTGTAACTTTTAATATTATTTTTCCAAAACAAATTTAAATACATCTGAAAATGACAATCTGACGCCATTAAATCATGAAACCTTGCGTTTTCTCTTTACCACGGCATAAACGACAGAGATGCCACCGTTATAAACAGTGGCCTTTTATGGTCTTTACCACTAGTACATCAATGGGACTGGGCTAGTTTCTCATTTAATACTAACCTTGCTTCAAAACGTCGCGACGTATCAGGGTAATTACCCCGACGTAATGACGCAATCCCATGTCGACCATGTAGCTCAGTTGGAACATTACTCGAACTTGCAAGCAGAAGGACGCGGGTTCGATGCTCAGTTTATCTGACCGATTTTTGTTGACCCCTTGGGAAAGAAACTTTACGATAATTTTCTAAATGGGGCCCACAATAATCAATCCGCTTAAAACAAAAGACAACAGCTAAACCGATGTGTAATTAAGCGTTCACATCTCGCCTGCGATGTAGAAGAAGCATTCGTTTTAATCGCGTCTCGGTCGTCGATTCACGAAGTTTTATTTATTGAGCGATTAAAACAATCATATTGTCGAAACGTCACTGATGCTCGCGCGCGTCGTTTAGTGTCGCGAAGGAGCGGGCCGCGTTCGCCCGGATGTGCCAGTTGTACCAGCAAATTACGCAACGCTCCTCCGGATTGGGAAAAGACGATATCTTCCAACTACTCATCCTGATCGGAATCCACGAGCAATCTCTCTCAGTGTGGCTCCCGAAAATCTCCCTGGTGGCGCGGGTGAGTCGGGTCCCGGGGTGGGGCTGGAGGGGGGTCTTCGTGTTTTTTTTTTAAACTTTTGTCGCGTTTCTCGTTTGGTTTCGGTTGACAAAGTTAGTTTTATGGAGTACCTGAGATGTAAAAAAATTTCAGAGAGCAAAATATTGAGTTGTACTTTACTGGTCTTGTTGCATTTATATTTTTATAGTTATTTTTTAAACCAGTCGAGACGCGCCCCCTCTTCCTCATAAAAACAAAACTCCCCCTCTTTTTCATGTAAGCAAAAGTTTTCTCCCCATTTCCTCATGCAATCAGAGCCGCGCCCCTTCTTGACGGCACAAACCAAAAGCAAAACCCAAGCGATTTCATCAAATTCTCCAATTTTGGCCAAATTTCAAGTTGAAGACTAAAAAAAGAATGTTTTTCACTTTCCATCAGCATCCAAACCTTCTCTTTTCGGCCGAAGTTAAAGGTGAAGACTAAAAAAAAATTGGTCTTCACTTTCCATCACCGTCCAAAACCTCTATTTTCTGCCGAAATGCGAGGTGAAGACTAAAAAAAAAAGTCTTCAATTTCCATCAGCGTCCAGCCTATCCTAAATTAATGGTGTTGACTGAAAAATTTGTCGTTTCAGCTATCAAATCGGTTACCACCCAATTGCTCGTGCCCCCTGAAAAGCCTTTCACGCCCCCCAATTTAAGAACCTAGGTTCTAAACGCTTTTTTACTTTTAAATATTTCGTTTGAGGTTTGCGATTTTACCGAAGCTTGAAAGTCCTTGTTTAAACCGAACAGTTCCACTTCGCATAAGTTTTAGTTCAATTCCTCCGATGTAAAACATTCTAAACTGTTCATTTTTAATTGTGTTGCAAGCTATCAAATCAAGACTTTCTGCCTGAAAAAAAGTTCTAGTTGAATTCTAGAAAGCCTCGATTTTGTTCACTTTTTTATGAAACCCGGCGCCTTTTGGCAATAAGGTCCTTCCAACAGCCAATCTATTTGCTCTGTTTACTGGTTCCGGTCTTGCATGTTGAGTCTTTGATCGGTTTCAGAAAGCGAATCACTTGTACGAGAGGCATGCCTTCCTGTGCGACGGCGACGCCGTTTGCTTTATGTCCCAGGTCCTCACCCTTCTGGTCGAGAATGCAGTTCCGCTTGACTGCTCATTGCTGCGTGGTTTCCACGACCTGCTGCAATGCTGATTGATTGATTATCATAAAGTGCTTCGGTAAGTGTCATTGTTTTGAATCAGTTTCAGTCCTGATATAAACAGACGCACTTCTGGTTATCAACAATGTTTGTCAAAGTAATGTCTTCTCTGATTACCGGCAAGATACTTTCTAAATTTAGATTTTTTAGAACTGTTGTTAAAGGTAAAGTCTTTCACTTACGAGCGACTATTAACAATTTTGCCGGAAAAGGCCTGTAAAAGCCTTAAAGCTGTTGTAAATTATGCACATGTGTGCAGCGTTTAATGCTTGACAATAATGCGTAAAATTGCTTTACGGTTTCTAAGAAACGTTTTGCTTCTCCGATTTTGTTTCTGTCGGAACCAGATCGGTACAAATTAAATGTTCTTGATGTTTTCAGGCTTAGCTCTAAAGCTGCTTGTTCCTATGCGATCAAATCATTTATATTTCTACATGTAAAAAAAGTAAATTTATATATACAGAATGTTAAGCATTCCACAATTTCTTGCTCTAATTCATTAAAGCTTACTTTTATATTTCAATTAAAGTCTGATTGATTCTGATCGGCGTTAAATTCGAGCGTAGGATAAAAACTCGAGAATGAACGCTAGAACTTCAAACCTACGCTCAAAATCTCGCTGCTGGACAAACCTGTCTTTAAACGTTCTGTCTCGAAATTAACACTTTCAAGATTTTTTCGAAAGGCGTGTTTTGTAAGTTTTTCTTCAAAATCTCTTTCAGAAACACCAACGCCGCCGATACCTGCAAAACACGGAACGGGTGATTGTCTGTCTTCTCATTACGTCATGGATTTGTTCATGCTCTGTTTAAAATTCCTTTTGTTGTTTAAAATTCCTTTTGTTGTTTAAAATTCCTTTTGTTTTTTCACCCTCCTTATTAATAAATAACAATTGGAATCATGTCGAACTGAACGTTGCCTAGTGCCACTGTTCTATTAATTACCCTTACCAGTTTAACTTTGACTGTTTGTCAATTGAGTTGAACACATCAACCGAACAAACGCCTGGGTACATTTGCATCTGAAACCTTGCAATAACGTTGATTTTTGTGTCACAGTTACGTAAATATCTGCACGAGTCACGTGTTTGGTTATTGCTACCTGCTAAGTGTTGTTATTTAATATCTTGTCTCTCTGTGATGTCAGAATTGCATGTTTATTTTATCGCGTGTATTGATTGATATTAAGTTGTTTTTGTTTTTAAGATATTTTTACAACAGTTGGTTTGTGTGTCGTTTTAGCTTCGGCAATCTTAAAAAATTGAAATTGTCTTTCACAATTACTCCAAACAAATTAGGTTTTGACGTGTTAAGTCTGATAAATTTCGATTATTACTGGATATAGTTATTAAAACGAGAACAACACACTAGTTCCTGCTCGACATTTTAGTGGTCGTGTTTTTCCCGCTGTGCTTTCCCACTATTACGACAAACGTCTCGTTTCTTTGTTGCTGATTGATCTTTCTCTTTCACGTCATTTAACTTCAATCGCAACACGCTTACAACTGTGGATTGTTTCGTCGCCATCATCTTTATCATCAGTGTTATTTTGCTGCTTTTGCATTTTTTGATCTCGGGACTTCCCCATCAAACTTCGTTTTTCTTCCTCAATCAAGTTAAAAATAAAGGCAAGCCTATTGTGATGTCATCTTGATACCAATTCAAATCAAAACAGTTTTTTCATTGAAAGTAATTTTCGATAATTAATTATCAATTGAATATTTCGATAAACTGCTTTATTAAAAATTTTGACTTGTCAACTTGTCTTCAACCAATTTAAATTTTTTTTCGAGCGTAAATTTAACAAGGCGATTTATGAAAAGAACATTTTTTTTTGGGAAAGTGTTACGATTACGGCTTGGATAAAAGGGATGAAAAAGAGATCGGTTAAAACAGCTTTTATTTTTCGTTTTATCGACTCAACGCTATCGTGCTTCTTATTGATAATGTATAATTTTCAATGAAGTCTTTTATCAAACAAAAAATTCGAGCGCATTTAACAACATTAATTTGCAAACAGGTAGTGGTTGATAAACTGGTTTAAATCGAGAGCTTGTGTTTCAGGTTTTATACTTCCAAAAAGCTTTATTTTCTTTCAAGCGTACATTTTTTTTGTGTTTTTTTTTTTGAGTGAATTATTTCAGAAAATTTTCGCTTAAAGATTTTGGTTTTAAATTTACATCAAGCTTCTGCCTCATAACTGCGGAAAACTGCCTTTTCGAAATTAGTCGCTGGGTAATGTGGATTAGTGTTTGACATTCAATGTGAAGAACAACTTGATTCTATATTGCTGAAAAAGCAGTAGGTCGTACTAGTCTATAATACTGCTGCTCATGAAATCTTGTTTTTCTTTTCATCGTCTTGCTTGTTTGTGTTGTGTGACTTGCAAATAAAATGTTTTGATGCTTTTTAAAAAATCGTATGACTGAAGCTCTTCACTAGAGCAGTGCTTTTTAAACTTTTTTTACTACGGCACACTAATAAATTCTGAGTTTGCCTGCGGCACACTTACTTCACCAAGGCGAAAGCCTCTCAATTCTCAATTTTATGATGCGCTTGATGAGTCAGTCACTTCAGATGCTAAATCGTTGTAATAAGAACGTTATTATTATGGGTGATGTCAAGATAAACATGTGCAACGATCAGTATAGCCCTTTATTGCACCAATATTTGGAAACACTTTACAGCAACGGATTTACGTGCTGCATAAATAAACCATTGCGATCGCATTATTAATACATCATACAATAATCATACAATAATCGCATTGCGAGCTCGTTACAAACAGCAATCGATCATATAATAACCAACATAATTAGGGATGAAATTACCCCTGGAATATTAAAGTTTCACATCTCTGACCACCTTCCTATCTTCTGCTCTATCTGCTCCTTATCGTATACCCCTCCAATTATAAAAACCAACACAACATATCGCAATATTAGTAATGTTGAAGAAGATACATTTTGCCATGACCTACACCATACTTTAGAACCAATAGTCTATGAATTCACTAATCTGACAATAACATCAACAAATTTTGATATGCAATTTAGTTATCAATAAACATGCACCAATGCAAACTGTTTCTAGAGAATGTAGGCGTTTCAGTCAAAAGCCTTGGCTGACAAGAGGTATAATTACTTCTATTAAACATAAACAAAAGCTATACCGCACTTACTTTTTAACGGGTAATGCCTTTGAAAAACAATTTTTTAAAAAATACGCTAACAAATTAACAAGAGTTAAAAAATTGTCAAAAAAATGTATTACACAGAATATATTTCTAAATATAACTCCAATCCGAAAAAAGTGTGGCAAATAATTAATTCACTTATTCCTCGTAAAACCGTTAACTCTCGTTAAAAACATTAACGTCGATAATAAATTTATTGATCATCCATCTGATATAGCAGAAGAATTTAATAAATATTTTGTGAAAATCGGGAATAGTTTAGGTAAAAATATGGAAAATCAAAACAATACCAATTACTCTGCTTATCTCAAAAACCCAGTTTTAAACTCTATTGTCCTAGAATTTCCAACGGCTAACGAAATTTTTTACATGTTACTTTCAATAAACCCGTCTAAAGCTTGTGGATGTGATAACATCAGTAATTTTTTTACGTATGCGAGCATTTGTTCTAGCACCCATATTAGCTGTCTATTTTGGAAAAGCTCTTGAACTAGGTATTTTTCCCCATATCTTTAAAACTGCCAAACTGATTCCTATTTTTAAATCAGGTAATAAAGATAATATAGGCAATTATCACCCAATAGCCTCACTTCCTAACTTATCAAAAATTTTAGAAAAATTGATAAAAAATCGCTTTACTAAATTTTTTGTAAAAACAAAATTTTATATCCTAATAAGTACGGTTTTAGAGAAAACCACAGTGTAATCCACGCCTTGATGGACATATTAACTAACGCATATGGTGCCATAAACAACAAACATTACACCGCTTTCATATTTATGGATTTTCGTAAAGCTTTTGACACAGTCTGTCACAAAATTTTACTGGACAAATTGTATCACTATGGCATAAGAGGCCCAGCTCAATGACTAATCGAAAATTATCTCTATAGAAGTCAACAATTCGTAACTATAAACAATGCATCTTCTTCATATAAAACTATTAACATTGGCGTTCCTCAAGGCTCAATTCTTGGACCACTTCTCTTCTTAATCTATATCAATGATCTCCCAATGCTCTTCATACCAATCCCCGTCTATTCGCTGATGATACTTGCTTGTTTTTAAATCACTCTTCCCTTACATCTCCGGAAAACATCTGTGCAATCGAAGTGTCTCGCCTAAAAGACTGGTGTAATGCAAACAAAATTCAAATTGATTAACAAAAATCGTTTATACTACCAATATCTCCCAAACTTAACGTACCTAGTTTAAATCTAAATCTTCCTTACGGAAATTCCAAAATAAATTCTAGCCAAATATGCAAATACCTCGTAGTGTAATTAGATGACAAATTAAATTTTAAACCTCACATTCTTCAACTTGAAACCAAGTTAACTAAGGCAGTTGGTTTCCTTAGCAAATTGCGACATATTCTTCCGTTATATGCTTTTAGACTTCTTTATTACTCTTTGATACACCCTCATCTATTGTATGCTCTACCGATCTGGGGAAGTACGTTTCCATCCTACTTTAAAAAACTTCAATGTCTTCAAAATAAATCCATTCGTATAATTTTCAACATTTCACCAAAACATCCGTTTTGCCATATTATTACAAACTAAAAATCTTAAAATTAGCATACTTGTATATTTATGAAATCGCTAAAATTATGCACCAGCACTCCGGAAAAGCACTGCCCGATTATCTTTCTTCCTTCTTTACTACAACCCGCCAAATTCACAACCGCCCTACCAGATCTCACTCTAATAATACTTTATATCTTCCTAAATTTTCTACGTCCCGTTGCCAAAGATCAATAAAATTTCAAGGAACAAAAATTTGGAACTCTATCCCTATTGAACTACAAAATCAACCATTTCACAAATTGAAGTTTAATTTTAAATCATTTTTATTACAATTATACTGTTGACAACCTACTAACGTACAATCCTTGCAACTAATTGCTGTGCACTACTAGCCCATTAGTTTTATCGGTGACTGCTTGACTTGATGACCTTAACCGGTCCCTTCGAAGTCTCCGTCGAGATTGTCTTTTTTTCATTATTATTTATTTATTTATTTATTTTTTCTTATTTTTTCATATTTTATAAATGTGTTACAAATTGTCGTACATTGTTGTTTTGTCAAATAAGTATATTAACTGTGTTTCTTTTTGCGTTTTGTTTCGTAAATAAATTGGTCTGTCTGTCTGTCTGTCCGTCTGTCTACTTAATACACTCTTTAAGTTTACATTTAGTTTACAGAAAAAAAGTCTTCACCTTGATTTGATCTCATATTTTGCTATTTTTCTCCCAAAACCATGATGATCTCCAAAAAAACATATACAGCAAAATGAAACTATATGCGGTATTTTCAGGGGGGGGCCCGAGGCAACTGCCTCATTCGTCTCACCCAATATTCACAACTGACTCTATGGCTTTCCGTCAAAACACGAAAATTTCACGGCACACAGTTTGGGAAACTCTGCACGAGAGATACGAAACGGAAAAGAAGAGATAGAATCGTCTAGTTTAATGGTTTTCAAACAGGGTTCGGCGAACCCATGGGGGCGGTGATGGCCTTACAAAAAGGGGTCGGCTCGCTAAAGAAATTCAAGAACCACTGAACAAGTTCCATTGTAAAGCCACGCGGCCATCGGCATGTTGCCATGTTTTCTGGTGGACCATGAAGCGTTTTAAAATGTTACAGGTTTTAATCAGTTGAGAGAATAAGCTGGCACTCTCACCTGATTTTGCTTTGAATAAGTAGCAAGTAATAAAACATTCATTTATTCAATTTTATTTGCAATCAAGTCTATACGTTTGCGAAGCAACAATAAAACAGTGATTGCGCGTGAAACAACGGCTAAGCAGTAAACGTTATTACATATCGCCAACCCTTCAAAAACGAAAACAAACAGTATGTGCGAATATACCAGTGATTTGATGAAATAAATAATGTAAAAGTATGTTGTTGACGGAATGGTTCTATTTGGCGCCAGCGTTTTGGCTCCCTTTTTTGCGAAGAGGTTTTTAGACACAAACGTAATGAAAAGGAGTGTTAGGGTTAAAAGGCAGCCAAAATGCATAAGCGTTGAGAAAACAGTGCCCAAAGATTGGGGTCAAAAAAGTAGCACCAAAAAGCACCAGGTTCTGTTGTTGATACATGTATAAACTTTTTTATCGTTATTGAGTCACACCATGTAATTTTAAGCTCTGCAGAAAATACGCATTTCTACAACATTGCAAACAGTCGACACCAGTTAGCGCTCGTTGGTGAGCATTAGGTAACTCCGTCTGATTTCTCTGGGCAAGAATTGAGCCTAGAACCTTCAGCACATAAATTAAAAGTGATGATCACTAAATTTGTCGGGTGATATAGCAAAACAAATTTTTTAAAATATCCCATCGATTGTACATAATAAACCAAGATTAACCTCCGTCTTCGAGATTAAATCGGAACACAAATTTCTTTTTTCTAATTCAACTTTAAAATGTTCCTCGCAATTGCTTTATTAATTTGTTTTTATTGAGCTGCCAAAAGGGCCGAATACCATGAAGAAAATTCGACTTACTTGCTAAAGATTAAAATTTGACAAAACAAACAAAGCATTAGAAAAATCGACAAAATTTTATTGTTGGAAGTTCTCGAGTGGCACAGTCAAAAACAAAAAGCAATATAGTTCGTGCTTGCTTTGTCAACAAGCTCGGAGTAAACTTCGTCTTGTTTCAATCTTTACGGCAAACATTAATTAGAACTCGATACACACTCGATCGAAAACATAATCAATATGATAACACGACGGGTGATTTTTTCATTGCTTATTACACCGTCACGTTCGTCACAAATTATAACGTTATCGCGGAGCACAATTATCATAAGAGCTCCCACACGACACGTTGATATGCACTGGTGCTAGCTTGGCTCAACTGAAAACTATTTTATGAAAGCTTGCTTATGACAAGATTGCAGCCGATGCAGAAGCAACGCTTGACAGTTTAATAAAAGTGCATAAGTTGGGTTTAGTTAAAAAAGTTAAAAATCATAAATTCAAAATCATAAGTAGTTTCGCCAAACATGTTTGATGACAAAGTGTAGATAAAAACTTGTTCAGCCAAGATTCCAGGTGACTAATTTCGACCACCCTCATTTATGTAATTTCATTCCATTATAAAATGCTTTATGCTTAACATTTATAACAATCAACTTAGCCTAATTATTAGGTTTTAATCTAATTAATTAAGTTTTTGATATTTATATTGCAACGATTGACTGCGCACATGATAGACAGGTAATTTCACTTCAGCAATTTGGTTCTTCTTTCCAAACAAAAAACCGAATGAATTTTTGCAAAACGTAGTTCATTGTTTATACTTTTATGTTTAACAAATAATTCAGTTCTTAGAAAGCGGTCCAAAATCTTTTTTAAACTCTACCCGGCCATTAATTTTACGTACTTTTCCAAAAAAATGTAAAAGATTGTTGCGATTGAAAAAAAATTGCTTCGTCTTTTATCTTTTATTTCAAAAATCAGATTTTAATTAAGAAATGTAATATGTAAAAGAAAAACAAAGGCCTACATCACTTTTTCCCGCAATCTTTATGCCCTTGGGTGAAAAAATGTTTCATTGTTTTAGTTAATGAGGGCTTTTTTAATGCCCTGGCCTGTTTTAGCCAAATGGTGAGACGGAAACGCTTAGGGCGCAAGACAAATACATTCAAAATACCGGAAGATTTTGCCATTCAAAACCCTCGCACTTCAAACGCATTTGAAATTGAATTGTTATTGAGCAAGTGACTGAATTGCTGGTTGCATTTCCTCATCTCCCATTTTCGGCTCCTTTGCTTGATGCAGTGTTGCTGGTACAAGGAGGTGAGGTGGTTGGATTCTTCACTGTTTTTCCGCTTCGTTCCGGACGCATCCGAACTACTCCGGTTTCTTCCATTGGACAACTTCGAATCGAAAAAGAAGGGTTCGGGTAAACTGTTCAACGACGTATTTGAAGATGAAAAAGAGGACACAGAATTGACGGAAGCCCGCGTGGGAACGAGAGCCCCATCAAAATCCTTAAGTGAAATATTGTCCGAATTTAGGGTTTTTCGCGGATAATGTTTAACGTCATTGGTGTCGCTGAGTATCGCGTTTCGTCGAGAATGCAGATAGGACTTCGAACTGAGCGGAAGTGAATCGGAGTCGCAATCTTCCGGCTCTTCCTTAATATTTTCAGGAATGGATGGAATCGATCGCGGATTATAATCGAACGGATCACTATTTGAGGAATGGTTGAGTAAGGAATATTTCAGGTGTCGTGAACTGGGGAGGGAAATAAGAGGAGCGCTTGATTGCCGCTTGAGCGTGCTTGTTAAGGTCGTTACGAGTTTTTCGTTTGCATGGTTGTGATTATGTCCGTGTACGATTGTTTTTAACGCTTCAGACGCGCAAGTACATGCTTCCGAGTCCAGAACCGAGATTTTGTCTTGAATCCGAACCGAGAACTTGCGCCGCTGGCTGGTAGATGGCGATCGAGGGCTCAGACGCGAAAACTCGCGCCATAAATCTTCGAACACTTCGCTCGCATCGTTGATCGACTCTTTGACCGAGATTTCCCGGAACAAGTGGCAACCCAACTCCCGGGCCAGGGCCATCCCCTCCTCAGTCGACACCATGCGCTCATGTTCCGCCAAGTCCCGCTTGTTTCCGACCAGAACCCAGCACGGCTTGAAATTAACTCGCAACCTCGAGTGAGTGTAGCTGGCGATGAACTTTAACCTGGTCAGCTCGTCAAAGCTGTACTTGTCTGTGACGTCATATACGAAGATGAAGCTCTCGCCCCACTTGCACTTGTCTTCGAGTTGCAAACAGTTGTTTTCCTGTAAAGCAAAGCTCAATGTCAAATATAATGTAATGATATTATATCAGGTGTCCCACTTTTTGACAAGCAATATCTTCCCACTAACATAACCAAATTCAATCAAATTTTGCACTGAGCAGTATATAAAAAAATCTTCAAATCTATTTCAGAAATTGGTTGTTAAACAAGCCAAAAAAAGTGACGTGAAAAAAACATGTCAAAAAATAAAATATCAAAGCAAAGAATCATTTAATTTAATCTATGGTCAATATGGCTTCCATCTTTCTCTACGATTAACAAAGTCGTTTTCTTCTAAACAGAAATGCATTTAAGGATTTCTTCTATTGATATTTTTCCCATGATATACGAGTAATGATTTACTCGTATTTTTCTTGCCCTTTAACGCTGTTCCGTCAATTCTCTCTTAATCCTGTGTAAGCTTTTTTTTTAGGGAGTTCTATGTGTCATATTCCATTGGGTTACAGTCTGGACTTTAGAAAGACCATTCATCTTAATGAATTGAGATGTAGCTTCTTCAAGAAAGAGCTGGTTTATTATTATGTAACAACAGAAGGTTATGACGCAATAACGTTTTGCAACAAACCTGCAAGCGGGATTTATAGAACCACGTTTGCTCTGATATTTTGTTTTTTGAGATGTTTTATTTAGATTACTATTACTCACTTGTTAAACAACCAATTTTTAAATATTTTCAAAAAACCTTTCTATAATATATATAGGCTGCTCTTTGCAAAATTTTATTAAATTTGGTTATGTTATAGTGAAGTTATTCTTTGTCAAAAGATGTCTTGCTTTTTTATGGGACACTCAATATGTACACATTTTTTCATAACATCGTCATTCATTAAACACTGATGGTAAATATATCTTCAATTGTTTCTACATTCGATGGCAACACTGAAAGAGCTCTTTACGGCATCAAATGTAGGAGAGACAACACCCTTTTTGCCGAAAAATTTAATGGCGGTAAAGTTCAAATAAAATTATTTCTAAATGCAGTAGGGTTCTATTTTGAAACGTTTTAAAAATTATTCGGCCTTACTACCCACAAACTTTAAAAAATTTCCTAATGCGCTCTCATTGGATATATAATACATGCACCGATGAATCAAAAACAGAGTCCGCCAAACACACTAAAAAGTGCCCCTAAGATGAATTGATGCCGTAGAGACCAGTTGTTTATAAATTCAACCTTAGCCTCGGCTATAGGAGCGTTTAAACAACAGAACCGGATCGAATTGTTCCGCCTTTGAGCTCAATATTTCGATGAAAAGAATCTCTCATACATACTCCTCATTTGGCGTTCACTTTTTTCTTTATTCACCAGTCAAATAAAACGAAAGGATGACTTACTTGACCAGCAGTGTCCATAATTTCAAAATTCACCAACTGTTCATCTATTACAGCTGTATGTCGGTAAATTGTTTCTGCAACAAAATAACTTTAATTACCACACTTGATAAAAAATGCATTTTTCCTATTGTTGGATTTGCACTGTTATAACGCTACAGGAAATCGGTAGTTCATACTATTCTTGTTAAAAAAACTTTAATTTACTGGTAAAGTTGAATAAACAACACAAACATTAGCTTAATGGCAGCTTCTTTCTTAAAGCAAACTTGTTTTATCCTTGTCACTACAAAAACAAACCGAAATTGTTTGGGTGGCATAGATTGTAAATTGTGACTATTGGGTTCGAACAGGGTTGCAAACTCAATGCATTTTTATTCGAGTTCGAGTTCACCATTTTTGGTTTATTGAGTTCGATAATTTTTTTCTATGGAGTTAAGACCGAAAAAAGTGTTCTCATTCGATCGACTTTTTTCAAGTCGGAAAGTCTTATTTTTTGAGTTCGAGTACGGCAAAAAAGACCGGATTCTTTGAGTTCGAGTTCGCAGCTCTAGTTTCCCATTCAGAAGAGTTGATTTCATTAATACATTTTTATTCCTCCATTAACAACAGATAAAAAAAGATATAGTAAAAACATGTTCATAAAGTCAATAATACTTTTTACTTTTGTGAAGTCTGTGAAACCCATGATTTTTTCTAGGTAGGAAATTTGTAATCGAGAAAACTAGTTGTTTCGCTAAACACTTTTGCAGTTGTTAAAATGGATGAGATGGCTTAGGTGTTGTTTTAAAATATCATTCTAAGCTGTTTTAGTGTAAAAAACTGAGAAAAATTATTCTTCATTTAAAAAATGCATGCAAAACTAAAACGAGAAATTTAAGACGTAGGCTTTGAAGAGGCAAGGTTTGTAGAGTTGACCAGTGTTATGGTAATTTGTTTTTTTACGTTGTAATTTAAAACACATCCTATAAGTTTATAAGTTCACTTGAATTGAACCCAAACGTTTTGAGAACTAGGAATTTGCTGATTTTGGAAATCATGATAGAGAAAACAAAAACGTTTTATAACCTAATGTTGGTATTTCCGCAAAAATTTAGCGAGAATTGTATTTGTAGAGAAACAAATTTCTGCTCTGTAATTTTGTCTTTTTTAAATCGTCGGTGGAAGACGAGAAAAAAATCAGCGTCACAGCGACAAGCTCGTTAAAGGCTTAAAATATGTTTTTAGACGTTTAAGAACTTTTGACAGGCTTTTCTCATGACTTTGATCAATTGCAGTTCTCATGACTTTGATCAATAGCAGAACTTGTAGAACCAAAACGAAACAAAGAACTCATTCTTAGCTGACTTCTTTTAAAATCCTTTTAAAATCCCAAATTTAACAGCGCAACTTTTTAATGCTAGATGCAAAATTAAAAACTACATTACTTAGAGCTTTTACCATTACTATTGGTGATAGGCAGGGTTATCATTCAGTGATTAATTCTAAGATTTGTGCTTGATTTTATGAACATTGTCTTTAAAAATTTTAATGTAATTATATCTAAGGAACGTGCTTATTTTAGAATTAAGCGCCTATTTGAGCTTATTTTTTACTAATTTTGTTTTAGTTTTATAGAAAATTTTTAGAAAACGGACTTAATACCAGGTTTTCAGTCTATGTCCGAAGAAAAGATTTGGTTTTTCGTTAAAGATCAAGTGATGACCTTTTTTTTGAAGGTTACTACGTTTTTGGAAGAAATATGGAGGTTTCGAAAACTGATTGTAAATGATGACCTAGACGAAAGTATAGATTTGGCTGTGCTTATTTTTTGATCACGTTGCATGGTAACCCTGGTAATAAGCCAACATTATTCCGTCCGTACGAGCTAAAAATGCCAAAAAAACTTTTGAAACTTCTGTAAAAATCATATTAAGCGTTTCATAGAAACAAAATTTTTAATTACGACCAAAACGTACTGAAAAAGAAATATTAAGAATCGCTAAACATTTCCAACCTGCTTTAGTTAAAAGAAAAACTTTAACTCTTTGCTTCATTTCCATTAAATAATTAAGAGTTTTTAGGCAAACGCAGATAAAAATTAAATTTTATCAAATTATGAAAAGCAATTTAAATTTGCAACATTTATTTACCGGACAACCATAAATATACTGAGATAACAAACTACATTAAAAATCTAGATTTTGTCACTCTTAAAGAACAACTCACCCAACGACGGATCATAATCACCGATGAATCGCTTTGTGCTGAATCTGACACACATGGCTGAAACAAAAACATCATTGTGAGGATTTAGTGTAAAAATCTTAATCCTAAATGGTTTGATAGGTTAAATTGTCCTGCTAAATTAATTGAACAATATTACGGTTAAAGCGATGTTTTTTAGACGTAATATGAAACGAATAAATTACGCAATTGTATCTTAGCAAAGTTTATGTGTATTGATTGAAGCATGAAGTTTTTTAACTGAGCAAAGGTTTTAAGCCAATAAAAGGTGAACTTGACATCTGATAAGAATTCAAGCTCCGCTCTATTCACTCAGAGACTTCCAGCCCACAGGGCCAGGTTTTAAAGAAATTAGGTAGTAATCTTCTTAAAAAGATCAAATTTCCATGTAAGCCTTTAAAACGAGAGTCATTTTTTATTTGGCTTTGATCTGGGTTGGCGAAAAAAACAGAGTTCACAACTTACTTTAATAAATTTAAAAGGAAAAAACGCATTAACAATGAACGATAGTGAAGAATCCGACAAAAACGATTTAGGGTGACTCGAAAAACCTTGTAGTAAAGGGGTTTGCAAAGTATGATCACCACAAACCTTTTTGACTTAAAAATTTCCGACTTTAAATCACTAAATCGTGCCTACTGTCCGTCAAAAATAGAGAAAATTATGAATGATAAGGTTTCAATGTTTTTGAAATCATTCGATTGTATAACTATTTACTTCAATTCGAAATACAATATTCAGAAGTTCAGAATAGTTTAAATTTTGCACTAGTAAAATTTAGGGCTTTTACAAAACTTAACTATAAATATGGATTCCAGTCATAATTGCCAATTTATAAAAATGAATAGAACTTTAATTAACTATATTTTCATCACAACTTTCCCAGTTAAACACAGATTACAAGACCTCTTTTTAAGTGAAAGTTTAATAAAACCTTGGTAAGATGAAAGAATTTTGAGCTAGAAAAGGAAAATTGCCACTATTAGTTTTCAAAATTGACAATTATTTTTTATATTTTCTCTAGGAGAAAGCAATTATGTAAACTAGAATTAGAATAGCTACTTATTATTTCTAACGTGAAGCGTGGATACTAAATAAGCATATTGGCTGCTGCTTGCTGGTGGTGATTAAACGGAAAAATAATAGGTGGCATCAAACAATTCAAACTTAGATTTAAAATAGATTTGAATTATTTTCTTTTTAATCTACAATACTATTATATTCAGTTTTGATTGCAAAAAAAAAAACAAAACAAAACAAGAAGCTTCGCTTTTTGTTATGATGTACGTTGTCGAAAACTTGTTTCAAATTAAACACTTTGTCAAAGAAAAAATTTTTAAAACTGGTATTAAATGAGTAAACTCTGAAAATATTAACTTGCACAAATTCCATTCGTATTTTTTTGAAACTTAAAAACAAATTTTTGAAAAATATTTTTTTAACGTGACAAATAATAAACAAAAGTTTACAAGGTCACAACAATAATTCTATTTCGAAAAGCCCGAGATTAGACAAGGAAGCTTTGATATTAAACTACATCAAAGCTTATTGCTTTTTGCCGAAACTACTTTTTCCGATTTTACAGGTAAACAAGTTGCAATCTAAAGGGAAAAAAGACAAAATATTTTTTTGTGATCCAAAAAACAACCGACATTCTATTGGCTACCGATTTCGCATCTATTTTTTCATTCGTTTTAAAATTTTACTTAAATTTTTAAATATAATTTCACTTAGGATGTGGCAACTCTATCCATGTACTCCCAAACAATTTAAACCGAATCTCAGTACACAAAAAACAATGCAGGTTTTGGCCTATTATTTTCATAACATGAAGACCCGACGTAAACTGAAAATAACTGTCGAATGGCCAGCCGATCTTAAAATGAAGCTGGATAGGTCGCTCTTCTTCTCCCAACACATAGAATTGCCACGCGACAGCCAAAAACAATAAATAGATTTTTGAGGTTATTGGCTGTGTTATTGAGCAAAGGTGCTGAGGTTTATCATATACCCTGCTCAATATTATCTTAATCTTGATTCACTCTACCGCTGAGCGACTTACTGTGGTCGTGTCTGAGCTCGCACTGGTTAAACTTGCCTTATCGACAGGTCATATTACGAAGCTTTGCGCAGATCACAGCGGGAACATTGTTTATGTTTTAGCAGGGACTTTACAATCCGAGCTTACTAAGGATCCAGAAATAATTTTAGGGGGCTGAGGCCAGTGAAAAATTTTTTTGTTTTCACGCGTGTACATTTGATTTTTTTGTTTTGAAGTCAAGTAATGACCAAAAAAGGTTTCACTTGCAGCTCAAGAAAAAAAGATTGACATTGTTTTCGCTCTCACTTAATTTTTGTGGTTTTACGTTGACCAAATTAATTTACCAGTAAAGGAAAGACTTTAGTTCCCTAAGATTTTCTGGATCCCTGTGTTGCCCCAAACAAACAACATTGGTGGGGTTTGTCTTGCCCAAAAACTTGGCAGCATCGCTAACTGAAGTCGAAGCATTCATTAGCGCCAGCTTCAGTGGAAATTGCGGATAAGCTTCAATGAGATCATCAGTGAGTGGATCATAGATCATAGATGAGATAAAAGTTTGAACTTTTATCTTATCTATGATGTTGAAGTTTGAAGTTGAAAATAAAAATTCCTGAACTCGAAAAAATCGATCCAATTCTAGTTAACAATTGGGATAATTTAGTTGATAAAACTGGGGATATAATGTTAGCCTTTGTTTTGCTATACAGGATTCCGCTTGGACATCTTTTAAAGGCAGTTGCATTTTACTTTTGTTTCACAATCTAACTCTTTTTTGCTAAAATTAAATTCTAGAATTTAAACTTGAACTTAAAATAAAGAACTCACACTCGCACACGAAAGTATGATTTTGTAAACTCGAATTTGAACTTGATTAAAAATGCATTGACTTTGAGGCCGTGAACACACGCAAACACTTTCGACTTTGTGGTTTCATTGATGATGTCAGGCAGCAAACCTTGAAGATAACCAATCGTTCAAAATTTTTCAACCGTCTTTTTGCGGATCAAAATTATTTCAAACATTTGTTGATATTTGTTTAAAGTCTAAACTTTTTTTGGTTTTATTTCGTTTGTAATATTCGATAGCTATCGTCGAAAAAAAAAGACAAAAACTATCAGATGTCCAAATCTCACTTTTTATCAACGTTAATTATGAGGCTTGTTCGCGAAAAGTTATTGGAAATAACAATAAAACCAGAGCAAAAATTTAAATATGTCCTGGAAACATGACGCAAAAAACAATAAATAAACTAGTGACGTTACTTTTAATTGCGTAAAACCTCGTCGAATTTCTTCCCGACAACATCTTTCACCGAGACACGTCATTATTTGTTTAATCAAGTACAAGAGCAGCCGCTTTGGAGCTTTTACACGATTTTTCAATAATTTTGATTCATTAGGCAAGCTTTGATGGCGTTGTCAATACTTGCGGCATCGACTGCGCGTCTGCGATTGTTTTCTCAGCGACTGTTCGAGGATACGCATGGCGTTGTAAACGGCGCAAAATCTCATTCACCCAAATTCGGTTTGTCGTAGAGAGTAAATATTGATTTTTGACCAGTGCAAAGATACTTGAAAGATCCTTGTTTTATGAAAAAAGTATTTTTCTGTAAAAGAATGGAAGAACAGTTGAAAGAGCGACGAACATCCGCCGCGATGGCTTCCGATCGTGGAGATGGAGGCAAACGCCTTGCAAGACAAAAAATTTGCTATTGTCGACGGGATAGCTCAGTGTTAACACTTTGACTTGAGAGCAGAAGGACGCGAGTTCGATGCTCAGTCCTCGCGAGTGATTTCTGTTGTGTCTTTAGGAGAGGCACTTTACGACGAATTTCTCAGCGGAGTCACGATGCTGAGCTACAATGATGATTCGCTCAAAACAGAAAGCAGCTATTAGGTGCATACAGCCATGCGAAGAATAACTATATTGCTAAAGATAATTGCACAAAGCGAAAACTGGAGATATAGCAAAGAAATTATTAAAACTTTCAAAGAAAAAAGATTAACAGTGTTCTACATCAGGGCTTCTCTAACTTTTTTATTCTGCGATCCTATTTTAAAAAATAAATTTTTGTGCGACCCCAATATGTGAAGGCTAATTTTACCTTAATTTTTTCCTATGAAAAACCACGTGTGTGCATGATAAACCATGTAATAACAACGAGAAATGGAAATAGTAACCTAAAGCGAATTAACAAAATTACAAAAACAGACTTTATTTAATAAACATTATCAAGCACATTTAATAGGATGGAAAAATTACTCTGTATTCTTTCACAGCTACCTTGTCAAGACAAATAAATAATTTAATTTTTTCGCATTCATCTATAAAAATTAATCTTGGCTTTAGACTCAGTAAGTAATTTTTTGTGCTTCTGTTTCTTGCTGTTCTCTTGATTACGCCACACGACTCACCTTCCGATCACGCCATCTTACTACTTTGTGACGCAACAGTGGTGTAACGACACTTTACCTTTTCCAGTTTTTCATTGTCAATAAATATTATTGTAAAAAAATAATTTGAAAAGCGCAAAAAGCCAATTTGTTTTGCGACCCCAAAATTTTATTACGTTTATTATTAACGTATTTTATAAACCGTAGTTTGAGAAGCCTTGTTCTACATAATTTTAGTTGCACCATCAACGCTTCAGTTACGTAATCCATGCTTAAAAAATAGGACTACTGTAGAATGAATCCTACTATAAATTTTTATATAATGAATGTAATCTTAGTTATCCATAGCATGTAATACGAGCTTCCGAATTCTTCCGTCGTTTCAAAAATGATAACTTTGATGTTGGCCAACAAGTTGATATGCTACGTCAGTATAAGTTTTAGTTCATAAAAGTTAAGAATAGAAAAATAAAAAAAGTTTTTTTGAAGATGTTTAAATTTCATCTAGATTTTATTTGTTGGAGAATTTTGAAAAAAATAGAGAAAATAAACTTATTCATTTTTCTTCAAATTGATTTTTGCTTTACTTACACATGTAGTGTCATATTTTTTTTGTACTGAAGTAAAATTGCGTTTGAACCCACTTTGTTTGGCCGATTCATTTTAGCCTGGCTGCTTTTTTTCAGCAAAGTTGCCATTGAAGGTAAGCATGACAACATTTAAAAATTAGTTGTAAAGTGTTGTTTATAAGAAACCACCCAGGTAGACCAGGGATCGAACTAACGTACTTCTGCTCACAAATCAGCGTGTTATCACAATGAGCTATACCATCAACGCGTTCGTACTTATTGTGTTTTACAAAATAATGTAGACATAACGATATTGATTCTTTCCACAACAATCATAACAACACTTTTTTTGTTTTTCAAAGGTTCAAAGATCTCTTTAGAGCAATGGTTTTTAACCTGTGTGCTGCGAAACTTTTAAAAAACATTAAGCCATTGCTCCGCAACCTTTTTTTAGTGGACATTACTTTTTAGGGACAAAAATCAAAAAAATCCAAGACAGATTCAAAGTGAAGACCTTTTTTTATTAGAGAACATTACTTTATAGGGACAAAAATAAAGATCTGCGCTCTGGTCCAAGTGTGCCGCAAATTTTGAAAAGATCCCCAAGTATGCTGCAGGTGCGATACGGTTGAGAACAACTGCTTTAGAGTCTTAGATTTTACAACCATTGTTGATGAGTGTTGTTGATATCACGCTTGTAATAACATACCAAACTGGAACCAAATGATGTTTCCATGATTTACTTTCTCCATCAAGCCAATTAAATGTCATTTTCATCATGTGATATTGCTCAATACGTCAATCTCATTGACGGTTAAAATTTTAATTGATTACTATTACAATGCCACGTTTTGAATAGCTGTTTGTGATTTATATGAATACAATAAATTTTTTAAAATAGATTCATCAAATAAATTGCATAAGTCAATGCACTTCAACTTATTTTTTAACGATACAGTGGAACGCTGATTATCCGAATCAGTTGGGATCAAAGCAGCTCGGATAAGCGATTTTTTCGGATTATCGAGCAAAATAATTTTTGAAGCAACATGGTGTCTTAGCTTTGCCAATCACAACCACTAGCAGAATATATTTTTTTCTGTCATTTGCACAGGCCAAGAGGGCAACTTGTTCTAGCTTTCCGCCAACATGTAACCAACTTTTCAGGCAATGCTCTTCCGGCTATCTCCGCTTTGTGAGCGTTGTAAACATCGCCTCTGGTGTTCAGATAATCGGCGTTCAACCGAATCTTCTATTTTGCTTCTAAACTTACACCATATGCTTTACAGTTGTAAATTAGAATTTCTAATTAACATGTATTGCGTCTTTTTTAAATTTTCAGTAGGTTGCTCTGATGATAATGATAAAAAAGAAGATTGTTTGGCAACTTTAATTAAAGTCAAGCATAAATAAGGAGAATTAATTACAGAGAAACTATTTGGCAATAAACATTTTTATAATTACAGCATACTCAGGGGTATACCAATTTTCAAACGTTTTGTGAAAGATTTCAATTTATCAAAATGTTGGTTAAAAAATTAGACAAAAACCACAATTGATGAGAAAAAAATCGAAAGCATTGCTTTTTTCAATTTGCTTTGTTATTATACCGTTGCAAAATTATAAACTATTAGTAGTACTATCATCTACACAATAAAACAAGTGTTTTTAAAGGTGACCAAATTAAATTTCATTAAAAGACTTAAACAGATCGATAAAACTCTTTGATTTAATTATGGTTTCCAATTATCTGTGACGCTTAGCTGAAATACTTAAAAAGTATATGTAGGTAGAAGCGAAGATTAGTTTTTCAAAAACAATAATTAAAGTTTGCTATAAGATAAGGTTTCAGCGTAAAACGTAGCTGTGTATAAACTAAACAAAGCAATTGTAAAAAATTAGATTGATTGTTCTTGTTCACTGAATCTTTTAATGTCAACTTAATAAAATAAACCCAAGTTTATTTGATGAATATTTCGTTGTTAAGTTATCATATTATGCAAAATAGACTCCTACTAAATCGCTGCATGTCATGTGTACAGTGAAAACATTGATCTGTAAAAACTGCATAGGCCTATAAGTGATTTTTGTTCAATATTGAAAAAACGATGCGTTTATTTTATTCCACAATATTTGCGTTTTATATTTTAGTGCTTTTTTACTAAGGTACTTATATCCGTTAATCTGTTGTTGCTGTGTTGTGCACACTGCTTTTATTGCTGCAAACCTACAAAAAAACCTTTAAATACCTAAAAGATGCTATTTTTCTAAAGATAATAAAACTATGTCACGTATTTTGATCACATATTTTTCTGCAGAACATTTTGTTGCCAATTCAGCAGTTCTATGGTTAAATCGAGTTGCTCTTGGTGAAGTCTGGGCTCGATTCCGGGTGCATTCAAGTTTGACACAGGGTTGCGACAGACCGATTTCAATGGCTATTCGCCAAACGCAATGTTGGAAAAATGGCATCGCGGCACGTTGCAGACATTGACGTTGAAATGAGTTTGATAAAAAGATTTGCTTTCATCGGAAAAAATCAGTGAAACTATATTTTTAAGTGCCGTTTTAATCTGTGGTAGAGTTAGCCCGAACGATCTATATAGGACGCTCTTTCGAGAAAAAATTTTTGGAAACGTATTCCGGTAAGAATTCACAAACTTTTAAAGCATAAATAACGAATAATAAATCAAAAAATTTGATTTACCAATCAATTTAATACAAAAAAATTTAAGTAAGAATAAAAAAGATGACAACAGCTTTCACAAAGCGATTAAGATTTCAGCCATTAGTTTTGTTTATCATAATCGCTCTGGCAGGAATACTGACGAATCGAAAAAGTAGTTTTTGCGTAAAAGAGGAACGAAAATAAGAAAAAGACTAAAAAGTTGGAAAACAATAAAGTACAAAATGATTTTTTAAAAAATCTAAAATTTAAAAGTTCATTAAAAAATCGTTAAAATTGAAAAAATCAAGAATTAAAAAATTTAACAAAATATAAAAAATCAAGTTATTGAATTCAGGATTTTTTCAAAGCATATAACAATAGAAATATTCTGCGTTTTAGATTCTGGTTACAAGCTAACGTAACAGCGAACTTTTACAACGTTATCGTAACACCACATCGTAACGGTTAGAACTTAAATATTTGTCAGCAAATAAATCGCTTCAACTCTATTAAATGAGTCAATTAAAAGCTTTAAATAAATGTGTTTTTGTAATTGCTTTGATAACGATTTTTCCATAAAAATTGCGACTCTGTTTTTATGAAAAGATTCGGATAAAAAACATGATTGAATTTGTTTTATATTCGACCTTAAAAACTTGTTCAAAGAGCTTATCAAATATTTTCAAAAATTTGCTTCATCAACGATCGTATTTGTTTTTCACAGAATGCCTTGATCAAAACCCACACGAAACAGTGAGTATTAAAAATACTTAATAAATCTTATTTACCGTCTATTTAAGAGTTATAAATAAGCAAAAGGTAAAAACCTTGTATACAGGTTAATAAATTAAGAGGTTTAATGAATTTGATAGTATCAAAAAAAGCATAAAATAACTGGCATAGTGTTCGAAAACTTTTAAATGCATCTATAACTATTCATAATATTGAATTGTTTTAGATGTATTACATTGCGAATTCAAATTCATGGCTTATGACACAAAAATCGTAAACAGTCAAGAGTTATGCCGTTACTATATGTATTTGCCACAAACACAAATCAAGCGTAAAAAATTGTGAACTATTTTCATTTTTACAGAAAAGATGGGTTAAAGCCAAGTCGTTTTAAAAGCTGTTTAAAATCAATTAAATAAAAATCCAAATATAAACTGGTTTTCTTAACTGTTAAGAGAATAGCTACCAGAACTTTTTGCTTAAAGATTGGGGAATGTTATATATCCTTGCAATTAAGATGTTTAAAAGAGCCCTATGGGCTTTTTAAATGCTATTGATATATTCAGAAACAATTTTTAGAAGCACTACAATTAAAAAATTTTTTAACTTATTTTGTACAGATGTTTGGTTTAAAAAAATAAGGTCTATTCCACCTTCAATTTAAAAATTGCATAGCATAAAAATTTTTATTTCCTTTTAAAGTCAAATTTTAAGTTTTTGTTGCTTGAAGAAGTGATAAAATAGGTTTAAAATTGTTTGTATAAGTTATGAAAAGAAAAAGATGCTTTGATTGTTATCATCTCAATTTTTAAGAACGTTAAGTGCGTTAAGAAAAAAGCAAAAAGCTCGTAAAATGACGAAGCCTTTCGGAAAAATCTGGCTAAAATCTCTGAAAAGCTATTCCTTCACAATTTATTGTATATTTTGATGGAACGCATGCCACAACAACAAGACATAAGTTGTGGTGTTTACATAACAAAAACAATAAAAATTATTTTGATAATCGTTAGAGATTAGCTAAAGTTGCATTTATCATTTTGATAATGACATTGCAAAAATAAAATTGACAAAGATTTTGAAGAAATGCCAAGTCATTCAAAAATACTTTTAATAAAAAGGGTCAAATGGCGTTTTCAACTATGGAAAAAATTGTCTTTTAACAAAAATAGTTTCTTGTCTCGAATTGCTTGGGTCAACTTCAATTGGTTGATATTAAGCAATTTGTGAATGTATTCTTCTTGCTTTCATGCTTAGTAACGATATCCAACATTGGCATGTCAAGTTTTTTTCTTCGTCACAAAAATCATTTTAATGAAAAATTTGATAAGAACTATTTTCATTTTTATTTTCATTTTCATTATTCATTCATTGAAAGTTAGAAAGATGAAAATGATTAAGATCTAATGTATGGTAGCTTTCAAAAAATTTTCGCGCAATTTAGAGAAAATTTGCATGCAACGTATATTGTGTTGATGATGTCATGGTGCTATATTAAGTGCAATGGTCATCACTCACCAGCAAAAAAACTTTTGTATTTTCGATTTTTTGAAACGCAGCGAAAAAACAACTACAAACAAAAACTAAATCGTTTGAATTTTTGTTTTTTTGGGTGTTTTCAATTCCTGATTTGGTCCATATACAGGATATATTGACGTCAAAAACGCATTATTTAGCATCATTTCGCATTATAATTTCAGTTGTCAGTATATCGCATTGTCAGATCAACATATTATATATCAGGAACATCAGCTGTTTTCAACTGAAATTTTGTGATATTTTTTCTCATAACAGACATATTGCAGACTAAACAATCCAATAGCCATAACATACCACAACTCAAATAACTCAAATACACGTAGCATTAATCGTCAACATGGTCAAGAGGCTAGGTGGCCCCTTTTAGTGCAAACCCCATCGACCTGATCTTTGTTCATCCCCTGCGCTCGTCATATTTTTTGTCCTTGCACATTCCTCTACTTGGCTTTCTTACTTAAGTTTTTAAATTTTTAGTTGTATCACTGTAAAAATAATAAAAAACTAAAATAAAAACTTTACAGGACAACAATATCTTTCCATCTCCGGGACGGTCGTTTTATCGTCTTCCTTTTGACGTTGTCTAACACTTTTGACGTTGTTGTTCGACTCAGGAGGATAAATATATGAAACGAATGAAAAGTTCCTTATTCAGCAGCAAACACGTGTGCGATTCTCAGTCACGTCAAATAAGAAAGTGAAAAGCGAAAAAGACAAATTCAGCTCGCAACCATCCAACGTTGCCGCAAAAATACAAATAGGAGCATTAAGGTTTGTAAATTTCCAAAGCTACGGCGAAGAAAATTCTTTAATAAATCTGCTCTTGGCCACAAGCTCTTTGGTGTTGTGTCAGAGGTTTATCAGCAAGTGTATTTGCTTGCATGACAATTAAAACCGCACCTTCAACGTCTCAGCACTTGAAAATCAATTAATGGTTTCGAATGAATTTCATCCAAAAACAAACGTTAAATTTCATAGAAACTAGTAACCTACCTTATTAGTTACAAATCAATTCTACCAAAACGTTTTAGCACCATGTGCCACAATCTTTTATTTATTCAACTTTACAGCTGATTTAGAAATTTTTTTGTTATGTAGGACGCGCAAGCCAAGAACGCTTTCAAATGAGTAAATTAGTAAAAACCATAAAAGTCAACGATATTTAATCAAATCAGGTAACCTATTCTATTGATTAAATTAATCGCAAATTCGATTTTACATGTGCCTGAATGTGCTCTAATAAATTCATTAAAAATTTATAAATTTGAATCTCGAAAAAAGTGAAAGGTATTAATCAACAAGAATTCAAACCAAGTTTTTTGCTTTTACACATACCTTGTAGATAAGTTCTTAAGTATTTACTCAATTGGATATTAACTTTTAAATCTTCAAAACCCAGCTATTTATATTAATCACGTCTTCATTAATTGCTCCACGCTTCAAACTAATCCTTGAAAATTGCAACGTTTTATTTCGCAAAAAATGTGACTTTTTTTGAAAGTATTTATTTGCGAACAAAAAGTAGACAAAAGTGTTCTTCTTAGGTATGTTTTTAAATTTTCTAGTGCTTTCCATTAGAAAAAAAATTGAATCTACAAATATAGTATTTTGCAGCAGTAACGTAATAAATTTTTTGTGCAAGAATATTTCCAATTTTTCTAATTGGATTATTATTATGGTGGGCAAAATAACTTAAGTATACGCACTGTTAATTCGGAAAGTAAAAGTTTTGCTTTAATTCAAAGGTAATCAAGTTTAAAAATGTAATCATTGTGATATTAAATAAATATGTTTTTTTTCGGTTGTGAAACTGGATAAACCTGATAGATTTTTAACAAATATTAAATTGCTTGTGAAACAACCGGTTTAAGTTAAAATTAAAACCGGAGAGTAGGTCATGAATAGCCAACAATTAATGGTTCTCTATCTTTTTCAGAAAGAACAAACACAATATGATAAAAAATTTTGGATACCCGAAAGCCTTTTCCAGTTATTTTCAGTTATATATAAAGGCTAAAATTTGAGCAAAAATTTTTGACTACTGGTTGCTTCAATAGAAATTAATTGTTTGGAACTCCGGTTAGGACTAGGATTGCAATAAAGAAATTCAACTTTTATAAATGAACCAAGTCGTCAAATTAAATTTACATAATGGCGGGACACTGTATTCCGCCTTTCAATTATTTTCCTAATGCTCACCTGTCTTTCCGACTCCTCCGACTCCCAACACTACGACTCGAAGCGACCGAGGCGATAGGCCGGTGATTGAAGTTTGAGCCCGCCGGAGAGAAGGCACTTTGTGCAGGCTGGACAGAGCAGAACTCACCGATGTTGCACGGGTTCTCGGATTAGTCATTTTTTTACATTAATAAATTAATATCTTCGCTTTTTCTAAATGCTTTTCGCAAATGCTAGGCTTAAACAAACACTCTGGTGAACAAAAAACAACAAACGGATTCAACAATGAAAGCATAAACTGTGCAATTCAATTCAATAACTAAAAAAAAATTTCACGGTTTCAGAGTAAAATCTTTTTTATAATTTGCTTTCTGACCGACTGCTTAAATTAGTCCAATGAAAGAACATTTTCGTGCGCATGCTTTAAAAAAAATTAACAAATACTGTATTAAAATCTAAACCTTGGAAAATCGAATGTAAACACAATCTTTGCATTAGCACTTTCAACTTCATTACTACGACTTTATAGATTTGTAGTTCGACTAAATGGGCAAAAATCAAAACTAGAAACTTTTTTCTTTCCTCGACTAATGCGCTGATGTGACCAGTAGACGAAAGACTGAAGTGCTTGGAAACGTTGCTTTTGGCTCTTATTCAGTTTGTATTTTTATTTTTGTAATTGATAAAACGTTAAAAACACAATGTAAGCAAAAAAACAAATGAAATTATAAAGCACGTTCTTTCGGGTGCATCAAAACACAACAGGGTAGAAGCATATCTCTGTTCCAAAAGAATTTCAATCTTTTACACAAAATTTAAACTGTTTAATTTAAAAAAGCAAAGCTTTTTGACCAACTTGGATCATCACACAAACCATAAGCTTGAGCGAAGCAGTTTTCTCATGAAATTTTCAGGATCTTTTAGAATTTTTGTTGTACCTTAAACAGTCCTTTAAATGCTTTCAATAAGCTCCAAACTGAAGCGAAGATTTTTCTTTTTCATTATTTTTTCTTGAATTTTAAAGACCTCGGCTGGCAACACTGGTCAATTTTCCTACAAAAAATTCTTATTAGTAATTATTATAAATACTTCCCTATAAAACTTTCCTGGTAATATATACGAGGAATAATCGTTAAAGAATTTTAGAATTGCTGTAATTGAGTGATTTATCTTGAATAAAAGTTGACGAAAAGTCTTTTCATTTCCCAAAAATGTAAACGCATGTAAATCAAACAAAAAACCATAACTACATTTTCGATTTTGGTGATTTTCTTAATCAAGCAATTCAGATTTTTGAACTAAATAGGGACCATGACTTCTACTTGAATTCGCAAAAAAATAAAGATCGCTGCGCTAACCATAACCCTCAAACTATTCAAACTGTAGTTTGGATAAATAGTAATACAATTTTTGTACGAAATTGCGGATTTTTCTTCGGTAACTAACCTGTTTGGATATAGCACGTGCTGGAGTCGAAAAAATGTCGAAAAAATGTCGAAAAAACGACTTTTGAACAAATATATTTGTAGTGCCTCTGTGCAAAAGATCCTTTATCGTATTCGAGAATGTCGATCTTTGATCAATATGGTTGGTAAAAAATTCCTCAGCTTAAAAAAGTCATCGGTCCTTCTGTAACGTAGTTGAAATACTTTCAAGTTTAATAATCTTTGTGTTTTTTCAAGTTGATTATTATAACTTTTATTTTTTAACTATTATACATGTATAAGCAAAATCAAAGCGCAGTTTAATTTCAATTTAGAAAAACAAACACTCATAAACTGGCTCATGCCTTATATTGGGGGTAGCAACACGTGAAAAAACTTAAAGCGTTCCAGAGTGGTTCCAAATCCTATCATTGTATTACACGGGGGAAAAACGATTTACCCTATAGATTAATAACTATATCGTCCGACACAAACGAAGAAGAAGGACAGCAACACGATATTCCTTTCACTCTTCTTTCTGTATAGATTCAAAATCGATGTCGGTCCTGTCATTTGTAGAGTGATTCCATGTTTTATCCGTCACACTATTGCTAGAACGAAGTTTAAAGAAGTTGTTTTGAAAAATCAATTTATAATTATTTTAGAGGCGCTTTTTGATACTACACGAAGACGAAATACAATAGCTTTATTTTAGAGTCGAATCAAGCTTCATAAACAGAGTTTTTATCGATTTATCTTTTTTTACACGGACACAGGCAAGGTATTGCAGACTTTAAAAGTTTAATATCACTCGAACTGAACTATGTTGATTCCACTACCTCCGTGGACAATGTTATTCATGCTTGTGTCAGCCATTACACGCGCTTATATCATATTTTGTTTTATTAAATATTATTCAACTGAAAGGTGATCTTCAAGCAATTAAGATTTAGCAGCATCGGGTATATTAAAAAGACTCGAATCAAAAAGGTAATTAAAAATTAAATATAGATTTTAAGATTACTATGATTGCCACGGGAGCTTCATCATTATTATTTTACGAAGGATTTAATCAAAGTCTACAAGAACCATCATTTATGGTGATATATGGAAAAATAACAATTTTGTGAAATAAATCAAGTTTAAATCTTTTTTTTGTTCAAGTTATTTGAAACAAAAAAAATAGAACAAATTAAAGGTCTCTTACTTATAGTTAAAAAATTACAGCAAGCTGAACATAATGTGTGTAGTAAAAAATACTTGAACGCTTTAAAAAGAATACAGCATTATCTCAATTGTACAAAATAATATTATCTTAGCGCCCTCAAACGGTTTTGGTTTAACCTTGTCACTTCTTTCTATTTTAAGCAGAGCCACCGTTACACGTGAACAGCATGACTGTAATTAGGAACTTGCTGTAAAGTGTCTTGTTCAAGGCGATAGCAAAAATTGCTGAGGTAGACTGACCATATAACTCTGATCCATTTCTTCACAAATCAGAGTGGATTATATAACTCTGGTCCATTTGCTCACAAATCAGAGTGGATTATATAACTCTGGTCCATTTGCTCACAAATCAGAGTGAATTACTCGGTCAACGTTTGAATGTGAAAATGGGATGCATTGATTCGGAAATTTACTAACGCTCTTTTCTTTCGCTTCTGATTGGTTTCTTTTCTTGACCAATCAGACGCGCTTTGTCTTTTCTCTATTGGTCGCTTTCTTAACCAATCAGATTTCCTTTCCTTTCTTTACATGTATAAGCACGATCGGACCGCTCTTGGTTCATTCTGACGATTCCTCTCAATAAGAGTCAGATGAAAAGTCTTCGAGAAATAAACACGCTTTTTAAAGCTATCTTAAAGTTTTGTGCCACCAATCGACTCTTGATCCGAGAATCCTAGAAATCCACATCCTATAATGTGGGTGGAACATGTCGGTGTTTTAGGAAAATGATGATACTATTTATTTTTGATTAATTTTAACTGTGGTGCTATCAACGATGCTTGTACTAAATGTTCAATCTCTATGATGTTCAATCTCTTTTTCTCTATGAAAGAAGTTTAGGGTTTCTACTTATCTACTGTAAGAAGAACTGGAATTGGTTTTCAATTTGGTTTATTTAAGCCATTGATTTCTAGAGTAATATTGAAAGACATCTTATAACTTTTAGTATTGGTAGAATTTTGCATATAATCTGTATCTGTTCAATTCTATATCGAAGTATTGTGTTCATTAACATCATATCGATTATTTACCCAACTGATTTGCATGACAACGTCAAAAGCATTAAACTCGTATTTCTGTCGCGTTACACATTTCATTTACTGTTGTATTTATTTTAAAGTTTTCAAACTGTATACACAAAAATTATTCTCAACAAAAAATCTCAACTAAATACCACTAAACTCTGTAATCTTTCGTTTATTCAACTTCTTCAGATAACTTATTCAAATAGATAACTTTCTAATAATAATGATGAATAGAATGTTATCTATTTGAATAAGTTATCTGAAGAAGTTAAATAAACGAAAGCTTATAGAATTGAGTAGTATTTACTGTAGCTAAAATTTTTCGTTAAGAATGATTTAAAAAATTTTTTTTCTTCGTCTATACTATATCCTACCACTCATTGCAAGTTTGGACGTGGTTTAGTTTTCGACAATTTTGGATTAGTTTCGTTACCTGCACAAATTTGAAAAAATTCTTTCACACTTTTAAAAGGTTTGTGTGAAATTTAGGATTGTATATTAATATCGTTAAGCACAAAAAATGATGTAAATTATCCTTCCAATGGAAACAACAGCAGGGTGAATATCGGAGTTGAACCAAGATCATCTCGATCAAGTCACTATAAAAACGGTGTTTCTTCCTACTTGACACATCTGCCGATCAAATTCAAGGTATTTTCTGTTTATGAATTTTTGTTTTATTGCTAAAAATTAAATCACTGCGATATATGGCAAAATTATGACAAATGCCAACAATTTGCTTATCATCCAAAAATTTAATAAATCCATGAGCACTTCATTATTAGTTTTACTTTTTCTTTCAGATTGCTTATATTTGCCCTTTCATTAATTACAACTTTAAATTTTGTTTAATCGGTCTCAAAAAAGGTTGGGGTTAACAATTGAAGGAGTAACATAGAACAAAAATATTTAGAAAAGTGGACTCCCTACCTAGTTTAGAGGAATGATTAAAGGAGATTTGTGAACGTAATAAGTTTGCAAAAAGCGAGAAATTAATTCTTCTTCATGTTATTTACTTTTTGCTTTGATGAAGCATTGAAACGCTACAGGCCATGTCTTGAAAACCTTGATCCAGATCAGGTCGGAATATTTGGTTCGGGAAACGTTTTACGCGGCTCGCAAGAGATATAAATATAATCAACAGCTACATTTAACAATATTTAGAGCAAAAAAAGCCTTCATCTCAAATTTGAAGCCAGAGAGCTCTGTAGAAGCGCTACGTGGCGATCAAGAAATTTTTTGATTTTAGCCCTTATGCTGTTTAAGAGTCGTATCGATATCGACACGTTTTGGTAAATTTTTTTGAAAACAATCTTTTTAAGGCTTTTCAAATAAGAATAGATAGAGTTATGTAGCTCTAGGACAGTGGCTTCCAAACTTTTCAGCTCGCGGATCTGTTTTCTTGCATGAAAAATAGTAGACTCCTTAATGTTTAAGACAAAAAAATTCACAAAAATTCAAAACAAAACTTAAACAAAATTGTCATTGGTGAATTATTTGCTATATTTTTGATTTGGCAGATTTTTAAGTTGATAAATTGACCAACAATAAAGTAATCAATGATTTTAAAACCACAGGAATTTGAGCGGACTCTTTAAAGATTGCTCACGGATCTCAGTTTGGGAACTGTTCAGCTAGAAATCATCATAAATTTTTGTTTTGGCATATTGATGCTAAACATTTTGAATCAATTAATTTATCAATCTCCAGCAGGCCCACGAAAAAACGTTCAAATTTTTTCATATTATCTAATTTTATGTCTTGTTCTGTTAGAACACGCAATTAGGTACATTACACACAGACGACTACCGCGAGGTCAGAGCGATTAGCACTTCACCTCCGGAGTGGGAAGACTGGGATCAATTCTTAGACCAAGTAAAACTTAGCAATTGTTTCAAACTAGATTAAAAGATAATTTCGTGTCGATGTTGCAAAGACGGGCGCCGCGAAATTAGCTTCAAGAAGGAATTGGATAAAAGAGAGCAGTTCTTTTCAAAAAAGATTGCAACAAAATTAGTTCCGGAAATGAATTTTTTCCGAATCGAGTCTATATTGTTTTTATATAAGCAAAAATAAAAAGCTTTAAAAGGTTTTAAAAGGTAGGCAATAGCATATTTGGTTTGGTTGGTTTGATTTAGAGTTGTTTTTTTTATTCTTTTTTGTTTTCACAGTTAGTGGTACATTTTGTCGTTTACTCAAGACGAGCTCTTCTTCAGTCTGGTGTGTTATTTTCATAAAAACACTCGGTGGATAATTCTTGCACGAATGCTTGTGGTAAACACCTTGATTCTTCCTATAAACAGAAGATAACTTTTAAGTCAACATCAAAAGGTTGAAAACAAATGCGCTTGAACACAAGATCTACTAGACCACACAAAAATTTTGTTTGTTAATGGAAACAAATCCACTTTAAAAAATAGCTTTTTTCAACTGACCCTTGAAAAATACTGACACATTTTTTTTATGTAAGCATTTCAGCGTTTGTTTGTACTTTTAAAAACTAACAAAACTTCCTTAAATGTTTTTAAATTTAAACAAAGCAACTTTATGAAAGAACAGTTGTTTATTTGGAGAAAGAATGGTTAAAAAAGTTGATTGCATTCTAGTTTTTAAAACATTAAAAAAGTTATTCCGAAAAAGAAGACGATGTTTGGTCTTTGAAAGTTACTTGGGTCTTTTTTACTTTGCTGCAACTGGAGGAAATCCAAACGATATTTTAAAAAATTTGAAAAACTTCAAACGAGAAAAAGCAAAATTTTGAAATCAAATTACCGTTTCTTTAAGGTCACTGTGAAAAGCAGTTTTGTCAAAAGAATGCAAATATTTGTCAAAGTTTCTTTTCCGTTTAAATAATTTTTCTGTTTGAATGGTTTTTTTTCTTAAACGATTGGCTGAATTATTCCCCCTCTCGAATATTCTATTTATGTCTGCTGATCTTAGCTGTCACACTTTTGAAACGAAACCAGGGTTTTGACGCAAATGGCGACAAGTTTAAAAGGCCGCCCATACAAATTTAGTAATTGAAACGTTTTCATAAACGGCCAAATGACCGACAGCACAGACCATTGCGGACCAGATTTTTACTGCACGACCACACAACATTGAAAAAGTAAATCAAGCGGGGACCGGAATGAATTTTTACGTTATTTGAATAAATATTCTGTTTAAAAATTTTCTGAGGACAAAGACAATGGTCGTCCATAGTTTGGTGGCCACATTCAGCTCCATGTCCCCTAGGTTAATAATCCTTTCCCTAGATCGTAGAACCAATATTACAATTGAGCGAGAAAAATGAGAAACCATTGCAATAAAGGTTTGTTTCGTCGGAATCTTAACAAGACAATTTATGATGATTATTTTTTTAGCTTTGTTAAATGACAAGTTGTTCTATATTTAAGCACATTGATCTGCGAAAGATATTTTAATCAAAAGGAGGCAGCACCTTCGGAAAGTTTGAAAGTGGGCACGATAACTTTATTTTAGTTCTTGCTGTAAGGCCTCAATTTCTGTTTTTTTGTTAATCATGAAGATAAAAGTACTTGAAAAAAACACCAATTTTTGAACTAACTTAAAATAATTGTCAATGATAATTGGCTTCACCTGACAGAGAATTTTTTCAGCTTTTATTATTATTATTTTTTTGTTTTATTTTATTTTATCTCTATATTTATCCTCCTGACTCGCAGGAAAGCAACCAAGGCGTTAATTCGTTGGGTAAGCAATTACCCTGACCTGCTTTTGGAGATGCCAAGGTATTGCTGTCCGGCTAAAATTTAATAGAGATATTACTGAAATTTAGAACAGCTCGCCAAGACCACCAAGCGGGAAAAGTGCCCCAAAGTGTTTTTCCCAAGGACACAACAAAATGGCACGAGTAGTTTTTGAATCGAGACCATGCTCTAATCACTCGACAACGATTAAGATGTTTGAACCGAAAGTAATAACTTTCAGGCTGGCATGTTGTCGCTGAAACAACGTGGTTCAATTATCTTCCTTCATTTAAAAAATTCAGCAAAAAAATTTGAGTTTATTGAGTTCAAGATTAAAAATTTTAAATGTTGTTACAGCGACGAGAGAGTTTTTTTTACAGACATTTACTTGATAACTATTCAACCGGTCAATGGTCGCTTGCTCGATCACAATTTCTAATTTCATAGAAAATTTTACTTATTATAAAATGCGAACAGTTTTGAAAAATTTTCATGTGGAAAACGATTGAATAAATTGGTTGTCCTATGTACACTAAAAACTTTAGGCGGGTTTTACACGAACATTTTTTAGCATCGCTGTGTTCGCCTATTTACTGCTTTCTCTATGCGGAATTATTGTTGCCAGTAAGCAGCATAAAGCTATTTAGAAATTTTTCGTCAGTTATCATTCATTACTTAAGAAAGAAGGTGTTTCCTCATTTTTCTTGCTTTACTTAATTTATATCGGGAGACCATATGATTGTTCATACTTGGACAAAATACTATTTTTTGTTTGAAAATTTCTTTAATCTTTAAGGGTGGCTATATTTTTCAAAGAAAGAAAGGTGATGGTACAAAGACAGAAAGATTCAATCTCATTGGTTGACTCTTTCAGCCAATGAGATCTCTACTTTCTTCCTTTATAAATTAGTTCGGTTTCAATTCTACTTCATTCTGACGATTTCCCCTGAAGAGTGTCAGATGAAAAGCTTTGGGAAGAAAAATCTTTTACTTAAAGATTCAATCCGAAATGGCAACATGAAAAAGCTTGTTTAGTTTTGACTTAAAAACAAGTCCAAAACAAGAAAAAATGCATCTGAACCTTAATCCTTTCAACTGGATTCCGACACTTTGAAAGTGAATTTTTTTACAAAGCGATTCCGCGTTGTCTCTCGTGCTGCAGGAACCGATGTTACGTTTAAAATGTCATGCTGCCGCAAGAGTTATTTACTCAATCTTTCCGGTGACAAACAGCGAAAGGTGTCACGACCACGTCGCATTTACGGTCGGGTGAAAACGCGTTTGCTTAATTGGATGATTTTTGCAAACAGACGGATAAAAATATGTTTTTTCTCGCGTAAAAAACTCAAAGGAAAAAGTTTTGTTTTCAACAAACTAAACTATAGTTCATTTCAACAAGACAGCAACGTGAATTAGTCGGTCGCTTTACTATGTTTTAATTGACAACTATTGTCGACGAGATCCTGCTGCATCTGGTAGTTGTCGTATTTTGGACAATTCTTCATCGTGCTTCGTCTCGAAACAAAACATCAAAAGTCGAATTGGCAACTCTGTCCTTGGCTCGGAGTGTCCACAAGCAATGAATATATTTGAGTAAAAATGAAATATAAAAAAAGCGAATTTATTTTATTTAGATGACGAAAACTCTTGAGTTAGTACGTAGAACACAATATCATGCTGAAGAAAGAAAGTGCATAAAATTTTCAAAAATTATAAAAGGATAAACAGAAAAATGAAGAAGAAAGATAAGCAAGTTTTCAGAAAAACGAAAAATTTAAATTTCTTAACATACGTAATTGATTTCTCTAATTAATGCATTTTTCGTTTTTTCTAAAAACTAGTTAACCCTATTTTTCTATTTATCCTAATACAAATTTTCAAACTTACATAATGGAAATATTAAGGTACAATTACATATGTTATTTGCTGAATTTGTTTAAAACAAAATCTTGTAACAAAATGTATTCAAGCAAAAAATGTTTAAGTAAAAAATTATTGAAATTTTATTTAACCCTTAGACTTCTTAAATCGACGTATAGTCGATTATAACATTTTTTCCTCTTACATTGCAGAGTTAAAATTTTTACTTTCTCATCTAATCGCAGATTTTAGTTAAAAAAAAGTCATTATAATAAAGTTTTAATATGCTATTTTTAAATTTAAATAAGGATAGTAATAGAATATTTAATTGAATTGGACTATGAATCTGAACTATGAAACTATGATTATAAATGAATCGACTCTGGTTGACTTAGGAGGCAAAAGAAAATGTTTTTGTAATCAACTGGACTAGAGTCGATTTAAGAGCTAAAAGGGAAAAATGTTAATATCGACTATAGTCGATTTAAGAAGCCAAAGGGAAACAAAAATTTTTATTTTACGAGGCGAAAGGATTAAACCAATGTAAAAGTGCCAAATATCTAAATTGCTTGTAATATTGCTTTTTTGAAAAATCTAACCGTCATTTTTCAACTGTACGGATTTTGATGTTTAATTAATTTCGAGTTTTTGATTGTTTAAGAGAAAAATAATTTGTAGCTTATGTAGAATTTCTTAGTCAAGCCCTTTTTTTTTGGCTAACTAAAAACCTTTTTAAAAGGCTCTCGCTAGGCCAGGTTAAAAAATAGCAATTTTTTGTTTAAAGCCTTAACTACTTTAATCCTGAATTTGGTTGTTGCCGTCATTAATAAAAATTTGAATTAATTGAATTTGAGGATGTTTGCAGAATGACTGCTTCATTGAAAAAGAAACACTTTCGTTTTAAAAGTGTTTTCTAAAAGTAGGGTACCCTGTATTAACAAATTTAGCAAATCACAGAATAAGCAAGCAAAAACAATTACAGAATTCAAGACTTGAAAATGAAATTGTAACAATATAATACTTTGCAATGCACAGAAAATTTTGTATCTGTTCAAATAGGATCATTTTTTAAATTTAAACCTTAAAAAATTTCAAATTCTTTAAACAGATAAAATGTTAAAGTTTTCAAAAAATTACTTTAATCGAAAGTGCGAGTAGTTTTTATTTAGCGTCTTTGCTACTTGCATCCGTTGCATTAAGATGAAAATAAAAGTTTCGAGATGAAAAATTACAAATAAAAGCGTGCGCTCAGCTGAAATACCTAAAAGCGACTCTGTCATGAAAAAAATTTCCTACTCAATATCTTATATTTAAAGTGCAAACCTATTTCGTTTATATTTTGAATTTATTCACCCGCAAAAACAAGTTTTGACAGGACAGCTGCTGAAACAGCTGATACCAAATCAAGCGTCAACTTGGTCTTTCTTCTAGTGAAAAACAAGTCACTAAAATTTGGAAAAAACAGACTAAAACTCTCCATGTTTGGCAAAGGGGTTTTTCTTCTCTTGATTTAAAACGTATATAACATTCCTGTTGTCTTTTTGTTTGAAAATATAAAAACTTAACAACGTTTATCAACAAAAATAAACGTATTTTTACACAACTTTTGCAATAGAAAAATTAATAAAAATAAAAAAATTATTTTAAAACAATAGCTATAAGCAAAAAATTAACTGAAAAAGTTAGACAATTTGCTTTGAATTTTTGCCCTCAGACTCCGAGTTAACCAATTCTAATTTAATGCTTTCTCGATGGTTAGGCAAACACTTATAAAAATACTATGGATAAGCAAAAAGCCCAGATAATTAAATTTATATGGTTAGGTCGCATATGCAGAAAGAAAAATTTACAGCATTTATGTTTTAAAGCCGGAAAAATTTAACACCAACCATGAAAATCCCTTTAACTATCAGTTTTAACAATTATAGATTTACTAAAAAAATGAATCCATTTAGGTTGTTTTCATCAGCAGCGCAACCTAGTGGTCACAAGCACCGTTTTGATGGCAAACGTGATCGATATGGTAGAGGTTCCAAACTTAGTGGCATCGTTCTGTTGTGTCCTTGGCAAAGACACTTTGCGGCATTTTACTTTGCTTTTGGGGGATCTTACAAAACAGTTCTAAATTTTAGTCATATCTCCAAATAAAAAATTAAATGAAAATTTCAACCGCTCAGCAATATCTTGGTATCTTCGAAAGCAGGTCGAGATGACCGCTTGACGGTTGTTCCAAGTAACAGCGCCTCCAGTGCCTTCCTGCGAGTTAGAAGGATAAATACAGATAAAAATAAATAATAAAATTATTTGCAACAAGATTTACGTTTTTCAGCAGCCATCTCGAAAAATCCTACAAATGTAGAAAATGTTTAAAAACTCTCAGCTTACCTTCTGCCATCTTGAAATTCTTCAATTTATCTTCGCTCTTGCAATTCAACTGTCATTGACAATTGACTTTGTTCTACGAGTTCTCGTATTTTAACATAAAGCTTCTCTCTAAGAGTTAAAATTATTATTTTTGTTTCATATTGCATTTCGATGCTGTCTTAAACTGTACTAGTGATTTAAATATAACTGATAAGCATACTAAAAAACAACAACAACAACAACAGCAATTTATTTGCTTACTTCAGCAGTAAAATTGATAATACACAGTAAGGTATTAGACATATGAAAACAAATAATTAACTTTTATACTAGTAGACATACACATCGTACGCAGATAAATATGACTTATGAAGTAAACTGGACAGTGAGAAACCAATTAATGGTCATCAAGTCAAGAACTGTCCATAGTCTATTATAATATTCATTACTGGTAGTATTATTCAATTAAAAAAAAAGAACAAAACTCGAAAGATAGTAGTAATTTTGCATTATACACAAGTTACTCATTTCAAAACAAGAAAAATACACACAAAAAAGAAAAAAAATTACGAGAATATATTTTCAGGGTAATAACTTGCATTATAAACATAAACACACACATGAAAAAAAAAAAATAAAAATAAAAATACAACAACATAGCTTTGATCAGGGAATACGAATAATATTTATTTATCAACATCAATTTTATACATCTATTAAATGAATACTTGGATAATAAATTAATATTACATGAATTTTATTCCATATTTTTATTCCATTATAAGAGGAAGAAGTTAGCCCACGATGCGTCTTCATTCGTTGAAGATATAAATTTTTATTGGAAATAGATCTTGCAATATGATGGTGTTGGAAGCTTAAATATTTAAAGTAGTGATTAAATACACTTGGAAGTTTTTTATGATGAAAAGAATGCATAAATTTTGCCATTTTAAGTTCATATATGTCTTGAATTTGTAATATTTTCATTGATTTATACATGGAGATCATTTTAACACAATCTTTTAAAAACTTAAAGTCCATTATGCGAATAATTTTATTTTGTATTATCTGTAGTTTTCTCATTATAGATTTTGTTTGGTTTCCCCAAGCAGTGATTCCATATTTAAGGTATGGATACACAAAACTGTAGTATAGGTTTATCAAAGTTTTCTTATTAATGTAGTGTATAATTCTACATAGAATTCCAGCTGCTTCTGAAAGCTTATTTGCAATGTAATTACAGTGTTTGCTCCAATATAATTCTTCATCAATTATTATCCCTAGGTATTTTGTGTAATTTGAAAAAGGTATATCATGACCACCAACTGTTAAAGAAAAGTTTTTTGTGTTGTTTTTTATTCGCTTAGGACAGTGCTCCGCAACCGGTGTGTCGCGAGACCATATCAGGTGTGTCGCAGAGTATTTGTAACTTTTCTAACAAACTAACAAAAATGCTTTTTATCTTTTGCAAATCTGAACGTTTGTCTACTATCTACTATTTGTGACGTAACAAGTTTGTTTGCATTTGGTTACAGATGTTCTGTTTTAGCCTCAATAATTGCTAAAACCAGTGCTACCACGCCTAGTGAAATTTCACTAGATCTAGTGAAATTGACTCCGCCTAGTGAAATTTATTTCCGTTCTAGTAAAATTTTATTGTTTTACGAACAGAAATTTAAAGCATTTTAGCTTATTTTTGCAGCAAAAATCAGCAAAATATGTCAAAAAATTGTTGAAAATGGGAATCTAGTGAAATTTTTCGGATTTTTCTGATTCTAGTGAAATTTTTGTACAAATCTAGTGAAATTTGCCCAAATGGGTGTGGCAGCACTGGCTAAAACAGAACACGTGTAACCAAGTGCAAACAAACTGAAGTGTGCGTTTGCAGTGCATAATGTTCTTTAATTAAAAGTCAAGGTACTTTTGTTAGAAAGTTTAGCAAAATGGATAAATTCCTGAAAAGAAAAACTGACACATGTAATGCCGGTACTCAGCAAGATAGTGCACCTGGCACAAGTAATGTTATAAAGGTAAAGAAACAAAAACTTGCAAAAGAAAATACAGGGAAGATTACATTCAGTATGGTTTTTCTTGGTGCGGAAATGAAGATGCTCCAAAACCGCTCTGTGTTATTTGTGGGGAGAAACTTGCAAATGAAGCAATGGTTCCTAATAAACTTATGCGCCACTTAAATACAAACCATGCTGTTCATGCAGGCAAGAACAAGGATTATTTCCAGCGATTGTTAAGCCAAAATAAGAAGCAAGAGTGTTTTATGAAGTCATCTTTTACAGTCTCCGAAAAAGCATTAGAAGCCAGTTATCATGTTGCAAAATTGATAGCACGTCAAAAAAAACCGCATACTATTGGTGAAACGTTATTAAAACCAGCTTGTCTGGAAATTGTTCGATTGATGCTTGGATCAAAAGAAGTTAAGGAGGTTAACAAAGTGCCATTGTCTGCAGATACTATTAAAAGAAGAATTGACGACATGTCAAATGATATGCTTGAAACTTTAATAAAGAAGCTTAAAACATCTCCAAAATTTTCGATCCAGATTGACGAAACAACAGACATCAATAAGAAAGCACAGCTGTTAAGTGTAGTGCGTTTCGTAGATGGTAATTCCATATCTGAAGAGTACTTGTTTTGCAAAGAACTTCCAGAGAGAACTACTGGTGAGGAAATATTTCGCATAACTAACGATTTTTTTGCAACTCATGGTATTCATTGGAGTAACTGCATCAGTGTTTGTGCTGATGGTGCTTCAGCGATGATGGGAGCAGATAAAGGCTTTGCTGCATGGGTAAAACGTGAAAATCCAGCCATACAAATCACGCATTGTTGTATACACAGGGAAGCTCTAATGACAAAACTTCTGCCACAAGAACTTTCGGAAACAATGAGTGATTGTATCGAAATTGTTAACCTAATCAAATCAAGAGCCTTGAATTCGCGAATTTTTTCAAAACTATGTGAAGAAATGGGATCAGAACACCAATCATTGCTATATTATACTTCTGTGCGCTGGCTTTCACGGGGAAAGGTTCTTGCAAGACTATTTGAGCTCCAAAGCGAAGTAAAGCAATTCTTGTTAAATCAAAACAAGCGCGAATTGTATGAACATCTTGAAGACGATCATTGGATTGCTAAACTTGCATACATGGCTGACGTTTTTGAACACATGAATGAGCTCAATATAAAAATGCAAGGAGTAAATGAAAACATATTGACATGTTCAGACAAGTTACATGGGTTCCAACAAAAATTGTTACTCTGGCAAAATAAGTTAAAACTGGGATCTCTGGAAATGTTTCCAAGAAGCTACAAAAATCAAGAAAATGTTGAAAAGGGTTTCGTGATAGATCTGGCCAAAGAACACTTAACTTTAATACAGCAAAAATATGACGAATACTTTTTTGCAATTAACACGGAACAATATGACTGGATACGAAATCCTTTTTCAGCTAATGCTGAAATGTCAATGAAAGAATTGCCTCTGCGTATCCGAGAGAATTTGTCTGAAGTAAAAAGCGACAGAACACTAAGACTGAAATTCAGCGAAGTTCAACTTGATGCATTTTGGATTTCAATCAGAGACGACTACAAGCTGATTTCCGATGCAGCTATTGAAATTCTGCTTTAATTTTGCACAACTTATATGTGCGAACAAAGCTTTTCGTCACTATTGGTAATCAAAAATGATAAACGATCCTGCATAAAAAATGTTGACGGCGAACTTCGAGTTGCTCTTTCACGTATTGAGCCAAATATAGAACGATTGTGCTCATTAAAACAGCCACAAATTTCTCATTGATGTACGAGAATAAATCCCTATTGTTTTTTGCATTATTTGTGTGTTTACTAACGTTGTTTGTTGCGGTGTGTCACCGAATTTAGCAAGTTTTATAAGTGTGTCACAAGTTAAAAAAGGTTGCGGAGCACTGGTTTAGGATAAACAACAAAATAAGTGGTTTTGTTGTAGTTTAGAGACAATCGATTGTATTTTATCCATTCATCAACAATCTTTAATTCTTTATTTACAAGTTCCTGTAGTTTTGCTATGTTTCTATCTTTAAGTATTAGTACTGTATCATCAGCAAATAAATTTACTTGAAATTTGATTTGAATTGGTAGATCATTAGTATAGATAGAAAATTACAAGGGTCCAAGTGTTGAGCCACTGTGCTTAATTGAGATACCACTGTGCTTAATTGAGATTTAGTTTTGTTACATTCAATATACTGCTTTCTATTGTACAAGTAGTTACCAAGAAACTTATACATTTTTCCTCTTATGCCATATGATGCAAGTTTATCTAAAAGAATTTTATGATTTACTGTATCAAAGGCCTTTGACAAGTCTAAAAATATACAGCAAGTATGATATCCTTCATCTTGATTTTTTTGTAATGTGCTGATTAAGTCTGTTAAAGCCATTTTCGTGGAAAAACCTGGACAAAATTTAAATTGTTAGTTAGTGATAACATTATTCAATAAAAAAAAATTTTTACGTCGAGAATATAACAACTTTTCAAAGATCTTAGATACAGCAGAAAGTATAGAAATTGGTCTGTAGTTATTAGCAATGTCCTTTCTACCACTTTTGTGAATTGGAGTTACTTTGGCATGTTTTAGAACCGATGGATTTCACTTTCAAGTTCGACTAATTTCAAGTTCAAGTTCGACTTTTGTACTAAAAATTCTAATCCAATGCTTCTTAACCTTTTTAACATTGCGGACCGGAGCTTGCAGTGTTCCTCCAGGGGCCATCGCTTTATTTAGGAAAAAGATCATGTAAAAAATTCTTCACTTTAAATAACTCTATGCAAGAATTTTTCTTTCAAAATAAAGTAGACAAAAAATTCTTCTTTAATTAACATGCATTTCAAAAAAAACTTGTTTTATCTCATAAACGAATCAAAATTAAACGATCGAATAATTGACTGCCGGTTAAACGAGGTACGAATAATCGAAAAAGTTCGGTAGTTAAACCAGGGGCGACTCTATGACTTTGTTGCTACTCGGGCTCGTGCTTGATACTGATGCAACAAGTTGCAAATACACCACACAGTAGATACTTAAAGGCTGTTCAGAATATGCGTGGAAATTATGCATTCTTTTTGAAGTTTTATTTCGGCGACGAAAGGTACAATTTAGGCTGCCAATAGAACCGCCTTTTCCTTTAACGCATCCTACATATCTATTAATATAAGCGGCATACACAATTGTTTACTCAACACAATGTTACTTGAAATAAAACAAAAGAATAGTAATTCAACCATCCGTATGGTACGTACATTTAAACAAAATTATTATGGGTGAACGATTATTATTTATTTATATTATAAAACATTACTGTAGGCTAAAGATAATGGCTAAAATTTTGTGATAAATTAAAATATATGGTGGCTAGAACTATAAATTGTTAATCATCTGTTATATCTTACCAGAAAACAAAGTTCTGTTTCTCTGTGGTTCTGTTCAGGCTCCCTGTCTGCGGTTACTCAACCACTAATGATTGTTGCGTCACAATAGTCACAATGGAAGACAATTTGTCTGACCTTTGCCTCCGCTATTTCTTTACAGCCCGAGTTGAACATAAAAGTTAACGAAAGAAGTATGTGGTTTGACAGTCGACACGCACATGTAAATTTCTTTTTTCGTTTTCTCTGTCCTAATCTATGGCTATTTCTTTGAAGCACGAATTGAGCATAAAGATTAAGCAAAGAAATGTCTGCTTTGACAGTCTACGCGTACATGTGAATCGCTACTTTCTCTATCCTGTAACTACGGTTATTTCTCTGTGGCCCGACTTAACATAAAAGCTAAGCAAAAAGAACGACTGCTACTGAATACTTTTTCTGGATCTTACTTTTTACGATGCCAGATATCTAATCAATGTTGACTTTTAGGGCTCGTTTCCACTACGAGCGTGGAATGAAACATTTTTCGTTTGTTTTATTGATTTTTTTTGCTTCGCTTTGCGCTTGCTTAAATTTTAAGGGCGAAAAAATGAATAAAAAAAAGAAAAAATGCTCCATTCCACCCTCGCAATAGAAACTGGCCTTAAAGAATCAAAATTAAACAGTGCAAGCTTTTCTTTTATGACTGGGGCTGAGCCCGAGTAGCCCGAGTGCCGGATCGCTACTGAGTTGTATTTAAACTTCTATCGATTTGCTATGTAAGATGAAGAAACTTTAATTGGTTTGACAAACGAGATTTTGAAAGCGTGAAAAAAAGCGTGGAAAAAAGCGCGGCAAAAGTCGAAATAGCAGATGGGAGATAAAAATTCAAAACCGAAATACTTTTGAAGACGTAAAAGCACTTTTTAACTGGTTGCTTTAAATGCTTTTCGTAGCATTTAGTTTGTTTAGGCCTACATTTTACAATTGACTTGATTGAAAAGAAAAAAATTCAAATCAGAATAAAAAATTGATTTCGTTACGCAATCAAATTAAATATTAATTGTATTTGGAGAATTTATACATAAAAATTTCAGGAAATCGTTTTTTTCGTATTATAGTTGTTCTTATAACTACATTTGAGTAAAAGCTTATCATCTAGAATGCATGCAACTAATCTCGGCAACACATGCGACTAGTCGAATTACAATCATAAGCCGAAAATATTCATTTATTCGGAGAAGTCATTTAGTTTCTTCATATTATTGTTTGCTTTTTTTGTGTTTGCACTAAAACCCACATAGAAGATAACTTGAAAAAAACATTACAATTTTTTAGACTCATTTCCAACAATTTTACTGCTTAATAATCTACTGAAAATTTTTTATAAAAAGTTTCATTTCAAAAAAACTGTAGAGCTAAAATTCTCGATAATGAGATAAGCAAGAAAACTTGGCGGCCATTTTTGATCGGGTTGCATACTGATTTTCTCTCGAATTCGTCAATCGATCACAGATAAAAAGCCAGTGCAATCGATTCTTAAGTTTGTACCTGGTAGTTCTGAACTGACCTTTCACGTTACGCATAAAAGCGACTAATCGCAATTATTTTAGAGGCGTATGAAAGCTTGGTTACTATAGAAACATAGTCTCTAACTTGCCTATTTGCACGAAGCTAAAGTTTGCAGCGGATGAACTTATTTTTGGGCAATGGTCGGAGAGAGAACTTCGCTTGATTCCGCTTGAATGGTCATTTCGTTAATTTTTGTCATTGATTGATTATCCCCAACATCGAACTGTTCAAGGTAGTCCTACGGACATGTTGCAATCATTTCGGACTCGATTCATTTGCTGAGATAGATTTAGTTGTTTTTTGACTAGAAAGTGCATTACAAAAATATTTTGAACAGAAAAACTTCGGTGTTATTTTGCAAACAATAATCTACGAATGAAAGCCCAGAAAAACACATATTTTGGTCTGATTCAGTGGTTTTCAGTAATTTTTGCGTTTATTTATTTAACTTCTTTGATTTTTTAAGCACTTAACCTTTGACAGATTAATTTATAATTCTTGTTTTAGTGTAATAAATCACCGATCACTAAAATAATAGAAACTGGTTTTGGCAGCTCATACACAGAACACCGGTGCTTTCGTTTGTAAGTTCATATGTTTGCTACGTAATATTGCGGTTTTATTTTCATGGAGTTGCAATTCAGGCATTTCCATTTGTCTTTGTTCAAACTCATGGGGAGGTATGTGGGTAAAGAGGTAGTTTTCTCCTGCCCTGCAATATTTTTAAAACGCAGGGGCACGGAAGGGGGGAGGGGGCAACGGTGTATTTTGGAAAGTGCAAGACGGAAGCATTTTGTTAGATCTATCTGTACAATTGTATAGTTTCGACAAAGTTTGTAAAAACATCGATCTAGACAAAGAGTCACCACACTTTTTTCCAAAAAAAAGCCGCAGAGTAAATAAAAATAATTTAGCGAAGGGGAAAATTTAAAAAAAAAACTACTTTTTGGTAAAAAAAGCTGTCACAAAAAACGTAAAGTTTAGCGTGTTAGAGAAATGTTTTACTAAAAACTTAGTGAAGATTAAAAAAAAAAAAGAGTTTTTAATTGAGGTTAACAGTAAAAGTCTTCTTTCGTGCAAAGTGAAGACAAAAAAGATGTGTGTTAAGAAAGTTTAACCTTTTTGAGTTAATGACCAAAAGTATTTGCAGATCAAAAAAACAAAACCCAGCGGTCAAATCTACAATTCAAGAATCTTTTTCTTCTTCACTTAGTTTTTAGTAAAAATTTCTGTAATACGCTAAAATGCGCATTTTTATCTAAATTTTACCCCTCCTGTCAAAAAATGTTTGGGATCCCTGGCAATACCAAACTTTCATACGATCCAAAGCAAATGCTTTTTTTCGAAAAGGAAGCAAAAACAAAAAGATAACTTGAAAATAACATTAGAATTTGTTAGTCTTATTCCTAACAATTTTACTAATCAGTAATCAGCTACTTTCAATATGGTAAAAAAACCAAATACTTTTTTTTTATATAAAAATTTTATTTCAAAAAAAATTTATTTAAAACTTCGTGTCCATTTCTGATCGGATTGCATACTGATTCTCTCTCGAATTCGTCAATCGATCATAGATAATAAGTCCGTGGAATCGGTTTTTAAGTTCATACTTTGTAGTTCTGACCTGACCTTTTTTGTTGCACATAAAAATGACTAACTGCAATCATTTTGAAAGCTTGGTTACTATAGCAACACAAACATGAAGTTAATGATGAATTTTTTTACGTACGGCGGTTAAAATTTTTTTCGTAGACTTCCGGCAATGACAGGAGAGATAACTCATTTCGCGTGAGTGTTACCCCGTTGATTTTTGTCATTGATTTGTTGTCCGCATCAATGAACTGTTTAGAGTGGGGTAATGTTTCAATCCAGAGATTGATGACTATGGCCCACGCGCGGCTTGCACCCAAAAAATGTTTTTATGCGGCCCACAAAAAGCTTCTATGAAGTGTTAAATTAAGTCATATTTGTTAAATCGATTAGTCACAGCGCAGATTTGCAAAGCAGTGTGTGTCACTCCTACCAACAGATGTTTGTTATAATTGCAAGTTCTCTTCTAACTCTAGACTGGCAGTTTTCTACAGGTCCGTAGCTTGTATAAATTTTGGAAAGGCCCACGTTGCTAAAAAAAGATTGGGGTTTACTGCTCCAAAACTTATTGGCTATTCTGTTACTAAATTGTTATTGAGTTACTTTGATTTTTTCTTCAAATGAATGTGCTTCAGGTAAAGTTTATACATTAAAATATAAATTAATAAAAATGAATAGGTTGTTTCTTGATAATCTGTTAATGTTGTTTATAAATATTAATCATTTTAATTAAATGTCTTTAAATTTAAAAGTTGAATAAATGTGAAATTTAAAATTTGAAATAGAAAGGTCCACTCAAAAAGCGATTTTCCAACTATGGCCCGGTCTAGTCTGATTTGAAGAAAAACCGATGGAGAGCAAAAGAGAAAAAATAGTGATTACGTAATGTATCAAAAGGGAATTTTCCTTAGATTTAAATCTTAAATTCTTTAAAACATTTTATGCAGGCTTAAAAAATGTAACATAATTTTAGTTTTTTACAAGTTGGGTTGTACATTTATACGTTCTACAGATGGAAGTAAAGTAGCTTGTAGTCAACCCAATCATATGAATAAATCCTAATTCTACAATTAAATTTAATCTTCTGTCATTGGGTTCCAAGTTAAATTTTTGTACATTTACTGGTAATAATAAGTGTACGGGTGATTCCCATTCTCGGTTCTTCTACACTTGGACAACCGGAATACGTTGTTTTTATTGTGCTGCAAATACGCAAAGAACAAAATTTTGTAAATGTGTTTTTGACGTAAACAATGTGTCATTTTGTAGGTCATGTGCGAAAACATATTCAACTTAATATTAAGACAATACGTTCTTTAAGCAAAATTGTTTTTGATTGGCCAATAATGATATTATATACACCAGAAAAATGCAAAAAATACGCCTTCGATTTCAAAAAATAATAAACGATTTTCTACTATATTGAAAAAAGAGAAAGTTTATTAGAAAAATTACTAGCTAATTTTTCAAACTTTATCAAGTTACATTTAAAGAAAAGACTATATAATTATACCAGGTATAAATGCAAAGAATCAGTCTGCAGCTTTGCTAGGTTATTGACTTTGGAAAGCATTCATATATCCTTAGATTTAAAAAAATTTTAATATTTTAATCTTGATGAAATTTTGAAAGCGGTATCTTATTCCGAGAAGACTTAAAAACTTGCATGATGCGTGATGTGACCTTTTCTCTTGTATAAATTTCATATTAGAATACGCAGCAAATACGGTAAGCTTAACAAGCTGTGTTACGTAGTACGCGTAAATATTTGCGACGAAGGTATTGGCTTCGAGATTCGAACCAACGCGTCTTTTGTTCTTGCGTTGAATAATCAGTGCTGCCTTTCTGCGCGTTCTCACGTGGCTGTTTGGTATCGAGTGACGCCACGTTGGATTGGGCAAGTGTTGCTTGCCACTTTATTTGGAGAGAAGCTTGGTGATCGATGAGAGATCCAAATTTTATTGCATACTTTAAATTTGAATTTAAATGTTAGTAATTATCAGTCCCTTTGGACATTGGCTACATTTGGTAGCAGTTTGGTATTCATATTGTCGATTCTCTTTGCTCGTCCGCCCAACATCGTTGGTGAGTTTGTGGACAATGTGTCTACGTATTGAAGTTAATTTGTGTAATATTATTTAGAAAACTGTTTCCGACTAGCGTCTCTAGTATTATTTTGTTTTAATAAAATAAAACCGTAAAGTCTGGTGCTGGCCGTGAAGCGCGTTTGTGCAGAGCTGGAAGGACGAGGCAGTTTTGCGACTCCATGACAAGCTGTATAATTTTGCATATGCACAAAACAAAATAGAGTTAGTTTTAGAGAGAAACTGTACTGGTTTAAAAGACACTAAATTTCTCTTGTGCATCTTGACGAATTAAAAAAAACTGAAACAATTTTGCACCCGCGAATACAGTTTATTTCTTGTTTCTTATTGCAACAATTTTATTGTTTACTCTCACTCCAATTATTGTTTTTTGAAATAGACTCGACCATACGGCCCTACACTAAAAAGTTTTCCCATCTCTGTTTTAATCATTTCGGACTCGATTCATTTGTTATGATAGATTTAGTTGTTTTTGACTAAAAAAGGCTTTATAAAATTATTTTGAATAGAAAAACTATGGTGTATTTTGAAAACATTATAATCTACATATGGAAGCCAAGAAAGCACATTATTTTACTATTCTACTCTGATTCAAGAGTTTTATTGGCTTTTGCGTTTATTTATTTAACTTCTTTGATTTTTTAAGCACTTAACCTTTGAAAGATTAATTTATAATTCTTGTTTTAGTGTAATAAATCACGGATCACTAAAACAATAGAAACTGGTTTTGGCAGCTCATACACAGAACACCGATGCTTTTATTTGTTAGTTCATATGTTTGCTACGTAATATTGCGGTTTTATTTTCATGGAGTTGCAATTCAGGCATTTCCGCATTATTCAAACCCACTAATAACATGTTCAGTTATTTCTGAACAGGTTCTTACTTTCAATTTTAAGAGAAACTTTAAGTACTTTAAATACTTTCTATTTGATTATGCTAAATCAATTTTATTAAAAATTTTTAAGCCGACCTAATAATAACTACACTTTTCCGCTACGAAACATTGTTATTATGGGCATAAATGGGCACTTCCTTTTCTGAAAATCTGTTCCGTAAATGTTTTCTAAATTGACGCAACGAAATTATTCGTAAATAGTTTTACCAGTAGCAAACATTTTATTAGAACCTGAAACAACTTGCATATGACAATTTACGATTTTTGTGCCCACACGCTTTCTATGAGTACAGCAATAGAAAATGACTAAAATTTTTATAGTGTTTTTAATGGTTTTATCTGCACTTTCGTTCAAGAACGATTTCTTTAATAAATCCTAATTAAAAATCAATCATCAGAGCAAAATCACAACCACAATAAAAGAATAGAACAAGAAAATTCTATTAACAAGTGATTGTAGTTACAACAAAAGCAGACAGAATGCCACTAAAGAAATTTAAAGATATCTAAAATAGAAAATGAAGGAATAAATTCTTAGTTGTACAAAACTTTTAACTGACCAATGGTATTGGCAGAGCCATTAACTATTTTGATTTATGTTAGTTTTAGGCCCACTCTAGTCAGAAGAAATCGTTGGCAATGACGAACTGCAAAAAACGTGGCTCATACGTATAGAGTTGAGAGAAAATCATCATGGTGAGAGAACATGAGAGTTATAAAAATGTTTTCTCAACTCTATATAAGCCACTTTTTTTGCAGTTTGTCATTGCCAACGATTTCTTCTGACGACAGTTGGTCGAAAGAATTCAAAAAGAAAACAGTCTTTTTAAGGACTAACATAAATGAAAAAAGTTAGTGCTTTCGTCAACACCGTTGGTCATTTTTAAAATAAAAGAATACTATCGAGATTCTAGCACAAAGCAAAAAACTGATCATTAATACAAAGCAAATGAAAATAAAAACTTTATCCTTTTTAAAGTGAGAGTTTTAAGCAATAGTTTTAAAAGATATTTAAAGCAAACGCACTGTAGTTTTACTAATTTTGCCTTTGATTCGAAATCTGCTTCTGAAAATCTTAGAAAAGTAGAAATAAGAAAAGTCGGTTAAAATAATGATCAAGATTTGGCTAATAAAAAAAAGAAAAAAAATTGCGATAACTATATTTATTTGATTTTACTGTAAATTGTTATAAAGTAAAAACTATTATTCAGGCTCAGCATCACTAACAATTATTACTCAGAAAATTTTATTATAAATTCTAACAAATGCTGAAAACAAACAAAGCAACAAACTTTATTTTGTTTATGTCGAAAAGAATTGAAGCATATTCTCATCTGAGTAATGAACTCGCGGCCTTATCACAAATTGATCACAAGCTTGTGCAAAAAATTTATGGCATGTATTTGATTAAAGAAGCCATCTAACGGTTGATTTTTATGAAAATATTTTTGGTTGTTGGCGCTATCACTTCAGTGTAACTAGGTTTGTTGCTCAAGCAATTCCTTTCCACAGCGACATGAATGAAACCAGAAGGCAAGCGTATTGTCGGCGCAAATTATGCTTTCTTATTTAATAATAAACAAATTTTGTTTACGCAACAGGTGGCAGAGTTTGATTGGGTAATAATTATCAAAAGCAGATCAATTCACTTATTGGTTTGTCAAGAGCACGCGTGTCATATGTTCTTAGCCTATAAATAAACAAAAAAGATAAGTGGTGTTGATAAGCTACATTTAGTTTCAAATTATTGTCTAAAATTACTCAACATTGCATTTGTGTTCACTTTTTCTCGGTGAAAATTTGTTTCGCAAAGATGACTCAAACTGCATTTTTTATGTTAATATGATCATAATCATCATTCCTATTTTCATTTCATTCATTCATGCATTTAATTTTTTCTGCAATCAAGTTATTACGTTTTCTAAGTTATTATAGACGAAGTGATTGCGAAATAGGAAACAACGGCTAAACAATATACTGTATGTTATTACACGCACAAAGTCAGTTGTGCGCTGTGACTGTATCTTTAAAACGAAATAGCTAAGCTAGTTAAAGAAAAGAAAGAAAAAGAAAACGATCTTTTTTGTGTATATCAGCGCAAAAAGTGGTAATAGTTAACAATAAAATCTACACTTCCGAGCCATATAAAGAAAATGTTGCATAATCATGGGTGGGAGAAACTACAGACTCTGTGACCAAAAGACTCAAGATCCAAAAAGGAATCAGCATTTTTATATTTCAACGACAAAGTTTATCCCGAATGCCTTTAAAATTTGATAAAGTTTCGATGACTATGGTGGTGTATGGGAATTCATGTTGACTTTAAATCCACTTTGGAGTAATTACAAAGGGTTTTTTATGACCCTAGTCAGTAAATAGTCAGAACTATCAACATTTTATTAATGATTAATTTCAAGAAAAAAAAAATCTAAAAATTTGCGAAAAAATCTTAGCAACGACATAAAAATAGTCATCTTATGCAGTCTTGACTTCTTTTTGTCTCCACTTAAATTTTTGGAAAAAGTTTGCTTATAGTTCATGGAAAAGCCGTGCTTTCTCTTGAATATGTCATAAATCACAATGGTGCTCAAATGTGATCAGTCAAGCGTAATGTGTCTGGTACAGCAAATACAAATAAAGATTAATTTGAATTTGGGATTCGGAATTCCAGCTAATCACTGCACAAGGAGAAAATCTATCTAACCCGACTTTGACACCCACATATTACAATGATTTGTCAGGTGAAGCTTGAGAAACAGAAATTTTCGTGGAGAGTAATTAATGCAATATCTCACAGCGCGTTTTTTTTCTAATCTCAGGCATGAGAAACTCCTTTGGAAAAATGTACAAAAATCTTGTGGAACGGTGTTGCAAGTTGCATACCTTTTCCCAAGCAAACAAACAAATAAAAACTTAGCCTATTCGTTTGATTAAACTCACCGATTTCAGTAAATAATCTTGTTTTTCAGTTTCGTCCATTAATTGTTACAATAACGATTTTAAATTTTCGTTTAAAAAATGGTAACAATTTTAGACGGTGTGGAAGTATAAATCCCATTTTATTTCTTATTTCATCTTATTTAAAACATTATGCTTAAGATTCTTATGTTTTTATATTTGTTTTTTTGTATTTTTTAATATTACGTTTAAACATAACTAATTATGAACTTAAAGTTCGGTATAAGGCACGAGAGAGAGAGCAAAAAATATATTTTTTTTATTGAAATGTATAAAAATAAAAATAAGAATTACAATATAAGCCATAGATTAAAATGTGTTTTTCAAATAAGGAACCAGTTATGTGCGTTGTACAAAATTGTTTCTTTCAGTGAATAAAAGTGCAAATTTGTTTATTTGAAAAGAAATATCAATATCTTAATAGAGTTGACACCAATGTCAAATATCAGCCATTTAAAGCTGTTTGGTTTTTTATTAAAAATTGCATTTTCTATCAAATCAATGATTGACGTTGCTATCCAGCATCCATAATGTTTTAATTTAGAAAACAAAGGTGAAAACAAAAATAACTTTAGTTAAAGCAAAGTTCTCCGCCAAAGAGAATTTTTTATTATACAGGGTGTCCACAAAGTCTGGGTACATAGGAATTTTCCTATTTTATTTATTTATGTAATTTTTCATCCCCAGATCAAATGATGGCTCTGTCTAAAGAAGAAAGTCTAAAGAAACTCTGTCTAAATAAATTTCTTAACATTATAATTAAATAAAATTGTTTTGTTTTTATTTTGTTTTAAAAGTATGTGTTTATCCCCTATGTACCCAGACTTTGTGGACACCCTGTAGAACTTATAATAATTTTGAAAACAATTTTAAAATCTTGATTTTAAAGATTTCTTCAATCTTTTCAGCTTTCACTGTATAAATTAAAAAGTTTGCAATGCCACTTAAATTTGCTTTTTGCCCCTGGATTTCAAATTCCTTAAAATTTTTGGATTATGTTGTATCCATGCCTCTTGCATTTATTATTTGTTAAGATATACTAGTTTGAGAAGAGTAAAATGAGAATCACCAAACTTCGCTACCCAATCATCCAACATGCACCAAGGCTCTTCAAATGGGGTTCCACGGAACCCTGGAGTTGTTTAATCTTTAAAGCATTTTTTGGGTTTCGTAAGTTTTAAATGTTCCCCATTGGTTCGTATTAAATTAATTTAACAGGGGGTCGAAAAATTCGCAAAATCGGTAAAGGGTTTGGTGATACCATAAAGGTTGAAGAGCACTGATGTATACTACATAATGTGCTTTTTGTCTCAGTATTATGCAATGATATAAAAATGTGTATACTTTTTGCTTGATTGAAAACTTCACACGAATGATGATATCGAACCGATGTTCTTACAAACTTAATAGAGCCGGGAGCAATTTCATACTAACGTTTTCTTGTTTATCTTAATTTATTTTCTAATTCACTCTATTTTCTGTAAAACCCACGAAAATCATTATATCTTGTCTTAGCTTAGGCTATTACAATGTAAGTTAATAATACGGTTTTATAACACTGTTCAACAAAATTTTTGTAGCTGATAAGTTAAGAGTGATTTTGGGGTGCTGAATCTAAATCTGCAACTAGTTTTGGAGTTATAAAGATAGCAGATGAAAATCGAGAATTAGCAGGTGAAAATTGTGAAACCGGAAATTTTTCTATTGATCATCATAATCTTTAAAAACCTTAAAATGCCAACTAAGCACTTTGTTAGTTGGATGCAAAGGAGTATTAATAGTCCTTGCATGCATTGGTAGATACAAATTCTACGGCAGTTCTTAGTTCCAGTGAACTGCATGCTAAAATTGACGTAATCGAAAAATTCTTTAATGCGTTTTTGCTTAAAAACGAACTACCACTTCTTTGTTGTTTTTTCGCACAATGGTGGATAAAGAAAAGTGTAAAACTGGTCCCAATAGCTTTACTATGTCTGTGAAGAATATACATTCCCAGCACATCGACAAAATATTGCACATAAAATGAAAACTACATATAAGTGCTAATTTGGTTGCAAAGTTGCTGATAGGACAAAAAATAGGCACTTCATATTTGCTTGAATTTTCGAAACACTCAGCTGCTCCAATGACCTGTTGGTGAGCAAAAAAAAGATGCTTTTTGCAGTTTCCATGATTCTGTCTTTGTTTTACTGATACAAAAGGATTTTCATGATATTATAAACAACATGAGGTATTTAGGAATATTACTAGAAACCAAACTGCTTAAAATGAGAAGCACCAGACTCGAGTTTCGCTCTTATTAGAGCTCGTCAGTGATGCATATCTCACTGCGAATCGAACTCGCTACGTGTTGTCTTCCAAGCAGGAGACAACACCACTAGACCACGCGAGCCCGACAACAACTCGATCACAAGCAGCTGGAAATGATTCCCGGCTTTGCCGCGCAAGGAATACACAGAATCCACTGTGTGGTAAGACCAAGGCCGCACCTCATGACCGGGACTTACCCGACAAGCGTTAAGCATCGCGCTTACACTCCTAGAGCTTGGCGGGCGAAGAAAGGATTTTAATGATATTATAAACAACATGAGGTATTTAGGAATATTACTAGAAACCAAACTGCTTAAAATGAGAAGCACCAAACTCGAGTCTGGTGCTTCTCATTTTAAGCAGTTTGGTTTCTAGTAAAAGGATTTTCTAAAAAATATAAATCTAAAATTGTTTATTCAAGTCGCCAGTCTGCTCTGAAACCATATTTGCAGGATATTGACGTTTCAATTCCTAAAGCTCCCACGCCAGATTCTTTATCTGAACCAGACAGTTCCAGCCATACTACTTCATGTAGTTTGGAATTTGTTGCAACTGTTTAAACACTCCAGTTATCATAAATGAAATTATCTTGAACGATCTTGTTAGAGAACTGATATTATCACAATACAAAGCTGCAATTGTGCGGTTCATGCTTAAAACAATAAAACTTAAAGAAGGAATTAAAATTTGATGGTTTAGTCATCTCAATAAAAACTGCTTCAATGATTTGAGTTCATTCTTTGACTCATATAATGATTTGAGCTTTTGTGAAGATGCTGATGACTTAATGGTGGAGTTAAGGTATCAAGACAGGTGTGATGATTCATTGATTCAAGCAAAGCAAGTCTAAAGGTAGTGCTTTTAGATAAGGGTAATACTCATCCTTCCATATTTGTAGCGCAGTCTGTACAACTAAAAAAAGCTTATGAGACAATGAAGTTGTCGTTTAAAGCTCTTCAGTAGTCTATATATTTTTAAAAAATTTGTTAAATTTCAAAAGCTTTATTCCTCATTTTAGAAAAAGTTTGGATCTGACGAAAGTGATACTTAACTGAGTGCTGGCATTTTCATTGGTACAGAAATTCGAAAAAATTTTCGAAACATCTTAATGCAGGATTGGAAACTTAAAACACATTTACTGTAAGTTGGTTGCAAAAAGGTTTCTCGGAAACCATAAAGCTAAAAATTAAATCGAAATTCTGCAAAATACGATAAAAACATTTGGATGTGCTCGTAGTAGAATGAGTTTAAAGTTGCATTTCTTGCATTCACACCTCGCATTCTTTTCAGAGAATTTAGGTGTTGCGAATGATGAACACGGAACGATTTCACCAGGACATTGAAGTTGTGGAAAAACGCTGCGAAGAAAAAAGCAATATTAGTATGGTGGTGGGCTATTGTTGGTTTTTGCGGAAACAGAGTAAAACAAGATATTATTGCAGTGCAAAGCGTCTATTGTTTTGCAAGTGGCATTGAAGTTTTTACTTGTGTTATCATATTTTTTCAAATTAATCGTTCAACTTTATCTGAACTGATAAATAAAAACAATGTTTATGTCACAAACCGTATTGTTGTATTTCAAAAACCGTAACGTGATTGAAAAAAACTGAATACAGATTTGAATTCAACATCCAAAATATTGTCAAGGCCAGGAAAAAACCCTGAGCTACATAAAAAATTTTTTTGTTAAACAGTGTAATCAATTTCGCGTAATTCTTATCGTAAATTCTTTAACATTGAGTTGAAAATTCACATGATTTCATTCATGTTTAAGCGAGGAAAGTATGTCTTTTGAGTCACTGAATTAAACTGAAATTACCGTTAATAATGTTATTTTTAATTTTTATTAAGAAGTCTTTAAAATATTGAAGCTTACGGGCAAGGAAAAACTGTGAACTCAAGTTTCTTCTAACTTGGATTTATATAAAGAAACAAGGTTTTTGTCATTTGTTAAATAGCCTAGTTTGAACTTCGAGTAAAATAACATCTTCGTCACACACTCCGAATTTGAAACTCATTCTACATCCGGGAAGCAACGTGTGACGCGACATTCTTTTCAAGCACGTGCGTAATCGGATTTAAAAGTTAAATAACCTTTCACGAAATTTGTATAAAGTTTTTTGTGATTTTTGGCATCAATAGTATTAGGTTTATACAAAAAATTTCAATACCATATCAAACTGATACCAACGCAATTTTTTGACAAATTCACTTTTGTTCAAAATTTTAATAACATTAATTATACGCTTTAAGCACTTTTCTCTAGTCTACATTTTAAGTATTCCACAATGTGGTTAAGAAATTATTTGTAATCTAATAAATATCTAATATAAAAAACTCATTACATAAAAAATATTTTCAACTTTATACCCCCCATTCAAATTTGCGAGATTGTTGTATTTATTTTTAACAGAAATTCGAAATAAATTGTGTTATTATTGGAGCAGGTTTGACGAATCTTATCCTTAGAGCGGATCAAAAAATGAGAATTAATTGGGACATTGGCCAAAGTGAGTAAAAAAAACGTGAAAACGTTTTTTTTCACTTCTAGACAAGGACTTTTTTTGTCTTCGTCAACTTTGCCGTCCCAATTCTGGCCATTCTTAGGGACAAAATTAATAAAAATACATTATTTTGAAAGTGAAAACCAAAAACAAAAATTTTTATCCGTTGTCGAACCACGTTCATGTTTATTCAGGGTTAGGAAAACTTTTTTGTTTTTGGTCTACCCCTTTAAATTGTGTGTTTTTATTAATTTACTCCTTAGTATGCCGGGAACCGACTTGTCAATTATAGTAAAAAGAAGCTAATAACTAAGCATGAGCCCGGTTAATTTTCTGGAAAAAAAGGGAATTGAGTCATCATAATGTCAAAAATTTTGGAACGGTGGACGGGTGATTGAATTTTAAAGGTCAGGTTAGAATGCGACCCGCGGGTCAGCGGTCAGCTATTCCTTTATTAGGAAAAGTTTTTGTTGCTATAAATTTGTGAGAAATTTGTATTTACTTTTAAAGTTAAAAGTTATATTTATGCACAAGCATTTTAAACGACATTGATTTACTCAAGCAATTTGTTTACAGGTAATAGTAAATATTTTCAAACGTTCTTACATGCGAAATACAACAACATTAAGAAAATTAAATTTGAAAGAAAACCAGTGATACTTCTTCATGCTCTACCACTCACAGTCCATTTCTTTCCTGGTTAAGTCTTAAAATTGCTTCAGAAACCAATGCAGATTTCTATTGAGGCTGTTGTGTTTCGAAACGAAAAAGCAGAAAACTAACAGAATTAAGCTTGATCAAACTTTTTCACTTATAAAATAACCAAAAAATTTGCTTAAATTTACGCTCGGTTTGCAACCAAGTTACACTATATTCTCAATATTGTTTAAGTAAGTTCTACATTAAAATCGAGGCTGGGGATTTACATGTAAATTTCGTTCACGAGCTGCATAAAATTAAAAAAATAACAACAATGCACTTTTCATTACATAAACTAATCAGGGACTTTTACCCCAAAAACAAGCGCAAAGGCTCAATCGGCTCTTGCCAGCGGCTCTGTACAGGGTTCAACAAGAATTGCATCTAGAATTAAACATTCGATGCTGAGTAGTAATTCTTGATAAGCTGAAAAATTGCTGCCGGTAGTTCAAACTTCTAGTTTTTTTGTTTTGCCATCTATTAAAGGGTAAAAAAGTGAAATTAAAGATCGTTTGCAACATAATGTCACTTTAGGAAAAAAATTACTGCTCCCTAATTTATGCAACTTAGTTTGGCCAAATGATAAAACCGTGTTAATGTAAATTAAATGTGGCGACATTTTTAATGAATTTAAATGAATTAAAGTCAATGTTGCAACCATAAAGTCAGCCAAATAACTATTATAAAAAAAGGTTGAGATAGTTTTTTTTTATTACGTTGCATAACTATTACTCTCTTAAACTTTCCCCTCCTTGGTGGTCTTGGTAAGCAGTTCTAAATTTCAATCACATCTCTACAAAACTAAAAAAACAAAACAAAAAATTTAAACCAAACAGCAATATCTTGGCATCTCCGAAAGCAGGTCGGGGTAATTGCTCCGTCTTGCCGTACCCTATCTATTAGCGCCTCCGTCGCTTTTCCTGTGAGTCAAAAGGAAAAATCTAAAAAAATAAAATGAAAATTAACTCGTCATGACAAGAGGCTAACAAAGAGCTATTATAATTAATCTTGGTGAAAGAGAATGGGCTAAACACAGCAGGCCCAGACACGGGTTCAGCAATGATTGCGATTTTACAATAAAAAAAGTGTTTGGTTTGACAAGTAGCTTAGCGAAAGCCAGTGTTCAAGATCACATGGATTCAAAGCAATTATACTGATAATCACTCATACACGTGACCAGATTATAAGCTATGTTCATTGTTTAAACGAATTAAAATTAGCTTGTTAAAAACGCTTATCTTTTTGTTTTAGCCATGGACAAAAGGTGACAACTGCTTATCTGTTAGTCACAGTTTATTAATTGATTGCACGGCTAAAATTTTTGAGACTTTAGTTTTATATTAAAAAAATCTATAACATAATAATTAACAGCAACAAACAACACTTTAAGTTGTCATTTTGCCGATTGCAAACTTAATTACAATCTGAAGGGATGATAAAAAAGAATAACAAACATATCACTTCAATCTATTAGTATTGTCAATCGAATAGTATTTTAGAGGAGGGTTTGTCAAGCCAATTTGCCCTGCTTTATTTCAGATATTAATCTTTAAAACAAAAGAAATCCCCGACCGACGTTAAAGGCAATTTAATTACCATGCAAATGAATGGAAATATCTTGCTCAGCTTGATAGAAAGTTACACAGGCGTCGACGAGACTGCGACATCAGATTATCTACCAAAACACAAGTCATTTGTCAACTGTCTACAGTTTGTTTACTAAGTTAAATCGTATTCATTCGTATTTCTTTGTTCATGTTTATGTGATTTATTTATTTATTTTTGTTTTTTGTCTCTTTAATGTTTGTCTAGATCAATGTGACCTGTTCATATTTGAGTTTGCTGATTTCACCGACGTATTATATCGTTCCTTCTGTTACAGGGTGCCAGCAATTTTAATGACTTCACGGTCTCTTTATAATCTAGCCTTGAATTTAAAAAAATAAAGCTGAACTTGCTTACAAAATTGCATTAACACTTTGAGGGATATAAAACGTAATTGACTTCACTATTACAATCATGGTGCACATATGCATACATTCGTTGAAGTGTCTATTTTTGTTTCATTTCATCTCTATAATTATCCTCCTGACTCACAGGAAAGCGACGTAGGCACAATTATCCCGACCTGTTTCCGGAGATCCCACAATGTTGCTGTCCGGTTGAAATTTTTTATTTTGTTTTTTACTTTTATAGAGATATGACTGAAATTTACAACTGCTTGCCAAGACCGTCAAGCAAGGAAAATTGCCGTAAAGTGTCTTTTCCAAAAACACAACAGAATGGCTGGAGTAGGTTTTCAATCGAGACCATGTTGATCACAATCACGGTACTCTAACCACTCGACCACTCTGCCACATTGCTGTTTAATAGTTGATAAACTAATTGACAGAATTCGTTTAGTCGAAGATATAGCTCGCAAACAAATATTTTGTATTTTCGGTTTTACAAAGATCAAAGTTTTCGATAAGCTTTTGATAAAAACTTAATACATTGAGATACGCATCAAAAAGTAATTTCCCGATAAAAATTTTAAATTTGTTTTTACGCAAACCGCCTCTGTTCAATTTCGGACACAGAAAATAAATGGAAGTATAAAGAACTCTGCAAAAAATAACTATCAAGCCAATTTCATGTGACCAGCAAATTGTTACTTAACAAAGCTTGCTTCCTTGACCCTATCAATCCTTATTCCATTAAGAAAATTGCACGTCCGCCTAGATGTCTGCGAAGTGCATTAAAGCGCGACGACAATCAGGCTACCAAGTTGAAGTTGAAACCATTGTGAAAAGGCGTCCGAAGTCGTGATATCGAGATAAATGAATGAGCAAATTGAAAGGAACAAAAAGAAGAACATGATATGAAAGCTTTGTAATTTTCTCGACATTTGGAATAAAATTATAAATGTTTTCCAATAGAAAACTTTTGAGTTAACTTGATAATGTGATAACTACAGAACTTTTAAAAATTTTATTATATTTGAAAATTTCATTGAATTTTGAACCTAAATTTTTGCTTAATTTCATTTCACAAATGAATTCACTTGTTTGCAACAGTACCAAAAGATATTGCTCGTAGCTACAGCGCTTAAACTTTCCCCTTTATTTTTTGTGTAGCAAAGAAATATTTATTAGGACAATAAAATTTTTAATCGCTTGCAGAAAGCTAAACACATATCAAGCAAACGAATTGCTTTATAGGTAATTCTTTGTATGAATGAGAATTAACTAAGCGTAATAATAATAACAGCAACTTACAACTAACACGTATAAATTTAGCAGAAATTTTTCTATTAAAATGTTTTGGTTTCGAAATACTTAAATTACAATATTTAGTTAATATAGATGGCGAAGTTGGTTTTCATAAAACCTGAAATCAATTTCACGCACTTACTTTTGTAAATTCATTCACAGTGGTTATGCTGTTACAACTGAGCTTAATATTTCAAAATTTTTTGAATTACATATAAATGTCAAGATATTACTTAAGTATTGTAAAATATGTTCGTCAACATGAAAGTAATATAGGCCTATAGCATGTTTGATAGGCTATCTTTAAAAAAATCTTTGAGTTGTTGCTGTTAAGTCGTTGAAAAATGATTAAAGAAAAGCAAAAAAAATCAACTGCCTTTTTGGGATCGTTAGCAGTCTTTTCAAAGCCATAATTAAAATCATCTTAATAAGATTTACAAGGTACTTAGTTAGCTTAGTGTTACAACAAGCAGTTATAAACATTGAAACGACGAATAAAAAAAAGCAAATAACTCTGAAAAAGACGGCCGTTTAAAACAGTGTACAAAAGATTGACGGCCACATAAATGAACAACAGGTTGAATGTTGACGAGAGACAGGTGCCTTGTGTGCAACTTCAGGATTAGATTGACAGAACATGTCGTAGAGAACCGAGAAGCGATTAAGATTGCCAGACAGCGTTTTTTCTGTAGCAGCATAAACGGTTGTGTCGAAAAAAAAGAAAAAAGGCGCATCATTGGTAAGTAAATGAGCTTTAAGCTTTTTGTAACAAACAGTTATGAGTTTGAGAAATAGCAAAAGACATGAAAAAACAGACCATTAACTTTACATATTTGACGGCAGCTGGCATTGAAAAATGAGTGTAAGAATAACAAATAAAATTAATGAGCAAATGTTTCTGAAAGAAAACAAAAGCTTAGGAAAACAAACTATGATTACTAGATAAAAATATTAAGATTTTTTCGATAAAATAGTTATTTTTTTGTTACAATTTATTCGCCGATTATTGGCTAAAATTCGTAGAAAAATCTGCCTTATTAAAACGTTAAATCAAAGCAACATGATAATGTTTTTGTAGTTTTTTTTAAGAATAAGAGAAAATATATCAAAGATTTTTTTTACTCTGACGTATGTTTACCTAAACGAGAATATTTTTTAAAATCTGATTATCAATGAAGAAGGTTTACAGAAATCTGTTTTGAAACTTTTGATTCTTTAAAAAAAGTTAAAATTTTCTCATCAATTTAAACAAAATTTATCTCAACCTGAAACATTTTTTATTTAGAGTAATTAACATTTGATTTGATTAAATACAATATAATCAGGGGTGTTGAAATATGAGCGGTTTACGGGGGACCAGATCGAGATCAGTTAGCTTGGCTTTTGCAAATTTTCCAAAACCGGTCTCTCACCGTCGAAGCCATTCCTCCCTTTTGGGCGGAATTACACGTTCAGTTCGTGTCGTCATACTTGGATTGGGTGGAGTTGGAAAAACAGGTGAGAAAAGTTTATTTTCTTATTTTTGTGAGTGTCATCTTAGGTTGAGTTATTTTGCACAAAAAATTAAATCTTAAGACTAATCGAAAAATTTTTTTAGCAGACAGTTGAGACTAATTAAAAAATATTCTTATTGGAAATTATGTAATTTACATCAGCTTAAGTACAATGTGCTACTTGTGAGCACAAATACTCAAAAAATAGCGACAAATCAAAATCGAGTCTTTAATTAAATTTTTATATGAACCAAAAAAAAATTATAAATTTTTAGAGTCGATTAGCGGTGCAAAACTTAAAGATAGCTTTGAAAAGCATGTTCATTCCTCGAAGACATTGGATTGCTCCATGGTTCATGCTCCATGTTCGACCGTTCGATGGCTTCCATCGAACCACAATCGGATTGCTCTCAGTTCATTCTGACTATTTCTCCCGATGAGATGAAAAGTCTTCGAGGAATGAACACGCTTTTCAAAGCTATAAATTTTTAATTTTCATTTCCAAATCACATAATTCGTGTCCCGAAATACGTATACATACATGTATTTATTTATCTCAGTTGACAAGACAAATTACAGACAATAGTGATTTCTTACATCTTTTGCATTGCTCTTTTTGCACTTCAGACAATAGATTGAATGTTTGTTTTGTTCAAGGATGTCTATAAATTGCATTTTACTGAAAAAGATTATATTCATTCGTACCCAGTTAAAGTTTTTGTGGAAATTTATTATTTTGACGAAAATATTACAAAGCCGCAAATCGTTAGAAAGAGTGAACATTTTCGGTGTGAATTTACTTATTAACTTGAATGAAATTGTCTGGTTTGAAAATTTAAATGACTGTTGCATATTTTAAAAAACAAACAATTATCGACGTATAGTGATTTTATCGAACCCCGTAACAACAAGCTTTTAGAAATAAAAAATCAATTTTAGTGTACTGCTTCATTAAAACTTTTAACAGTTCGCTGTTATCTTTTAGTCCTTGCTTGGTATTGTAATAAAGTGAAGAAATAGGTCGAATTATTTTTGGAAAAGTAAAAACTTTTTAAGAAGTTACTCGATTTGAGATGATCAGCATGCTTGTTAAACATACCCGCGGACGAAGATTGAATAGATGAAAGAAAAGGTTTAGCTTCAACTATATTAACTTACTTCTGTTACCGAAATGATATCTCTTGCATTAGGTACCTAAATTACTGTATATTTGAATAGCGTAAAGCATACATAAAGCGCTTTAAAGTTGAACTGCTTTGGATTTTAGCAATGTTTATAAAATTTTTTAGCTAACTTTGTGTAAAGTAAATGAAAAAAATGAACTCGTATTTTTCAAGGTACTTAAACTGGTAAAACCGAAATGACATTTTTATACCAATATTTTCCGCGCAATTATGTTTTGCATTGTAATACTATTGATTAATACGATAATATGTTTGATTACGGTGGTATAAAACTTTCAACTTGTTAGATGTTCAAACAATTGTACTTATTGTTAATAGCTTTGTTTTCAGATATAAATTAATTAAAAACTGACTCAAAGAATAGTACTAAGTAAGGAGATTTTCTTTATACTATCGTTATTGTGTGCTCAGTGTTTTAATAATCTAACTTCTGTAATTATTCAATTAGAACCAACAAAAAAGAAGAGTATAAATTGTCCTTAATTGGTTTTTACTACGAATCGTTGCCATCACTAGAGAAATTAATTGCCTTTTTCTTTAATAAAACCATTTCGTATCAATAAAGATCCTTTGTTTTGAGTTGATATTTTAAAAATTCAATAACTTAGTGTTTGTTTAAGGCACAAACTTTGTATTATGATTGATTTAATGCGTTTATAAGTAACTTGCTTTCACTGAACTAAGTTTTTGTTTTAGCAACATCCAAAAATAAAGTAAATTCAATTTTCAAAAAGTTTGATCTCAAGCAATTTACTTTGTGTTAGCTTATAAAGTATTAAAGTTGCTATTCAAAAATAATTTTGTTTCATAAATTGTTTGTACTGCAATTTATCAATAAATCTATTTCTACTTTCTTACTTTTGTGCCAAAATAGACCGATGACCAACGTTCCCTCTAAGCTGCGCGCGCGCACATATGTGCTAAGACTAGCGCACATAAAAAAAATGTGCGCACACAAGATTTCAAAATAAAACTCATTCTAAATCAGTGGTTCTTAACCAGGGTTGCGAGCTTGGACTCTTAGGGGTGCGAGCTTGGACTCTTAGGGGTGCGAGCTCCTTTGCAGAATTTTAAGTCAAGTGCAATTATAAGGGTAAAAGAAACATTCGCATTAAAAAAATATTAATGCTTGTCACGCGGCTGTTTAAATCATTATTATTACTGTTATTTTATTGATTGGTTCATAATTTCTAGATAGTGCTGTATCAATCTGCTTACTATGTAAATTTTTGGTTGAATAAGTGTAAGCTTGTTTCTTTTTTATCCTAAAAGCAATGCATTTTTCTCTTGAACGTTCTCGTAGACTTTTTATGATAATTTTGCGCTTTTATTTTTTTTTGTTATTTTCTTTCTCTTGTAGTCTCGAAATTTCTTCTAAATCTTTGGAAATCTAACCTTTTATAGGATGTCTACAGTTAACTATAAAAGGAAGCTTTCTTCATGGATCATTATTTTTAGAAGCGCGTAGACCGTAGAGTTAAGAGTTTATGTGTAAAAGCGTCGTGATTATTTCTGAGCTAGCGTAAGTCCTGGTCCCATATACGACGACCTACCTATTTGAGAGTAGCTTCTCTGGCCTCCTCCATATAAAGACCCCGCAGAGAAATTGACTGGATGCCTGGCATGATATTTGGGTGTCCCTCAGGTCCAAGAAACCTCGATTTGAGATTATTATAGAACAGAAGCAGTAGCAAGGAAGTCACTGACAAATATTGGTTGTGCAAGGACTGTTTGTGTTGAAGAAATCATGAATTTCCTTTAGTAATTCTGATTAAATTTGCATTTGTTATAAAAATGTGAACATGTCTTAATGGTAATTCTAATGCGAAGTTATAGGCAGGGGGATGCAAAATAGTAAAAAACAACTGAGATACCCTAATGCATATTTTGTGTCAAGGGGTGCGAACTCTCTAAAAAATTAAGAACCACTGTCTAAATCAATGTTTTTCAACCTGTGTGCCGATTCAGACTGAAGACTTTTTTTAGAGAATACCTGATTTTGGAGAAGAAAATCGACAAATCAGAGTCTGATTTAGAATGAAGATATATTTTTTTTTATAGAGAATTCCTGATTTGATCATAAATCCTAATGCAATCAATAAGTACCTTTGCGCAGCGCGCAGAAAGTGCATATATTTTGCAAAAAAAAGTTAAGTTTGCATACGAAAAAATTTCTGCGCACACGCACAACTAAAAATTAGAGGGAACATTGCCGATGACTAACATTTTAACAAGATAACGGAAGAAAATCGGTTGCCAAGCCACATGTAAATTCAAATAAAATAATAGCAGCCTGGTTTGCATATAACCAAACCATTTTGTTTGGTAATACATGTACTTTAAAGAACATTTGCATGCCATTTTTGTTATGTTGCCAAATAAGCTTGTACTTATGCCTTAAACTTCCAAAATGTACCGTCGTTGAACTTGTGGCCTTTTTAAGATCTTGCCTTGACAAAGTAACTCGCACGTTTTTTGCGCTTGCACATCTATTCTCTTTTATGACGTACTGTTAAATTCGGAAAGCATTTACAGGAGGTCTGATTATTTTTTAAATATTGTTAATGGCAAGGTAACCGGACGTGAAAGTTTATCAGAATTAAATACAAAAAACATTAAAAATTATCGGCTTACGGGCTGAAACGTCGCATTCTACTTTACTATGTCTTTTACATCTTGCAGTTTTTATCGCTTTAATGTTGAGAAATTAATTAAATTTCCGCACAATTTCCGCCCTGTGTGAGTTTGTTGTAAAAGTGAAATCAGTTCAAAAAATTTATGGTTTATTAAGCTTTAAGTTGCAATCTCGCGAGTATTTTCTTATCATTTTGTCAGCAAAAAAACTGAAGAAATTAATTTTTTAATAAAAATATCTTCATTCATACTGTTTATAAAAACTAAATAAAATTTCTACAATAGCTTTTAGTTTTAAGGACTAAATCGTTACCCGAATTTTGTTTAAACTTTGCATAAAAAACGTCAACAGATTTTATGGTTCGTCGCTTACTGTTGTTGTATAACAAGCCAAGCGCAAAATTCATGAAATGCAACAAATATTGACTTTTCTGAACGACGTAATTTTGGTAATTCACATTTTACACTACCTGACCATGACAGCTTGCTTTAACACGTTTTGCAAAATTCTGCGAAAGCAAAAATCTAAAAGTAATTTTATTTATTGTGTCCTGTGTGAGTAGTGCGGCGAATTCGTATGCAAGTGATTCCAAAAACTTTAAAGTCAAATCGTTGTTACATACAATACTACGAAAAACACGAAACGAAAAAATAAAACTGAACAAAGCAGTAGCCATCTATAATGTTTTGACGATTTCGAGCAAGAAAGGTGATTTCATTGTTGGTGATGAACATGAATGGGAGCGCGATAAATTTGAATAGAGAAAATTTTTAGGTCAGCAAAACCCTCTGACCAAAATCAAAATATTGATATGTTTGGATCAGCACTTTTTTCACTTGCGACAAACACCCTTCCTTAAAATAAAATACACAATAAAATACGACGACAAGCAACAAAAAAAATCATTAAATTACAAATTTTAATTGATTACTTTGCAAGAACAATCAACTCAACTTGTCTCATCAGAACACAACCCTCAACCACCAATATGTTTTCCGTAGTCGGTTCTCAACATTGTAAAAAACCTTCAGCGGCTTCTTTAATTTTTCAGTTTGCGCTTTTGGTGTTTGTGATTTTTTTTTGTTGAAGTTGTTTTTACACTGAACCTCTTTTTGGCCGATCGCCGATTTGGATCTTTTGTAGAAAGCCCCCGCCACTAATGCAAAAATGTGAGATTTGAGAAAAACATTCCCGCCACGTTTTAAGTACTGCACGGTGGCGGGGGTGTTTTTTTTTGGCGGGGGCTTTCTACAAAAGATCCGGCGATTTGACTTATGCGTTAATTGAGTGAATATTATAGTTAAGTTTAAGTTCAAATCAATTCCCTTTATTTTTTTCCAAAAACAAGCATACAAAAACAACTAATTTCTGCAAAAGCAATTTACAACAAACCCATCCTTTTTTCATTTAGAAATTACCCCTTGATGAACTTCCAAGAATTTTTACTTTTTAAAACTCGTCAAGCGAATAAAAAAGTTTTAAACGTAACTCCCTAATTTTAAGCTTATGTCAAGCTTCTATGGAGTTTTCAAATTGAGTTTAGTTATTCTACGCTCACTTTGCGTATTGTTGAGATACTTTTTACATTCAGGGAACCAAAAAGGTATCAACTTTGTTTTAAACAAACAGAAAAATGACGCTCAAGTTTCAAAATTATATTTCAAACAGTTTTAAAAGTTTTTTCTGTTTTACTAGAGAAAGATGAGTAGGGGATTACTCCCAGCTCTGCCAATGGTTTAATGAATATGATCAAAATCACTTTTGGCCTGTAATATATTCAATATTTTTGATTTTCTGCTTAGCTTTTGTTATACAGGGTGGGCCGTAAGTCGCGCACCAAAGACTTACGTGAAGTATAGTAAAAACAATGAAAAAAAGCGAAATAAAACATTCTTTTCTTTCCTTTCCTTTCCTGTCAATGATTATAACTTTCAGATATGGTTCCAATCAAAGTTTATTTTCAGTTTTAATTTGCCTTTAATTTGTTTTAAATTTTTTGGTGCGCGACTTACGGCCCACCCTGTAGTAACATCAGATTATTGAAAACCGTCTGTTTTTTTAGCTTCATAAATTTTTCAGGAATTGTTATTTACTTTAAAATCAAGTATTTTTTGAGAAAAACGGCGATAACTGCGATAAGACTTTTGAAATACTGTACTGGCTTTTAAGTTTTTCAGCAATTTTTCCGTTAAAACAGTTTTGAAATTACACGGTCTCATTATTTTGATGTTCGATATCGTAAAATTTTAATACCACATTGCGAAAAATATGGAGATAATCTTGTTTGCTAAATTATGGATGTTTAAGTTTTCTAAAACTTAGTCGATAGGCAAAAAAAGAAACGTTCTTCTGCAGTTTAAGGAAGTTATGCCATAATAAACAAGATTTATTATAAATCCTTACAACTGCACGTTGAATTTTAAACTTCATACGAATTAAATAAATCATATAATTCTGCTTGCAAAAAAATTACTTGAATGTAAATTTGAAGCATTTAAATTTGTTTTTTTGCCTGCCTAAAAAAAAAATGCTTTGCAAGTTTGCTTAAAATTTTGAATTTAGGTCAAAAACCAAATTGCTTTGAAAATTCAAAAGGTCAAATTGCCAGCATAGAAAAAATTTTTGAATAGGCTGTGGTTGTGGTATCTTTTAAAACTTATCTAAGCGCAAATCCTTTAGTAACAAATTTGTAAAAAATAAGAACCCATTGAGTATAAAAACAAAATAGACTGCGACCTTAAACCAAAGTTTGTTTTGTTAAGAGCTGTTTACTTCAAACTTTTTTATATCTAGTTGCTGAAACTAAATACAAGTTCCACGAAGATGTGTTTTAGTAGTCATGCTTAGCGCCTACTGCAGCACACAAAACGCGATTGCAACAAGCTGTTTCGCGGCAATGCTTGCTTGATCGGTTTGAAGAAAATCAAAAAAATTGACAGAACAAAATATGACACGTGTTTTCGTAGATTTGAGTTTCCGATCACTGAGTTTGTAACCGGTGTGCCGAATAATTTAAAGAATGCTCAATCTAAGGTCGGAATTTAAACTGTAATGCTATTTTTAACCTGAGACTTGAAACTAGTTTTTGCTCAGCAAGTTAGCGCATCTGTACAGCTTTTTGCAACACCACTCGTACTTGTGAGTAGATAGTCTGGAGTTCGATGCTCGATGCAAGCAGTCTAACCGCAACCATTTTTATTGCCACAAAATTTACAGTTTGTATTCATGTAAGCCTGAAATGTTTTTAACTCCTTAAAATGGGTTACAAAAGAAAACAAGCCGAGAAATAAAGAACTGGTCTACATCAATGCTTCAATAATACTTTTCATTTCTTAATTGGTATCTCCGTCACCAATGGCGCAAAAACTTTCTATACAAAAGTGAGGTGTCTTTAGTTTTGTCTTTTGTGACGTCATTTAACAATGGAAAATTTGAGCAAGTTTCTCCGATGCAGTGCCAAAGTGTAGGAGTCGAATCCGGATCTGGATTTAGCATAATTACCGGGAGACGGAACAAATCTTTAGCTTAATTTTTGAGAGATGAAGTGGGAAATAAAAAATTGCTTTATATCGAAGGTCTCATGGTAAAATTATTGTATAATAATAATCACGCTTAAAATTGCGTTCTGAAAAAATCGAAAATTGCCGAAGGTTTCTTGTAATTTCGTCTCACAACAGGAGTACGATTTGAGTTGTGTTTATTTCATTCATCTTTATATTTATCCTTCTGACTCGCAGGAAAGCGTCAGAGGCGCTAATACATAGGGTAAGCAATTACCCCGACCTGCTTCCGGACATGCCAAGATATTGCTGTCCTACTAAAGTTTTTTAGTTTTATAGAGATATAAATGAAATTTAGAACTGCTTGCCAAGGCCACCAAGCAGGGTAAAGTGCCGTAAAGTGTCTTTCTCAAGGACTCAACGGAATGGAGCAAATGGGTTTTGACCCGAGACCATATCGATCACAATCACGGTGCTCTTCACAACTCGACCTCGCTACCGTCTTCAGAGCATGAGTACTGCCTCAGACGGGTTGATGAGAAATGTATGGGTGGAGGGAAGGAGTAAGCTGAGTGCTGAGATGATGAAAGTTTTTTAAAATTCTTTAATAGAACAATTGAGGTCGTTTTTGACTAAAAGCCGATGTTGAAAAAGTAAACGCTTGGCGAAGATTTTCAAGATTTTCAAAACCTTTTTTCTTGATTAGTATTGATTTCTGATTGGTTCTTTTGTAACAATGCCGGGATTTTCGATGTTTACTGCTCCTACTTAAGTTTAAAATTCTAGATTTTAAGTTAGAATTCCAAATTTCCGAAAGAGTTCATGAAATTTTTATCTTTCTTCTGGTTAGTCTTTTCCGATGACTGTGTTAATCTAGCCAAAGGATAGTTTGACTCCATTCCTCTCAATAACTTGGGGCTTATTTCTTTATTGATTTTCATACCTTTCTTTACGTATTGATTGAGTAGATTTATACGTCATTTTACCTTAACTGGCACAGTTGATTTCAATCAATCACCATTAAACTTTAGACGCCTTTAACAGTAATTGTTTGTCACACATTTTGGTGTTTTTCCATCAATAAATTTAACCCCTATTACACTGTATAATTACACTTTGGCATTGTTGGAAGTTAAATAATTTGTACGTTAAACCTTGTCATTTGTAGTAAGCGACATTTTAACTTGTTATTTAGAAAAAACTTTGGACATCAGCAGGCAATTATGCTTTTCTAATTCGATACGTTATGCAGATAAACTTAAAGGAAATAGCTTTTTGTTTTAATTTTTTTATTTTGTCTACTTACTTTCCGCTTACTTATTATTTCCTTTCGTCTATTTACATTTGTCTACTACAGTGCTTTTCAAACTTTTTTTCACTACGGCACACTAATAAACTCTGAATTTTCCTGCGGCACACTTACATTATGAAGACGAAAGCTGCGGCACACTTACAATACTAAATACACTCTTCTTCAAGTTTACATACAAAAATTATATTTAATATATTACAGTAACACCTAATGAAAGGGTGTGCCTACAGAAATTGTTTTAATACAGGGTACAACAGGGATGTCCAACCAGTGGTGGATAATGGGTGAGGCAAATGAGGCAGTTGCCTCGGGCCCTCCTTAAAAATACCGCATATAGTTTCATTTTGCTGTACATGTTTTTTTAGAGATCACCATGATTTGGGAGAAAAATAGCGAAATATGAGATCAAATCGAAGTGAAGACCTTTTTTATTTTTTTTAGAGATCAGTATGATTTTGGGAAAAATAAGGGAAATACGAGATCAAATCCCCCTTTTTTTAAAGAACACCAATTTTTGGGAATCCTTGCCTCAAGCCCCTAACTTTAAATATCCGTCACTGTGTCCAACCTTGCTTTAATTTGGGCCAAATTTTAAATCAAGCCAAAGTCGCTGGGCCGCAAAAAGCTTGTCATGCAGAATCTCACTGCAATTTCTTCATTTTTGTCTCTAAAATCAAGTGTTCTGTAAAAAAAAAGATGGACCAAGACTCTATTTATGGCTTTTTGTCAAAACACGAAAATTTCGCGGCACACTTCAATCTCTTTCACGGCACACAGTTTGGGAAACCCTGGTCTACTAAAACTAAATAAAACACATTTAATGTTATAATCTTATTAAAACAAATTGGAAATACTTTACCTTCTTCAGTTGGTGTAAAATGTTCTATTGTATTGTTCATTCAATCGATTTTGTCGGCAGCGTTGTCGAGAGGCTTGTGGGGTCGCTGCAACAAACAACAACATTTGGTCTCGTCATAGTAATGCAGTCTCGAGGAAGGGATTTTTTGTCAAATGCTTGTGCTTTGTGCTTTTGACAAGCAGCTGAATTACAATCATACCCAATAAAAAACAAAAAACAAGCAATTTAAACCAAAAAGAGAAACAGCGCAGTATCTTTGAAAGTAGGTCGATGCAACCGCTTGTCGATTGCTCTAAGTTAAAAATGTTTTCGTCATTTTTCTGAAAGCCAGAAGGATAACTAGTAGATAAGAGATCTGATACAACGATTATTTATATCAGATTTTTTTTAATGATTCTATGCCATTTGCAATTGATCTCAATTTTCTTTAAAATAAAAAAAGCAATAAAAAATTGCCTCGAAAAGTCTGTCAATTGAAAAACTTTCTGTGATCTACCGGTATACAGTTGTTTTTATTTTTGAAAAAAATTGAACATGATGTCTTAAAATGCTTGAATTCTGACAAATGTCACAAAATTTCTACGGCAATACGAATATATATTGTTTAAGGAAAAGACATCACATATATTTAGATTAAGCAAGTATTTTTTTAGTTTTCCTTTACACTTTGAACTCACTGTTAAATCAAGCAACATAATGAAACAATTAAGTTAATTATGACACCATAGACATGGATAAATAGACACAGTATTATTTCTGTTTGCAATCCGTGCATTTACACTTACGCAAAATTAAAATGACCCACCACAACTTAAATAAAACAATTGAAGTTTGCTCATCTGAAAAAAGTTACATTATTAAATGTTTTCCAAAACGTCAGGTATACCTGACGTACAGTCTAATTATCAGTTTTTAATCTTTATTTACTAGTTAATGCACGGAAAAAACGGAACCACTGTAAAAAATTAAATTGGTTTATAAGGCGAGGACAGGCATCGGAGTAGTAGTAATAGTAGTAGTAGTTTGTTTTTATTTGCATCAAAAAAAAACAACCGATAATTAAAATCAAAATAAGGCAAAGGTTGTAACAAATAGGGAGTAGAATGTTAAATCCGAATGTATAAATGCAAAGTGATCCAAGAATGAAATTTGTAAAAGCTTTTTTTTAAATGTCGCTACATCTCTTTTTTTTCAATGAAAATTTTTTGAAAAAAAGTTTAGGCAAGACAAAATTTTTTGTTGGGCTATATATTTTTAACTTTTAAAAGTGTAAAAAATTTGTAAACGGTTTGTTTGACTTTTAAACTACTCCTTCATCATCCTCGGGTTAAATTTTATCCGGATTAATTTAACTAATAAATTTCTAAAAGTCAAAAAACCTGGGTTATCTTTTTAAACTTCATCAAATTCTGTTGTTTTATAGCATATTCAAACGGTAAACATATTATAAAAAAAACTTCGAAAGAACAGAACGAAATTTCAGATAAGTCAAATATCTTATTTCATTTCGCAATGGAAACTCGAAATTGCACACACGGAAATTAAAAAAACTGAGGTTCCCCAAACGGGGCCACGAGATCTCGTTTGGGTGGCACGAGCAGGCCTTCGTTTGACAACTCTTTACGTATACTACAAAATCAAGCTTCGAGTTTTCTGTAGTTGAAACTCAGCTGCATTCAAAACTCGTTTATTCGATTTCCGATCAATCGAATAACCGCAGACAGACACGAATTAGTCAGTAACGAATTTCTTTAATACATCTCATCGTTTTAATACGCAAACGCAGCCGTCCGACTTTGACACGACATTTTAGGGACAAATGTGTCAAGTAAACAAATTATCCCCCAACAAACCGAGGTAAATAAAAAACCCTGCGTTTATTTTTGAAAAAACATGTGTAAATGCCTTTTGTCTATTCACAATGTTGTAAGGTAAATTTAATAAGTCATTTTTATAGATCTTTATGATCTGTGGTTGCTCTAATTAGCGACTTTAGGAAACAAATGAGTATCTAATTTACTTTCTACCGTCATATTCATCAAATTTGTTACGTTTCAAGCTAAGGTGGACACTTTTCGCAAAAATTTTCTCTAAAAAATTTCGGAAATTGGGTCGGCAGCGTGGTCGAGTGGTTAAAGCGCCGTGTTTATGATCAACACGGTCTGGGTTCAAAACTCACTCGCGCCATTCTGTTGTGTTCTTGAGAAAGACACTTAACGGCATTTTCCCCTGCTCGGTGGACTAGGCAAGCAATTTTTTTAAATTTACAGTCAACAGTCATATCTCTACTAAATTACAAGCGGACAGCAATATCCTGGCATCTCCGGAAGCAGGTCGGGGCAATTGCTTGCCTATGTATATCTTCTCCAACGCCTTCCTGCGCGTCAGGATGATAAAAATAGAAATGAAATAAATAAAATAAAAATCTTCCGCGTAATTATTCTAGCCATAATCAAGTTTAATTTCGTAGCATAAAATTTGGAACGCTTAATTAATTTCAAAATAAAAAGTAAAGCCAATGTTGTTTATTCAATTTCGTTTCGGAACTATAACTCAGTTGATAATGGAATGAGTTATATTTCCAAAACGTCCTCTATAAAACACTGTTTCAAAATATATTGGCTTTACTTTTTATTTTGAAATTAGTAAAGCGTTCCAAATTTTATGCTCTGAACGCAGTTGATGATGGAATGAGTTATAATTCTGAAACGTCCTGAATAAAATAATGATTCAAAATATATTGGCTTTACTTTTAATTGTTAAGTTTAATCTGACACTAAAAATCTTAGTCTGTCTTGAAATAGCAGCGTTTTCATTGCTTTTTGTTTTGCAAAAACAGTTTTTTAAAATTACCCTTGCAGCAGTGAAGTTACATATTACAATGCATGAACGTTCGGATATTGCCCCGTCCTGAAAAGGACGTTTGCCTGTTAGCAGACCCTCGCTGAGCATCGAAATGGGAGGATACCCTTTAGCAGCCTGGGTAGTAAAAGGATAAACCCTCGGCCCCAGTCCTGTTTGTGTCTGACCTGGAGTGGATACTCTTCCAAACGACGACGACAATGTATGAGCTACTACCGACAAAACCCTACATTAAAAAGAAAATATCAAATACTTAAAAAAGATTGTTTTGAAACTTTTTTATTGATTTGATTTTTGATCTTTGCTTAAGGCTTTAAGTAGAAAATGGTTCACGATTACTTGCGAGCTCTTCAGCATGCGGAAGATTATTTTCGTCTTATTTTGCTCTGCCAGCTATATTAACAAAATTGTGTTTGTCGATTTTTTTCATCAATGACCACTATTTTGCATATACTCAGTTAAGTGAAATATTACGTGCAGTGATATTTTAAATATTAATAGAGGTTTGCAACCTCCCGGGGTTTTCGTTTCCGTTGGACATGAGTCTAAATTGTTTTTTGAATGGTTAAGGTCGCCGACCGCTTGGTTAAACTGAATTAATGCACAATGAGTGTACAGTATCAGGTTATTAGCCGCGTATTGTAAAATGTAGATGATCACTGGCTTTGCTGTTCTCAACTCCAGGTTTAATTATTAAGTCAAACCACTTGTCTGGATACCTCGCTATTTGAAGCGGCATTCGCCTTACTGAGTTTGAGTAAATTAAAGTAATTTTTTAAAATGTAAATTTTGAATTACTTTGCATTGATTCTTCGACGTTACGTTTGTCTGCCTTGTTTTTTATTATTAATAAACGGACGAATAAACTAACAGATTGAAATAGGTTAAAAACATAAATAGGACTTTTCATTGACGAGCAGGAGGCCAGGGACATTGATTGAGAATCTCTGGATGGGGCCACGAACCATGAAAGATTGGGAAACACTCCAAACAACTTTAATAGTCTTTTATTTCTGTCATGCTCTAAAAAGAAAGATGTAAAAAAATCTTAAAAATTTTTGATGCATTGACTATTACAAAAAGATTTAATTTACAATTTTGGTAAATATTTGTTGGTTCATCGTAAAACGCGGTCGTTTAATTTTTGCTCTTAAGTTAACGATTTTGTACCATTAGAGACCTGGTTCTTTGCGGTAAAACAAACGTGAAAAATAGGTTAGTTTTTACAGAAATTAATATTTGCTGAACAAAATTAAGTTTAAAATTTGCATTTTTTAACAACCTTAAATAAAGTTTTGTGTGATTAAAAGTATCTTTTACCTAAGTATTACTGGTAATAAATCAGATAACTTTAAGTTACAACGATGTCTTATAACTTTCCTTACGCTTTTCATCTAACACAAGGTAACAAAAAGCCGAAAAAATCTTAAGAGGCCATGCAACTTAGCTGCCAGCTTCACAGTTACGTAAGCCATATCACGAAAACATAGAATTAAGTGAAACTAAATAAGAGAATATAGGCGCCGATTTAAGGCTTTAAAACTTGTGCTTTTTGAAAAATGAACTATGAAGTTTGAATTGCGACTTTTTGCCGATGTCTTCTTATCTATTTGTTTTTAAGTTTTTGATATCTGCGCAATCATTATTTTTTTTCTTGGCAGTGACTTACTTTCTGTAAGTGCGTGATATCCGACGCACGAGTTTGAATATTTGACATTTTAAAATTATTTATTATACAAAATTATATTTTCTTTAAACTATAGTATTTTGTGTTAATTTTCAAGCTTACGTCAGCGCGCCGTTGGCTGAACCGCTTGCTTTTTGTCATTGTAAATGCGCAAAATCGAGGGCGCCCAATAAATTCTCCAGGTTTACAACTGTAATTTACCCACATTTAGGTTGCAAAGGGCCAAAAATTGAGGTGCGTCCAGACAATCCAAAACGGGGCTCCTAAATATCTAGAACGATTGGAAGCGACATGAGTGCAAAGCAGGCTATAATAGCACTGAAACCATGATGCTTTAATTGACAAATTTTTTATGGCAACAAAAAAAGGCGTGAATTACGTGGCCTAATTAAAAAAGACATCGCCGTAAATCTGCCTTGAAGAGATATTTATTTTCTGCTTTTCTTAACTTTTTCTCCTTTTTCGCCTGTCGCCGTTCATAGGCCAGTAACAGGATTTTGAATCGGAGCCAGATATTTAAAAGTTAACTTTTGCTTCTATTTATACCCTATTATGTTTAACTTATTATACCCTATTACGTAACTATTTATACCCTACTATGTTTAATCTAAAAGATTTTTGTAGGTAAAAATTTTTTAAGAGTTATGAAAATTAAAGGTCTTATTAGAAAACTCTTTTGTTTAAATAGCTGGCCTTAAAAGGACTGTTTTAAAAATTTTAAACGTTTTCGAGTCTAAATCTCTTTTGTAAATAGGGCTAGAATGAACTCTAAGTATAAAATCTAATATAGTACGATTTCATGCCAGGTTGTTATTGGCTGAAAAACTTATCTTATTCGTGACCCGACAGCTTATCGAACTACAGTTGATCGAACACACAATTTACCGAAACGACACTTAATCGGACGATAGTTATCGAAACTTTATAAGGGCAAAGAAAAAAGCAATCCAAAACAGAAAAAAATTGAACGTCATGATTAATGACGTGCACGCAGTAATACGTTTGGTATGACGTTTTTCTATTTTCAAACTGCTGGTCGTTGGTTTCTAATAATCCGCTGAAAAAAATTGAGATTTGAAAATTACGAGTAAAAAACGTTCTGTGCTAAAAGGTTTGTATTTTCCACTTACATTTTACTGCTGGGCGTTTCAACGCAATCACTCTTTCTCTCTGCGATTGCGGCAAAATAAACATTATTAATATACCGGAAATCTGATTTCTTTACATTTAGTATTTTCAAGAATTGCTTTGAAATAGATTCAATAATTTGAAATATTTTGATTTGAAATCTTGCAATGTAACCGTGCATTAACACCTTGCATAGATTAAACGTGTTCGTTTTTAATTGATGATCTGTTTTATCTTTTCCTTATCTTTTAGTTTTGGTTGTTTCTAAATACTTTCGTGCATGTGGTCCTTAAGTTTAAAATGTAAATTGTATAACCTGCTTGTTTATGCTGCTACATTTTTGCTTAACGAAAAACAAGCGAAGTTTTCTTCTGTTGTTTTGCGGTTATTGGCTAAACACTCTTTCTTGCTTGTTAAATACCGTTTGGCAGACGCCACGACTAGTCCTACCTATAACGTTATCATTAAAGTAACTGAAAACAATTAAGAATTTATTTTGTTCAAATAAGAAGCAAAACTATTGAAGTAGCTAAACCGTTTAAATCGCAAAATTGGCTGTTATTATAGAAAAATCTTGCGGCCAAAAATGCTTTCTCATTTATCTTTGTTGCAACAATGAACTGGAACGAGCCAGTCATCTTAGGACCTTAAATGAACAATGCAATGTACGAAATAGTTTCAAATAAACGAAAAAAAAATATACTACCATGATTTTTGTCATAATTGATGTTTTACTTCTAACCAGTCAAGCAAGCTTAACTTAACTATTCCAACCCAAACAAACGTTTACAAGCTGTAACCAAGAAATAAATGAAAGAAGCAGTTTTTTCAAAGGCTTCTAAGTTCATATTCTTATCATATTTTGCTAGTTGGTCAGAAGAAAATAGAAACAAAACCAAGATTGTTTACAATTGCTCCTTGCGCGGTTGTTTTCAATAGTTACTGGAAGATATTGATCTTAGTAAGCATTGGGTGTATTTATCCGAACCAACAGGTTTCTTACTTTGGTGCCCGATCTGTACCATGAATAAGAATAACTTGGTTTACAAGGTAAAAATATAGTGAAACTTGGACCAAATTCGGTGTTTATATTTGGTTTTTCCCAAAACAATTTAATTCAAAACGCCTGCATCAACCCATCAAATTTTGATGTATTTTTTGTGGGATTAACTTCATTTATTCATTTTCTTATTTCATACAAGTTTATTTTGTTGTTTTGGTGGTAACATTTCAATTTTTTTCTGTCTTTTCAACTCGGAATGTTTTTAAAGATATTATCCGCTTTAGAAAACTTCGAGTCTATCAGAATGAAGTAATGATTACCCATAACTTTTTTGCTAATAAATAAACACTTGGAATTGCACTTTGTGGTCATTCCTCTATGATAATACTTCGTTTTTGAATTCTTCAAAAAGATCAGTCCCGGTTTTTGTGACTGTTTTCGAAAAATCTAGTTTCGCTTAAAACTAAAAACTGCATTATTGGACATAAGTGTTTAAAGACTCTGTGCCTTTAATTAGATGGGCATCACCCGTTTGCCTAGGAACGAATGAAAATGTTCTATTTAAACAAAAACCTAATCTAAGTTGTTGTAGGCCAGGCTGATTATAAAACTTTAGATTGGCCTTTAAATGCAAGAAATAAACTGTTTTAAACATTGGATGCTCTTTAAAAATCCACGAAATGCTATAATTTGAATGATTAAAAGATTTTAAATTTACAAAAATCTTTTAAAGCTTTAACTTTATCTCTATATGTTAACCACACGCAATCACTAGATTTTAGCCACCATATGTGCGTCATATCTTGTTGTATTATTTTGATTTTATGAAACATAGTGTATACACAAATTTGGTGTCCTCTTCACAGCATAGTGTATACACAAATTTGGTGTCCTCTTCACAGCAATTAAAATATTAGAACATGAAATATTTCGGTTAATAAAATTTTTCAAACTGTACGCAATACTTGATGAAAAAAGTTGTTTGATTGTTTTAAAAACATTGCACTATAGAAAAGGCGAAGGAGTGTAATGGGAACGCCTAGGTTTATACTGAGCGCTTCCGATTAAGAGCGAGGAAGTTCTGCGACTAGATCGATAAAACAAAGATAAAGTAAAAGTTTAAATGAAAACCTGATTAGATGATCTTTTGTTTAGTCTTCACTATTGTAGAAAGAAGAAACCGGAGCATATAAAGATAAAAACCTCTGCCTTTAGTAATTGCGGCAACATTATTTATAATTTGATTCTAAATCACGGAAAACCAATAAGCCAGCACAAAATGACGTCATGGCTTGTTTTTCTTTCACCTGTGTCTTTGTTCTTATCTAATCTTTTCAAATGCGGTGACAAGGATTGTTAATATTGTTGATGTAATAAATCGATATGTTTTTGCTTTTTTTTGAAAATCTATTCATGGTTTTGGTTTTAAAACAGTAATAGTTTTATGATTATTCTGCTGAGTAAAAAAGGCCGACTGAAAAATCTCTATTGTATAAAGCTGGAAGGATTATTTAAAAGAAAATTACTTTTCGGTGCCTCATTGGCTTATTAACCATTTGCGGTCCAAACTCATGTCACACATGCATTTAGTTTTTTACCTTTCTAAAAAGTCCAAACCGTATGTAACAAATGCAAGAAAGTATTTTTTATCGATTTGGAGTCGGAGAATTTCTGCAATGGTTGAAAATTATTTCATAAAATCAACATACACATAAACATCTTTCAAAAAAATTTAGGAAAAGAATTTGGTCGTACACTGACCGAAATAGTAAATTTAATTGGACCGCAAAGGGTTAGACCCTACATAACTGAGTATTTCATTGTTTTCTTCTAGTTACAGAAAAATTCATTTATTTAGCAGAGATCGAGATAGTTTGTTACTTTGTTTATTATCAATCATCTTTTTCTCTCACACCGCTAAAATTTCGCCCCCCACTGCAATTTGATTTGAAGTTTGATTAGGTCATGTGATTTAAAAAAAAATTTTTTTTTCTTTTATATGTTTCTTGGAACTTTTTTCTTGTAATGTTAGTTTGTTTGAGAAGTATGAAGTTACTTTTGTGAATAAGAGAAAATTAAAGTTTTTTGTTTGGGAAATATAAAGTTACGGGAGTGATCTTGAGAGACTCAAATGGTTGTTTTTCCTGTAGTTTTTTTGTGTAAACGAATAAACCTGAAAAGAATTCCGCACAAATTTATTATTAATTTACTGTCAAACAACATTTTTCTATCGGATTTTTCTGTCGATTTTGGATCGGTAAAATTAATTTTTTTCATTCTTTAATCTTATTCAAACGTGAAAAATAGTTTTATCTCTGATTTTGTCTTTTCTCAACGTACGTTTTCAAATGTGCATTGGGTGTATTAGATTAGAATTGATTGCACTCTGACATTGATAAATTTTGTATGTTGAAGTAAAAATGAAATTATGTCTTAGTAAAAATCATATTTTATCTTTAAATATGTTTGTTTAAACAAGTTTATTTCTCTTTATTAATTTATAAAATTCTGAATTATGATCGATTTGTAGAGTCAAGGTAAAAACTACGCGACGCGAAAGAAAAAAAACTCATATTTTCCACTGGCAATAGTAACTATAAAGCTTTGGTTATTACACAAGTGAATTCATTTTTTGTTATTGGCACGCATATATTAAGGCGGACCTCAAAGAGGATTTTTGTGTGAAGGGGCAAGTTGTTAATACTTTTAATAATTTATGCACTTTTAAAATTACTTCGTTTTAGCATACGAGAATCAGTCTGCAACTTGTTAAAAGTTTTTTTTTATTAATCTCATTTGACATCAATTTCGACTATAAACAAGTCATCATCATCGAATTCTTATTCAAATAATATCAACCGTTTTATCTTATTCAAATATAATATTCATCTTATTCAATAACACCTTATTCAAATAGAATCTTCAGTTAAATCTTATTCAAATTCAAATAGAATTAACAAGTTGTAGACTGATTCTTGTGTGCTAAAACAAAGAATTTAAATTGAGATACGTCTCACGATCAATCGTCGTAAAATCGTCATCCAAAAGGGTTGTCTCTGATCCACTAAGTCAACAACAAAATAAAACTCCTTCCAAAATTACGTTGGAAAGCTGTAAAGTGTAAACCTTTACTTTCCAGAACAGAAATCGAAAGAATGGCCGCTTTTGTGTTCTCTGTTGTAGCGATTAGTGTGATGAAGTTGACATGTTGCTACCAGCAACGTTTGTTTGTCGCATGCATATTGTTTCCTCTAGTTCATTAGCAGTTTAAAAGCCACAAACAATGCAGTTTTTTATATTGATTTAGCTGAGAAATAAACCAGGGTTCATTACTGTACGAACAGACGCTGTCTGTACTCAATCAGTAAAATCCAGATAGAAATCAGTTCAGCGGTAAAAATTCTCTGACGTTTATGCAGGTTTGTAAAAGCAGCAACATCTGCAGCAAATATTATTTGACTCAAGGATAAAAATTAAGAATACCTCTTGCAAAGATCGCATGCAAAAAAAAGCAAAGAGTTAGCAATACAAAACGACATTCTTTTCTTTAAATGCACAACGTTAGTAGGCCTATCCTCGCCACTTTCTCAACCGTAATTATTTTAAAACTATTGTCCCTTTGATTTAATGTTAACAACTTTTTTCTTTTCAGCGATGGCGGTTCGCTACGTGACGAAAAGGTTCATCGGCGATTACGATCCGTCGCTCGGTGAGTTTCACACTAAGATTTCCGAGATGACGGCTAAAGAATATCGTTGTCTCAATATTTACAGTTCAAGACGCTCTTGAGGTTGTCTTTATTTTGAAAGATTGCTTTCTGTTATTCTTGCCGAGAAAAATTTATTTCAAAAGCATTTCACGGTTGTCTTTGATCGACAAAGACACAATGGATTCTTAAGCTTGACAGAAGTGGAAAGCGATTTTGTAGAGTCAACTAATTGATCAACTAACGATTTTGTAGAGTCAACTCAAGTTGTTGTCACTATCGAAAAAAAGAGCGACCAGATATTGCAAAGGCATTTTATTGTTGAAGCGTACAAAACCAGCTCGATAATAGTTTCACGATCCATGGAACTCAAACTCAATATATTTTAAAAAATAGAGTAACAATTTTCGAGATGCATTTGCACTGTCTGCGTCACATCAGTTTGTATATAAAGCTGATAAATAGTTTTTATGATTTCGAACTTATGTTCGTTGGTTTGACAACAAAAAAACTTTTTCATTTATTTCACCTTCAAGCAATTGGCAAATATTTCTGCTTTCTATTTTCAGAGTGGAATGACGTAAAGGCAACGATATTACACTTGTTAATTTCCAATAAAATAGTTTAGGACTCTAGTTTTCTCTGTGTCAACAGTCACAATGTGTTTGCTATGGATCATAATAAAGTTTAATAAAAATTATCATCCTTCCTTTGTTCCTTAACGCTATTTGATCAAGATCTTAAATGGAAAAAAATTTATACTTTTTACGAAAGAAAATGGTTGTGTTAAATTTATTTTTAAAGTTTTCACATCTTCTTTTGATATCAGCAATATCTTGGCATCTTTAAAAGAAGTTCGGAAAAATTTTCGGTTGTTTTGAGTTTAACGCCTCTTATGTTGTCCAACGAGTCAGGAGGATAAATAATTGACAAGAAGTTGATGATGCTGTTGATGAGCGTCGATCAAATGGCATACCAAAGATTTTTTGTTCTCGTTCAGTATTCACCGAATTTAATTCATTACCTTTGAAATTTTGGGAATCCCAAAAAACCTGCAAGGATAGTCACGGCGAACAGTGAACGAGACCTAGTGAAGTGAAACTTGAGACAAGAGAATTTATAAATTTATAGGCTAAGTTTTCTTCATGCCAAGGTTCCTCCTACTTAAACTTTTCAAATTCATAAACTCTCTATTCAAACTTACATTTATATATTCGTTGTGTAGATGGAAGCAAAACTATAAAATCTCGCTGACGGATATGGTCAAAGATATAATTTTTCTCTTTTGCGCATAGTCTGCAAAAACATTTGGTTTGCTCATCTATACTGTTAATTTAACGGATGTTTACACTCTTTCCAAGATTTGTCATTAAATCTTTAAAATTTAGTTTTTTGTCCATTTGCCACGGTTAACCAACTCAACGCCGCTCTGAAATTGTAGTTTTACTTCTTCTAAGATAAAATAAATTTTTCTGGTCTTTTACTGATCATTTTTTATGATAATTTATAAGACAGAAGAAGAAAAATTTATACTCTAGACTAGAGCAATGGCGCCCAACCCGTATCCCGCGTTGTGTTTTCCAAAATGACGTATACTAAATTGACAAATTGTGTTTCAAAAAAAAAAAAAATATATATGTATACATTATATATATACTGTATATATGTATATATGTGTATATTATTTTTATGCGAAGCGAAGGACAAAAAAATTTTTTATTTTCTGATATTGCTTTTAACATTGCTTAATTTGCTTGGCCGGCAAATGTCTTCGATGGGCCGAAATGGCCCTCGGCTCAAAAAAGTTAAACACTCCTGCCCTGAAAATTAAAATTTTAGTAGCTCTCTCATTATGATGTCACTCCAAAATGCTTTCGTTTTGAAAGGACGCTGTTGCAAAAACTTTTAAATAATCTCAACTTTCCGACTTGCCAGTTTGTGTGAATTTGCTTTTTCCATTTTTCCATCTTTTCGAATCAATTTTTTTTCTGCCAGTACTCGCAAAAAGCATTCTCCTACACGGTTCATCATTTGCAGGTTTTGTCGCTTATAAAATGAGTTGAACAATTTTGACTTCAAAACTTGTTGGGAGTTCACACAGTTTATAGAATTAAACCATTTTAGTATAATTCTTGGTTTACTTATTTATTGGTTGTCCAAAAAGTTCTGTAACAGCTGAAAAAAATTTATTTTTTTCGTAAATTACTTATTAAAACAACTGTTATTTGTTAATAACAAAAACAAACTATTCCTCAAAGTACAGCCCATCATTATCCACCACTTTCTGTCATCGGTCTGCAAGCATCCGAATTTTTATCCACCAACAAATTAAAAAAGTGAAATTTTTTGCAAGTGTAACAGAACTTTCTGGACAACCAATATTTTCATTCTTGCGCAGCAAAAATGTTTCAAAGTGTTTTGGTAGATTCCGAAAAAGTCACCTAGCCGCGTAAAAAAGTAAAATTCTGGCGTGTTTCAAATCTTTTTGAGAGTAATTTTTATTTAGAAACTAATTGATAAGCAAACTCACACGATCACTAATATTTTTACATTCATTTCAGAATCAATCTATCGCCACACGACTAACGTAGATGACCAACTGGTTCATTTTGAAATCATGGACACAGCTGGCCAGGTAAATTAAAGAAAGTCTTTGTGAAGACCTATTAGAACAATTAATATTGTGTTTATTGTGTTTGTTGAACTTATTTTGCCGGCGACGTGGTCGAGTGGTTAAGAGCGCCCTGATTGTAATCGACACGGCCCGGGTTAACCTATTTGCTATGTTCTGGTGTCCTGGAGAAAAAAACTTAACGGCACTTTCCCCTGCTTGGCGATCTTGGTAAGCAGTCCTAAATTTCAGTCATGTCGTTATAAACTAAGAAATTAAAATAGAAAATTTTAAGCGGAAAGCAATATCTTGGCATCTCCGGAAGCAGATCGGGGTAATTGCTTGGCCTATGCATTTGCGCCTCTGTCGCTTCCCCGCGTATCAGCAGGATACTATAAACATGAGAAAAAACTTTATATATTTAAATTATCAACATTATTTTTACCATTTTGACTATTTTTCCTCCTCAAGGACAGGGCAATGCGTTAAACCAATTAAAAGTTTGATGGTTTTAGCCACGAAAAAGTATCACCGTATTTTAGAACTGCTTGTTAATGCCATCAAGTGGAAAATATTTTTTCTCAAAGGCAGAACTTAATGGGAATAGAGCAAGTATGTTTGGTTAGGAGTAAAAATATAGATAGAGTAGAAATTAAACAAAGGACAATATGACTTGGTTATTAAAAAAAGAGATTTCCTGGTACCAAGCTACATTTCCATGTATTTCACTCCATCAAGATTTTAACCGAGCATCGCTAATTTTTTAAATCGACCCTTATCTGTCACAGGCAGGGCGCCGGAGTTTTTTTCCAGGGGGGCAAATTTCAAAAAAAGGGCATTTTTTTGTTAAAAAGGCACTCCAACAAAAGTCGATTATAGCAACCATGTCGCAATCAAATTAGCGTATTCTCTAAAAAAAGGTCTTCAGTTGTAGTTTGTAGTCGATCTTCAATTTTCCTGTTTTCACCCCAAAATCATAGTGTTTTCTAAAAAAAAATAGTCGATCTCCAATTTTCCTGTTTTTACCCAAAAATCATAGTGTTCTCTAAAAAAAAAAAGTCTTTACTTGTAATCGATCTCTGATTTTCCTATTACGTCCCAAAGTCAAAGGTCTTCACTCAAAATCGTTCTTTCACTCTAAACAAACATCTGCCTCATTCGCCTCACCCAAAATCCATCACTACCTAAAACTTACGATTTTCGCGACTTTCATTACTGTACCATGATTTACGGATGTCTTTAATTTTAGAAACATCGTTGCATTTGATGGTGATCGAGGTTACATAGGTTAAATGTAGAGCAGATCTAAAAATATTTCTGTAAGACAAATTTCAAAAGGCCCAATTTGCCATGTCACAATCTGCCACAAAATTCTGTAAGACAAATTTCAAAAGGCACAATTTGACATGCTTAATGGAGATTAAATCAGAGACGGAGTAAAATACTGAATCAGTGCCGAAATACTGAATTATTTGCCGAATTTAGACTCAAACCGCAAGAGACAGGTAGATCAGAAAAAGAGAAGCAAACTTAGCCAACCCTAAGTCACTGTCAACTATTGAATCTTTTAGTATAATTGTATGGTTAAGTTGTCGTTTCTTTCTGATAACAAATCATACGCGATACTCTTTATAACAAACTAAATTGATATTTAACTTGACTGCCGACGAATTCATTGCAGTACCCTTAAAATAATTGTGACGTCAAACCAATTTCGATTAGTCTTTACTTTTGGAGACGATTTTCTAAAAAAAAACAAATGTCGCGTAGTCAAAGCTACAAGCGCTTCGAGTTGAACTCTTCTAAAGCGAAAACAAACAACGTTCAGCGCAAGAATTCCTGCTTAATGTCAGTTAATTAGTTTTTTTTCTAAATAAATGAGTTTCTCGGTACATTTTAAATACTAGTTCATAATCAAAAATAAAACTTTCTAGTTTTAACAAGTCTCTGATGTTATATATTGTGGTTCTTGCACCTTTTCCCACATAAAGAGCGTTTTGGGACGCATTTTTTTCTCAAAAAAACCAAAAAAACCAAAACACCCAAAAGATTTTTAGTGATTTACTATGAAAAAAATATTGCATACAACCTTTGAATGTTTTTTTAGTATTTTTGGTTTTTAATCTCTTACTAGGACACAAATTAAGTTTCAAAATTATCTAGCTACAAACATGCTTTTAGAGTCATACAGCAAGCTTCCTCGTAAAATTTTACTGCTTGGATAATGTTTTACTACTTTTTTTAATACGTGTTTTTTTTTGTTACTGTGGCAATTTCTTTAGCTAGCTATAATGGATGAAAGTAAATATTCAGTTTTTTTAGAAGCTGGAAGAAGCTGTAAAAAAGAATTTTTAGACATGGAATAATTTATAAAGTTTTTTGATAATCACTAAAAAGTTTGCAATGTCAAAAAAATTCTTTATCCTTTAAAAATGGTTTTCAATTTAAAAGTGTCTTAAAAACAGAAAATTGTTAAGGATGTCTGTTTAGGGTCGATGTTTAGTTGTTTGTTGACCACAGCTTACCAAAATATTTTTTACTTTAAGCATAAGTTTCGAACTCAAACAACCATTGTATTTATCAGGAAAACAACTGTTTGCAACTCGAAGACAAGTGCAAGTGGGGCGAGAGCTTCATTTTTGTATATGACGTCACAGACAAGTACAGCTTCGACGAGCTGACCAGGTTAAAGTTCATCGCCAGCTACACTCACTCAAGGATGCGAGTTAATTTCAAGCCGTGCTGGGTTCTGGTCGGAAACAAGCGGGACTTGGCGGAGCATGAGCGCATGGTGTCGACTGAGGAGGGAATGGCCCTGGCCCGGGAGTTGGGTTGCCACTTGTTCCGGGAAATCTCGGTCAAAGAGTCGATCAACGATGCGAGCGAAGTGTTCGAAGATTTATGGCGCGAGTTTTCGCGTCTCAGCCCTCGATCGCCATCTACCAGCCAGCGGCGCAAGTTCTCGGTTCGCATTCAAGACAAAATTTCAATTCTGGACTCGGAAGCATGTACTTGCGCGTCTGAAGCGTTAAAAACTACCAATGGGTCTATTATGTCCTCTCTCACTAGCGCACTGAAGAGACAGGGCAGTGTTACGTCACTTTACTCGTCGCCAACTCGTTCCAGCAAGGACTCGACGTTTAGTGATCCCAACAACAACGAAGAACGCTTTATTCCGAAAATTCCGGAGCATCGAGAAATGGACAAGAATCCTAACTCCACTGAACGGATACCAAGCCATCAGACAAAAATTTCAAAGCGAAAAAATGTGGAGACCAAGTTTTCCTTTTTTCCGTTTTCACCACAGCCAGACGTTTTGAGCAAATCCATCAGTGTTGACAATGTATACAACACAAGCAGTTCAAGTCCCAGTATTGGGGGAAGGTCTCCTCTAACTTTTTCGTCTACGTCATCTTCAAGTTCTTCTCTCAATGACTCATCCAGCCCGAGCGAAAGTAAAACAAAAACAAAACTTTTTGAACGATCAAGTTCTAAGTTGGAACCGGAAAACTTGAATTCTAAACCCTCCGACTGCCCCAACTCTGATGATATGTTTTTACGCTACCAGGACCACTGTCGACGTAACAAGGGTCGACGTTGTGACATATCGAGATTAAACTCAACCTCTGCGATTGAAAACTTTCATCCTTCCCCATCGCTTCAAATCGAGGGATGCTGATTTTATTTAATTCGACTCGCTCATGTAGTCCTTTTTGTTAACGTTTAATGTTATAATCTTCGACTTTTTATTTTGAAACATTTTCGTAATATGCACCAGTGTTAGATTTTTTGTTAATAAAAATGTGCTTTTTGTTTTTTTTGGAGAAAACTTGTCAAGTGGTGTCCGAGAGTTGCCAAATTATTCATCCGCTGTTTATTCTTGCCCTGAGAAAGTTTGATTAGAGAGTTAAACAGCATATAACACGATTTATTTTAGTTGTCTCAGATTCTTTACACTAAAGTTTATTTCGTTTCGCTGCCTGTCTGGATTTCTATTTATCAAGTAGCTTGCTTGAAATTTGCTTAACTGTGGTTTACCAATTGCAAACATTTAGTGCACTGTAAGTTGTGAAACTGATTGTTTTGACTCTAACAAATAATTATAAGTAATTTTTTCTTATACAACAATTGCCCAATAATAACTCTAATTTTTAGTTTCTTTACGTTCGCCAATAAGCAGCTGTGCGCTCGAAACGTTTTGAAAAGCCTGAACACGCCCGTAGATTTAAAAATGTTTTGAACAAACAAGTGTTTTTATGACCAGATGTAAATAGTATGTTTTACTTTAAAGTTTCGGCAAAGAGGTTGCTTTCTTTAACCACATAACAATTGCAAAACAGCCATAGTGGATTCAACATTCTTCATTTTTTTTATTAACCAAACATTTCAAAATTATAATACAAAGAAAACGAACGTTTTCCGCTTACTTAAGCCTTCATCAAGTTTCTACATTTTCTACAGTACAATACTTTAAATTTACACACACAAAAAACAATATACCGTATATTTTAATAACACAGGCTGTACTTATGACTAACTAAATCAGTGTTTCTCAAACTGTGTGTCGCGGCACACTACTATGCCGTGAGAGATTTCTAAGTGTGCCGCGAAACTTTTTAAAATACATTAATCCAGTGTTTCCCAAACTTTTTTGGCCTGGCGCCCCCTTGGCTTCCAGATAAATTCCCAGCGCCCCCTTGATTTTCAGCTTGATTTTCATCTTTTTTAAGTGAAAAGAATGTTCGACAGAGAATATTTATCTGTAATTTTGCTATTTTTCTCCCAAATTTTCGGTGATCTCTAAAAAAAAAAAAAAAAAAAAGGTCTTCGTAATTTTGCTATTTTTCTCGCAAATTCATTGTGATCTCTAAAAAAATAAAGGTCTTTACCCTGAATCGATCTTGTATTGAATACTTTGGGAAACACTGCTGCAAGATCACCTATAAAAGGTCTTTAATCGCCCTTCATGTATATTTCTTCTCATTGTTTCCTATTGCCCCCTTGTTCTCTTACCGCCCCCCAATCGCCCCCTTTCTTCTTACCGCCCCCCTAAACCTCGCCAACGCCCCTTGGGGGGCGGTAGCGCCCACTTTGGGAACCACTGCATTAATCCATGCTCGGCAACAGCAACCTAAACACTATAACAGAGGAAAAGTTACGAATTCAATTAATGATAAATTCAGAACTAAATTTAAACAATTAAAGTGACGAGGTTTATTAGCAAGAACTTAATTTTTTAACCGAAATTAACCAACTACTGTAATTAAGTGCAAACCTTTTCTTTGGTCCTCACCTTGATTTCAACGTAAAATTTAAAAGAATGACGTGGGTCAGCCAAATAATTGAAGTGAGACATTTTTATTGGCCTTCATTTTCTTTTGTAACCAAATTGCGGCCAGCGGCAAAATTTCAGGCTAAAATTTCACCGATGCGACCCACATTGCCGTGCGAATTTGACATGCCTGTCTTACACGATATGCGGAACCTGACTGCTTTATACCAGCGGTTCCCAAACTGTGCGCCGCGAAAGCATGCGAAAGTTGTTGTACTTACTGCTTTTCTCACAATAATTGCAGTGTGAAAGTTGTTAGCAACAACGTTCCCTTCAAAGAACGATTCCAATTGAGGACCTTTTTTTTTTTAGAGAACATCCTGGTTTTTGGAGAAAAATAGGGAAATCGGAGATAAAATCGAAGTGAAGACTTTTTTTTTTTTTTTTTTTTTTAGAGATCACCCTGATTTTCGGAGAAAAGGAAATCGGAGATGAAATCGAAGTGAAGACCTTTTTTTTTTCAGAGAACACTATGAGTTTCGGAGAAAAAAAGGTTGTTCAATGATGCAGTTGAACTGAATACCTTTTTTTCATTACGGCGCCGCGAGTATTGTTAAGTTTTCAAAGGGCGCCGTGAAAAAAAGTTTGGGAACCGCTGCTTTATACGAAAACAAACAGTACAAAATCTAGTGAAGAATAATAAAAGAATGTTTTCACTTTATTTATAAAAAGTTACATAAAAATTCGAGGCTTTTATGTAATACACTATAATGCATCAGGTAAAGGAAAACGTGAAAAACTCAGTGCAGACCAAAAAAGATCTGCACTCTGGTGCAAGTGTGCCGCAAAATTTGGAAAGGTAGCAAAGTGTGCCGCGGGCGCAAAAAGTTTGAGAACCTCTGAGTTTAATTTATTAAATCAAAACGATTGAATGACTAAAGTGATACAAATTAAATTCCACATTATGATGTCATAGAAAAAAAACATTACCACCAAAATATATTGATAAATATGAAGCTCCGTTTGAATGCATTTGTCGATATAATTTCGGACTTTTTATGATTAGAGCTTGATGAATTTTGGATTGAAATTCTACTTTACATTTAATTATTATTACAAAACTTCTTTTTCTTCTTCTTTCCGCCTTTCCGTTTGGTCAGGGGAAGCCACAGCGTATTATGTTTCTCCAAAGCGTTTTCAACATCCGTCTCCCTTGCACCAACTTTCTTCATATCTCCCTTCACTACATCTAAAAATTTTCTCTTTGACCTCCCTCTTTTCCTCTTTCCCGGTAACTCCATTTCCATCACCCTTCTTCTTACATACTCTTGGTTTCTCCTCATGACATGTCCATACCACCTCAGCCTGCCCTCCCTCATTTTCATTGCTAACCGTTCTACCTTGACTGTACTCCTGATGTACTCGTTTCTAATCTTGTCTTTTCTCGTCACTCCAATAGCAAACCTCAACATTTTTATCTCTGCAACTTCCATCTCTTCCACTTGTTTCTTTGTGACCACCACTGTCTCAAATCCATACACCATTGCTGGTCTCACCACTGAACTGTACAATTTTCCTTTTACTTTAGCTGGTAACCTTCTGTCGCAGATTACTCCCGATACTTTCTCCATCCGTTCCAACCTACCTGCACTCTCCTCTTGATCTCCCTCTCACAACTACCACTTTCTTGCACCTTTGATCCCAAATACTTAAATTCCCTTACTCTCGTTTTTTTTTGTCCTCCATCTTCACTGTTTCATCGTCAAATTTCCCATTTATGCACAGATATTCGGTCTTTGACCTACTTACTTTTATATCTCTTCTTTCCAATGCATACCTCCAGGATTTTAGTTTCTGCTCCACTTCTTCCCTGGTGTCTACGCAAATCACAATATCATCAGCAAACCGCAACGTCCACGGTGGTTCTCTCCTTACTTCATCCGTTAGCCTGTCCATTATCATTGCAAACAGGAACGGACTTAACGCTGATCCCTGGTGCAATCCAACCTTAACCTTGAAACTTTCTGTAGTTCCTACTGCACAACTCATCGCTGTTTCGCTTTTCTCGTACATATCCTGTACAAGTCGCAGATATTTTTTCGCTATTCCTAATTTTCTCATACAGTACCACAACTCTTCCCGTGGAACCTGTCGTAAGCTTTCTCTAGGTCCACGAATACACAATAAAGCTCTCCCTGTACTTTTTTCCATCAAAATTCTGAAAAAAAACATGGCTTTGGTGGTTCTCTTTCTAGGCATAAATCCATATTGCTGTTCACTCATCTCTACTCTATCTCTTAGCCTGGCTTTAATGATTTTTTCTCATATCTTTATTGTGTGTCTTATCAGCTTTATTCCTCTGTAGCTTCTACAGCACTGTGCACCCCCTTATTTTTATAGAATAGAAAAAGCACACTCCTTCTCCATTCTTCTGGCATCCGTTCACCCATTAATAGTTTGTTGAACAGTTCGGTGAAAAACTTTATTCCCATCTCTCCCATGCACTTCCAAACTTCTACTGGCAACTCATCCGGCCTTTTTTACCTTTTTTCATCCTTCTCAGTGCATTCTTCACTTCTTCTCCACTAACACAATTTACCTCTTCGTTAATCACTTCTGGTTCCTCTTTTCTAGGTTCTCTGTTATTTTCCTCGTTCATCAATTTCTCAAAGTACTCCTTCCATCTCTTTAATACAGCCTCCGAACTTACCATAACAATACCGTTTTCATCCTTCAAAATTCTCACGCGCTGTACATCTTTCCCTGCTCTATCTTTCTTCCTAGCCAATCTGTAGAACTCTTTTTCACCTTCTTTTGTTTCCAATCTAGCATACAAATCGTCATACGCACGTCCCTTTGCCATCGAAACTGCCTTCTTTGCTTTACTCTTCTTTTCTTTCTAGATATTTTTACTATTTTCATCTCTTATTTTGTCCCATGCTTTCTTTGCCTCTTTCTTTTCTTTTATGCTCTCCTGAACTTCCTCATTCAACCACCATATCTCCCTGTCTCCTTTTCTTTTCCCAAATGTCACTCCCAGTACAGTTTCAGCTGTTTTTTTTAGCATTTCTGCTGTTTTGTCCCACTCATCAGGTAACCCATCCTTGACTCCAAAAATCCTGGAAACCTCTTGTCTAAACGCTTCTTGACAGCTTGTTTCCTTCAGTTTCCACCATCGTTACTTTGGCTTTACTTTCTCTGCTTTTTTCTTTTTCACCATGAGAGCCATTTTTATACCACCATACGGTGCTACTTTGCGACGCACTCATTTACTGTTACATTATGATCGCACATTTCCTTCAGGTTCCTCCTTTCTGCACATCACATAATCTACTTGTGTACTTTTTCCGCCACTTTTATACGTCACCCTATCTTCGTGTTTCTTTTTGAAATAAGTGATGACAATTGCCAAATCCTCCTCTCGGTAATATCCACAACCATCGATCCTTCTTTATTTCCTATTCTAGCACCGTACCTCCCCATTATTTCTTCATCCCCTATGTTTCCTTCGACACATGTCTACTTAGATCCGCATCTAAAACTAACCTCTCCTGTTTTGATACACTTTCTATCAACCCACCCAGATCTTGCCAAAAATCATTTTTCTCCTCCATGCTGTTGTTAACCTGTGGAGCATACGCGCTTACTATGTTTAGTATCGACCCTTTTACCTCCAGTTTCATGGCCATCAGTCTGTCTGACATCCTCTTCACCTCCAAGTAACTTTCAACCAGCTCCTCCCTCATCACTATCCCTACCCCATTTCTTCTTCCATCAGTTCCATTGTAGAATAGTTTGCAGCCACCTCCAATGTTCCTCGCTTTACTCCCTTTCCACTTTACTTCCTGTAGGCACAGTATATCTACATTCCTTCCCTCCATTATGTCTGCCAGCTCTCCCCCTTCCAGTCATTGTTCCTATGTTTAAGGTACCAACCTTTACGAGTGTGCGTCTCCCCTTTCACAGTTCCGCTGCCTCTTCACTCGCCTTCCTCCTTTCTTTTTCCTCTTGTTTTCACTAAGCCCAGAAGTAGCATAATTTCCACAGGTGCCCTGCAGTGCGACACCTGAGGCGGTGACCGATCCGGTATGGATTTATCAACATAACGCGTTCGTACAATCTGGAAAAAAAGTTTTACGCCGAATGCCATTCTTGCCGCAACCCTCCCCATTTATTCGGGCTTGGACCGGCATTAGGAAACACTGAAATGGGCCCCCGATAGCTGTATTATTACAAAGCTATTCTCATTAAACCAATTATTAGAATATTTTTCACACGATAAACTATGATCTTTAACAGCACTATCTTCTAGACTGGTGCTTCTCAAACAGGAACCACTTGGCTCCCTAAGAAGGAAAAATTATTGGGGAAGGAATTGGGCAGGATTTTGACAATCTTAGTACAATGTAAGTCGACCCAAAAAATTTGAGAAATCTGAGGCAGATTCGAAGTAAAGGCCTTTATTTCTTCACTTTGATTATTACTCTTTTTTTGGATAGAGGGAGAAATGATGGTACCCAAGTCCTTCGGGGGGAAGAATGCGGCACACACTTCCACTGTTCTATACTGTTGAAATTCAGATGCTCCCGGACTCGTGACCAAATGCCTCTACCATATATACCGATGTGTGTTTAGTTTGTATTGCACGAACACGAGAATTTATAGACGACATTTGGGCAAAGAATCACAGGAGTTCTGATTACTTTAACAGTTATATAGATGAGAGATATTTTTAAATGGTACTTGTTTTTTATTAATGCCGAAAACGATTTGTAAAATGACGTGATTCTTTACTCAAATATGGTATACAAAAACGGTTTTTAAAGCTTATGTTTTGGTATTGTTTAGAAAAATTGTCAGAAGATTAAAAGCGCGTAAGAATTTTATCAAAGGACGATAAAGGATAGCTTTTATTCAAAAATTTTTATGTTATTTTTCTATTAAGAAGGTTTTAACTTTGAGAAAGCCAAGCAATATTGTAATGCTGACGGTTTTTCTTTTACAGTGAAACATAAAATTAGATATGAGATTGCGTATTGAACCCGTGAAATCACTTATATACTGGTAATTCGACTTTGCAAAATAGGTTTTGAAATGTTTAAAAGATATTTTTTATAATAAACAGTTCTTTATTTAAAGTTTTACTACTATTTTCTCGGTTTCAAGGTCTAAGTCACAAAAATTCTAAAAGATAGCCAATCGCAGGGATTCTCAAAGAACTCTCCGGGAACCCAAGGGGGCCACGGAGACTTCGCAAAGCTGTGTTTAAATGATTTGCAGTTTGTTGATGTTGGTGTTTGATATGATAAGGCTGCATATGGTGTTTGCATATTCCAAAATCGGGTGAGTCCAAAAATTTTGGGTGTTTTGTTGTTGGTAATGTTTGATTGTTTAGTTTAAGTAATAGAAGTATGTCATATTCAGCTGGGTCTGGTGTAAAATTGTGGTGGTAGTTTTGTTTGTGTTTATATGAAGATTATTAGTCGTGGCCCATTTATAAATTTTGTGAAGATATAATTAAATGATTGTTGGGCCTTACGGTGTTTGGTGTAAGATGCAGTGATTGTTATGTCATCAGCATATGTTATGATTGTACATCTTTTAGGGGGAATGGAATGTCAGAAGCATAAACGTTGAACAAGGTTAGAGACAGAACTCCACTTTCTGGTACTTCGGTATTGGTTGGTTTGAGTTTTGAGAGTGTGCCATTGTATTGACTGCATGCTTGTCGTCCATTTATGAAGTTTGCTATGAACTTAACGATGATGTTAGAAATGTTTGGTAATGTGAATTTGTATATACTGTAAGTTTGTGCATGTTCACTGTATCAAACGCCTTGCTTATGTCCAAAGCTACAACTACAGTGCGTTGTGGAAGCCTTGGATTGCTAAAGCTTTTTGTGATTTGGAAGCAGGTGCTGTGTCAAGCAATATGTGTTGAGTGGTTATGTTCGAATTTATGTTGATGAGAAACGATTGGAAGGTTTTTTGTTATGTATGGTATTAGCGTTTTTTCTAGTGTTTCGACATTGAGCGATAGGAGTCATATGGGTGGGTAGTTTGTGCCAATGTTGTGGTCTTTGTTTGGATTTAGAATGGGGAGAATTGTGGCACGTTTTCAAAGATTAGGAGTTGTTTTAGTGTTTAGGGCAATGTTGTACATGTTTGTGAGATGTCTGAGTGTTTTTTATGTTTTGGTATTCACTTGATCTTTGAAACAATATTATAACCAGGGGCCACGGGTGTTTAAGAGTTTTGAAAGGCAGCTATGGATCACCAAAGTTTAAGAACCACTGACCAAACGTTTCGCTAAAGAGTAACTTGTTTTCTTGATTTTTACAGAAGTTTTTTTACTTCAATAACCCACAATCAAACCGGTTTGAGATTGTGTAGAAGCTAGAAAGACGCAGAGGAATTGGCCTCAATCATTCTGCTAAAACTATTGCGTCTGTCAAACTTATTAGAAATTCGGTATAAATACTCACAAACTTGGACGTTTGACAAAATTACAATATTCATGGAAGAAAGTTAAATGACTGACGTTTTTTTGTTCCTATGAAGATACATATTAAAAAACAGTAAAAATCTAGAAAAAAAACACAATTTTTAGGTTTTTGACAGGTTTTGTATTAGAAGATTCTAAAACTAGTGTATTGTCCAAAAGTTTCAAAATATGAAACGATAAGCCCGCAATAAAATTTTTTAATTATAAGCAATGAAAATTTTATAATTTTCTCGGTTTTCTTGCCAACACTATCCACTGTTGGCGTTTCAATTATTCAAAAACATGTTCACGATTTTTCGTTAGGATATTTTACAGCTCGTGTTTCCCGATAAAAAACTGCACGATGAAAGACTTTGGTTGTCAAAAAGTTAAACGATATAAACTTTTTTAGTGCAGTTTTAAGAACTTGACCACAAATGTCACTGTGGAAAAGTGTACAAATTTATATTTATGGATTATTTTTAATATACTTTCTTTTACAGGCTCACTGTCAAAACATTTTTGAAAAAAATGATCATTCACTTTAAATGATTTTAGCTTAATAGAAACATTTGGTTTGAAATGATATGTGTTTCATTGGTTTCATTGGTTTCTCACTTAAGGAAGAATGTCTTTGAAGGTAAATTTTTTAGAAAAATTTATTCTTACCCTGTTTATCTGTATGAAGTTAAAGCTGCCTTTCCTATTTTTTATTGTCAGATTGCAAGCCAGTAACAACGATAGAAAGCTAGAATTTAATTTAGAAATTTAAAAAATTTATTCCTGCAAGTCAATAGGATAAATATAGAGATAAAATAAAATAAATCGTCGTCGTCGTGGTTTGGCAGGACATCCATTACAGGTCAGACACAATCAGGACTGGGGACGAGGGTTTATCTTTTTACTACCTCAGGCTGCTATACTACCCGAATTAGATGCTGACAGTGATGGTCCTGAACCAGTCATCCAAAACCATCAGATCTCGTGCTCCATATGGTGCCTGATGTATGGGGCGCGCTATAAGAACGTGGTCTGCGATTTGTTCAGCGGTACCTCCACTTTTGTTTTGATAATGAAATAAAACAAATGAAAATACTGTATAATACAACAGAAATTCTAAAAAAACCTTTTTCTAGCCTGTATTTGTTAAAATGGAGGTTTTAAGCTTTGAATTATTAAATTTTATTTAAAAAACAAAGTCATTTGTTATTAACATTATGCAAGCATTTCGAAAAATTCATACAGCCTATTTTTAGTTATGTTTAAAATGTAATGACAGTTTTTTAAGGATTTTTCGAGACGTTATTATGTAGTATAGGACAGTAGAAAGACAGTATTTGAACTTCATCATATGGTTAAAATAAGACCTCTGGGCATTTCATTGACATATCTTTGTCACACTTCATTCGCAATATAATTTTAACTGCATATATACCAGCATAGGTGGACACGGTACTTTTTAAAAGTACCGCGGTACCGGTACGCGGTACCTTGCTAAAATTGTACCGCGGTGCCGGTACGGTATTAAAAAAGTACTGCAGTACCGGTACTCGGTACTTTTGAATAATATGAATTAATGGTAATAACTAAAACTTCGTCATACATCGGATTTCATTTGACATTTAAAAATTGTATTTAACAAAGCGAAAACAATATCGTACGTATCCAATTGTTTACTTTCAAAAATCAATTATGCTTTGAATGTAAAAAACATGCGTGAATATGTTTTTAACTTGATTTTTCGAATAAAATATGCCTCGGATATAGGAAAAGCCTAATGAATACGTTGTCTTCTGCTTTGTTTTTTATATTAAAAAAAATTTGTCAAAAATTGTACCAATTTCCATATAACCTATTACAGTAGTTTAGTCAAAGTTATTCTTAAACTTCTTGGGTCATGAACCTCTATTTGCAAATCTTTTTTTGTCATGGACCCCAATCTTATGTCACATCAATTTTCTGCCTAACCAACGAGAAAAGATAAAACAAACCAAAAATAAATAACACAAAATCTGTTAAAAAAATAAATGCTTATAAACAGGCATACCATATTTCCGTGGGGGCAAACCAGGACGCTCGTTTATAGACAAAAATTCGTCCCTAAAAAAAAGTGTTCTTTAAAAAAAAGTCTTCACTTTGAATCAGTCTCGAATTTCATGGTATGGATTAATTTACCAGGTATATATGTTGACAAATTTTGTCATATTGTCGCGGACCCCTTGTGCGCTCAACACGGACCTCATTTTGAGAAACTCTGGTTTTGGTAATTTAGTAAAATTACTCAACCTTCGCTGGCCATTAACGTTATGATAATTTTTTATATTTTTGCTTGCAAAGCAACAAAATTAAAATTTCATCAAGTCCCTTTTGCATTGGTATGAATATGAAATCTGGTGTTTAGTGGATTTTTGATTTTATGCAAAATATTTCCATTTTTATAATTAGACTACTAGAATGTTCTTTGCAAATGTAATACCTTCAGAAAATATTTACTACTCTAAGATTGAATCCTATAATTTCTGATATACCATATTTAGCGCCGAAAGCGCTAAAGATTTGACATAATTGCACGCAAAAATGTTACTTTTTCCAAAGCTACAATGTCTTTTTTTTGCACAAAAATTATTACAGTATATGCACATTAAACACGATAATCACTCTTTTTTTTGCACAACTGGTGCGGTAACCATGCACAATTTTTTTTGTACATGTTATAACGTATATAGTTTAATGAAAGCAATGCACTACCAGCGTAACTACGATAAGCACGGCTAAGCCGCAAGGGCATACTGGCGGTGGTTTCGATATCCTGACCACATCATCGAGTCAGCTAACACGAATTGGGTAAACTCAAGCTAACCTTGCAGTTCCATTGCTAGCGTTAAGTAAGAATAGTCAAACCAATCAACAAGCAAATGCCGACAGACCTGTTTCGTCCTTGTTAGGACTCGTCAGGATACTACAGCTTGTTGTTGACTCCAGCTGAAATTAGCTGGGGTCAACATGGTCAGCATGGTCATAGTCAACAAAAGTCGCAATAAACTTTTCGACAAAAAGATTGAGCATCCTTGCGTCAGAATATAAAAACAACCTAACATTCTCTAAAACAGTCAGAGTAATTTGGGATTTTAATATTGATTTTGTCACAACTTATGACACCGATATTGTTTCTTTCAGAATTATTTAATTTGTAGTACGAATTTTGACATTAAAATATCGGTATCATAACATCGTTACAACCAATCATAGTCGTACCTGCCGGGGGAGGGGGCAGGAAGGGCAAATGCTTACCCAAGTTTCTAAGATTTGTGCAAAATTGAAATTTTTCGGGCAGTGACTAGAAAATATTTGGGCAAAGTCAAAAATTTTAGGACAGTGACAATGATCAAACTGCAAAAAATAGTTACCAAATTTAGGTGAAAACTTTCTTTTTTGTAGAGAACACCTTGCTTTTGGGTCGAAAATTGAAAAATATGAGACTGAATTCAAGTGAAGACTTTTCTTTTTTTTTTAGAGATCACCATGATTTTAGGACAAAATTTGTTCTTGGTTTGCGAATCTCAGACAATTTTTTGTTCTATCCGTAATGTGCTAGAAAATTATGATTTGGGCAAACATCACAAAATTTGGGCAAAACTTCATTGTCCCCATATTTTTTTTGGCTGGTACGCCTATGCAACCAATTAATGATATTGCACTCAAGCGTAACAGAATATGTATGCTATTCGAATGTCTTTTGACTTTGTTTACGTAAATGTTCGATACAGTTTCCAGTATAATTCAAAAGTAGGGCGGAAGTCCTTTGATAATTTTAGATCACCTCAAGCAAACTGCTACAAATATTTCTTAAAACTTCACTTTTTAAATAAATCTATATAGTTCGATCTTTTGGTCATTTTCATCAAATGCTCAATGCAACAAAGAAAAGTAAGCTATTTTATTTAGAGTTATTTGAAACATAAACTTACAAGGAGGAAAAACGAACGCACACCTATCTAGATATTGTACCGTACAGAAAGTAACATACTCGTACAAAAATAAAATAGTTATTCACGCCAAGTCATTTATGCTAAATTTTAATACCGGTGCGTAGTGTTGTAAAATATTTTCCACTGCTTGTTCTTGTTGCAAACAAAAATACAAGAAAAAAAGCTGGAGCAGGGATCTTTTAACTCTGCTACATTTGATGTGTCATCTGGTCGAATAAAAACAAGTCAAATAACCTCTGTTGGTGCGTTTTTCGTTATGTTCAATATTAACACTATAAAATGATTGTGTTATTTTTTTGTGGTAATTAGAATTTTATTGGTTGATTTCATTTCAGTAACCTCTTTGATTCTGTTAAAATTAGTCAAAAAAATGGAGTTTGAATAAAGTTTCAAGAAAAACATAAAGTCGAATGACATAGAGTGACGCTGGCGTATAAAAAAATGATACAATTAATTATACTGTATAAAGTAAAACTTCAAGCGCATAAGCAATTAATGATCTTTCTTCAATTTAGTCAAAGCAAAACTGTTAGATATTAAATAGGAGATTGTTAGATATTAAAGTTAAACTGTTAGATATTAAATAGCAAAACTGTTAGATATCAAATAGATGTTAAATAGGAGGGGAGCCAAGACCGATCCCTGAGGAACGCCGTTTTTAAGACGGCGTAGCCTGCTTTGCTTGCTATCACCGGTGGTAAGGGTGAAACTTCAATTTCGGACAAGCTCCATGATCATTTTGACCATGTGCTTATCCGGAAGTAGTCTCAGCAGCTTGCAAGTAAGACCACGGTGCCAGAAAGTGTCATAAGCAGCTGTCAGATTGATAAATACGGCACCGGCTTTCTTTTTAGCCTCGAAAGAATCCTCGATGTTCTGGGTTAGCAGAACAACTTGATCTACGGTTGACTTCCCGCGTCGAAACCCAGCCTGCTCTTTAGGGAGCAGTGGATCGATTAATGGTTCAACGCGGGCGTAGATAAGCCTCTCGAGGATCTTGTAGGGGACACAGAGCAGAGATATCGGTCGATAGCTCTTTACATCCTACACGGGCTTTGCTGGTTTTGGGATCGCGACCACAAGCGCTCTTCTCCAGATCTTGGGAATTTTGAGTCGGCGCAAACAGGAAGAAAGGAAGTCACGTAACCAGGACTTCAAAGCAGCTCCGGCATGGAGTATAAGCTTGGGGCAGATGGAATCAGGTCCCGGAGCTTTACCTGGTTTTAAATGTTGAAGGGCAGCAGCAAATTCTCTCTGTAAAAAACTGTCAGAGATATTTACTGCGTCTGGTGTTGTGGCCCTCCAAAGGTCAGACACTTCTTGAGAGACAAGTCGAGATGACTTGCGATCAACAGCCTCGTATTTCCCATTTCTAACCAGCTGAGATGCAATAACATCGGCTGAAACGGGACAGTAACGAGGAGAGTGTCGTGACCTACCAGTAAGGTTGTTCAAAATACTCCACGCTTTTCGACTAGAGTGTGAGAAATCAATGCTCCGAACTTCCTCGGACCATCGATCCCTCCGCTTTCTGTCAAGCTTGGCAAGCAGAGCTGTAGCAGCCAAACTCGAGTCGTCTCCCTGAGGAGACTGCAGGAAGGTTTTATAGAGGGATTCACACTCTGCATCCCAACACGGAATATAGTTATTTCGATACCCGCGTGGGATAGTGTTTTTGGCTGCTTTTTTAATGGTGTTACAGAAGTCCTGGTAAGCCGCATCCACATCAAGTGAATCAGGCGGCAACAAAGTCTTTTCGAATTTATTCGTCAAAGCAATGTAGTGACTCCATTTGGCCTTGCGGAAGTTCCATCGCTTAACAGGCATGCTTGGCACTGCCATAGCAAACCTTGGTGGTGTAATAAGCGAAGGTCGATGTTGTGACCTGGGGAACTTCTCAAGGACACGTCTATCCGGTAAGCGACTGTTTGGACCTACGCTAGCGAAAGCTAGATCCGGATTGGTGCCAGTGTTCCAGCAGCCGGAATAAAAACTGGCAACATCCTTGGCATTATATAGCAGGGCAAGACAATTAATACTTGCCCAGCCAGCCAAGCACTCACTGTCGGGACTGTTGTCGTCATAATCCCAGTCAACATGACGACAGTTAAAATCGCCAGCGTAAAGACAGGGGTGAGGAAACACTGGGAGATCCAGGGTTCGCAATCGCGTTGGTGGTGGCTTGTAGACGTTGACTATTTTATAGCCATCAACGTCCACACACAACCACTCAATCTCCGATATCGGTGGAGATTGGTCCAAAAGCGTGTATCTCAGTCGCTCGTGGACAAACGTGTCAAGGCCATGCTTCCTGCTTAAAGAAGATCCAGCTAGTTGGTAGTTTGGAAGTACCAACTTCTCCGCATCAGTGCAGTGGGTCTCCTGCAGTAGGATGACAAGTGCCTCAGACTGCATAGCGAGATGATGAAGAACGTTCATCTTGCTTGCAGTGAGGCCTTCGATGTTCAGCTGAAGAATAGTGGGTCTTCGGAACTTGTTGGCAATGTGCCCTGAAAAGGGCAGTTTTATCCTAACATTGCCCCGTCCTGAAAAGGACGTTTGCCGATTAGCAGACCCACACTGAACATCGGAATGGGTGGATACCCTTCCGTTTTGGTAGGTTCGGTTTCGGTCTGTCATTTTAAATTAATGAACAGACTTACTCACGGCCCAGGCTGCGTGAAAGCACCTACCATCTGGGCCACAAAAACGTTGAAGGCGTTATACTAAGGGCAACTTTTAAGCAATACCATACCTGCTTATTTAATGCTATATACAGGTCCGCAAGCAACCAGAAGATCTAACAGATAATTGCTTTCAGAGATGGCAAAATATTGTATTGAATTGGAATTTTTAATTTACTTTTTTAGTTTTTATTTGAGACATAATTAAAATGCTAGTCTACCCAGACTACCCTACTAGCCTGAGTAAGCTTAGCCTAATATAAAAATTTGCAAAAGGGCTACTGGCTATGAAGTGCGTAAAACGTTCCTAAACCTGACTTTACTTAAAATTAACTAGTAACTACTACCGGAAGGATAGGGAAAGTACTGGTAAACACTTAAGTTTGACAAATGTCAATTTGTGATAATACTACTGTAAATCAAGAAACTACTTTGAAGCTGCAATCGATACGAAAAACAAAAACATGTCGCAATGCTTGCAAAAAAAACTTTCAATGCCCCTAATATTAGACGGAGTACCGCGGTACTTTATAAAAAAGTACCGCGGTACCGGTACCGGTACTAAAAAAGTACCGCGGTACTTTTGCACACGGTACTGCCCACCTCTGTATACCAGGGCTGGGGAGCCACTGTAAAAGAACACTAGCTCCGGCTCCAGCTCCGGAGCTATCAAGCACTTATCCATTAGCTCCGACTCCGGCTCTCCAACTGTTTAATAAACAAGTAGTTTATCATTTAGTGTTTAAATCTTTTTTGCCATACACTATTCTATTCGAACAAGAATCACGACTTTCGATCTTTACAAATTAATCAAATTTGAAAGCGAGTACCAAGAAATATAACTAGTAAATGGAAATCAATTGTGGAAATCAATTGTGGCGTTATCTAAACATTGAAAAGGTTAAATCGTAACTATTATGAATTGCAAACTCCGCACTGACAAATATATAGCTAAACTTTATCTTTTTAGTGGAAAACTTTAGAAGCACATGTGAGCGAAACAAAAAACTCCCAAGAGATTTAACGCACGAGGAAATAAGCGAGAACATTTGTGACAAAACAATTAAGGCAATAAAAAAGATTGAGTCAGTCAAATCTTCACTCCACAATTTTAAAAGATAAATTTATGACGTAACAATCATGCAAAAATTGAACCAAATAAAAAATTTAAGTTATCCAATTTTCACGGCTACAATATGTTTCAGTCATATCAAATTTGGATATTTATTTACTCTTACTCATTGAGTGTTTAAATTAGTGATGAGATGATGCCAATTCTTTTTTGACTCCAATGCTGATTTCAACAACATTTTTTGATTCCGATTCTTCTTGGTCGGGATTCACCTTGTTTTTTATATGAGGAGAACATTTTTTTAAAAGCACCTAGTTTAATTAGTTGCATAATTGATGTACAGTGCCTCTTCCTTAATTGTTTTAAATTATTTACCATTAGCCATTGTAAACTAAAGATTATATGTATATTAAAAAGTGAATCAATCGTCCTCGCAGAGTGCCCAATTAAAAAATAAGAGCAATATTTTAATACAAACTCTGTTTAATCACTGTTTTGAAAACACCACAAACATCTGTTGCTTCTTTATTTAAATAGAATTTTAATCCTTAATTAATTAGAAAGCTCCTTACATTTGACTGCGACTGTATTTCAGATAAGGTAACTGCAGTGTCTAGCATTAAAAAATCCAAATCACAGATAACCGCAACAGATAATCTCAAATAACCGCAACAAAGTACGTGGCAACTTCGTTGCTCAGCATGAAAACTAGACCTTTGTTAGATTTTTTTTCTTTTATCGCTATATTTATCCTCCTGACTCGCAAGAAAGTGACGGAGGTGCTATTACATAGGGTAAGCAATTACACCGACCTGCTTCCAGAGATGCCAAAGTATTGCTGCCCGCTTGAAATTTAATAGAGATGTGACTGAAATTTGGAAATGCTTGCCAAGACCACCAAGCAGGGGAAAGTGCCGTAAAGTGTCTTTCCCAAGGATACAATAGAATGCCGCGACTAGGGTTTTAAATCTAAGGATTAGATGACTAACGTGTTTTTTGAACTTGGCGACACTTGAATTGTTACAAGAAAATCTATGTCTTTGAACTCATTATAGAAAGGTAAATAATTGGTTAAAACAAAAATTTCTGAGTATATACATGTAATTTATTTTCAAGTATACATAATTATAATGTATTGGAGAATATATTAGAGTATATAATTAAAACAAGATCTGTGGTCAAAACAAGGTAAGGATTGAATTTCATTTTAGAGTTAATAGAGTTAAAATAATATTTGGACATGTTAAGGATTGATCTTTATACCAGAAATCGAACGTAGGGTTGATCATTGTACTAGCCAGGTCCTACGGTTGTTGACATATACTGTTTTGGTAACGATTGAATATACATTTTGACTGTTTACCTAAACCTTTGGTTTAATACATTAAAATAATATCTTGACAGAGAAAGAATTGAATTTTATTTTAGATTGTGCAGAGTTAATAGAGTTAAATAAGATCTTGTCAGGATGAAGATTGTAGTTTATTCCAGGAATCGAACTAATCATCATATTACCTAACACTTGGTTCAGGTGGTTACTAGATCTTAGGTTTAGTACCCACTAGAAGACACTGGTGAGCTATAGTGGTTGGATACGTCTTCTTCAAGTTCGGGATTGAATTTTTGGTTAACCAGCGTTGCTGAATCTTAGGCTCATAGACATTAAGAAAATTAAGCTGAAGGGTTACTAGTGGAATAGATGCACCACCGCAACGTACGTCAAACACAAGATTGTAAACTACTCGCACGCTGATGCGATATCAACCGAAAGTTTTATTTCTCCGTTTATGTAATAACAATAATATCAAACAAACCAGGATCCCTTTTAACAGCAGAACTTAATTTAATCAAGTCAGTTACAAAATAATTCATTGGTTCTGACAAATTACTTGTCACAATAACCCTTTATTCTAAACCTTAAAAAAATTTTTAGTGATAAAAATGATTCTTGATTCGATTAATAACGAAACAAGAAACAAAAAAAGATTATGTTGCAAACAACTTAAAAATAAATTCCATATGTTCAAATTCAAAAAATTTTATGTCTTTGATGAGCAATCTTTAATGGTTTTCCCGCAACGAAAAAGTATTTTTTGGTATATATTTTTAAGTTTGGCTATTCATTATGCCATTGCTGAAGTTAAATACGCCGGGAAAATGTTGCTAGATGTAGCAAATGTACATACTGGAACACCTTTTTATAATGAAAAAGAACAACAAATCTTTATTGAAACAATGACAGAAATTCTAACAACTCCTCCTTTTTCTGATGAAATTCCAGGTTTTATCAAAATTGATGAAGTATGGCATATACACAGTAAATGGGAAACGTTTTACACTCTTCATTACTCAAGCGGACCCATCGATCCACCTTCGATTTTACGAAGTAGAAGATATTTTTCAACTCATTACGACAATAAGATTTCACGATTAATGAAACAGAAAGGATCCAAATTTTGGCCACGTGGTCCAAACTATGTCGAGCCATATATCGAAGGGGGTACTCCAAGATTTCACCACAAAACAACCACGTACAATGGACAAGCATTCACCACCGCAACATTTTACACAACAAACGAAGATCAAAGTGGAGATAGTAAAACTGAAGATGTCTTAAAAATTGGTGAAAAAAAATTTCTTATAATGATTAGCGCTATTGTTGGATTGATAATTATTTTGCTTATTCTACTTTTTAGTTTTCGTAGAAGACGCAAAAAAAAATTGAACTCTTATGAATATCCATCGTTCGATCCAAAAGAGAATGATTACATGTACGATTATAGCACGTATGCTCCATAAAAAAGTGATTACTACTACAGTAATTACAATAAAAGTTCATCTAAATTCTACTTGAATTTAAAATAAGCTTTTTTAGCAAAACTGTTTTTAACATTTAAGGGTTACTGTTAGCTCATTTTAGATTTATTGAAAATCAATAAATTTAAATTTCAAAAACCAACTAAAAACATGCATCTTTTTTATCCTGGCGTCGTTTAATTCATGGTTAAAAATAAACAGTAATATAAAAGCTGACATTGTTTTTTTATGCCTAATTGAATATATAAAACGAGTAAACAAATTTTTTTGATCTAGTGGTAATTTTTTTCAAAAAAGAAAAACTTAAATCTGTCGTTAGTCTAAGTTTGTCTGATTAAATTAGTGATTTCCGAAAAAAAGACATCACTTCTAACTTAGAATAGACATTGTCAAAATCCCAATTATGTTAGAGTCATCATTTTTTTTCTTCGTTTGGAGAAGATGAACGGGAGCTGGACGGTTCACTAAATGACCGGACATGTTTCCATTAGCCAGATCGCCAGGTCTTGTCGATATCTGAGAGAGCACGGGCTCCATTTTTGATGGTAATAAATGGAGTAAGGTGTTATTACGTGCTCAGCTGTCTGCTCTTTTGCGCCGCACTCACAGGCTGCTGTAAAAGCCAGACCCTTTTTGTGCATTTATGAGCGGAATAGAGCAACTTCGGCCCGGAGGCGGTTAAGCCCTGAACCATGCAGGTCTGGGAAGGCTAATTTCCAGTGGTGTTTACCTAGCATTATTAAAAACTGCATGGAGTCTAGGGGCATTTTTCGCCACTCCATGTTTTATTTATATTCCGCCATCGTGCTACACCGTGCTACACTGGTCCATCGTGCTACACCGTGCTGCACTGCTAAACCGTGCTACACTGTGCTACATCGTGCTACACTGGCCTGACCGAGCGGGGCTGTTCAACAGTTCTAGTGCAGCAGGCACTAATAAGTATCTTGATTTAAGTTGCTGCAGTGGTCTACCAAGTGGAGACGTAATCCTTAGACATAGGAGGTGTTCTGGCTGCTGAGCGCAGCGAGCTAGAGACAATGCCGCTTTATGGTGGGGAAGCTCAATGTTGGATGCGTGATAAAATAAAAAGGTTGTTCGTTGATGTGGAACGCTGACATCCATCAAGTCACTATGCGCAAGACATCGTCAATGGGCTTGTTGATGAGGCGAGTATGGGAACTGCAACACCAAACAGGCGGGCAGTACTCAACCGGGGAATGGACTATGGCAAGGGTCACTGCGCAGAGTACTGTGGCATCCGCATCCCAGCTTGATCCAGCCAATCGCTATAGAAGCCCAACGCAAAATGGAAACTTCTTTCCCAATGACTCTAAGCGTGGGCGAAACGTGAGTGTCCTATCCAGCTTTATGCCAAGATAAGTGGGTTCAGCACAAAGCGGTAAGGCCGTCTATAGATCAAGATATTAGGCCCACGTCATGCTGTAAACATCTTTGCTGTAAAGATGGAAGGCTGCCGACACAGTATTTTTTGTACCGAACTTGAGCTTTCATTAGTGAAATAGGATGTTACGGTTGCCATGTACTGAGTAAGAGTCCCTTCTAATGCGGATCCTTTTGGGACGCCATTCTTAAGACGTCAAAACCTACTTTGTTTTCCGGTACCGGTGATGAGGGTAAAACTTCGATTGTGAACAAGTTCCATAATCAATGAAATCATGTGTTCGTCCGGAAGGAAACGGAGCAGATTGCAGATGAGGCTGCGGTGCCAAACAGTATCATAAGCTGCTGTGAGATCGACAAACACAGCGCCGGGATCTTCTTTTTTGTTCAAAATCTATTCTCTATTTCTTGAGTCAGAAGAGTGACTTAATCTACGGTCGATCTTTCGCGCCGAAACCCAGCTTGCTCTTTAGGTAGCCGTGAGTCAATATTTGGTTCGATGCGGGTATAGATAAGTTTCTCTAAGATCTTGAAGGGAACACAAAGCAAAGAGATTGGTCTATAATTCTTTGGATCCCCTAATGACTTATTCGGTTTTGAGATATCAACCACTTATGCTCTCCTATAAATTTTTAAAAACTTGAGTTGGCACATGGAGGAAAACAGGAACTTGTTTAACCAGGACTTTATAGCAGAATACGATTAGCTCTGGGTATAGAGAGTAATAAGATTTTAACAGCTGGAGGGCATTTGCAAATTCTTCCGGAGAAAAATCTCCGAAGATACTTTTGTCATATGTGTTGGATTCCCATAAAGTTGGGATACCTTTTTAACAACAAGTCTGGCTGACTCGCGATTTGTTGTTTTGTATGTTACATTTTTAACCAACTGCGAGGCAATTGAGTTGGCGTTAATGGGGCAGAGTCGGCGTGTGTGTCTGGTTCTGCCGGTCAAGTTGTTAATTATATTCCGCGACAACCGACTAGAATGCGAAAGTCGAAGTTATTGATAGCCTCGGATCACTTATCTTTTCATTTTTCATAAAGGTGGGACAGCAAGGCGGAAGCAGATGAACTGGTTGCTTTACTCTGAGGAGCCCGTAGAAAAACCCGGTAGAGATGTTTGCACTCTGCATTCCAACACGGTCTACAGTTATTTCTGCGACAGCATGGAATTGACAATTTTGCTGCTGCAAAGATGTTATCACAGAAGTCCTGGTATGCCTAATCATTAGAGCTAGAGTCAGGGGATGTTAATTTTTGAGATAGGTGGTTTGTGATAAAGCAGTATAGTTTCCAGTTGGCCTTGCAAAAGTTCCAACGCTTATATGACTCACTTGGGACGGGGACAAGATTTAGTGAGGCCGTAATTAGCGATAGTCAATGTTGGGATCTAGGAAACTTCTCCAAAGTACGTCTGTCCAGTTTGGAACTGTTTAAAGTTTAATTCGCAAAATCCAGGTCGGGATTGGTTTCAGTGTTCGAGCAACCAGAGGAGAAGCTAGGGGCATCTTTAAAATCATACAAAAAGGAAAGATTTTTCTTGGCTACCCACTCAGCCAGGCATTCTTCCTCTGGATTGTTGTAATTATAGCCTCAGTCAGTGTGTTGGCAGCTAAAATCACTGGCAGAAGGCAGAGGTTTGGGAAAACTACAATGACTGTAAATGTGAGATGTGAGGTTATTGGTTTATAGACATTGACAATTACGCAACCATCAATGTCCACACACAATCACTCAATTGCTGATCTTTCTGAAAATTGATCCATAAGGATCTAGATAAATTTCTCGTGGACAAACGTAGCAAGGCCATGCTTACTGCTTGAGACCCAACCAGCCAGTGTGAAGTTTGGTATTACTAGCTGGTCTGCATTGATATAATGGGTCTCTTGCAAGAGGATAACAAAAGCCTTTTGTCTGGTGGCCGATCGGCTGATAACGAAGATCTTTTTGCGCTTAAGCCTTCAACATTTAAATGTATCTATTTAAATGTAGTATCATGGGCACAAATGGCCCACATCTTGCATTTTTGGACTCATCAAAGTTTTTTTGCCTCCGGAGCCGAAGGTCTATTCTTTTATCACCCGGAAGCAGCCAGAATTCATCATTATTCACCTGGTCATTTGCCAGTTACCGGGAATCGCCACGTGGAGGCAGATGATATGAGTCCCAGAGTCATCATTTAACTCAATTAAAAAACAATATGAATAAGCTTATAAGATTAAAAATGCTTGAAATAGTTTTTATAGTCTTAAATCAGGGGTGGGCAAACTTTTTAGCTAGAGGGCCGCATTTACAAGTTTATTTTGTTTGATTGCCGCACTAGAGTGATCTCTAAAAAAAGGTTTTCACTTTGAATCTGTCTTGGATTTCTTCATTTTCGTGCCTAACAATTAATAATTGCTTATAAGAAAAAAATTAATAACTTTTTAAATTATTTTTTGAGGTTTTCGCGCGCCGTAGTCTTGGATCTTTGTTAGAGTAAGCTTATTTTAAAATAGGAATAACTTTTTTTTCTTATTGGTTCGGAAATGGTCTATCCAGCTTCGACTTATAAACAGGAAGGACTAAGTTATCCTTTTCTACCCTAGGTTGCCCCAGGGCCCAAATGAAACACAAGGATTGATGGTATTGAATCGAGATTAGGTTTTGCTATCGAAGACAGATAGATCTTGTCTTCGTCTGAGTCTCGGCTGTATATGGTCTCGAAATTCGGTCTCAAAAAAATTATTCGGTTTCGGTCTCGAAGTATGTGTTTGCATCTGCATTATTGTATGTTTTTTGATAATAAAATTTTTCATACAATTTTTATGTTTAAGGCAATCTGGCTCGAATTATTACAAATATCAAAACACCTAATATTTTATTAACTGCTGCACGCTAAAAAAATTAGAATAATGGCAAATAGCTGTTTGAGTCCAAATATTATAAATAAAATGTTACCGTTATTTGAAAAGACAAAATAATGCATCGCACGTCCGTTTCTTAGCGCTTCTCAAATGAACAAAAAAGTATGATCGAGAACGAATTTGTGTAAATAGCCAAGGCACGATAATCTTAAAAAAGACTTAAAAAAGACGGCCTGACATCCCACTCTTTTGCGAAAAAATTAGAAGAGAAAGTTTTGTTACATCGAGTGCTTGGTCTTTGTTTTACCGATTCAGAGCTGTTTGCATAAAGTGCTTAATCTTTTGCTTTTTAATAATTACAATCAAGATTAGCAATATTCTATAAACAAATACGCAATATTTTATATTAGTGCTTTTTTATGAGATCACTATTGGTAATACCGAGATATTAACAAATACAACAAGAATTAATTACTGTATATATCTTCTTGAATCTAATAACTCTTAAAATTTGGCTAAAATAAAAAATTACCAAAAAGCCAACTGGACATCGTTTAAACAACATGTTGAAGATCTCATTTTCACAAACCCAACACCACAAATGTTCATCAGACAAACAAACACTTTCTCACCGCTGCCTTTGGGGCGCCGTAGCGAAATTATCCAACAGAAAGCCATCTAAGCAACAGGACAAAAGCATCCGCTTTCGATTTAAAATAGCCATTACTAAAATAGAAAAAGCAAAAACTTTTCAATACACAATTCACAAACGTCACTCTATACGTATACCACAACCAAAATCAACGGACACATAAACCATACAACCAGGGCCGTAATTTCGTCAGGTGGGTCGCCGTGCAAACATCTATTATGGGGCCCCCATTTTTTTCTGTACTTAATATTCAATTGAACTACTTTTCTAAACACAGGAATCATTGACGACTCCGCGTTATAGAAAGATTTTTCGATTGAAATAATGAATTCAGCTAAAAGCATTAGAAAAAGCATTCAGCTAAAATACTTTTTTGATCAAAGGGGCTAAAGCTGAGTTTATTGTGCCTGCAAATGAAAGACTGTAATTGGAATAAAATTTCACAAAGGTTTCACGGTTCAACATAACTTTTGTGATTGCAGTGTATTCAAATCGAAATAATGGTATAGCAAGGATTTCGTAAGGGCAGGCTGCAACAACAATTTTTTTAATAAAAGTTTAAGTTTAAGCAAATAAACGTCGCAAACCAAAATCGTTTTATAATGACAAAAAAAATTATGCTCACAAAGCACCTTTTGAGGCAAAGTGCTTTGTGAGCACTATTAACGATATTTCAGCAAAATGGAGATGTGCTATGTAATGCGGATAATTGTTTAACCCAAAAAGAATTAACGTACAGTACACTGACATCACCACAAAAGACACAAACTAATAAAACACAATACGTTGAGCCCAATTAAGTTGGTTACCGTTGTTTACTTGGGAGTGGTTGGAAAGTGGAAATTTTTCCGTCTTGCTTTTGCACTAGGCCCTAGGGAACTACTGGATAACTTTTCTGAGACCTAAATTTTTAGCTCGTTTATTTTCTATCGATAGCAGTTCCAAACCGCTAAGTCTCTATTGGGACATGGCGCTTCGAAGGAAGTTTTTGATCAGTTTGAGTTTAGAAAAAGACCTCTTTGCCGTAGCAACTGTTACAGGTACTGTCCTATACATCATATATACCGTACAAACGTCAGGATAGGTTGTGGCAAGTGATGCATTTTCAACAATCAAAAAAAAGCCATTTCTTTAGCAGATTTTAAATGGGCAATCTTTTTTTTAAACGACGTTTTGATGGAGAGCATTTGGCTAGAAAACAACGAAGATACGTTATCAAAAAATTTGTTAGAAAAATTTCTTGCTTTAACTTCAAGACCCAGATGAGAAACATTTGATAGAAAACCTGGTTCCAAAACTTTATATGACGTCATCACAAATTTCATTCCTTCAAAGCGATTAATTAATTGACAAGAAAGTATGTCCATTATTGGAAGAAACACAGTTACGCAAAATCGCTTTTTAAGGATCGCTTAACGTTATTGCTTCGGATATTTCATCGAAGTAGGCTCTTGTTTTCTTTGCTTTTTTGTTTAAAAACTGTCTTGGCAAACCCCATGTAGCAGCAATAGTGAAAGCTTCGTTTAGTACTGCGTCAAAACTCCTTCTGAGTTGAGCAATGTCTTTAGCAACAGTTTGCAGAAGTTTATGGGCAGAAATTAAGTCAATTATTTTACACTGCATAGCTTTCGAAGGAATGTTGACGATCTACAAAATCTTGGATTGCACAACCAGCATGTATACAAACTAAAGTCAAAGTTTTTCTATCTGTTTCTTTATTGTCATAGCTTAATCTCTTTCTTTGGCTTCGTACTGGTAAGTATTATGTAAATCAAGCATTTTATAACGTTACAAAATTTTTCCTTCAAAGTATAGACAGCATCATACCGACCAGACCACCAAGTTGAATTTAATGCTTTTAATGTAGAATTTGAGCAATAACAATCATGGGCATTCTGAAGCTTTTGACACTGCACAATAGTATGTCCGAAAAAATTATATACCGACTCAATGGTGTCGTAAAATTGACGGGTCTCAGTCACGACATCCATGGCATCTTTTAACACCAAATTTAAATTGTGCTAAGCGCAATGCACGTAGTAAGCATGTGGAGCCACATCTTGGATCTTCTTATGCAAGCCGGAGTACTTCCCGCTCATCATTGCAACGCCATCATATCCTTGTCCACGGCAGTTTTTTATACCAAGCCTCTTCTGCTGAATGAAATTCGTTAACAATTTGTCCAAAAGCAGATGAATCCTCAACTTTGATAAATGAGGTAAACGCTTCAACAACTTTCAGTTCTGATGGCGTTCCATCATCGTGGTAATCGATTTTGATGTAACGAAATACTTCACTTAACTGGTCTTTTTGGTGACATCTAGAGTGGTATCAAGAATATTGGCAAAAAAAAGGGCGCTTTGTATAGTTCGCTTTTTATATCACGGAGAACTTCTCCAGTACTACTGATATTAGTTTATTTTGTATTAAAGCACTTAAATATTTTGGAGAATCTTTTGGTAGTTGTAAAGTTTGTCTAAAACAGTGTATTTGGCAAGAAGCTGTATGATGGAGAGAAAATTGTCTTTGTTATTCTTCGAAAGTTCTTCACTGGATCTGCGAAAAGGTAAGTTGCACTTTACTAACGTCAACGTAACATTTACTAGTCTTTCCAAAACACTTTGCCAAAAGTTTGTTTTTTCCAGCAAAGACTTGTGCAACGCTTCTTCTATTGTTCCCCTTGTTTCTCCATTGTTCATATATGACACACGCCTCCGCATTATGTGTGCAGCTTTGATGGATTCAAATTCGCTGCAATAAATGCCTCCAGTCATTTAAACCTGTTGTACCCCAAAAGTTTTGAAGGCGTAAGAAGTCCCTGGGGAGAGATTTTTAGGAGAAAATGACCAGCAGGGCTGGCAGTAAACACGGTCCATGCTTGATGAATAACATAACAAATATCTTTGTAGTTTTAGACCTGATTGTGTTACATAACGGTAATAATTTGTTGAAAATAAACGACCGCTTTAGAGCGAATCAAGGAAAGGTCCTTCAGGTTGTTTGGGACCTGCTGCAATAATTGCTTCCTTGATCTCTGAGTTTACAATAACGGTGGGAAAGTTGTCATTCTTGCTTGCATCTGATCTATCTTTAGTAGCATCGTAATTTTCTACATTGGTGCCATTGTTGAAACTGTTAACGTCAATAAGTTGGGGAATAGATTCTGTCTCACGAATGCTGACGTCTTGCTCATCCGCTTTGGATGTTTCTTGTTGAGTTAGCCACGAACTCAGTCGCTGAGAGTTTCTGCCTGCCTCAGCTATTTTTCTCCTCTTAGATTGTCTCTTTTATGCTCCGCTTTCATAACTTCTTTTCATATTAAATTGCAGTCAACTAGAGTTTTATAATGTTGTTACTCAAAACCTAAAAAGTTTGATAAAATTTAGACAACGGTTAATAAAGTTTAATGTAACAAACTCTCTTTGTTATTGTTTTTCCGGCTCACAAAATTGTACTGCTGCGAGCGTAAGGGCTACAATATGTCTAGCAAAAAAGATTTAAATAGAAAGCTTAAACCTGACTTTTCAATCACTCAAATCACAACTTTTTCCAACGAAAAAAGTTTATTCAATGAAAGAGGTTTATTAACAGAAATCACAAATCTGATCACTGACTTATAGAATTACGTCTAGAACCCAGATGGCTAAACTAAATCTACGTAACTTATTCAAATACCGTAGAATAATCACTATCCTCACAAACTAAGGCGTTAGATCTCACTAACCCTTAAAACTCTAACTCCTGTCACACAGGAAAAACAGTAACACAACAAAACGCTAACTTTCACAGCACAAATTACGAATTATATAAGCGGGCAAAATTTACCAGAAAAAATTAGCAACTTCGAGGAGATATTATATTTTTTTAATTAATTACTTTACGACAAGTCAGCCAGACAGTTACTCGTCGTCGTCGTCGTCGTCGTTTGAAGGGCATCCACTCCAGGCCAGACACAAACAGAACTGGGGCCGAGGGTTTATCCTTTTACTACCCCAGACTGCTGCACTGCCTGGTTCAGATGCTGGCAGTGATGTTATTAAGCCAGCATCGAGTTTCGTCATCCAAAACCGTCAGACCGCGTGCTCCATGTGGTGCCCGATGTATGGGGCACATTGTTAGTACATGGTCTGCGGTTTTCTCAGAGGCGCCACACTCGCAATTCGGTGAAGGAGCGAGACCCCATTTGTGCATGGACGAATGGAATCGCCCAACACCAGTCCGCAGGCGGTTGAGCTTAACCCAAGCTGCTCGGGGTAAGCCCATCCCAACAGGCCTGACACTGGTCCCGGGCACAAAAGCACGGAGCCTGGAAGCACTTTCACAGTACTCCGCGTTCCATTTGTGATTTGTCCATTCAGAGGCGCGGATGCCAAGTCTGGCAAGGTTGTCCAAGAGATTCCGCGCACCTGGCACAAACGGGCGTCTGGATCTTAGTCTCACTTGGCCAGTATCTGAGGACCCACTTAACAGACCATGCAAGATATGATCGGGGTCCAGAGATCCACGGTAAGCTGGGTCTTCTTTAAGCAGGAAGCATGGCCTTGCCACGTTTGTCCACGAGCGACTGAGATACACGCTTTTGGACCAATCTCCACCGACATCGGAGATTGAGTGGCTGTGTGTGGACGTTGATGGCTATAAAATAGTCAACGTCTACAAACCACCACCAACGCGATTGCGAACCCTGGATCTCCCAGTGTTTCCTCACCCCTGTCTTTACGCTGGCGATTTTAACTGTCGTCATGTTGACTGGGATTATGACGACAACAGTCCCGACAGTGAGTGCTTGGCTGGCTGGGCAAGTATTAATTGTCTTGCCCTCCTATATAATGCCAAGGACGCTGCCAATTTTTATTCCGGCTGCTGGAATACCGGCACCAATCCAGACCTAGCTTTCGCTAGCGTAGGTCCAAACAGTCGCTTACCGGATAGACGTGTCCTTGAAAAGTTCCCCAGGTCACAACATCGACCTTCGCTTATTACACCACCAAGGTTTGCCATGGCAGTGCCAAGCATGCCTGTTAAGCGATGGAACTTCCGCAAGGCCAAATGGAGTCACTACATTGCTTTGACGAATAAATTCGAAAAGACTTTGTTGCCGCCTGATTCACTTGATGTGGATGCGGCTTATCAGGACTTCTGTAACACCATTAAGAAAGCAGCCAAAAACACTATCCCACGCGGGTATCGAAATAACTATATTCCGTGTTGGGATGCAGAGTGTGAATCCCTCTATAAAACCTTCCTGCAGTCTCCTCAGGGAGATGACTCAAGTTTGGCTGCTACAGCTCTGCTTGCCAAGCTTGACAGAAAGCGGAGGGATCGATGGTCCGAGGCAGTTCGGAGCATTGATTTCTCACACTCTAGTCGAAAAGCGTGGAGTATTTTGAACAACCTTACTGGTAGGTCACGACACTCTCCTCGTTACTGTCCCATTTCAGCCGATGTTATTGCATCTCAGCTGGTTAGAAATGGGAAATACGAGGCTGTTGATCGCAAGTCATCTCGACTTGTCTCTCAAGGTGTGTGTGACTTTTGGAGGGCCACAACACCAGACGCAGTAAATATCTCTGACAGTTTTTCACAGAGAGAATTTGCTGCTGCCCTCCAACATTTAAAACCAGGTAAAGCTCCGGGTCCTGATTCCATCTGCCCCGAGCTTATACTCCATGCTGGAGCTGCTTTGAAGTCCTGGTTACGTGACTTCCTTTCTTCCTGTTTGCGCCGACTCAAAATTCCCAAGATCTGGAGAAGAGCGCTTGTGGTCGCGATCCCAAAACCAGCAAAGCCCGTGGGGGACCCAAAGAGTTATCGACCGATATCTCTGCTCTGTGTCCCCTACAAGATCCTCGAGAGGCTTATCTACGCCCGCGTTGAACCATTAATCGATCCACTGCTCCCTAAAGAGCAGGCTGGGTTCCGACGCGGGAAGTCAACCGTAGATCAAGTTGTTCCGCTAACCCAGAACATCGAGGATTCTTTCGAGGCTAAAAAGAAAGCCGGTGCCGTATTTATCGATCTGACAGCTGCTTATGACACTGTCTGGCACCGTGGCCTTACCTGCAAGCTGCTGAGACTTCGTCCGGATAAGCACATGGTCAGAATGATTATGGAGCTTGTCCGAAATCGAAGTTTCATCCTTACCACCGGTGACAGCAAGCAAAGCAGGCTACGCCGTCTTAAAAACGGCGTTCCTCAGGGATCGGTCTTGGATCCCCTCCTATTTAACATCTATACGTACGATCTTCCTTCCATGATTTCCAGAAAGTTTGCTTATGCTGATGACTTAGCATTGTTGCACTCTTCTGGAAACTGGGAGGACTTGGAGGGGACCTTAAGCCAAGACATGTCCACACTGTCAGCGTATCTCCAGACTTGGAGGTTGAAGCTCAGTCACACTAAGACGGTGACGGCAGCCTTTCACTTAAATAACCGAGAGGCCAAACGTGAGCTAAAGGTCTACAACAACGGTAGACTTTTACCGTTCTGTCCAACCCCTACATACCTTGGGGTAAAACTGGACAGATCGCTCACGTTTCGTCACCATTTAGTGGCATTGCGCAAAAAACTATCATCGCGCGTCACACTGCTGAGGCGACTCGTGGGCTCGGGATGGGGTGCTGGTGCTAAAACAGACAGTTACTGCTACGTCACAAAGCACCAAGTTAAAAGGCTGGTAAACAAGTTATGTAACTCAGGGTTTCCCAAACTATGTGCCGTAAAAAGGATTAAAGTGTGCCGCAAAATTTTTGTGTTTTGACGGAAAGCCATAGAGTCTTGATCTACAGATGACTTATGTGTTGTATGTAATTTTTGTATTGCTAAAAATCTAAAATATAGGCTGCTTCAGTAAAAATGTAAAAGGAAAGAGGCCATTTAGATAAAGTTATTTGTATTTGGGATATTCAAAGTTAGGGGTATCCAGTAAATATGCGCAGGCATCCAGTAATTATGCGCAAAGCGTCGTTCAAGACACTGTCGATGAGGCAGGTGTGAGCACTGCGACACCAGACTGGCGCACTGTACTCAGCTGTTGAGTAGACTAGAGATAAGGTGGCTATGCGTAGTGTTTTAGCACCAACACCCCATCTCGAGCTCACGAGTCGTCTCAACAGTGTGACGCGCGAGGATAGTTTTTTGCGCAATGCCACTAAATGGTGACGAAACGTGAGCGATCTGTC